>OY728167.1:979336609-980574745 GCA_963277665.1 Viscum album
TTATATTTTTTTTCTAAAGGGTTTTGTGATTAATTTTAATTATTTATTATGTGCTATAATTTATAATTGAGTATAAATATCAATACAATTAATAAATAAATTATATGAATAATTAGTTAATCTTTCCAACATTAGGTCTAAAAAGAGAAGTTTGTGGTTATTTTTTCTATTTTTATATTTCGATGTATTATAATAATTTTACATAATTTAGTTGTTTTATACTTTATATTGGAAAAATTATAATTATAGATGTATAACAATGTTGATTCAATTATTTTTTGAGACTACCAAAATTGCTCTAAGCTACACATTTTCTATAACATAATGGATAACACAAAAAATTTGGATGTCTTGTATTAAATTACATTAATAAAATAAGGTTGAGTATACTATATATTTATTTGATTCCTAAAATGGATTAATGTAATAAACCATCTCTTCATATATTGATCAAATTAAAAGAACATGTAATACTAGACACACTACTATAACAGGTAGATGCTACATCCAAAAAATACAGTATAATGCACACTCTAAATATACTTCTTTTATAAAATTTATAATTGATAATTTTTATAATTTGGAATTAAAAAAACATACATTTTTTTAATTTATCATATCAAAATTTTATTTGAATGAATTTATGATCTTTTTATAAAAAATATTTTTTTAGTCAAAAAGTATGATTCTTATAAATCATGTTTATTGAATGACATTATTATTTTATAATAATGACATATAATATTAAAAAACCATTTAAGTTGTAAAATATGAATATAATAAATCACATTTTCCATTTTCAAAATTTTTTGATCTCAGAAAACCAATGGAAAAAATATTTAGATCTACTTATGTTTTTGTGTTAATATAAAAACTATATTCACCATTTTCTTTGAATTGAGTATTTTCAAGCTAGGATTTTTTCATAATAATTAGTATGAATATTAATAAATAATGTTTTAATATAATTATAAATTATATAAATCTGTAATTATAAATATTTTGACCTATTAATTATGAAATATGGAAGTTGATTGAATCATGCACAACTATTATGAAACTGGTAGAATATACCAAAATGACAAATAAAAATGTGGAAATAGGTAGAATTATTATAGAGAAAGATTGTTGATAAAGTATAAAAAACAAAATATTATGTTATTATGGGTTAGAAATAATTGATTATTTAATATATGTTTTTGATATATGAGGTTCATGTACATTCGTGGATGTCAGGAAAAGGGGTTATGATTTTTTATCTCAAATTCTTTTAATTGAGTCATGCTTTATATTATGAACATATTTTCCATTATATTATGTATATAGTTCCTATTAGATATGTTATATCATGAAATTATATTTATTCATGGTATTTAAAAATCTAATTTAATCCCTCTCTTTCAAGAGGGTATGATTGAATTCCTCTAAATTCAATTTATTGGTATTTTCCTCTCAATTTTAATTCTTTTTTCATCACATTACATTCACCACCAGTTTCATTTTTTGTGGTGCATACATTGACATGGAATATATTTTTCCATATTAATAAAAAAATATAATGGATTGAAAATTATAGATTCTTATTCCAATCAAACATTCAGTTGATGTTAGGGTTTCCAAAACTATCAATAAACCTGGTCTTTTGAATGGTTGAAAAACAAGAAAAAAAATTTGTAAATAAAATTTCAATGTATTTTCATTTAAAATACCTGTCTATAATGATATTGTAATTTGGGTATGGTTTTGGGGTAGATTTTATTCGACGTAATCACCTTATAAATTTTCTGTTTATTATTGACATAATCATCACTTATATTCACAAAAAAGGTACTTAGACTATACACCTGACTAGGCACAACTAGTGTATATGATTACAAATATTCACATTCTATTTATAAACTATAATGTGTGATTATTCCTACCATTTTCATCTTATCCTTATGGTGAAATCTATTGAAACCAATTAGTATATTCCATGGATCCCCATGAAAATGAATGTACAGTCTCTACTATATGTCTTTGATAAGGGTACAACATTTTTCTTTGGTAATATAAATAAAATATATGTCGATTATGTTATATTATCTTAGACATAAATATTATTTTTTAATGAGGATATATTCAATTTATGTATTTCATATTATATGAATAACTATGTTTTATTCTATAGGATGATCTTTTGGGAATTAAATCGATGGTCATTATGAATATTATGGTGAATTCATCTACATTTTCATGTGACGGTTGGGAACCAGAATTTTATAGCCCCTTAAAACATCTAAATGTTTCATGTGAAAAAAAAACAATTTATTTTTTCGTATATCCCGCCATATACATATAATGTATTATCACATATCCTTGAAAACATGTTTTGATTAATGGAATTATCCATTAAATCAATATTAGATCAATGATTATTGTGATACCTACTTTAATTTTTTATCATTGGTGTATAATACCCTCATTTTATGTTGACTATGGATTTAAGTTGTTTACTTATTCGTTTCATATAACATTTTTCATGATTTTGTTATAACATCTTCTATTGTATTCTACTCCGTAAAAAGAATATGAGATCACCCTTATTTTTTTCTTTCCCATGGAATCCTATAAGAGAAATATGTATAATTTTCATGGATATGATAGAAGGGATAAGAACATTCTAGAAATGTGTTCATATTGAGTCTTATGTTCTATAATATTATGTATGAATGTATGTAGTCTTCCAATACTAATAAACTTTTTGATCATTTTGGAACACTTTTATTATATAACAATAATTAAATATAACTGCTAGATTTGGGTTTCTATAGTTATGGATGTCACACATGGTATCATATGTTGTATCGTATGAATCTTGGGAACTAGATTTAGAGGAAGACAATCAGATAGAATAATTATTATATAAACTCATGATTTATGGGGAACAATATTGAAATCATTTTAGGAAAATTAATTCAACACTCAATATCATAAGATAATTATGTATACGACATTTAAGAAAAATGGTGACTAACAAGAAGATTGATAAATATAACAACAATACATAATAAATGCTAAGATATTACCCCAAAAAGTTTAATGAATATGAAGTTAAGGACAATCAGATCATAAAAATATTAATGTTGTTGAGACATGTAATGAAAATATAATCCCACCCACATAATGTGACATGAAAATTCACAACATGACATATCTTTGTTGGGTAAAATCATAATACAATAACAAACATCATTAATATGAACTAATAGTACATTATTAGCTAAAAAGTGGATCACATCTAGGGAGTTGTTCTTTCATTAACCAGGGTGAAGTGAAAAACAACAAGAAATAATGACCATATATCATCTCAAGGGAGGGGTAACCATTGTTGGTGACTTATTCATAACACTAAAGAGGGGAAGTAGATAAAGTGAATGGAATAATTATTTTAAAGGAGTAATTATTTGAAAAATAATATTTTAATGAGAAAATTAATGAAATTGAATGAAATTAATCAGTTATAAAAAAGGAATATAAAATATTTGCAGATTATGGGTTTATCTTTACATGGAAATCGAGTAATCTTACAGACAATGAACATAAACTAGAAAGAATGACTGATCATTTATATTATGAGTTAACTAAATTCCTTCAATGAGTGTTGGTTTCTATAACCTTTTAATCATGTGAGGGTATAGCCTCAAATTTCATTATGATATAAAACAGGTTATCTATGACATATAAATTCAAGGTAAATTAAATGAAGAAGAGGCCATATGATAATTATGTAATGAGTTTTGCATATAATGGAATGAAATAAATTGTTGAATTTTGAAAAAGTGATAATTTTGTAAAGATAAACCGTGTGGCATGCACATTGGGAAAATGGGATTATTATAAGTGAAATGGTAAAGGATAATAATCTCATGAATTCAAAGACAAGGAAGGTTTTATTTATGCCAAATGATTTATCTATAATGATAAGGGAAATTAAATTGACCAATTCCTCAAATGTAAATGGAAATTAACTTTTAAATAACCACATGAGAAATTACATTATTATGTAATTACCACAGTTGAATATGAGTAACCTAATGTTGTGGTAGAGGATATATTGATCATACCATAAAATATAGTTAATGATTAAATTTATTCTAGATATTCATTATCTTTTATATATTCTATATTTTCCAAAAACTAATTGATATTCCATTATAACCATAGTAAGTTAGTTTTTAATTACGACACAGAGTGGAAATATTATCACAACAATGATGTGTTAGGAAGTTACAATTTTGATTCATGGCCATATCTTATTTACAAAATTGTTTATTTTAAATATGGATTCATTTCATATGCTCCTTGGTATTGATTAGATTTTAATTTTAATTAAAAAATTTGATCAAATAGAGGCAGAATATAGTACTAGAATGTGAAGTGGAATGTGATGTTTTTATAGGGGAAACATCTGTATCTAGTCTATGTTCAGATCCTTCTAAATTAATTTTCAATTATGAAATTTTTGGTAGTTATGATGGTCAAGAATGATCTATAGATTTGAATTTTTTTCTATGGGTATAAGATATACCAATTGTTTAAAATTCAATTGTTGTTCCTCCAAAATAATTATATATTTATATTATAGATTAATAAATTTTAGTTCCTCATTTAACTCATTCTTCATAGAGGTCCAGTATATAAATCTCATTGTATATTGGAACCATATTAGTTAATAGATTTGAAGAAACTACTTCATGAGTAATGTGGTAATAAAATTTATATTCCCTTTTGTCATACCTCTACCATGTAAATAATTTTATTTTATTCTTTTCTTCTATTTGAAACTTTATTAAGGATAAGGATGATCCCCATTTTTAGTTTTTGAGGTTTTGGTGAAAAAGAATGTTTTATTCCTTATAACAAGGGGTCCACGGCTAGTGCATGGTTAAGGGACCTCATGCAGTTTCACCTAGGTAACCACGCTAGTTGTTATTCAGTATAGGGTTATTGATAATGAGTAACGAGTGGTTTGGGAAACTATAGAGAAACTATTAATGAGTTTGTGTCCATTTAGATAGTGGTGGCTAAATGGTTAATGAATAGTTTGGAAATCCATGTGACCAAACCATGTAATTTTCTCAGATTATAAAAAACGTTAAATTATAATTTTTCCCTCTAATATTTTAACCGAAACTCTAGTTTTTACACTCTTGTTCAAACAAGGCCCACCAGGGGGTCCTCCATACTCTTCATCCTTCTCTTCCCTTCCACCATTGGATCTCCCCAAATATTATAAGGTAACATTCCTCTATTTTTTGGTTTATTTCCTCATCTTATTTCCATCCTCTCTGGAAATATTGATTCTTCATTGTATGGGTTTCATCTTAGATGAAACCTAAGGGATAAGGTCGGTTTATGATTCTATTTGATATGCGTTAGTGGGTACGGATAGTGTTTTAGGCTTGGATATTCCTTCTCACAATTTTTAATTTCAATCAAACATCTTTGATATAGGGGTTTTCATCCATTTCCTTTCTATAAAATTACATTTGATTCTTGATATTATCTAAATAATTTATAAATGTGTTACTTTTATTGATATGTATCAGAATAAATTTAGTTTGTGTTTTCATTTTCTTAAACATTGTACGAAGTGTTTTTCAATGGGATTCCTTTTGTATTCTTGTATTTACATGCACGTATGGTTTTTCATAAAATTACAATCAATCATTGAATGTGAAATTTGATTCTTTAGGTGTGTTTACCTTCATTATGTATTTTTAATAGGTTGGGTTGTGAAATTGGTTACGTATATGAGACATTCTTAATTTTGTAGTTTGACACTGATCTGTGGGTTTCTATCTTTGGTGATAAAACAAGTGGCGTTTCTTCAAATTTTTACTTTTAATATAATATATTCTTTGAAGTAATTTGGTGTGTGTATGGGATGAATTTTTGAGTTCATAAATAATGTTCATTGTATTTCTTGTGTAACTCTTTTTCATGCTCTATAAATGTGTTCAATAGATTTTTTGAATATGTAAAATATGTTTTAAAAATGTTTTGAGGTAAAAATGAAGTGACTATTGTCTTTATAATGAAAATGGGGTTTGTTACACATGGGATTATTTTTTATTATTTTTAAATATGCGTTATGAATTGGGAAATTCATGTGAAGCACGTTTTAAAATGGATTTGGTGTGCATGTAGATTTGAAATAAACTTTTACAGTGGGAATGAATGGATTTTATAATGTTTTTTAATAGTTTATTGAGTTCCATTTAGAAATAGGAAGAAAATGGGTTCTTCCTCGATTTATGTATTTCAAAAGGATCTTCCTCCTTTCCATATTTATTCATCCAAAACTGTTTTTTGATTTCTAAATGGTGTGTTGGTTCTTCATGTGACTATAAATGTGGTTTTAATTTTATTTCCAAAATCATTTAATGTTTGTCATTTTTTTGATGTTCCAGTTTTTTCTAAAATTATGAAAAGGCGCATTTAGAAATTTATATGTGTTGTGCATTTTCATCTTGGTTTTGAAATGGTATTAGAATTAGAATTTTTTTTGGATAGTGTATCCCATTTTTCAATTGAGAAATTTTTGGAGTTTTACTTTAAGTATTGTATGATTTGAAAGACTGTTGGGTCCATTTTATTTCCTTGGAAATGTTTTTTATAGTGTAATGTTATTTGAATCCATGATTGGAAGGTTGTTATTTCTATAGAAATTGGGTTTCATGAATGTATGTTATGTTTGGGCCCAGTGGGAATCTTTGTATGTTTTGGAAAATGGATTGAAAATTTGGGAAGTCTTAGGCCTGGATGTTATTTTAAAATTAATGGGGAAATTGTATTTTGTTCGAAATGAGGTAACAACGCCATTGTAACATATGAAAGAAATGGATATACATATGTATTTATGATGACTTGGATTTTTTTTAAGACCACTAGAATTTGGTATGGGATCCCCTATAGTGGTTCACTCATGAGAACACTATTGTTATTGCGTCGAAAAGACTATGGGATGAATTCCCCTATAGTGGCTCATTCTTGAGATTGCAGTTGTTTATGGTTTCTATACCATGTTTTTTTTAATATTACTATTGTTGATATCATGGTATTCATAGGAATCATCTATAAGTTTGAGTTAATTTTTTGTATTTACCCTGATTAGATAGGTTGGTTTCCCCTTGGTTAAACAGGGCATGGTGGGACGTGCCACTTGATTTGCTAATTTAGAGCGACTAGTTAGTTATTGACTGCGGAGCTGCAATAAACACCCAATTGTGAGTCTAAACCAAGTACATCTAAGGGTCACACTAAATATATTCACGAAATTTTTATGAATCATTATCTATAATGGTCTATTTATTTATGTTTCATATTTTTAATTTAGACCTAATAGTTTATACAAGCTGGATTTTGTTTATTTCACTTTCAAATTAACCCTATTTTATTAATTGGTATGGTTTTTTACATGCACCTTGTATTTAAAATGGGTTCTAAAAATTGAACTATTTTTGAAAAGGAAATAAGTGTGTTTGTGTCTTTTTTTAAAAAAGAGAACATGTTGAAGTTGGGTTTGTTTTCATTAAATTATTTAGAGATTGTTTTCAAAATGAGTCTTCAAGCTATAGTTTAATTTTTTTAGATAAATGAAATATATAGATTTTGTGGTGATCTTATACTCAAATATTTTAGATCACACAATACTCATATAATTTTATCTTGGTAGACATTATCTATTTTACAGGTTAAAGTTTCTGGTTTGATTACTCTTGGAGAAGGCTAATCATGTGGATTGTATTGACCAAGAGGCCACAAGTTGATCTAGTCATCATGGTCCAATTTCAGTTTTTGTATTTAGTATCATTTACATAGTTTAGGTATTTGGATTACATTTTATATTTATTGATATTTACTAAATGTTCATACTTCCGTGTGTTCATCATTTTAAATTGATCCTAGTTTTCTTTGGGATTAATTGTTCCAATCATATTATTTTGAGGTATGAATATATTTTCCAGCCTGTGGGGATCTGCTAGACCATTCAAAGAAAGGATCAGACCAGGATGGATTTCATGTTGGATGGAAACCTAAAATGGTTGTTTAGGAAATGGAATCAAGCAATGGCCTTGCTATTTTGGGTGTCTAATTATTGTAGATTTGGACTTTTGAGACAATGTAGGTATGTACGGGGAAGAATTCGGGAACCCTTTCTTATTTTGATCCTCGAATTTCCATGTTTAGTTTTATATTTGAGTATTTGGTCTTTTGTTTTAATTACAGAATGATAAGGTAGGTGAGCCAGAATCATGTTGTGATCTCCCAGAGAGTAGTGACCCATGTGGATTCTGAGTGCATGATTCAAGGTCCCCTTGTGTAACACCCCAGGTAAATAAAGAATATGACATTTTTATATTTATCCATATTTGTGAATAAAATATTAATATGACTTTAAAGGGGATGCTATGCTCGATGGCGTACCCAACACGCAACAACGAGTTTCTTGGGAATCTTACGTTGCACTCTAATAATAAAATAATATTATTTTAAATGGTAGTTAACATGTAGCCGTTTTATTGGCGGGAATGGATAGAAATAAATAAAATATGATTATATATGTTCTTAAATGTTTTTACATTTATCCAATAAAAGATAATTGCTTAAAATACGGAAAGAATTCAATTTTAGGCTTTTATACCCTAATTTTCACTAAAGGTTCACTTATCACCTTTTGATGGCGAACTGTCATTAAATATAGTTTTGATCACTCTTATAAATTATTTTGGAGCAAATAAAACTCTTCTTTATAATTGGGACATCAAAATTTACTTTGTGTAAATTTTTGGTATCTTTCCGATAAAGTTCATATTTTTAATGAATAGTGTAAAATGTTGTATTTTAATTCAAAACCACTTTTTAATCTAATTTATTTATATGATTAGATTATCATTTGAATTGGTTTTAAAGTGAAATTAGAAAATATTTTTACCATTAAATCCAATAGTGGTCGTTGGAATTAATTTCACTTTGAAATCAGACTTAAACTAGTGTCAATCTTTTGATACTTATTGTTTTATAAAAACACGCTATTTGCTCTGACAACGGGAATTAATTATTAAATTAATTAATTTGACTAATATGTTTTGAATTTTGTAAAACGGACTTCATTTTTGAATTTGTAATATCAAATATAGCTTAGGGTGAATTTTTGGGATTTTTCTGAAAAACTTCAATTTTTGATGAATAGTGAAACCACTAAGTGGTACTTATAAAAGCTGATTTTTTGTTTAAATGAAATTTTACCACTTATGTGTTTTGAATTTCAAAAATCCAACATACATGGTTGTCATTAAGAAGTAAAATGTGGTTCAATGGGATAAAAATAATTTTTTTGGTGAATAGTAACTTATTAAGTTTTTAATCGCGATTAGTGGTAATTAGTGTAGTTTAAGGTAAAAATAATGCTTTAATAAAATGAAATGAACTTGAAACATGTACTAACCTAATTGGATGTGTAATTTCCGACCAAGACAAGCCATGGGTCAACTTGGGGACCCCATGGATCCACTTTGGTTGGGAAATGACATAAATAACTTTTTATTTAATGTAAAAGTAAAAATGACACAAACATGATATGTTTTACTAAAACAATTTTTAAGTGGGGTTATACAAGTCATATTTTTTATTATAAAAAGTAATTGGAAATCTAAAAATATTTCCTACATCATAGTATTTTTTTATAATTTTTAGACATTAAATAAATTAAATTATTTATGACATACTAATGATGCAGCGATGACATCATTATTTGACGATTTAAATAAAATGGAAAGATAATGTAAAATCTATGAACTACACATGTACAAAACTTATTTGATGGGTGGATTTCGAACCCTTAACACCTTATCCACGAATAATATCAATGTGGGACCTTTTAAAACCTAAAAACATTTTCAAATAAAGTAATATTTCTTACTTTCCAAAAGTACCCCTCCACTCCTCTTATAAAAGGCCCCCACCTCTACCTCATTTCACACACTCCTCAAGCCTTTGGCTCGGCCAACCCCTGCCCATTTCCTATCTCCACATCCCTCTCCTCATCCTAGAGGATTCCCTTTGGGCATAATACTTTCAAAGGAAGCCTTTATGCTCAAATCAAAAGGAGTTACACTTTTAAAGATAATTCATTCTCTCATGTACATTTGTTTTATTTTGCTTCTCCAACCCCCTAAACTCTTTTTATTTACTTCTTTTGTAACAAAAATAGCATCTTAAATATACTAGGATGTTTTTATAATATTTATTCGTGCTACACTCTCACACAAATACATCAAATGGTTAAATAACATACGGTTTCTGTGGATGGCGAAATTCTACCTCCCGAAACGATGATTGTTCAATACTCATTTAACACCTTCAAAGGTGGCCATTATGATGTCACTATTTTTATATATGATATATTATATGTTTATGTTTTACTTATGCTTCTGTATTTTTCATTTGTGTCTTACCTTTATGGCTTCCATTATGGGTATACGCGATATCTTCATTTTAGGAAGTGCGGACTACCGCCCCCTCAAAGTGATGTGATTCGTTAATGCCATACGTGGGACGTATAAAGGATGGATTTAATGTTATTATATATGATTTTATACTGGAATTATTATATAACTCTATATCATTATTATTTCTTTCCATTAAGGTATGAGATAGAAATGAAAGTAGCGTTCATGCGTACGTACGGCTTACCGTCTCCATGAACGGTGCATTTCATTTCTTATCCCCAAATGTAATGTACTATTATAAGTACATGTATATAATGGATATATATGATGAATGATACATCTAAATGATGAATATAATTCTGTAATTAAAATATACGTACCTCTCATTTAGTTTTAATTCCATTAATATGACAAAGAAATGAAAGCAGCGTTCATGCGTACGTATGGCCTACCATCTCCATAAATGGTGCATTTCATTTCTTACCTCTAAATGATTATGTAATATTATAAATACATGTATATTCTGGATATATATGATATATATGATATCCAAATCAGGAATGTCATTCTGGATAAAAAGAACTTTTGACCACATGAACAACATGTAATTGTAAGAAGTCCACTTTCAACTTAAGAACCAAATACTGACAAAATGAACATTATTAACTTAAATGATTACATGATGTTTATAACATGGTGTAAAAGGAATAATGAAATTGAAAAAGGTTCTTAAGAAAGTAGAGATTAACTCAAGTTTTTTATTCAGGACGTTAAAGAACGATCGAGTCAAGTCGGACCCGAGGTAAGGGATCCTACTCCTCTCTTTCTTTTTAAGTACACACTTTTATGTCATTCCTTTTAAAGCTCATCTTTCTTGTTATTGGGATGATCTTTTATATTACAATTACTGTAATTTTTATGATCATGTGATGATAGACCCTATTCTCTCTCATCAATCCATTTTGGATGTTTTGAGTGGCGCCGTTAGGCTGCCGAACTTTCGTAAGAGATCTAACCTCTCTCTTTCTTTTTAAGTACTCTCCTTTATGTCACTTCTTTTAAGCTCCTCTTTGTAATGTTGGGGGATGTTATTTTATATTCCTCTTTCTGTACATTTTATTTTAATGTGATGAGATACCCTATTTGATCTCATCAATCCATATTCGGACGTTTTATGTGGTGCCGTTAGGCTGCCGAGTTTTCGTAAGGGATTTTTCATCTCACTTTTATTCCCGTGATATTTATGCTACATTTGCCACAAATTACATTGAGTGGTGTATGTACTGCCCATTATTCTACACTTTGTGTAATATAATTTCGTTTATGAGTATTTACATCAATGATCTATTGTCCTTCTTTCATGGGGTGTATGTTTTGAAAGATACCCAAGTCGGTAAGGGAACCTTTCACCCTCCTCTTTTTTTAAAAGACTTATTTTGTTGGGTCTTTTAATTTACATATTGTTATGTTGGGATATGTTCTCATATATCCTTATTGATGTAAATTTTATGTCCAAGTGATGAGATACACTTTTTATCTCTCATCAACTCATTTTGATGTGATGTCGTTAGGCTGTCAAGGGAACTTTTTAACCCAATTTTGATTTCTTTGGGTTAAACATGTAGTCATTGAATATGTCATCCATTGAATATGTGTGAATGACCTTTTATTGTTTTACACTTAATATACACTTATATTGGGTGTATTTATATTTTTCACACATATTTTTGAGATTGATTTGTCCTTAATTTAAGCATACCTTCTTTATAAGGGATTTCATCACATTTGACATTTCTATTGAGAGTTCATTGTTGTTATGCACCAATTCACTCTTATATGGTGTATATACTGTCCTTTGGAGTATTATACCATGAATCCATTTATTCTCATGATATTATAAAGTACTGACTAAATGTTATTCCTCAATTATTTTATTCAAGTGTCTCTAATTTTGGTAAAACCCCTTTAACCAAAATATCGCTTTAAATGTTTTAAATATTTATTCTTATTAATATCCATGTTTCAAAATGGTTTTAAGGATTTGTTTACATGGATATTAATGGTTTAAAATTTTAATAGCTTCAAGGTGGTATGGGACACTTTTATTCAAAAATGTCTTTATTAAATGTTTTAAATGGTTTTGTAAATGGTTTCTTTTTGAATGGATTCATTATTTCAATATACTAAAATGTTATATTGTGATTGAAATGTGGAAATGTTATGTTTCCTTTATGCATGTTTTATATGATACATTTATGTTATGGTTCTTGGGCATTGTTATGAAAATGGTTGGTTCCGTGATAAACTAAGGGCGGGTGAGCCCGATATAGCTCTCCAATGCATTGGGTAACGTGAAGGAGTGAAACGTTAAGGTTTCTCTGAAGAGATTTTAGGGAATATACTGTGATGGGTATCCCAAACGTAACAAAGAGGGTTACTCCCTACGTAAGAATGTTATGAATGCCCCAAGTTACCTTTATGTCATATGATTTCTATGATTTTATGAGGTATGTTAAAGTGCCTATGTTTTATGGGTAAAGTATGATTTCATTTTTATGTATACATGTACTCATGATTCCTTTCAATATTTTTATATCCCTTACTGAGATTTTTATTCTCATCCCAAGTTTTTGAAATGTTTTTCACAGGTCAAGGGAAGGGTACATGATGTGATGATAGTGTCAAGGATGTGTCAAGAAAGAATCCATGTTTTAATTTAAATATGTTTCTGTTGATGGGAAGAATGAATACTGTCTTTTATGTAACCACTTTGTTTAAATGTGGAATGTAATGCAAGTTTCATGATCTAATTCTCTAAAACTCTAAACCTGAAAAGATCCTCAATGTGTAATCTTGTAATAACTCAAGATTATGTAAGGTTTAAGGCTGGGGCCTTATAGTTGGTATCAAAGGTCGGTTTAGATAACTTTAGAGGTTAGGGTATTCTTTAAGCATAAGTGACATTACCATAATGGTTAGGATTTCAGAAAGAGTCCTAGTTTTAGATAAAGTGAATGAGTAAGTATATCTTAGTGTTTACCTTCCTCGTTAGTACATGATGGTTTTGTTGATATACTCACACTGAACTTTTTGGTTTTAGTAAATAGATGGATCTAGCAGGCACCATAGTGACAATGGGTTTGAAGGAAACTGTGGTGGTTCTCTGATTAAGATACTGGATGAGATGGGGGATTCAATGAGGAATCTCATAGTTGTTCTAAACCAACTATCAAGGAGTCATGATCAATCACTTCAACCATGGTGAGTTCTCTAATGGATCATGTACGAGATGGCCAAATCGATGTGGAAATTCAGGAAATAATTATTAAGGTAACCATTAGGTTTTATATGATCCTTACTTTTGAGGTAATTATGGGTTATTATATGATATGATGGAAAATGAAGGGCATGAGATAAACTTGAGGTTAAAATATGTTATGATTATTCTTGAAGATTTTATCTCATTTTGGGGAATGATTTAAGAATTATATAGTTTTGGAAAAAGGACAACACGTAGACCGTGTGACTACCCATCGCGTTGGACAAAGCTGCGGGAATCGAACCCACAACCATAGTGCGACTGGTATTTATCGCCTACCACTGGACTACGTGAAGTCCCTGGTTAGTTTGACTGATTCTTTCTAGTTATATGATTTTATGAATTAAGAGTAAGTTAATTTTGGGTTATTTATGAAAATGATTAACCTATCTTGGAGGATATGTGATTAGGTTAATTACTTTTCAATACGAGACTTTAGGGGCAACTGATGTTGTTTGGAGATAAATGTTACGATTTAAGTTGGAAGACTATGTGACTAAATCCATAAAATATTTTGGTTTCAATCTTAGATTGGTTTACTTTGATGTATTTTATGGACAAATTGTTTATCTAATGGTCCTCGTTGAACTTTGGGTTTTGTTGGACAAATTTTGGAGGTTAAGAATAGATTTTCTTTTTATAAAGGGTTATCCTTTTCTGAATTATCTGACCTTGTACTAACCTTTTTGGTTTTGGTTTTGGTTAAAGCCTAAAGACATGGGATGTATATAGTTCTATTTGGTGGATTAGGTGATTCTCTAGAAGTTGATTATAGTACTCTTAATGTGAACAAGTCTCCCTAAATACTCGTCTTTTGGAAAAAATATGAGTTTGATTAAGGAATCTAGTAAAAGTTGAGAGTCAACATGATAAGTGATTATGTTTCCTTATGAATAAATTCCTCAATAAAAAGTAACTTAAAACAAAAATGTTTTCTATTAACTTTTCCTACTGGGGAATCGAATACCGTTTAACCCATCACAAGTTTGTGATTTTCTTGTGGTTAACTTTCCCCTAAACATGTTTTCTATCACTCTCCATCAGAACATGACCCTATGTTTTATCCTCCATGTCCATGTTTTCCTACATTGAATCCTAGTATGGGTTAACTCGGGTGACCACTGTAGTTATCTTCCTTTATTTTAAAGTGATTGTTTTACCGACTCTTGTTCCGATGTGGGACTTTCAAGGATGTTTCCAAGCTCAATTTTAAAATTGCGAGGACGCAATTCCCAAAAGGGGGGAAGGATGTAACACCTCAGGTAAATAAAGAATATGACATTTTCATATTTATCCATATTTGTGAATAAAATATTAATATGACTTTAAAGGGGACGCTATGCTCGATGGCGTACCCAACACGCAACAACGAGTTTCTTGGGAATCTTACGTTGCACTCTAATAATAAAATATTATTATTTTAAATGGTAGTTAACATGTAGCCGTTGTATTGGCGGGAATGGATAGAAATAAATAAAATATTATTATATATGTTTTTAAATGTTTTCACATTTATCCAATAAAAGATAATTGCTTAAAATACGGAAAGAATTCAATTTTAGGCTTTTATACCCTAATTTTCACTAAAGGTTCACTTATCACCTTTTGATGGCGAACTGTCATTAAATATAGTTTTGATCACTCTTATGCATTATTTTGGACCAAATAAAACTCTTCTTTAGAATTGGGACATCAAAATTTACTTTGTGTAAATTTTTGGTATCTTTCCGATAAAGTTCATATTTTTAATGAATAGTGTAAAATGTTGTATTTTAATTCAAAACCACTTTTTAATCTAATTTATTTATATGATTAGATTATCATTTGAATTGTTTTTAAAGTGAAATTTGAAAATATTTTTACCATTAAATCCAATAGTGGTCGTTTGGAATTAATTTCACTTTGAAATCAGACTTAAACTAGTGTTAATCTTTTGATACTTATTGTTTTATAAAAACACGCTATTTGCTCTGACAGCGGGAATTAATTATTAAATTAATTAATGTGACTAATATGTTTTGAATTTTGTAAAACGGACTTCATTTTTGAATTTGGAATATCAAATATATCTTAGGGTGAATTTTTGGGATTTTTCTGAAAAACTTCAATTTTTGATGAATAGTGAAACCACTAAGTGGTACTTATAAAAGCTAATTTTTTGTTTAAATGAAATTTTACCACTTATGTGTTTTGAATTTAAAAAATCCAACATACATGGTTGTCATTAAGAAGTAAAATGTGGTTCAATGGGATAAAAATAATTTTTTTGGTGAATAGTAACTTATTAAGTTTTTAATCACGATTAGTGGTAATTAGTGTAGTTTAAGGTAAAAATAATGCTTTAATAAAATTAAATTAACTTGAAACATGTCCTAACCTCATTGGATGTGTAATGGCCGACCAAGACAAGCCATGGGTCAACTTGGGGACCCCATGGATCCACATTGGTTGGGAAATGACATAAATAACTTTTTATTTAATGTAAAAGTAAAAATGACGCAAACATGATATGTTTTACTAAAATAATTTTTAAGTGAGGTTATACAAGTCATATTTTTGATTATAAAGATTCATTGGAAAGATAAAAAGATTTCCTACATCATAGTATTTTTTTTTATAATTTTTAGACATTAAATAAATTAAATTATTGATGACATAATAATGATGCAGCGATGACATCATTATTTGACGATTTAAATAAAATGGAAAGATAATGTAAAATCTATGAACTAAACATATCCAAAACTTATTGTATGGGTGGATTTCGAACCCTTAACACCTTATCCACGAATAATATCAATTTGGGACCTTTTAAAACCGAAAAACATTTTCAAATAAAGTAATATTTCTTACTTTCCAAAAGTACCCCTCCTCTCCTCTTATAAAAGGCCCCCACCTCTACCTCATTTCACACACTCCTCAAGCCTTTGGCTCGGCCAAACCCTTCCCATTTCCTCTATACACATCCCTCTCCTCATCTTAGAGGATTTCCTTTGGGCATAATCTTTTCAAAGGAAGCCTTTATGCTCAAATCAAAAGGAGTTACACTTTTAAAGGTAATTCATTCTCTCATGTGCATTTGTTTTATTTTGCTTCTCCAACCCCCTAAACTCTTTTTATTTACTTCTTTTGTAACAAAACCAGTATCTTCAATATACTAGGATGTTTTTATAAGATTTATTCGTTCTACAATCTCACACAACTACATCAAATGGTTAAAGAACATACGGTTTCCGTGGATGGCGAAATTCTGCCTCCCGAAACGATGATTGTTCAATACTCATTTAACACCTTCAAAGGTGGCCATTATGATGTCACTATTTTTATATATGATATATAATATGTTTATGTTTTACTTATGCTTCTGTATTTTTCATTTTTGTCTTACCTTTATGGCTTCCATTATGGGTATACGCGATATCTTCATTTTAGGAAGTGCGGACTACCGCCCCCTCAAAGTGATGTGATTCGTTAATGCCATACGTGGGACGTATAAAGGATGGATTTAATGTTATTATATATGATTTTATACTGTAATTATTATATACCTCTATATCATTATTATTTCTTTCCATTAATGTATGAGATAGAAATGAAAGTAGCGTTCATGCGTACGTACGGCTTACCGTCTCCCTGAACGGTGCATTTCATTTCTTATCCCCAAATGTAATGTACTATTATAAGTACATGTATATAATGGATATATATGATGAATGATACATCTAAATGATGAATATAATTCTGTAATTAAAATATACGTACCTCTCATTTAGTTTTAATTCCATTAATATGACAAAGAAATGAAAGTAGCGTTCATGCGTACGTACGGCCTACCGTCTCCATAAACGGTGCATTTCATTTCTTACCTATAAATGATTATGTAATATTATAAATACATGTATATTATGGATATATATGATATATATGATATCCAAATCAGGAATTTCATTCTGGATATAAAGAACCTTTGACCACACGAACAACATGTAATGGTAAGAAGTCCACTTTCGACTTAAGAACCAAATACTGACAAAATGAACATTATTAACTTAAATGATTATATGATGTTTATAACATGGTGTAAAAGGAATAATGAACTTGAAAAAGGTTCTTAAGAAAGTAGAGATTAACTCAAGTTTTTTATTCAGGACGTTAAAGAACGATCGAGTCAAGTCGGACCCGAGGTAAGGGATCCTACTCCTCTCTTTCTTTTTAAGTACACACTTTTATGTCATTCCTTTTAAAGCTCATCTTTATTGTTATTGGGATGATATTTTATATTACAATTACTGTAATTTTTATGATCATGTGATTATAGACCCTATTCTCTCTCATCAATCCATTTTGGATGTTTTGAGTGGCGCCGTTAGGCTGCCGAACTTTCGTAAGAGATCTAACCTCTCTCTTTCTTTTTAAGTACTCTCCTTTATGTCACTTCTTTTAAGCTCCTCTTTGTAATGTTGGGGGATGTTATTTTATATTCCTTTTTCTGTACATTTTATTTGAATGTGATGAGATACCATATTTGATCTCATCAATCCATATTCGGAAGTTTTATGTGGCGCCATTAGGCTACCGAGTTTTCGTAAGGGATTTTTCATCTCACTTTTATTCCCGTGAGATTTATGCTACATTTTCCACAAATTCCATTGAGAGGTTTATGTACATCCCATTATTATACTCTTTGTGTAATATAATTTCGTTTATGAGTATTTACATCAATGATCTATTGTCCTTCTTTCATGGGGTGTATGTTATGAAAGATACCCAAGTCGGTAAGGGAACCTTTCACCCTCCTCTTTTTTTAAAAGACTTCTTTTGTTGGGTCTTTTAATTTACATATTGTTATGTTTGATATGTTCTCATATATCCTTATTGATGTAAATTTTATGTCCAATTGATGAGATACACTTTTTATCTCTCATCAACTCATTTTGGTGTGATGCCGTTAGGCTGTCAAGGGAACTTTTTAACCCAATTTTGATTTCTTTGGGTTAAACATGTAGTCATTGAATATGTCATCCATTGAATATGTGTGAATGAACTTTTATTGTTTTACACTTAATATCAACTTATATTGGGTGTATTTATATTTTTCACACATATTTTTGAGATTGATTTGTCCTTAATTTAAGGATACCTTCTTTATAAGGGATTTCATCACATTTGACATTTCTATTGAGAGTTCATTGTTGTTATGCACCAATTCACTCTTATATGGTGTATATACTGTACTTTGGAGTATTATATCATGAATCCATTTATTCTCATGATATTATAAAGTTCTGACTAAATGTTATTCCTCAATTATTGTATTCAAGTGTCTCTAATTTTGGTAAAACCCCTTTAACCAAAATATCGTTCTTAATGTTTTAAATATTTATTCTTATTAATATCCATGTTTCAAAATGGTTTTAAGGATTTGTTTATATGGATATTAATGGTTTAAAATTTTAAAAGCTTCAAGGTGGTATGGGACACTTTGATTCAAAAATCCCTTTATTAAATGTTTTAAATGGTTTTATAAATGGTTTCTTTTTGAATGGATTCATTATTTCAATATACTAAAATGTTATATTGTGATTGAAATGTGGAAATGTTATGTTTCCTTTATGCATGTTTTATGTGATACATTTATGTTATGGTTCTTGGGCATTTTTATGAAAACGGGTGGTTCCGTGATAAACTAAGGGCGGGTGAGCCCGATATAGCTCTCCAATGCATTGGGTAACATGAAGGAGTGAAACATTAAGGTTTCTCCGAAGAGATTTTAGGGAATATACTATGATGGGTATTCCAAACGTAACCAAGAGGGTTACTCCCTACGTAAGAATGTTATGAATTCCCCAAGTTACCTTTATGTCATATGATTTCTATGATTTTATGAGGTATGTTAAAGTGCCTATGTTTTATGGGTAAAGTATGATTTCATTCTTATGTATACATGTACTCATGATTCCTTTCCATATTTTTATATCCCTTACTGAGATTTTTATGCTCATCCCAAGTTTTTGAAATTTTTTTCAGAGGTGAAGGTAAGGGTACATGATGTGATGACAGTGTCAAGGATGTGTCAAGAAAGAATCCATGTTTTAATTTAAATATGTTTCCGTTGATGGGAAGAATGAATACTGTCTTTTATGTAACCACTTTGTTTAAATGTGGAATGTAATGCAAGTTTAATGATCTAATTCTCTAAAACTCTAAACCTGAAAAGATCCTCAATGTGTAATCTTGTAATAACTCAAGATTATGTAAGGTTTAAGGCTGGGGCCTTATACCTTGTTTTTGATTCATTATTGGGTCATGTACCACTAACCATGTTGTTGAGTTGTGTATGGACACTAGTTTTTTACATTGGTATTTTGGTGTGAGTAATGTTTTTTTCATTATCATTTGATGGGATTTTGATTTTAAAATTTAAATGGGTTTTGAATAGATGATGGTTTCTTTCAATATTTTTAGATTTAATGATGATATGAGTCTTAAATAATAATGTTATTTGGATTTAAAATTTAGTGATTGCTTTGATTGGGTGAAAACATGGTGCGCGTGACCCCTGGTATTGCTTATGAATGTTCACAAATGTTTAGGTGCGCATGGAAGATGCATTCTTGTATGTTTTCATGGATGAAGGAAGAGGAAGTGGAATGAACACATATTTTATGGCTTATAGGATTATAAGGATGAGTAATTTAAATAAATGGGTTTCACTAGGTTAGTCCAAATTTATTTTGAAAGGGGAATGGTTTTGGAAATTATTTTTTTCTAGGGGTAATTGGTTTTGTTTGTGAATAGTGGTTTTATGAATTGAGAAGTTGATTTGAAAAAAGTCAGGATTAAAATTTAAATGAATGGTTGTTTTGAAAACTATAATTTTCGTTGTGCTTATATGTTTTTGGCTCATTAACCTATTTTTTTTTGTCTTAAGATTTTATTTCAAATTTGTTTTGGTTTAATTCAAGGTTTTATTTTTTCTTCATTGTGTTTCTCAAAATATTTCACCTATAATTGTCACACACAAAAACTAGTGGGTCTTTCCATGTTTCATATTATTATTTATTTTTACCTACTTATAATGGTGGTTAAGGTCCATTAGAGTAAATGCATTGTGATGTATAATTTTAGTGTGTCTTCAGATTGTTGGGAACTCCCAATGTTGTGAGTGTACAATATGTTCTATATTTGTTTGATGGACCATCTTTTGATTAGTTGAATGTGTTTTCCTCATCATATATAAATGTTAGGATGAAATGGGAAGTGTTTATGTACTATATATTAGTTGGTTTATACCCGAGGAGATAAAGATGTAGAAATTGAATGATCTCAAGAGTTTCAGCAAGGTCGATGAATAGTGAAGGCGTGCATTTAACAATTCAAGGAGCTGGTTCTTTATCTCTAGAGATAGTGTTTCAGGATCGGTTGAAGCATTATATTTTCATTTTTGGATTTCATCAAGGGATCAATTAGTGACCATATCCTCCAAGAATCAGTGTTTCTAGAATTGGTTGATAAATCATTTTGAGCTGAGTTGGTTTGAAATATTATATCTCTTGTTGCTCATGGTTGTTCCCCATCTGGAAAAGAGTGAATGATAGTGGAACCATTCGTTCAAGATTATCCTTCCTTAGTTCCATCCTATCATTCATCATACCTCTCACTCGTATGATTTTAGTGTGGTCGGTTTGAAAATTTGAAGTTGTTTTGTCACAATCCTTTGAGGTTGTACCACCATTGTGTATTTTTCATTCATCTGGATAAAATTTGTGGGTAGAGTTTCTGGAGGAAAAATTATTGTTTGGAGAATGTTTGTTTCTAACTATGAGGTAGTGGATAATTCACATATCAGGGCTCTAGACATAGGCCTCATAGTGAAGCTCATGTATAGTTAAGAGATTGTCCAGGGCACGGGGAACCATGGCCCAGTATATGTCCTCAGTGTTGGAGTATAGATAATATACATTTATTTGTTATAATTTATATTGAATTGGAATCTTATTTTTTCTATGTAAGGGACTTGGTGGTCATGTTCACCCATAATCTATTACTTGTGCCTTGGATGAGAATCTTGAAATGGTTAGACTTATCGTGAATTGCAATTAGTTATTTTGTGATAGTTTAGGGATATCACTACATGTAAAAATCATTGATTCAAGATTTTTTCATGTTAATTGTTTGGATTCTGTTTTTTCTAGGGGTTCTCCTTGTATTAGGGGTTCATATTATGTGGGATGTATTTGGGCTTAGTGGCAGTGTTGATTTTCCCACTCTGGTCACCCTAAGGTGGTGATGTTGGGGGTTTCAATGTTGGTCATATTAGTTTCATTCTTGTGTTGGAGATAAACCTATAATATTTTCACGTTGTTTCTTATGATTTAGTTTCATCTAGGATGTTCGAGTGTTTCTTCTGAAGAAAATGTTCACCCCGAGGTGCAGGGATCTGTTGGGATTTTTTTGGACACATTTTTTATCATATTTATGCAGAGGGAATATTTTTGGGAAGAAATTGTTTGTAATGGGAATAATTATCACAAATATAACATGGAAATTAGTTTATTTTATTCTTAACTTCACTTTTTATTATTTCTATGAGGTTCAGGATGAGTCTCTGTTTGATTTTTTTTTAGTTTTTCTAAAATTTATTTTTTGTTTCAGCAGGAAGGGGTTCCCAATTAGTGGATGTTTAAGGGGAAACCTGAGGCATTACCTAGGTAATAGTGTGACTATTTTTTGGGTCTATGTGGTATGGAATATGGGTTGTGCATGGTTTGGGAAACCGTGCGATAACCTTGTGTGAGTTTCTATCCATTTTCAAAGAGGCGAACATATGGTTTGCACATGGTTTGAGAAACTATGCTGCCATACCACGCGAGTTATCTAGATTCATAAAAAAATTTACATTCCTTGTTTTCGCCTATGATCATTGAAGTCCAAATATATATTTTCATTTCTTTCATGATCTAGTTGCATTAGGGGGTCCCTTAATCTTGTCCACCTATTCTTATATTCAATAATTGATGTTACCCATTGGTTTCGAGATAATATTACTTGATTTTTGGCCAATTTACTCAAATTATTTCCACCTATTTTAATGTTTATTATTAATGGGTTCTTGAGTCTTGTTTGGAACTATGAATAAAAAGGATTATTCCTTGAATTATAATTTTCCAAATAGTCTTTCTCACATCAATATTTTATCATCTAAAATGTTATCTTGAATTTTAAACGTTGTGTTGGTGCTTCATGTGAAATTAAATATAGTTCTAAATGTGTTACATTTTTGGAGTTTTACATCAAATATCATATGATATAAAATCCATTTTGGAAAACCTTTTTATCGAGGAAATGTTGGTTTTAATGTGATGTGTTTTGAAGGCCTTATTTGAATGTTGTTTGTTTTATAAATTTATTATTGGAATGTATGTGATGTTTGGGATTAGTAATCATCATGGCATTTTTTGGAAAATGGATTGAACATTTGGGAGGTTTATGGCCCGGTTGGTATTTGAAAATTAATGGAAAAGTAGGTTTTTACAAATGAGGAGATAGCCATTTTTTTTTTGAAATAAATTGTTTTTAATATAAGTTCGAGATGACTTGGATTATGTTGGGGACCAATAGACCTTGGGATGGGATCCTCTATAGAGGCTAATTCATGGGAATGATATTGGTATTGAGTGCACTAGACACTGATATGTGTTTCCCTCTAGTGGATCATTCAATAGAAAGTAGTGGGTTATGGTTTCTATACCATGTTTCACCAAGTATTAAACCAATCAATATCTTTGGATTGAAGGTAATAGTCTAGAGGTTCGAGTGATAATTACTTATTGAACCTTATTTTATGGGTTTTCCCCCTTGAGTTGAGAGGGATTGGTGCGACGTTCCACTAGATTGGATAGTTTAGAGTGAGTAGTTGTTTTTTTTACTATGGAGATTTACCACGTGATACAAGTTATTCTAACCTGAGTAAGTCCAGGGATCTCTCTAGGGATGTTCAAGAAATGGTCTTGAGTCTTAATCTATATGATCTAATTATTTCTACATCATATTTTTATTTTCAACCTGTTAGTTTATACATGTTTTTTTTGTTTTCTCAACATTCTGTTTAACCATGTTTGATTAATTTTTATGTATTTTTACATATACCTTGTATTTTAAAGGGGTTGTGAAAAGCCAAATTTTTTTTTAAAGAAAATAATTTTTTTTGTCTTTTTAAAAAAATAAAACATGTTAATGTTGGGTTTGATTACATTAAATGATTTAAATCCTGTTAATAGAATTGTTTTTGAACTAATATTTATGTACTATATTAGTAAAGAAAATTAATGTATTCTGTGTTTATTTCCTACGTATATATTTTATCTTACACCCTACTCAAACCATTCAGTGTTAGTAGATTGAACATTCTTGGAAGGTTCAGGTTATTGGTTTGGTTATTCTTGGATCAGGTAGATTATGGGGATGGAGGTGACCAAGAGATCAAATGGAGATCTAGTCAGCATGGTCTAGTATTAGTTTTTGTATTCAATTCTTATTATTTTATTAGGTTTTTTATTTTGGATTAGTTTATATTTTTCTTGAGCCTCGGTTTTTTTTTCTGCATGTTCAACTAATTAATTTGATCCTTGTTTTCCTTGGGCTAAATCGTTCACATCAGATTATTTCAATGCCTGACAGTAGTTTCTAGCCCTTGGGGATCGGGAACGCCCTTCAGGCCATGTCTCAGACTGTGTTAGTCTTTGGGTTGGATGAAATTATTTCTGGGTTTTTGATAGCTTGTGCTTCACTATAGGGAGAAAATATTTTATACCTGAGAAAAAAATATCATTATATGATATTTTGAATCAATTATAGGTTAAAAATTCTATTAATATAAATAATAAGTATAATTTTCCACTTACTAATGGATTATTTGATCAACTTCATGAATCCAATTTCATTTTAAGGATTTATATTCTATCTCATTATTATATGATAAGGGTGAAGAAGTATGATTTGTAAAAATGAAATTTAATACAATGGTTAGACATTATGATTTTATGGTAATTATTGTTGGAATAACTAATATAGATAATGGATTTTTTTAATCTGATGAATTTATTATTCATGTATTATCTTGATAACATTATAATAGTTTTTTTTATAGTATCTTCATATAATATATGTTCTATGAAGACCATGAGTGTTATATAAAGTTAATTTTGGAGACATCAATAAGAAGAAAACATTAAGGAAAATATTGTAAGTGTAAATTTTGGCTTAATGAAGTTTCTTTTCATGGTAATATTTTCCCTAATGCTATAATGTATGATATCCTATCAATGAAAAACATAGATTAATTACAACCTATACCAACCAAATTAACTAATATATTATTTTCCATGGGTTTATAATTTTACTATTAGTGGTTCATTTAATAATCTTCTATATTACCCAACAAATTGACCATTTAACATGTAAATGTGATAAAAGTCACATAGTGAAGGGAATGTGAGAAATTTTTTAAATATCTGAGGTTATAACAAATTAATTATCCAATATTACCATTAACATCATGTAAGGATAAATTTTTATTATATAAGTGAAGATTGAATAAAGGGAATGCTTATATCCTATTATAGAATGATAGGTCCATTACCTATATATCAAATATATAGAAAATACATGAACAAAACTATCCAAATCATGACCTAAAGCAAAAATCTGTAATACATTATCATAAAATATAGGGACACTATATGTATGTAAGAATATGAAATATATCTACAAACTATAATAGTTTGAATTACATAATCTCTTAGAAAAAGATAAACTTGTGGAAAAGCTGATTGTTGGAACTACTCAAGGGTTATAATTGATCTTTACACTAGTAATTTCTGATAATAAACAAGGTGAATGATGTATTTATTAGGGGAACCATAAATTATTAACAATGATGTGGGTTAAAAATTATCCTATATACATATATCTAGTAAAGTTGGATACAATAAAATTTCGGTACGGGTATCTATTATTCATTTTTCAGGAAATTTCTAGACATGAATTATTATAAATGATAGAGAGGTCCTATCAAGATGATGATAACATGAAATTATTATTTATAGTAGTAAATGATGAGAAATTTAAAGACTTAATTTATAGATATAGAGTGTTGATTTATGTATAAGGTTTACATGTTCTATCTTTATTGGAGTTGAAGAGGAAAAAACAAGAAAAATCATATATCTCCAATTTATCTTTATACCATGGTATCACGTTGATTTTTAGGTTTTTAAGATAATATTTATTATGTAATGAAATGAAGATGTAAATTTTATACTCTCTGTTAATATTATTTAGGATAATTGGTTATAGATAATGAAAATATCCTAATAGAGTTATGTAACCACTTTCTAAAAATATATATTAGTGGAACAATGTTAACAAAGATTTTCTCACTGTAATTATAAATAATATAGGAATGAATGATGTTAAATATTTAATTATTAATCATCATGATACATCCTCTCATATCATAGTGATAATAGAAGATACTACTATTGAGTGCCAAGTCCTTCTCTATATAAATTAAATCATAAAAGGCATCATGGAGAACCTCTATGAATTGTTTCAAAATTTGACCCCCAGTTCACACCAAAATCCTATTAGATTCTTGAATAGGAACATAACAATGAGATTCATTTAAGGATATACCATCATCACAAAAATGATGGGAAATATGAAAGCAAAATATAAATTTTATAATATATGATGATATCTTGTTCATATAGCTTCCAGTGTATATATTATTTGTTTCTAACATTTGTTTAATTTACTTGTGATAATATCATCCATTTTAGAGTCTACATGATACTATATGAATAACAGTGTGGTAAGATGATTCATACTCTATCCTTTTTAGATGAACTTTGATAATTATAGATAGTTTTCTTAGAGCTTCTAGAGGAGATTCTTTTTAAGGTATGGACTATTGAGGATCATATTAAAGCACCCAAAAGTAGACAAAAGTGAAATATTGATAATTAAAAGAATGAAATGGGATTTAATTTTAGGGAAAATGTATTCATGATGGTTTAACCATGCAAGGGGATTTTTAAAATTTGGTGAAATATTATGTTACTCCCTATATAAATTGGATCTTTTGAAACACTAGAATGAATTAGTGTTGTGTCATTTTGATTGGATATGGCACCCAATATTTGAAATGTAAAAAACATCTTCCATGTTTAATTACTGAGGAATTTCATGTCAAATATAAAACATGTTCTCATATATGAGGTATTAATGATAAATTCTAAATTTTCTTATGTTGAGAAATGTGTTTTAATTCATAACTCTTGAGTAATTTTTTTAGAATCGAATAACTCATCTAGTGAATTCCCTTTTAGTAAATTACAAATTAGAAGAGAAAAATTTGGATATGTAGGAATATACATTGAAGGAACAACCAGATTATTTAAATATATGATATATAATCCAATATTTATGATGAAATTATTTAAGGGGGTATAATGTAATACTTGACACACTACTATATCTAGTATATTATATATTCCAAAACTATAGCACAACACACACTCTATTATCCTTTACTGAATATATTATTTAATATATAAATTTAAGAATTTTAAATTTATCAAAATAGCTTCATTTATTTAATAATATAAAAATAATATTAGTATGAATTTTTGACCTTTTCGGGAAATGTTGGTTTTTATTCAAAAAATATAGATTTCATGAAAATTGTAACTTATATTACATTATAATTATAACGGAATGAAATATAGGCATAAAAATACATTATGTAATCATATATAAGTTTTTTTAAAAAAATATGAATTTTAAAATATTTTATTAACATATAAAAATTATGTATAAAAACTTTTCAATTAATTAAAACAAATCATTAATATATAACAAATTTATGGAATATTCATTGAATAGTTATTTTTATGGTGATATTCAGTTTTTTATTTTCATAAATGACTAGAATAATATATTGGATTCATAATAAATCAATTTTTTTCATTAAAATCAGTATCCATGATTTTTTTATTCTTATGTGTAAATTTAATATTAATTAATTATTTTTCTTTGAAAACATTTCTTATGTGATTATGTGAGTTTATTTTAAAAATAAAATTTCACAATAGTATAGATTTTTCATGCTAAAATGATTTTAAATTTTGGAATCATAAGTATCAAATTGTTTAAATGGGTTAATATTATTCATTTTTTTTAAAATAGTTACTAGTGTTAGAAACTAATTATCATAGTAAAAGTGGATTAGAGTAAAAGTTAAGAAGAGAAAATAAACCAGAATATAACATTAAAAGTTGTATAAAAAGAGATTATTTTTGTGATTTGTGACCCAAAATCACTATTCCATCATATTTTGTCTATTTTTTGGAAATTTTCCCTTGAATAGTAACCTAATAGTATATAAAATGTAAGTTCTACTACAAAAGAGTACCTTTTCACTCACTTATAAAAGAGTAATATCTACACCACATAAATATTCACCATAAATTAAATTTTAGTTATGAAACATTGATAATTTAATTTTTCTAGAGTCCTATATAACATTAAAAATAATTTCTAACATTTATTTATCATAATATATTCATTGTTAGGATAATTACATGGAAAATTGATGTTCTTCATGTGAGTGTTATCAACCCCATAGCTTTTTCTATTAAATATCATCATTCAAATTTATTAAATATAAAATAATATAATATTATTATTATCTTTTTTATTCTATAATGTAACATTATTATGAGTATTATCATTTCATATTCATACATTCCATCCATTAAACAATATGAAAATGATGGCCACGAGTAAGCGTAGAATACCACCACTATGGAAAATGAAACATATTTTTAATAACAACAAAAAATAGATAATTTATAGAATATTTAATGATGAATTTTTTATTTTTATGAAATCGTTATGGATTTGGTGTGTCAAAATTGATATCCAATTAATGATACTATCAATACACGGTCATTATTAACTTAATTGTTTAAAACAATCATGTTAAGGGGATCCCATTTTATTCAAATTATCTAATATTTTCATATGAATTAATTATTCTTCTATATAGATTATTATTATAAATGTGGAAATGATAATCACTAAATATGATCATTATTATTCTATAATAAAGATATTATATCAAAACAACCTCATAATCATTCATTACTTAAAGGTCTGTTAATGTAGGCATTGGTTTAACAACCTATACAATCAATACAATGAATTCTTATCATGAATGAATATAGGAACATTCTTACACATATAGTATAATATGAATTATTTAATTATTATTTTTTATTTTTGTGATGTAATATTAATGATTTATTCATTAATTAAGAAAACACCCTGTAAATGGAAAGAGTCACTTAAACATGTTTTTTATCTATTTCATCATTAAGGATAAATATTAATGAAATCATGAAAATAATTTGAAACATAATATTTAATGTTAAAATATCTATAATAATAAATTTTATAACCCTATAGCGATAAACATTAGAAGAATAAGTAATGCCAGCACTATTGTTATGAAACAAGCACCAATGATCAAAACAATAAATAGATGTTGTGGAAATATTTAGAATTTATGTAGACAATAACTATTTATGAAGTATATAAATGAATTATGATATTATTATAGTTATTAATAACTTGATTTTGGGTGATTTATTTTTTATATAGGTTGTTACTGTAAGTTTGTGGATTTCATGACAAGAGGTATGTGTTTTTCATCTTAAATTTCTCCTTTTGAGATACGTTCTGAATTATGCACATTTCTATGTGGGGTATATAGTAAATATTTTAGTTTTTAAATCATTTAGTATCATTTATTCATGGTATTTTAATAACACCTTGGGACACCTATTTCAAAAATTATATTATTGAATTGTTACCCAGTCTATAAGTGACTCTTTGTGCCTAATGTTTTTTTGTGGGGACACATGTTATATCAACTACTTATACCCTTTTTATGGTGAATAATTTTTTATGGAAGAGATTACACAATATTATTCTTGAAATTAATTGGATTTCAATGTCTTTAAAAATATCCCAATAATATATTATTTTGATTCTTCAATTACCAAATACATTGTAAAACTCGGTATTTTCCATTTTGAGACCCCATAAAATTATTTGGTAAATAAATGTGAGTTTAGTTTCGAAGAACGTACATTCTATACTTGATACTGAAAATTAGATACTTCTATGATGTAGATAAACCAAGGCTTAATCAACCCAAAAATTATTAGTTGTAAATTGGATCAATCATCACATTAATGAAAAATGAATGGGCCTAAGATTTCACACTCTCCTTGACACTTCTAGGGTATATGATACAGAATATTCACACATTCATTATAAATAATGATGATGGATTTTCCCTATAGTTGATTTTTTCTATAAAAAATGATAACTATTTTCCATAGTTATTATCTTCTATAGATAACCCAAAAAATACAATGTCTCATCTCTATTATATTTTATTGATAAGGGTACTTAATATTACATCTATTATACCCCATAGTAAAAAGTCAAATCTTGGTTATCTGAATAGAAAATACATTATTATACTAAGTGGGTAAGTATTTTATTTATTTATTTCGAATTATATAAATAGACATGCTTTTATTCAGCCATAGGTTTCTTAAGTAATGGAATTAATATACTTAAGAAACTAATGTTCAATGATTTAGAATTAATTCTGTGAATGGTGGGGCTGGAAATTATATAGCCCCTTGATGAATAAACATATCTCGTGACACGTGAATTCTTAGATTAGGGTTTATATATCTCCCCAAATCTGTATATTATCTCATAATAAGTCCTTTAATATATTTTTTTATTTCCTATTTTATTCACTTCATATGTATCATATCAAATTATTATAGTCATCCATGTTTTCATTTATTTTAATGAGTATAAAATTTACTTAGTTTTAGTTTATTATGGATTCTTGTTTTGTTATTTATTAATAAGATATCACATATTACTTTATTGTTTTAGAATAGATTCTATTACACTGTACTCATTATAGTTCATATTCTATGAACCTTGATTGTCCCATTACCAAGCAAGATAGAAGAAGATTATGTGTACATTTCTTGGATATAATGGAACATATAAAAATGTTCTCATAATGTGTTCATATTGTATATTTCATTTCAAAATCAAATGAATGAATTTATATAGTCACACATGAATATGAAATAGTTGGTTCCTTTAGTGTCTTTTTTATTTTATACCAATAATGGAATATAACTACTAGGTCACAATTTCTAGATTTTGGGATATTACCAAACCATATTCAATCAGGATGATAGTTTATGGGTTTTTATAGTTAATTACTAGAGTTTTAATATTAAAAATAATATGTTTTAGATTAATTTCGTTAATTTTTCGAAACAATATAGGTGAATATGATAAATAGAACAATTTGGTGGTGTCTAATAAGAGAACACACACCATCTTATACCAAATTGTGTTATACTTAATAGATGATGTGTTATGTGGTATCAAAAAATATATTATATAGCAGTAGCTACCTATTTTAGGATCATGAAATACTATTTATTATATCATAGAGGAATGAAATTTCTAAAATGTATACTAGGTACTTAGTGGAAATATATGGGGTAACTAGTAGTTTACAAGGTGATTTTATTTAAGTGGGATAAATATTGGATTTTTTTTTAAAAAAGAACCCTAAGAGCTTCAGCAAATGGATTACTCTATATTGAGGGTATCTAACCATCTTCCCCTTATTCCACCATCAATAATTCCACCTGATCTATATGTTTTTATAGTAGAATATTTTTCATTATGGTGGGTACCCTTATCCTTTATTATTTATTCATCTTCTATTTCATATGGTTTCAAAATATTCTAATTTTAGATTTATAATAGATTTCAATTTTTGATGTTTAAATATAATTCAATGAAGGGTATTTATCTTATGGTATCTAAAATATGCTAAAAATGATTGATTCAGGGTCTTTGTATTCTTTTTATCAAGGTTTATGTTAAATTATGGATTTTAATATAATTTAATCAATTCTAGGATAAATTTGACGATGAATTTATAAATAAAATCATGGAATTTTCTTATAGGATTTATGGTAGATCACCATGGTTTTTTTTAGATTAATATTTAAAATTTCAGCAATAAAGTTGTATTCTATGTGTTTTCGTGTGTCATAATGTTTTAAAAAGTGAAAATATTTATTTATAATGTTTTATAACTTATTATATTACCTATTGTAGATTGATATAAGTACTCTTATGATCGATGTATATAAATACAACATTGAATGATAATTGTATAGGTATAGCTATTGGTGTATCTATTATGGTTGTATATGGTGGTCCATTACTATAAATCCATTCATTAATGTGTGTTTTTTAGAATTTAGATATTGTGGAATGCGTATATAATTTATAGTGACTGGAGTGTGAATTGAGATGGATTCGGTGGGTATAATAATAAAAAGGAACCTATTTGGAAAATAATTAATATTATTTTTAAAATATAAGGTCATTTTGTTATTATTTCAATTTCATCACTTGGTGATGTTCTGTTAGGTGTAAAAATGAATACACACAAGGAGGGTAATATGTTGTGGTTTAAACTGGGTGTATGTTTTGGCCACTTATGGTACTTTATGTTGATTTAATTTAAATTTGGTTATATAATCTGTTAATCAATGAGGAAATTATTGTTTTATAATTATTGAATGGTCTTGTGACCTTTCATGTCATGTTAAAACGTATATTTCTTCATGGATCTAGTTTTATTTTAATAATCCTTAGTAAGATAAATTTAATCATAGTGAATAGTCCAAGGATTGGAATAGGCTATGATAGTTAGAGTTTCCCATATAGAGTTGACCATGGGGTTATCACTGGACTGTAAATTTACTTGAGGGATTAAAATATATTATGTGGAGAAAGGGATGAATCATGTAATTTTGAATATCATCATTGTGGTATTAGCTGAGTATGACATCAAATCAACAGTATGTCAGTTTTTCAATTCACTTCCATGGTTCTACATGACTACGTAGGAATGTGAATAATAAATTAGGTCTTATGGTCATATTTATATATAGATGGTGATGTTGGAATTTGAAAAGTTATTCTAAAAATATTGAGTATTGTACACAGATGGATAGAATATAAGATAAAAATTAGGTTGCTGAATGGTTGAGTACTACATATGTATTTTGTGTTGTAAGACATGGGTGATACATCATGGTGTGGTCAAGGGCTTGGTATTTAGTGTATGAGGATTGGGTAATTTTTTATTCCCATGATTCTGTTCAATTGATAGGGGACCAATAGTGATGTCATGGTGTTGTTAAGGTTTTCATCTAGAGTAGACATTTATACAAGTGTTTGAGGGTGAGTCCCAAGTTCCTCATTTTATGGAATATTCTTGATTGTTTTATATTTTGAGGGAATAAATATGTGTCCCTATTTCAACCCTCTATGTTGTTTCTACCAAATTAATTGGTTTATTATAAGAACTTTTAATTATTTTGATACACATGATTACTGTTTTGTAGATGTTAGGGTACCGATAGAGAGGTCTCAAACCCAATTGTTTAGGTTTTTCTCAAGGATTTGGGTAATTATATTCTCTTCCATGAATAGACACACTTCTTGAAAATTTTCACGTTCTAAAGGATGGGTAGTGGACCATGGAACCATGATGTTAGATATTTCTATGAATTCATAGAGATATATACACCCATCATATAATTCAGATGATAATAATATTATTTATTGAATTGTTAGGTAACTAAGGAAGCACTATAGTACAATTATTTTATGATGAGTGTGGTTTTATTGCATCAGATGAAGTATGTATGATCGAGAATGGTGATGGTCATCATAGTATTTAAAAACCCAAATAATTAATTTTTTTATTGGTTTTTATGGATTTTGAAATCACAAACAAACACACACATACATATATATATAATAATATTTTAGGGGGTATATTTGAGGATGAATACTATGTTTTATAATAATAAATGCACAAAAAAACAATAGATATGTAACTCTTATGTTTGTGTTATAAGTTATGTAAATAGTGTGATGGAATGAAAATGAGTGAGGATGTATAGTGAAGATGGGTTAATTCTTTTGAGTCTATGTTAATGAATTTTGAAGTGATTAGGTTTACTAGATTATTTTTTAGTATCCATACATCATATATGTTTTATGATTGAAAAAATATATCATTATTGTGTTGTATTATTATTATATGTGTTAGAATGAGTTTCATTTTGGTATATCATTGGTTGTGTTTTTATATTAGTTATTATTATATTATAATTGTCTATTTTTAAAATAATTAATGTTTATGTTTTATGTTATTTATTACTTTTTGTATGGTTTTGATTCAAATGATATACATTCCATAATATATAGATGAGACAGTCACTTCAAGATGGAAATCTGTCGTATATGAAGTGTCACTATTAAGGACTCATTGAAATATTAAGTGAGTACTAGTTGGGTGCACTAGGTAGATGATGTTACAAATGGTACCATAGACCCTATTTTATTCATTTTATGATATGGGAAAATGGTTTATGATGTTATTGTTTATTTGAACTAGAAAGACACTATAATTATGTAATGAACCGATCATTTATGAATTAAATTTCCATTATTTTATTTCCTTATGGATACATAATACACATGAAATTTTTTATTAGTATTGATTTTAGACGCCCATTATGTATCATTATCGTTGATGATATAGAAATTTAACAGTGATCACACAACTAATATAAATATATGGTTTAAAAAAATCAACATAGAAAAAAAGAGATGATTACCTCGTCCAGTAGACTCCAGCCATATGATTCTCATTTTTCGACTCTTGAGAAGGAGGTATCTTAACTGGGCTTCTCTCTTGACCAATACCAAGCTGAGTTTCAAAACGTTAATCCTGAACAAAATCTCTTATGGGAGAATTTCAAGTTAATAGATATTACCACTCGAGAGATGTTATATAAGACACCAGAAGAGTTTTTCACCATTGCACACCTTACCCTAAGGTCTTAGTCGAGTGTTATAAGGGTCTAGGTAACAAAGTATTAGTTACTTATTCTGTAATCCCTTTCAACAAATAAAATTCGTATTCTATCAATTTATTTATATTAATAGTCCTTCTTAAATAGATGATGATTTTGATAAATTGATATTTCATATAAAAATGGTATCTTTGAGAAATATATGCATTATTATATTAAACTATAATATTACAAGAAAATTATTATAAATGATGAGTATATCATTTCCTTAGCAATAAATGATTAGGAAATCAGTTTGATAAGTGTTAAATTTTTATATAATAAAATGAAAAATATATTTAAAAATAATTTTTTTAAGTAAATAATGAATTTCTTTAATAATAAATATTTTAATAAAATATTATTATCAATTTAATTTTATCAATAATATATTAGTATATTATTTTTATGAAGTCAATTTTAATTTTCATAAAGGTTTAAAAACTATTTTTGTCAACACCCGTCCAATTTCAATAAATTTTGCTTCTCAATTTAAATGTTAAAATTCACATGTATATAAAATTATTTAAATAAAATTCATATTATATTATGATTAGGATGTAGATATTCTCTAATGGTGAATTTTTCATAATTTTCTGAGACAGTTGAATTTTTTGGATAAAAATTAAATAATATATAAACATATAATGTGTCTTATGACATCATAATGACCCAATAGTGATGTAATAAATACCATAAAAGGAATATTCAACCAAATATATGTTTTAAATTTAAAATAATGTGATTTAATATTTATTTTACATGTTTTATAATGCCTTAGTGAATCCTAAAAAATTTATAACACATTTTATGATTTTATGTTCATTTTTTTATTAATGTGACTCACCTCCACATAAGAAAGTCTAATTTTTTAATATAATTGGACCAAAGCCAAGTAAAATAATTTTTTACACTTCTATTTGGAAATAAACTTGGGAAAACCCATGGGATGGTATTTGGTTTTGAATATTAACTTATACAGATTCCAAAACCTAAGTTTGTGAATTATTAATGAATTTCCTTCTCATTCCCTATATAAAACCATCTAATATCCTACTTATATTCGATAAATATCCTTGTATGTCATTCATACTCTGTAATCCACTCTACTTAATAAACCCTAGGTGCCCAAATCTCTCATGAATCCCCTCTTAAAGCTTTTGAAGTCGCACACTCAAATAAGGATTTCCTTCATTTCTAATTTTTATCATGGTTTCTTTAAATTGTTACACCATTTTATTTTTAATTAAAAATGATGGGGAATATTTAATAACCTCCCTCATACATCATTTATTTTGTTTTAATGTTGATATAGCATTTTTTTCTCTTATTTATCCTTCCCATGTACACCTGTTACCGTGCCGAAATTTCACAGGAGTTATTTCATTCACCTCTTTCTTCATGTTTCATTTGTATGTTATTCCTTTTATTTATGAATTTCTTACAATGGAACCATTATTTATATGAACCTCTTACCTCCAATTTCATATATATATGATTATAGACCCCTTCCACTCTCATCAACCCTTTTTATTAATTTTTATGTCATGTCATTATGCTACTGAAATTACATCGTGATTTTCACATTTATGCACGTATAACATTTTTATTGAGGTCTTACATGTATTTATTGGATACTTCATTATCGTGTAATGAAATATGATGAAAAATGAATCCATTTTTTATGATCTATGTGGCACACTAAAGCATCATAATGAAGTGAAAGTGACGGGTGCGGCCGGAATTCTATAGTGCTTCAATGCAATGGGTAATGTTTAGTATCATTATATGTCATGTTGGGATAGGGGATTACCTGATTCCTTTTAGGATATTTTTATACCATATTGGGAAAGGTTTTACCTTATTATTTTATAATTATTGTGTAGTGTTTTAAGTTGTTTCCGAAATTCCAAGTTATGATATTCATGTTATATCATGCGTTAATGTTCATGTTTCTCTCATGATCCATTTATATGCATATTGACTAAAATGTATTGTATTATTAATGTTACTACATTCTTCCTCCCTTAATAGTTTTTATATCTCACCCTTTACTTATGGATGTCCTCAGGTTATCCCATGAAATTCTATTTATGAAGAAATGTTGTGGTCATGTAAAAGATGTTTTCAATAATGATGTTGTATTTTTATTATTAAGTTTTCATGTAATGTTCCTAATCCATAAAGACACTAGAATATTTTATAATCATGTTTGATTTAAACCAGTTTTTATGTAATAAATAATTTTTAAATTTTAAATAAAATTCATAGTTGTAATATTTGGTATCAATGGATAGGTTCATTTATTTTTAAGAATTAGATTAGAAAACCACAGTGATAGTATTAGGGATATGTCTAAGTATAATAAAAATATCCCAATTTTTTTTATTATAGAGTATGTGTATTATCAAGAAAGTGAATCCCTTTATGGATACGAACAATTATAGGATACTCTTCTATATATGTGTTTTGGGGTAAAACACCAAAACACCACATCGAGCTAGACTCGAACGAGAATTGTTGCACAACAATGGGCCTTACTGCACTCTTGGTTTTTACACTCCCAAGGGATATTATTAGAAAAATCCACAATCTTAGTATGAACAATTATAAAGGGCAAAACAATACAAATCCCATTAAATATATGTTTGGAAATAAATAACATAAATTGATGCCTAGAAAATCACAAATTAAGGAAATAAATTAAATTTATAAGTTATCCATTTTTTCATTGGATTAACTTTTATGTTTTTAATAATTTAAAATAATTACCACTATTTTTCCTTTTACTATTTACAATGGCCGATAATAGGAGAAATCATGCTAACATCTGATGTGAAGATAAATGTGATTACTGTTCTAATGAGATTCCCAATCTGATGGGATCGGGAATCGAAAACATATTCATTACACTTTCTATGGTAACCAATGTTTTGAATAGAAACATGGGTCAAAAAGAATTTCCCCCAAATAAAATAATAAGTTACCATCGAGAACTCTATGAGAAAAAGGCCTCCTACATTAAATGGATCAAATGATCCATCAATCACCGAAAAATGTATCAAAATCATTTAGAAGATCTTCTCTATCCATCATGGTTCCTAAAAAGAGAACGTCCTTCTTGATACTTATAGTATGGATGGTGAAGATTATCAATGTTGGACATTGATAAAAAATACAATGCCTGAGAGAGATGTTGAGGTTATGGGATAGATGGATATTTGGAAAATGTTTTACAATAAATATTTTCCCCAGAACCTCTATCTTAAGATAGAAAAATATTTCCTTGAACTCAAGAAAACATCTGATGAATCTATTGGGGCGTACAAGGAAAACATCAAAAGAAAAGCTTGATACACCTATATTTTTGTCATTAACCCTGAATTCAAGGTTTACCGCTTCTATGGTGGGTTAAATCCTAGCATAAAAATGACCTGGAGATCCACAACTTTGATAGCTATGAAAATATTTTTCTGTGTTCCCTTTATAAAGAAATGTAGATTGGTGAATCTCAGAGGAATCAAGGGGATAAGAATAGGAAAGTGGAGTTTAATTCTTGTGGTCTGGTGGATAAATCCTAAAATGATATAAAATATAGCATCCCACTTTCCAAAGGTGTGGAAAGAGGCACCCTATAAATTTTCTGAATGGGATGAATAAATGTTTCAAGTGTAGGAAAGAGGGACACCTAGCTAGCGATTACCGGCAAGAAACAACTGCTACTACGATAGAGTATATGAAAAGACCGTTCAATCATCAAAAAAATTTCATTACTAGAACTGGTAAATACCTAGGCACTTTATGAACCAGTTCCCTAAGCCAAGGGTTTTCAGAGGTAGCTGACAACTACCAAGGAAGTAAAGGTGAGCTCTTCCCATCACAATCTTTGAAAAAAATCTCAATAACAAAGTATTGATAGATACTCTAGTTATTCATTCAGGAATAGAGAATACACTTTTTTATTTTGGTTCTACACATTCTTTTATATCGTAAATGTTTTTTTTGAATAATTCAATCATCACGACAATAAATGGAAGTTGATATTTTAGTGAAGATGGAAAATTTAGAAATTATTGCATCCCATGAATATAACACCTCCCCAATAAAAATTTTTGGATTGAACTTCATGGTGAACCTCATCATACATCCTTGGTGGATTTTGATGAAATACTTGGAATTGATTCTCTTTTCCTATATATATCCTACATAAATTTTTGTGAGAGTGAAATCACTCTCTATATGGTAAATCAACCCTCTATTAGATAAAAGTGAAAGGAGTAGGATGAATCTTCTTTAGCACTATCATCTCAAGATTGGATTTTACGTACCTATGAGAACACAAATATTTATCAAATGATTGAGTCTAAGGAACCATCCTAAAAGACATCCCAATTGTGAGATAATTAATTGATGTATTTCATGAGTAATTTCTTGTTCTTCCTCCTAGAAGTGATGTTGAATTATCAATTGATCTTATACCTGGGTATTTTCCAATATCCAAGACTCTATATAGAATTGTTATTGTGGAGCATGATGATCTAAAGAAAAAGTATATATAGAAATATAGATATAGTGTTTATATGCCCATGTTCATAACCATGGGGTGTACTAGTCCTCTTCATCAAAAATAAGGATGGGTTAATTTACCTTTTCATGGATAATCATGAGCTCAAAAAAATAAAGATAAAGAACAAGTATCATTTTCAATGAATTGATGAATTATTCAATCAGATACCCAGAGAACAATACATCTCCAATGTGGATCTTTGGTTGAGATATTACCATGTAATGTGAAAGAAGGATGATATCCCCAAGGCATATTTTTGTACAAGGTACGAGCACTATGAATTCATGTTAATGCCTTTTAGAATTACTAATTTTCAAGTAATATTCATGGATATGATGAATGGAGTGTTTACTAATTAACTCAACAAATTTGTGTTAGTTTTTATAGATTATATTATAATATACTCTTAAACCAAGGAGGAGAATGAGTGGCATATAACTACTATAATAGAGACCTTTGGAAATGAGAACCTCTTCAAAAAGTACAACATGTGTGGGTTCTGGTTGAAGGATGTCTTATTATTGGGGAATACCATAACATGAAATGGTATATATATCTATCCTTCCAAAACAATTGAAATCAAGGGATGTCGGAGTCTAACATCTGTGATGGATATCCATAGCTTATTAGGGTTAGATAGATATTATCCTCAATTTGTGAGAAATTTCTCATGATTGTCAAACCATCATACTAAGCTAACGCGAAATAGAGTAATGTTTTTTGCAGAATGATGAATGTGAATAATGGTTTATGGATTTGAAGAGGAGGATTATCACTCCCCATATGTTCATAATACCCATAAGAGGGGAGATTTTGTTTTAATCATCAGTGATGATTTAAAGAAGGGCATGGGTTGTGTGTTGATGAAGAATGGAAAATTCATCACATATGCCTCAAGGTAGTTGAGAATTCTTGAGAAAATCAATCCCATATATGATCTAGAGTTGGGAGATGTGATCTTTAAATTGAAAATATTGGACCATTATATCTTTATTGAAAATTGTAAAGTATATATGGATCACTAAATCTCAAATGAATATTCACACAAATAGATATAAACATGAACCAACAAAGACAATTAGAGATCATCAAGGATTACGACTGCCCAATCCATTACCACTTTAGGGAATCGAACAAGGTGGAGAATTATCTAAGTAGAAAGGCCCCAACAATTCTATCATTGATGATAATTGAAAAGGATCCAACATTCATAGATTTGGTGATAATATAAATGGGAATCATAAAGAAGGGAGAAAAATCAATCCTTTCAAAAATTATTTCTCAACCATATCTTTTGGAAAGGTTAAATAATTCTCAAGAAGATGGTCTTTGAATATAGAAGAAAGGGAAGCTATCAAAAAAATTGAAATCCTTGATGATAAATGTTAATTAAAAAGGAATTGTGATATTTGGGCAAAGAATATATGTTGTTTCAAATATGGAGTTAAAGAAATAAATATTGGATGATGAAGGTAGATTGAATTTATTCATTCTCTTAGGAAACAAAAAAGAAGCATCAAAATCTCCAAGAGTATTATTGGTGGGATAATATGAATAAAGAGATTGATGAATATACATAAATGTGACTAGTATTTCATCAAGTGAAGGTTGAGTGGTATAATATTAAGGGTATGATGCTACCATTACCCATACCAACATAGAAATGGAATAAAATCACCATAGACTTTTTTACCGAATATCTGAAGACATCTAAAGGAAACAATGCTATTTCAATTTTGGTAGATAATCTTACAAATAATTCAATCTTTATTCCAAATAAAGAGTATTTATCATTTGATCATTTTACATAGATATACATTACAGAAGTTGTAAGGATACATGGTGTACCACTATACATTTTATCAAATTGAGATCCAAGATTCACAGATATGTTTTGGAAGAGTCTCCAACACACTCTGAATATTGAGCTAATCTTCTGTATAGATTATCATCCTCAAACAGATGGCCAATATGAGAGGAATATCTAAATACATGAGGACATGTTGATTTAATTCTCAATTGAATTCAAAGGAGGACGGGATCAATATCTTCCTTTGGCTGAGTTCTCTGACAACAATATTTTCAACTCAATCATCCAAATGGATCCTTTTGAAATCTTCTAAGGGAATAGGTGAAGAACACCTCCATGTTGGGATAAAGTTAGGGAGTGAAAACTTCTAGGTCTGGAAATTGTTTAATAAATGGTGGAGAAGGTTACGACTGTCTAGTAGCACACCAAAGCTGCTCAGAGTTGACAAAAGATCTATGATGACAACCATTGATGAGACCAATAGTTTGATGATGGATATATGGTTTTCCTCTACACATCACCATGGAAGTGAGTTATTATATTTTGGTAAAAGGTAATGCTGATTCCAAGGTATATCAGCCATTTTGTGATAATTGATCACATTAGTGAAGTGGCATATCATCTAGCAGTCCCACCGAACTAGTGTCATGTACATGATGTGTTCCATGTATCACTCTTAGGGAAGTACATTCTATACCCATTACATTTACACTATCTAGAGGTGGTTCCATAAGAGAATGAAAGGAGATTATAGTTAATATCCTAGATCATAGGGAGAAGTTTCAAGGAAATAAGACAACCCCCCTCGTCAAAGTGTTCTTAATAAACCTCAAGTTTGAAGACAAAACATATGAATCATAGGAAGTGATGAGGTAGAGTTACCCTCTTATATTTTAGTGTGGTCAAAGGAACATTCTGGGGGACAATTTATTAAGGGAGAAGGTTGTAACAATCAAATAATTTATAAATAAAATTTTATTTATTTTAATGCCTTGTTCATATAGAAAAAACATGCACTTATTATTATTATCATTATTATTATTGGGTATAAATAACCATTAATTATCATTACCATTGATAATATAGTCATTGAATAATGATTACAAAACTCATATAAATTTAATGTTTTAACAACTCCTATCGACACATACAAAGACGATGGTGGCCTCATCCAATAAACTAATGTCATATAATGCTCATTTTTTGGAGTATATAATGGAGTTTGTGTCACTAGGCTTCCCTCTAGACCAAGACCAAGCTAATATTCAACGCGTTAAGCTTGAAAAAAATCACCTAATATAAAAGATCATGTTTATAGAGATTACCTCCCTGCCGATGTTATCTGAGCCACCCCAAGAGTCTGTAAACATCACAGACCTTACCGTTAGGTCTTTATTAGTTGTTATAATGGGTTACACAAAAAATTTTTAGATACATATTGTTTAAACACTTTCGATAAATAAATAATGTATTCCATCATTTTCTTTATTGGAACAGTCTATCTTAAAAATTTGGTGAATTTAAAAAATTGATTTTTTAGACAAAATGGTATTTTTTGAAATATATGAATGATTATATTAAACTATAATGTTATAAAAACAATTCTTATAAATTATGGTTATATCAGTTCCTTATCGGTAAATTATTAGGTAAACAGTTTGATAAGAGTTTAATTTTTATATGATAAAATAGATAGTGTATTTTTAAAAATTTTATTTTAAAGAATTTTTGAATTTTTGAAATAATTATTATTTTAATAAAAATATTTATCAAATTACCTTTATTAACAATAAATGAGTATAAAATTTTTATGAAGTCAAATGGAATATTTTTAACGTTTAAAAACTGTTTTTGTAAAACCCAATGAATTGTCAAAAACAATTCATCTCTCATTATAAAAGTGAAAATTTAAATATTTAGAAAATTATATAGATAAAATGAATATTATTTTTGGGATCAGTATGTTAATGTTATCCAATGGTGAATATTTCATAATTTTCTAAGACAGTCAAATTTTTGGGTAAAAATTAAATAATATATAAATATATAGTGTGTTTTATGAAATAATAATAAACCAAAAGTGTTGTAATAAAGACCCTAAAAGAGATATTTGACTAAATATATGTTTTAAATTTAAAATAATTTGATTTTAGATTTATTTTTCTTATTTTATATTTCCTTGGTGAATCCTCAACAATTTATAACATATTTTATGATTTAATTTTCATTTGGTTAATAACATCACCATTCTCCACATAAGCAAGGATAATATTTTAATACCTTCAAAACATTGACTTATAAAATTATATTTTTATCTCTTATTTTGAAAATTTTGGTCAAAAACCATATCAAAGTTCATGATTTTGAATATTTAATTATATAGATTCTGAAACCAATGTTTCTAAAAAATTAAAAATTTCTTCTCATTTTCTATATAAACCCACCCTTGATACCACTTTTCTTCACTAAAAATTCTTAGAGAACATCATTAATCTGTCTTACCCTCTCTATAATCTTCCCAAATCATGCCAAAATTTTATGAAGCCCCTCTTCAAGCTTTTGAAGTCACACACTCAAGTAAAGGTTTCCTTCCTTTCCCATTTTTATTCAAGTTTCCTTATATTATTAAAAAAATTTATTTTAAATTCAAAAGGATGGGGTATGTTTTGTATACTCCCCACAGACATTCCTATTTATGTTTTAATGATGATAGACCCATTTCTCTCTCATTAATTCCTCCCATGTAAAAATGTTACCATGCCAAAATTTTATAAGAGTTATTTCATTCCTCCTCATTCTTAATGTTTCTTTATTATGTTATTCTATACAATTAAAATTTTCTTTTGTTGGAACATGTATTTTTATGATGATATTACTCCCCATTTAATGTATATATGATGAGATTCCCCTTTCTCTACTAACAACTCTTTTTATGAATTTTTATGTCACGTTGTTATACTGTAGAAATAACACTATGATTTTTCATGAAAAAATCATCATGTAGTGAATATCATACCCAATGTTATATCAAGTATAATAACGTTTATACATAGATAACATTTATATTAATAACATACATGACTTTATTCCACACTCCTTAATCATGGAATGCATTATGGTGAATAATGAATCAATATTTTATGATCTATATGGCACACTTTAGCATGTAAATGATGTGAAAGTGACGGGTGAACCCAAAATTATATAGCACTCCAATTAATTGGGTAATTATTAGTTTCGTGATACGTCATTGTGGGATAAGGTTTCACCTGATTCCTTTTCAGAAAATTTTGCACCATGTTTGATAGAGTTTACATGATTCTTTTTTCTTCATGATGTTGTGTTTTATGTTTTTTCCACATTTCCCTATTATGATAATAATTATATATCATTAATTTGGGTAAATATTCCTCTTATAATCCATTTATATGCCTATTTCTAACATGTATTATATGAATCATGTTATTCCTTGCTCACTCTCTTACTGGGATTCATAGCTCACCTTTTTCTTATGTATGTCCTCAGATTATCCCATACAATACTCAGTGTGGAGGAATATTGTGGTCATGTAAAAAAAATTCAATATTGATGTTGTATTTTTATGTCTTAGGTTGTTGTGTAATGTTTTTAATCCTCAAAGAGACTAGAACTCTCAATTTTCTGTGTTTTATTAAGTTAATTTTTATTTAATAAATAACGTATGAATATGAAATACCGTGCATCGTTTTCATAAATTATGCCTAAAAACTATTTTATATTATAATACCATGTTATCTGGGTTGTGTGAATTATAATTATGTTTTTATTTTAATTTATTTTTATTGATATGATTATAATGTTTATGTATTGATTTTTTGTTTTACTCTTAGTCTATGTTGGAAATAGAAAATTGTTTATCCATTATAATGTTCACCTTGATTAACATGGTGTGAATATATGAAGTCATTACTAAGAAATGTTATATAAAAAGATTGTATTTGGATAATATTTTAAAAAAATTAATTTTAAAAATATTTGTTATGGTTTTAAATTTATGTGTTTGTTAATTAATAAGTATAAATAAATTATTCAGTTATAACAAAATAAATTTACAAAATGAATGTAAATTAATCAAATTCTACAATTTTATTTTATAGAATCTTCTTCTTGATGATGAGTATGGGTTGCACCTGTTATGTGATGAAATCTATGAAATGTTAAAGAAAATATTAGATATTTTGTGCCAGTTTTAGTGGATAAATGATATTTCACAGCAATGGATTTTCACAGATATTGAATTTCTAGTATATGGTTTGCTATGGATATTTTAATCGATGTTATGGATTGATATAAGAATAATATGCCTAGATTGATGGAAAACCTAGGAGTGGGTACTATTAGATTTATATAATTCTTTGTAAATATCATGGAATACTAAAATTTATATTTATTTTTGGATAGTGATGAGGTATGTGGATGGGTGGTTCTATTGGGACATTAATGGGTAGGTTTGGTGAGTGATACAATATATAGTAAGAAAATATTCATGGATGTATGGATTGGGTGATAATTGGTTAGACAATAACTGGGTAATCATTTATATTTCTGTCTCGAGAATGTGGTCTTAGTGTGGGTTACATGATTCTCAATTTCCATGGAATCATGTAATAGTGGATTCATGCAACTATAAGGATTAAAGGGATAATTATCAATAATTATGGAATTTTGGATTTCTAGGTTCACTATCACGATGGAGACATGTGTATATGTATCCCATTATTACATGAGGCAAAATTTTATTTTGAGTGTTAGTTAATAAAATGGGGTGTGTAATGTAACATTTCCATAGATGGTATGAGAGAATGTGATGTTCAGTAACTGATGGGGTACATGGTATGATACATTATGAGAATGAAAATTTAATGGTATAATTAGTGATTGACAATTGATGTGATTAATATTCCATATTTGTATAGTGTATTACATAAAAGATTGGATCAAAAGAAGAAAATATGAGTTATACATTATAATGGATGTAGAATCCTATTAGTACATAATGGGGTGATAAATCTATGTATGATCTATTGAATTTGAAGGTATAACATGAATGTTTCTTGAGAAGAATGGTTATTTAGGGAATTATTTTTTTTAAATTATAATTTTATGCACCGTGTTCACATGCTATGTGATCTGGTGGTGTTGTAAATTAGATATGAAAATATGGTTCTAAGGGAGTTTTTAAATGCTGTTAATGTAGTAATGAATAGTAATAAATGAATAAAAGAATTATGATATATGAATAACTGATAAATAAATGTTGAGTGAGTAGCATAGGGATAAAAAATAGGATTCTGAGAAGAAGCTACCTATGGTCCATTTAGTGAGAATTATGAGAGTATTCAATGGGTATTACCATTATGATAATACCATAAAAAAATTTATATTGTTGATCTCTAGAAATATTGATAAATGGTTTATAAATGGTGTGTGATTTTGGATTGTGTGGGTTTTGATATCTACATAAATCTTATGAAATTTGTAGGTAGGTTATAGAAATAAGATGAATATATTCTAATATTTAATATATGGTTGGGAGGGGTGGTTTTTTCAAAGCAAATATACTTATTATAAATATTTGGAGTCAAATGATTAAGATTTAATTACAATTTAAGGACAATTAAAATAGAAGTTATGGTTAAATTTTATATTCCAAATTGGTTGTGTTGGGATTTTAAAAATAAATTCTATCAGGTTTTATAATTAATTTATTCTATAAGTACACATTTTAAAATTTGATTGAAGTTATGTCATGAGTAATATTTGGAAGAGTTTCACATTTTGGGAAACATTTATATGCACATATTTAATAAGGAATTATTAATTAAAATATTGATAGAATTATAGATTTTCATTTCTCATGTGGTATGAATGCATTCCATATGGTATTCGATATGGATAAAATGTAATTTATGATGAGGGTTATTAGTAGTATAGAGTTACATTATATATGCATCCCATAGAGTAAGAATTGGTGGATGGTTCAGTATGATCTTGAGGTGGGATGATTTTGATATATGATACTATAAGGATTATGAAAGTAGAGTGATTTGTTTTTTTAAATAAGTGGTAAATCATATGGTGGGGAGTACCCATAAGTCACCTATAAAAATGGACCATTGAGTCTAAGGCAACCTATGATATGAAAGGAGTGGGATTATTTAGATTATTAGTAGTTTTAGTAGAAAAAGGTGGTTTATTCCATCTTGTTTTCACTATAAGATACTTTAGAAATAGTTATATTAAGAGGAATTAAATTATTATTTTATTTGGAAAATAAAACTGATCAGGGTGTATTATTAGTTTGGTGGTTGGTCTAACAAAACAACTGATTGGTAATTAATGTATCATGAGTGATACAAATTAATTACTATGAATTATATGTAGTTCTTGGGAGAAAAATATAACACTATGATATTTTGTGAATTTTTTGAATTAATGTAATCTTCTCAATATTAGGTAATTCATGCAACTCTTAATATAGATTGTAGAATATGAATACCCTATATTTGGTTTGTGTTTCAAAAAAATCCTAGTTAATCTTCCGTTACATGAAACAAATTGATTATATTTTGTTACATGAATCACATTGATTATATTTTAGTACACACATAAAATATTTTCTTTTGTTACACAAAATTTCGAGTTCCTTTGATACCTTGCTTTACAGGTAAGGCCCATTTTTACCAAACTAAAAAATACTATTAATATTAATATTAAAATATTGTTATAGATACCACTTAGATGTTGTAAATTATGTTGTGAATAATATAAACTAATGTTTGAAAATATTTTACATACATGTATTTAAAATGGGTCCTTGGGTTATCAATTACTTATAAAAAATTAAGAACTATATCAAAATAATGAAATTACTAATCATAGAAAACCATTCCTCCATGTATGAACACAATTTTTTCATAATAAATTAGAAAATAAAATTTTGATAATTTTATATTATGAAATTTATATACATAATATTCAATGATAATCTTTTGATAATCATACAATGGATTTTATAGGATTATGTTATGAATAAATTCAATTTCATGAATAAAAAAATGTATCATCAAAAAACATCCTTTTACCGCCTTTTAATGGTGAACCCATTTTCAATATAATATTTTAATCATTTGTATTTTTTATTTGAAAAAATAAACATAAATTTTGAAATCATAATATCAAAATTTACTATGGATTCATTTTTTATATTTTTCTGAGTAGTTTTAGTTTTCGACGAATATTGAAAAAAATAGAATTTAAATGGAAATCTGCATGAAAACATAATTTAATTATATAAATAAATTATTATTTGAATTGGTTTTATGGAATATTTATATTAATTTTACATCAATTAATCCAATGTATTTCATTTGAACTCATTTTACATTGAAATTCGATATAAAAACAACTCAATTGTTAAAACATTTTCACTTTAGAAATCAACATTGTTCGTCCTGCCTGCAGGATTAATTTTAAATTAATTTATACCACTTATGTGACTAGAAATTAGAAAAATGGATTATATATTTAGAATAAAAATAATTTTTAATGTAAAATGAGGAAAACATATTTTTTACCTACATGATTAGTGAATTTTATTAAAAATAATTATATAGACTAAGGTAAAAATCTATTACTTAGTGATTAAAAATTAATTTAATGGTCCAAATAACCTATAAGAATGTCTAAAATCTATTTTTTGGACATATTTATACCTATTACTATATTTTATTGAATATAAAAATTTATTTGAGGAATATCATATAAGGGAGACCTCTCAATAGTGTTTAGTATTTTATATTAATATGAATGTCACTTCTCCTCCAATATAAAAGGGCACTCAACCCCCCCCCCCACTTATTTACACTTATAAATTACTCTATATCATATATAAATTAACCAAATATCCTCCCAAATTCCTTAAATTTACCCTAGGGGCCATACATTGGGAAGTAAATCCATCCATATAATCCCTTCATGCAACCGAAAATGAGTTTCCGAAATAATAGGTAACATCCTTCCAAAATCTCTATTGTTTTACATTCATTGTACTCCACTAAAATATTCTTATTAAAATCTTATATAAAAACCTACGTACCCTTAAAATATGAAGATATTTTTATCTTACTGGTTCAACCTACTCACACACACACACTTATAAACACACACATTCATCAAATTAGATACAAAATCGTTATTTGTGTATACGACATACTACCGCCTTCCAAAGCAATGTCGCTCTTTCTTCCATTTCCACATTTCATGGTTAAAAACAATGAAGTAATTTTTTTATATTATATATATTATATATATGAATTATTTATGATTTTTTTATATAACACATACATTCATGATTTCTATTTCATTTGAAATACTATAACTTCATTTGTGGACGTGTGGACTACCACCTCCTAAAAGAGATGTGATTCATTCACAGTTTTCCTTGAATTTATTAATGATGGGTTTAAAAATTTGAAATAATTTTTATGAAATAATAATTTTATTAATATAATATATATTTATATACATATATTTCATTTACTTTAATTTTTTTAATATGATAGGAAAACGGTAACAATGTTCATTTGTACGTATAGTCTACTATATCATTGAATAATGTATTCCATATCATATTTTTATATATTATGGATTATTGTAAATATTAATATTCAGAATTTTTATTATATTTTAATCATTTTTTTCATTTTTTAAACAAGTAAATAATGATCTATGTAGTATGTTCAAGAATAAAAGAAAAAACATATACGAAAAATGAAGCGGATTTTACCCAATACGTAACATTAACATTGAATTACTAATAAAATGATAGTATAAAGTCATAATTAAATAATATATGGTATTTAATATAATAATATGATTTTTTGATATATTTATAATAAACTAATATATATTATATAGAAGGATTGTCCATGTAAGAATAAAGTCTTAACTTAAGGTAAGGGTTTTCTCATCTCACTTTTATTTTCCTTGAGATACAAATCATGTTCACCAAATTTATAATATATGTTGTGTATATAATGGCCATGGATTTATTATATTATTTTTATAAATAGAATTATTTTTATTTTCATAACTATTTGATTATCAATCATTAATTAGGTATATGGTCAAAAATTTAAAAAATCATTAAATTAGTTTTGTCTATATTTTCTTTATTTGAGACACATACCATGTTATGCAGCTATATTCTTCTTGGAGGTGTATAGAATTCCATATGACATGTTATATCATGAATATGTTTATTTTAGTGATATTTAAATCTTGACTTGTTTTAAATATTTCTTGGGGATTACAATTCGAAGATAACAAACTCGTAACAATTTATTGCTACAATCAGATCATTTATCAGGAATGTTTATGATTATGCTTCCATTGATGAAATGGTATGATTCTCATATCAAAGATTCTCATGGTTTTTTTAATCTGTTTATTCATGTTATCTTAAATTAATGGTACCATATTTACACTCTTTTGTAATTATGATAATTAATAATTAGTTTTACATTAAAAATTTATATCCTTTAAAAACCATGTATTATAAAAATATCTCAAAAAGGTTCTAATATTATCCTATTATAGTGAAAAGACATCTTTACCCATGTTTTACATTTTAAATTAATTGTTTTTCAAAAGTAATCTTATTTTCTTTTTCTGACCAAGGAACTTTTCTAATATTTTAATGAAGCAAAAGGAATGTTCAAAATGTATGGATGTATCTTCTATCATCAAAATGATTTATTTGAACCTTACATTTCATGTTTATAATGTTATTGTTTTTTAAAAAAATCCAAATATTTTGGTCATTCAAATTTTTTACATTTTTTAAAAGAAAAAGGTTTGCAATTTGTTTAGGTTCAATATGTGTTTTAAATGATTTTCAAAGTTTCCTTTAAATTTTTTCAATGATATTTTTTAATATTTAATTTAATTAATGTTTTATGTTTATAAAGTGTTATATATTTTATAAAGATTCATTTATAAGTATTCTAGGAAAAATATTTTCATTATTTTTTTATTGTATTTTAAGGAATTTTTTTTAAAAATGTTTCCAATAATCCTTTATATTTTTTAAAGGAAAATGGTATTTTAGAGAAAAATAGTTCGAAAACATTTTATGTTTTAAAAAGTATTTTTTATAGAAGAAATTATGTTTTCATCATGAGAGGATTTTAAAATATTTTGGAAAAATTATGTTCTATATATGATAACCTTTATTGGTGTCACTCATGCCTTACAAGGGATATGATTTGAAGGTTACATTTATACTCTTTCTATGATTGGTTTTTTAATGAAATTATGTTCATGGAACCTTTTTCTCTTTCATGGGTTATATATTTATGAAAACCATTTCAGTTTCATTAGTTATATATTAATGAAACCCATTTATCTTTCACAATTTCTATTTTTATGAAACTAGTTTATCTTTTGAGGGAAATATGCTTACGAAAACCGCTTATTTTGACTAGTTAACTATTGATGAAATGATTATAAAATGTATATATTTTCCATAGGTTATGATATAATGACATGCTTATGATACCCATTTCATTTCACTGTGTATGATATGATTGTTTATGATCATATGGAACACATGTATCTTATTTAATTATGATATGTGTGGTAATTATATCTCCTTCCAATGCATTGAGTGATGATTTATATATCATGAGTTAGAGAAGGATGGAATGGGGAGAAAACAAGGTTCAGTAATAGACTTTGTCTTCTAAGATGGTATTGGGAGTAAACAAGGACGACTAAGAATGTAATTGCAGTGAACTATGACTACAAATATGGTTTGGGGTGTGAAACCATTCCACTAATATGTCATTGTAATTAAACCTTGACTACTATGTAAATCATTTTTATATTCTTATGTGTCTGTAAAAAAATATATTTATTCATAATATGTTATGCATTCATGGATAATTATATTGATTTCATTGTGATTAATTTCTTATAAACAACCAATATTGATTCCATAATTCATGTTTTTTATATTTGATATGCATTTTATGATCTTATAATGTTATTATCATATTCCCACACCCTTATGATAATGTTATTGTTACATATATTCCTTGTTTACCATTATTGATCATTGGATCTCACCTATTTATTATGATTCATTTATTATGGTTATTAATAAAGGGTTTATGTTAAAGTAATAAAGGAGAAGATCCTTTTGGGAAACCTTGAAGGTTATTCGCAATGTCTGAATATTTTGTTCAATTTTTCCGAAGACACTAATATATCACGATCCTCAGGAATGTATTTTGTTAATGTGATGAATCTTCAACTAAAATAATTTAATATAAATTTATTTCAATCTTGGGTAACTATAGATTACATCTAAAGGATATTTCTAATCATACAATAAAACTAGGATGAGAACAAAATAATGAAATCCCTATGTATAATTCCATGGAAATGTCTAGGGATATATCTAAGGATACACCTAAGTTGTTATAGATTTAAAATATTGTTTCTTAATTAAGACATCCTGTAAGATGTTTTTCATTATATTTGGATTTACACTATGATAATTGATGTTCACACTATGCTTTTTGGTTTTGTTCAATAGCATTAAATAGAATAAACCCAGTTTACATTGAATGTGATAAAAAAATCATAATATGTAGTCAAATGGGATGATAAATACAGTGAAGGATTTTATGATCATGGATAATAATTTTTCATGGAACATGATTAACAATTCCTAGCTTAAAAAACTCTTATAATCACCAAAGAAAATAAGGAAAGAGTTTGTTGAGAATTCAAGTAATAGGGACCATCGAGGAATGAAGATTCGGTTTCCTTTGGGTTGAAAATGTGGAAGGAAGCACCCCAGTGAATGCCTTAGAGAAACAAGAATATATTTTGACTCTAGAAAATAAATACACAAATAATGTACCCACAAATTAAAAATTAAGAGTTTTGTTACAAAAATGGATGGGAATATTGGCCTCTCTATGACATAATTTATGGTTAAATGCTTTAAGTTTGGAATGAATTGTCATTATTCAAATCGATTTCCAATGTGGAAAGATCCCGAAGAAAATTATCAAGTTTGTATGAGTAATGGTTATATTGATGATGATGATGATGATGAGACTACCTATGAAATGTGAAGGGATATTTTTATTAAGTAATTTGATGTGTTATCCTTATTATGTCTTACGAATTAAGTAAATAATTGAAGTACATATGTATTTGGATTCATGAATTATAAATGTTTAATTGTATAAGGATTATTCTATTTAGTTTTTTTTGAAAGGATTTATTGAAAAATTTGAAATGGTTCTGATGGACTAGAAATGTTATTTAATTTTAAGTGGACATTCTTACTATTAGAAGGTAATGATTAATATATTCCTTATGTTAAGATAATGATGTTTAGATAAATATATGTTGTATTTGAATAAGTAAACTGTATGATATAAATTACCTTGGAACTAATTAAGGATTTTTTAAATGTGGTTTTTGCTATCCTTGAATAATTTTATAACATCTCTGGATTTAATGAATATATCCAATAAACTTTGGAATAATTAAACATGCATGTTTTCAATAAGGATTTGTGGTAATTTAGTTTATTATCATGATTCAAGAGAATACATGATGAAGTTATTCATTTACACTGTAGAGACCCAAATCTTGACATACATAGACATTAAATTACTTTTGCAGAATACATAATACATAACAAGAACCAACACTCAAGGACTGTAATAGTTTAGTGTCTTTGGAAACTCGGAACATAATCATCTAATCGTGGTGAAAGATCTTCAACATCTCCCATAAAGATCTTCCCATTTTTTTTCTTAACTTAAAACATTCTTTAAATCCCGAGGAAAAAAAAGCATAAAAAAGGGTGAGCTCAAATGCTCATTAAGGGTAAGCATGGAGAAAATAAAACAAATCATATACATTTGAACTTAAAAACATGAAAATAATGTTTAAACATCAAGATCTTGAGAAATAACATAAAACATGTCAGTACGTAAGGCATAGATCATAATGGAACATCCATCATGATAAAATAGCATGGGAATAAAACATGTAATTCTGGAAACCATTAAGCACATGTTATGATTTCTATAGTAGCCAAGGCATTGCTGCCAAGACCATCTTAGTGGACAATGTCCCTTTCTGAATCGAGTTCACTCCTCGTTACAGTCCTGTAACACGAAACATGATTAACTTACCATTCCATCCATGTCTATTTCATGATATATAAATCTTTCCCTAATTTATTGGAGGGAGATATAGGTCCCACCCATATCATAATTAAATCATTATTACTTGTGCCATAAAATAAACTTAAAACATTCATCATAACCCAAAGAATAAAATGGGTTTCATAAACATCATCACATCATAACATAATCCATATAAAAAATGGATATAATTTCATCATAAGAGAAGCAAAACCATGTAAATCATAGAGACATTATACATGAAACATACACATATTAAATAATTTCATCTTAGATGGAAAATGGTTTTGACAAAACACTTGAAATGAATTCTTGAGGAAAATATCCTTTCTTCTTCAAAATCATTTTATTTTTACAAAATTCCATGAAATCTTAAAAGAAAAGTATTTTGTTGAAAATAGACATAAAATTTTGTAGAGGATACCTCATTGAAATAAGTCGTTATGAAACCGTAAAAATTCATTCACACCGTATAAGTTAAAAATAACATTCTTCACATACTTTTTTCGGAAAAGTCAAAAAAGTACCTCGTATGGTAATCAAAAGAAATATTCCTTACATAACATGTATTAAAAGTCAAAAAATGGGTAAATATACTTTAAACATACATGAAACCAGATTTAGAAAACAGGTACATGGATAATAAATATAACCCCTGTAAATACTTATGAATAAACAATCTCGGATAAAAACGAGATTGGAAAAGTTATCCCTTACCTTAGGTCCGATATCCTTCACACATATCTGAACATCCTGTATAATGATTTAAATAATTTCATTGACTTATTACAGAATCATATTCATTGTTATGATATTATATATGGTTCACTTATGACTTTATATTACCCGTTCTTTTGTAAATTCCATGTTAAAGCAGCGTTTTGGGTAAAATCGTTTCATTTATCGTATGTGTTTCGACATTTTGTTCATGATATTATTAATTATATCCTGATTTACTTAATTATAGAATTTAATAAATTATTTATATATAAAATATATTCAGTATATAAATATATATGATAGATCGATTAATGGAATGAAATACACCGTTCATGGAGACGGTAGGTCGTGCGTACACATGAACGCTGTTTTCCTTTCCTTATTGAATTAAATGGAATTAAGTAAATGAAACATATATGTTCATAAATCCATTATAATAATTATTTAATATCTTTCATGATTATATATTATATACTTTATAATCATACTTGAATGGCTAACCATGAAAAATGAATCGCATCGCGTTCGTAGAGATGGTAGTCCGTACGTATGCACAAACGATGATATCATTCCCATGATCAGGGAATTGTATTTAAGTGTTTATATAATATTTTAGACTCATTATAACTTTACAATAATCATATATAGTTACTTATTTACATGATTATACCCATCCAAGTAAGGTGGTGGTGGAAAACAGATTACACCACGGCGTGGAGATGGTATTCCGTACTTACGCACGGGTGGTGATTTCATTTTCCGTAGGATGGTTAGAAGATGAAATTGGGTTGTTTCATATTTATAATAATATATAAGTATATGAGTGATACTGATGTTATTAATTTCTGATAAAAAAGAGAATAAAAAGTAGAAGAAGAATGAACCTTGAAAGAGTCGGTAGAAGGGATTACCTCTTCCCCGACGCACCTCCTTTAAACTTTTTCATAGGGCACTAGAGTTGGCATTTTTAGTAGACTAGAACCTCTGTGATATAACTATAGAGGTTGATAAGTGGAATTGGCAGGGTTTGGCCGAGCTTCAAGGCTCAAAAGGGTTTGATGTGAAGAAGGAAGTGGTGCCCATTTTATAAGGGAGGAGAGGGGCACCTTTGGAATAACATAAAATATTATTTTATAATAAAGTGATATTTAGTTTATAATAGCTCCGAATTGATTTATTTTGAATATAAAGTGGGGATGGGTCTAAATCCTCTAAAATAATAGGATTTAGACAAGTTTAGGTTACTATTTTAACCTTATCATTAAGATTTAACTCTAAGTTAAATAATTTAACTTTTACCGTGTCTTCTTGTTTTCTTACACTATATGGTTAATAAACATAAAATAACAAGCCAAACTAAACCCAAGTGGTTAATTATTAATATATATAACCTTATCTAAGTTCTTTGGCCGAACCTTATATTTTTAGGAATATAATAACAATTAATAATATAATATTTGTTTTAAAAACTATTTTATGTCAATTTTGACACTATTTGGTAATTGATTTTTGTGAAAATCATAAAAACATGATTAGTTCAAAAATTTTAATTTAATAAATAAAAACATGTCATATTAACCTATAAAATTAGTGAAATTCATAAAAAGTCTAAAATTACATTTATTTGGGTATTTCAAACATCAATTGGGTTAATATTTCATTAATAAGGTAATTATTGCATCATCATTGTGTCATATATAAATTAAATCATTTAATGTATAAAGATTATAAATAAAATACCATCACATAGGAAATATTTTTATCTTTTTAATTAATATTTATAGTCTAATTTATCTTATGTATAACCCTATATTAAAAATGTTTTATTTATTAAACATTGATTTTAACCATTTTAACTCTTCTTTAAATCAAATAATAATAAGTGTCCTAATCTAATCCAAGTAGACCTGAAGGGTAATATTTTATTCCTAAGGTTGTTTCTGGTCGAATTACACTTACCCAATTGAATTAGGGTATGTTTTAGGGTAATAATAATATAATTTTTACCCTTAATTTCCCTATTTACTTTTAACCATGGTAAATAAAAGTAAAAAGTAACTATTCACCAAAAATTATTTTTATCTTATTAAACCACATTTTACTCATTGATATTAACTGTGTCTCTTAGAGTTTTGAAATTCCACACACAGAAGTGGTAAAATTATGTTTTATGTAAATTTTCAAATTCTCTTAGGATGGGGGTAAAAGACGGTGAAAAGTGCAATAAAATTTTTATATATCTAAAATTATTATAAAATGACTCAAATTAATTACATTTTACTAATATATGTATTATGTATCAATTTTTAACTAAAATAAATTTAAATAAAATCGATAATTATTTAAATAAAAAGTCTGTTTTTAAATAGTAACCCAGTGTTTTTACTATTCATAAAAAATTAAAAGTTTTCAGAAAAATACAAAAAAATTACCCTAGCCTAATTTTGATATTTCGAATCCAAAAATGAAGTCCATTTTGAATGAAAAAATTTATAAAATTTCAGAAATTGGGTATTACTATTCATAACGACTAGTTCATAATAATATTATAGTAATATCTCGTTTAGTGAAACTCGGTATTGCGTACTACACACGCTATCGAGGATGGTCTTGATTGCGTGTAATGCAAGCCAATTCAGGGCTACATGTAGTGAAAGCTCTGTTTGGTGTTTCATATAACATAATCAAAACTTATTTCATTTATACATTAAACAAAATCTATACGTAATGTTGCGTAGAATAATTTCCACAAAACGAACATGAAATTGTGTGTAACACGAGCCAAGAATAGTGTTGCATATACTGCGAGCTAATACGGTGTTGCGTATAGTACAAGATAATCATGGTGTAGTGTATAATAGAAGACATCAAAGAAATTAAAAATAATATATCTCATAAAATCTCGGGGTGTTACATTCTACCCCCCTTAAAATGAATTTCGCCCTCAAAATTCGTCGAGGTTCTAAATGGTTTACTACATGAAAGTTTCATTCATAGAAACCCACATCGTAAAATGGAATACTAAATCATCATTTTAAAAAGGAAATTTAGAAACAAAATGGATACCCAAAGCAACTCATCACTTGGGTTCCCACATAGGAGTATATAGGTGAAAATATGAATATGGAAGATAAATCTAACAGTCAAGTTCTGATGGAGAGTGTTAGAGAACCTAGCTATGAAAAATCCAACAATCTCAAAGATGTAAATTTTTGATGATCTAAGGTACCATATGATTCATCAGATATGAGAGTATTAAGACAACATTTTTGGTTTCTAAGATCATTTTTCTAACATTGATCAACTTTTACATAAAGAGAAATACATACTTGATTTCAGTGTAATATCATCGTTGGTCATTCCATGAACAATTTCCACTTCATCTCTATTTAACGAAATGAAGATGAATTTTTCATTCATGGAGTGCTATCAGATCATGCGATAGAACGATAAGTCATCCCATCTGTTTATATCACAAAAAGGTTAGCATATGTTATTAAATATACATAAGTCCATCTATGGAGAGATTAATCATATATGATTCCAACAATAGAATCATACTTCATCTATAATACCGCTTAATAAAATAAAACTAGTTCCTACTAACCAGGGACTTTTTGTAGGCCAGTGGTAGGCAATAAAGGCCTGTCGCACATCAGTTGTGGGTTCGATTCCCATATCCTTGTCCGACGCGACTGGTTGTTGCCCATCCTGTAGGTTGTCTTTTTTCTAAAACAACATTATTATAACATCCCATCAATAATATCGAAAAAAAGTTTTATCCTTAAACAATACTGACCTATGTCCAACATAATCCATTCTAATCTTTAGGCCTATCTAAAATACTTCTATCCAATCTTATTGTATAAAGAGAACGATTACTAGAAATGTCATCAAAAAAGAATGTGAATACCATCATTTATCCCCCATATATCATACGATATATCTTGTTGGTCACATTCAAAACATGTGAATATCTTAATTATGTATTCTCTTGAAAAATTAATGCCCATTGAAACTTAGTAAAAACATGAATGCTGTCAAAAGTTAACTCTGTCCACATACCAAAATCCCAAAATTTCTATATACTCAAACCATGATATCAGTCATGAGATCATTTCATTTTCTTTTTATCCCTTCATTATTCACATATCATCTTCTTTCCAAAAATATTTCAATCACTTTTCATGTTCATTGGTACCATATAATTATTGAAAACCAATACATAGATATTCCATAATTCCACGATACCATAAATGAGATTCCATGATACTATTTTGAAATACCATTATATAAACACATAATCATTACACAACATCATGTTCATACTCAATATCACAAATAGTGATCTCGTGTGACTTCCCTTCATCCTTTTCCTTAATAGGTTGCTCACGTTGATCATCATTAACCCTTGGATTAGGGCATAGCATAATGCCCCATTTCCTTGCACTTGAAGCATTGAAGTGTTGGTGGTGTGTTCTCTATAGTCTTTTCTTTATTTACATCATTAGAAACCTTTTTTCATTACATAAAAACTCAGCTACTTGATGACCTTATTTTCCACACTTAAAACATTTTCTAGTCCCTTTAAGATAATCTCCACCATGCTTCTTTCCACACCTTGAGCATAAAGAAACATTCATCTTCTTTTCACTATTATTCTGAGATTTCTCCTTAAACTCCATCTTTAATTTCTTTTCAAAACCTTGATATGGATATGTTACACCAACTTCCAGTTCTCCCTTGATAGTACAACGCACAATTTCTCCATAGCTACTGAAGTCTCTTATAGCTAATGCCCTTCGAAGACATGGTTTCAAGCCACTGAAGAATCGATCAACTTTACTTTCCGGTTGGATGATAAAGCCAGGTGCATACTTAGAAAGTCTTGTAAAATTCGCATCATATATACCAACAGAGTCATCATCCTTCTACTTAAGCACAAATAACTCCTTTTCTATCTTTGTTAGAAGAATACGAGGGAAGTAATTACTGAAAAATAAGTTCTTGAACTCGTCTCATTCTATTAATTCAATTTCATCTTGGGGCCTTGTATTCTTAATTAGAGTCCACCATTAATCTACTTCACCATCTAAAAGGTAAATATCCAGAATGCATTTTTCATGTTCTAAACATGGTATTATGGAAAATATCTTTTCAATGGTACTGATTCATTTTTCAGCAACAAGTGGGTCAGAATATCCACTAAAAGAAGGTGGACGTTTCCTCATGAAGGAATAAATAGAATATTGATCCCTTTTCTACTCCTTTGTAAGTCTAGAATGATTCATAGCTTGTGTAAGTATAGAAATAATATTTTTCTCCCCATCTACCATTACATTTGTTTGTTCAGGAGGAAAATCATTGCCTTGTCCATTACATTGATCAACACGGTTCCTTCGAGTTCCAGCCATCATCTAAAACCCAAAAAAATAGTGTGAGAGGAAAAATCATGCTATGGAAAACAACATAATACAGGGGGAGTACCTTCAATATCTAACATCATAGGTTTAATTATAAGATCGTTATCACAATTCTATGACTATATCCTATACGTATACTTAACCTTAAGGACATCCCTAGACATACCTTAGAAATGTCTCTAGGGATCTCACTAAAGTTTTCGCATCCTAGTTTCCAAATCATAACTAAACCTTTCTCTGATACCAACTGTAGAGACCCAAAGATTGATGTACATAAAAATTACAATACTTTTTCGGAATACTTAATACCTAACAATAACCAACACGAAAGGTCTGTAATAGTGTAGTACCTTTGGAAACATGGAAAATAATCTTCTAATCGTGGTGAAAGATCATCAAAATCTCGCATAAAGATATTCCCCTTTTTGTTTTCTTACCTAAAACCTTTATTTAAATCCTAGGGAAAATAAAACATAAAAAATGGTGAGCTAAAATGATAATTAATGGTAATAATGGAGAAAATAAAACAAATCATATACATTTGATCTTAAAAACATGAACATAATGTTTAAACATCAAGATCTTGAGCAATGACATAAAACATGTCAGTACGTATGGAATAGATCATAATTGGACATGAATCATGATAAAATAGCATGGGAATAAAAAAATTAATTGTGTAAACCATTAAACACATGTTATGATTTCCATAGAAGCCAAGGCATTGCTTCCAAGACCATCATAGTGGACAAAGTCCCTTTCTGAATCGAGTTCACTCCTCATTTCAGTCCTGTAACAATAAACCAGATTAACTTATCATTCCAGCCATGTCTATATCATGAGATATAAATCTTTACCCAATGCATTGGAGGGTGATATAGGTCCCACACATCTCATAATGAAATCAATATTACTTGTCCCACAGAATAAACTTAAAACATTCATCATAACCCAAAGAATAAAATGGGTTTTATAAACATCATCCCATCATAACATAATCCATATAAAACAAATGGATATAATTTCATCAGAAGAGATGTAAAACCATGTAAAACATAGAGACATTATACATGAAACATACACATATTAAATAATGTCATCTTAGATGGAAAATGGTTTTGATAAAACACTTGAAATTAATTCTAGAGGAAAGTATCCTTTCTTCTTCAAAATAATTTTCATTTCACAAAATGCCATGCAATATTAAAAGAAACGTATTTTGTTGAAAATTTTCATAAAATTTTGTAGAGAAAACTACATTGAAATAAGTCATTATGAAACCGTAAAAATCCATTCACGCCGTATAAGTTAAAAATAACATTCTTCTCGTACTTTTGTCGGAAAAATAAATAAAGTACCTCGTATGGTAATCAAAAGAAAGATTCCTTACATACCATGTAGTAAAAGTCAAAAATGGTTAAAAATATTTTAAACATACATGAAACCATTTTTAGAAAATATGTACATGGATAATAAATATAACCCCAGTAAATACATATGAATAAATAATCTCTGATAAAAATGAGATTGGAAAAGTTATCCCTTACCTTAGATCTGATATCCTTCGGACGTATCCAAACCTCATATATAATGATTTAAATAATGTAATTTAATAATTACATAATCATATTCATTGTTATGATATCATTTATGGTTCACTTATGACTTTATATTACTCGTTCTTTTGTAAATTCCATTTTAAAGCAGCATTTTGGGAAAAATCGTTTCATTTATCATACGTGTTTCGACATGTTGTTCCTGATATTATTACTTATATCCTGATTTACTTAATTCTAGAATGTAAAACATGATTTATATATAATATATATTCAATATTTAAATATATATGATAGATTGATAAATGAAATGAAATACACCGTTCATGGAGATGGTAGGTCGTGCGTACGCATGAACTCTGTTTTCCTTTCCTTATTGAATTACATGTTATTAAGTAAATGAAACATATATGTTCATAAATCCAGTATAATTATTATTTATTATATTTCATTATTATTTATTATATATATATTATAATCATAATTTAATGGTTAATCATGGAAAATGAATCGCATCGCGTTTGTGGAGACGGTAGTCCGTACATACGCACGAACGATGATATCATTCCCATGATCATGGAATTGTATTGAAGTGTTTGTATAATATTTCTGAATAATTATCACTTTACAATAATCATATATAGTTACTTATTTAAACCATTATACCCATTAAAGTAAGGTGGTGGTGGAAAACAAATTACACCACAGCGTGGAGACGGTATTCTGTACGTACGCACGTGCGATGATTTAGTTTTCCGTAGGATGGATAGAAGATGAAATTAGGTTGTTTAATATTTATAATAACATATCCGTATATTATTTATACTTATGTTATTAATTTATTATGAAAAAAATAGATAAGAAGAAGTATAAGAAGAAAGAAACGTGAAAGAGTCGGTAAAAGAGATTACCTCTTCCTCGACGCACCTCCTTTAAACATCTTCTTAGGCCACTAGAGTTGGTCTTTTGAGAAGAACAGAACCTCTATGATATAACTAGAGGGGTTTATAATAGGAATTGGTAGGGTTTTGACAGGATTCAAGGCTCAAAATGGTTTGAAGAGAAGAGGGAAGGGGTGCCCTTTTTATAAGGGAGGTGAGGGGTACCTTTGGAAAAACTTAAAATATTATTTTATAATAAAGTCATATTCAGTTTATAATAGCTCCAAATTGATTTATTTTAAGATAAAGTGGGGATGTGTCTAAATAAACTCTACCAATAGGATTTAAACAAGTTTAGGTTACTATTTTAACCTTATCATTTAGATTTAACTCTAAGTTAAATAATTTAACTTTTACCGTGTCATCTTGTTTTCTTACACTATATGGTTAATAAACATACTATAACAAGCCATACGAACCCCAAGTGGTTCATTATTAATATATATAACCCTATATATGTCATTTGGATGATCCTTAGATTTTGAAGAATATAATAACAATTAATAATATAATATTTTTGTTAAAAACTATTTTATGTCAATTTTGACAATATTTGGTAATTTATTTTTGAAAAAATCATAACAACATGATTAGTTCAAAATAAGTTAATTGAATAAATACTAAAATGTCATATTAACCTATAAATTTAGTGTAATTCATAAAAAGTCTCAAATTACATTTATTTGGGTATTTCAAACATCAATTATGTTAATATTTCATTAAAAATGTAATTGTTGTATCATCATTGTGTCATAAATAAATTAAATCATTTAATGTATAAAAATTATAAATAAAATAACATTATTTAGGAAATCTATTTATCTTTATAATTAATGTTTATAGTCTAATTTTTCTTATTTATAATCCTATATTAAAAATGTTTTAGTTATTAAACTTTGATTTTAACCATTTTAACTCTTCTTTAAATAAAATAATAATAAGTGTCCTAATCTAATACAAGTGGACCTAAAGGGTAATATTTTGTTCCTAAGGTTGTTTTTGGTCGAATTACACTTATCCAATTGAATTAGGACATGTTTTAGGTTAATAATAATATCATTTGTACCCTTAATTACCCTATTTACTTTTAATCGTCGTAAATAAAAGTAAAAAGTTACTATTCATCAAAAATTATTTTTATCTTATTGAACCACATTTTACTACTTGATATTAACCATGTCTCTCAGATTTTCGAAATTCCATTCACAGAATCAATAAAATTATGTTTTATGCAAATTTTCAAATTCTCCTAGGAGGTGGGTAAAATACGGTGAAAAGTTCCATAAAAATTATATATATCTAAAATTATTATAAAATGACTCAAATAAATTACATTTAACTTATATAGGTATTTTGTATCAATTTTTACCTAAAATAAATTTAAATAAAATCAATAATTATTTAAATAAACAGTCGGTTATTAAATAGTAACCCAATGTTTTCACTATTCATCAAAAATTTAATGTTTTCAGAAAAATACAAAAAATTCACCCTAGACTAATTTTGATATTTCGAATCCAAAAATGAAGTCCATTTTGTAAGATAAAATTTATAAAATTTTAAAGAGTAGGTATTACTATTTATAATGGCTAGTTCATAATAATATTATAATAATATATCGTTTAGTGAAACTCGGTATTGCGTACTACACACGCTATCGAGGAAGGTCTTGATTGCGTGTAATGCAAGCCAAGTCAGGGCTATGTGTAGTGAAATCTCAATTTGGTGTTGCGTATAACATGATCAAAACATATTTCATTTATACATTAAAAAATATATATATTTAATATTGTGTAGAATAATTTCCACAAAATGAACTTGAAATTGTGTGTAACATGAGCCAAGAATAGTGTTGTGTAAACTGCAAGCTAATACGGTGTTGGGTATAGTACAAGATAATATTTTTGTAGTGTATAATAGAAGACATCAATGAAATTGAAAATAATATATCTCATAAAATCTCGGGGTGTTACATACAGGTTATGAGATGATAAAAATCTACTTTCTGATATATGAGAGATCAATGCAAAGGTTTTTTCAAAATATTAGTGAACTTATTGTGATTTTTTTGTACATTCATTATTAGAAAGGGTTATAGGGTTAGACATATGTGTAATGGTTTATGATAAACTTTAGATAATGTTTTATATATTAAACTATTATTTCACCATATGAAGATTTATGCATATTGAATAGGTTTTTCTAACCATTTTTTTTACGATGATAAATATAGATGAATGGAATGAATTATCATTATAGCTCATGATGTCTTAGTACTTTAAGAATGATAAATTCCACTTCAATTCATAGAGTAAGAGATGAAGTGGAGATTGATTAAGGAACCAAAAAGTGTGATGTTTTCCTGAAATCATATAAGTTTGTCTTCTCATGAAATTTATTCAACATTTATAAAAAGGGTGTTGAAATAATTTATTGTCCATTAATCATCATTTTGGATGATAGAAATTAAAGTTTTCAAATATCATTGAATTTTGGATTTGGGATCAATAACTTTCTATTGACAACATTTTCTATCACTCTTCATCAGACCTCGATAGTTATATTTAACTTCTTTGTCCATGTTTTAACGTTCTAGTTATGTTCTCTTATGGGGAAAACATATTATGAGATAATTTTTGAAACCATTACGTTTCAAAAAAATTACTTTTAAATAATGTTTTAATATTCATTTTCATGATGTTTATTTCAAAGGAAAAAAATTAATGTATTAAACCGTTGATAAACCAAATGAATTTCGAGGGGAAAATTCATTTTAGAGGGGTTGAAGGTAACACCTCAATATTTTAGATTTTTTTTGAAATATATTTAATTTATTAAATATTTTTCATTTCAAGTAACACTAAATATAGACATTGTTAAATGAAATCACTAATATTGGTTTTTGTTACATGGAACGCCATGCTATGCTTCTGTTACATGAAACTATTTTATTACTATTCAGAACACAAAACCATTTTATTATAATTCAATATATGAAACACTATATTTGTCTTTTATTGAAAAAAATTCATGTTCATTCAATAGATTTTATTACATTCAAGTTTTAGTTTTAGTGAGACACATAATACTATTAATATTATTATTAAAATATTATTATAGTTACCATCTAGACATTGGAATAGAAGTTATAAAAATGGTTAAATGAAGTTTGAAAATATTACATACACATTCATATAAAATGAACCCCTTGTGTACCAATTATTATGTAATAACAATTTCAAAATAATGAAATTCATTTTCTTAAGAAAATATTCCCTTATATAGAAAAACCTTGTTATCTCAATAAAATAAAAAAATCCACATATGATTAATTATTTTAATAAATTATATATATTACAATTTCAATAAATTAATTTTGAAACTCATAAAATAGATTTGATAGAAGTAAGATAATAAGGAATCTAATTTTATGAATAAAAATATTTATTTTTCAAAAATATAATTATACCTCTTTTTAATGGAGAATCCATTTTAAATTTAATTTTTTAAAATTTTAAAATTTTAATTTTAAAATAAAATTTATTTTTTGGAAGAGTAATATCAAAATGTACTTTGGATGATTTTTTAAAATTTTCTAAGAATATTTTTTATATATAGTGAACAATATTGAATTTTAATATAAAACTTCATTTTACTCTAATTTAATTATATAGTTAAATTATATTATGAATTAGTTTTTAAGTTAATTTAGATCAATTGTAAATAAAGTATTCCAATTTATGTAATTAGAATAAATTTTATATTTAAATGTTATATAAAAACAATTCAATATTTCGAACATATTCAGATTAAAAAGCCATAGTTTGGTCGTGTCCACGAGATTCATTTTTAATTAATTTCTTACAATTATGTGATTATAATTCGGTAAAATTTGGTAAATATTCATAATCAGACTAATTTATAATTTATAATAATTTCATCTTACTTTTTGACCAACAATATCATTGAAAGTAATTCTAATTAATTTTTGTGATTATGGTTAAAACAAGATTGCTTAGTGCTTAAAAATTAATTTAAGGGGCCAAATAACCTAGACACATATCAAAAATAAATTTTTTAAATATTTAACCCAATAAACATCTTTTATCAAAAATAGAAAATTATTGTACACCCATGATGTAAGGGATTCCTTCTATCAGTGTTTACATTTTAATATTTACATGAATGTTAATCCTCCACTATAAAAAAGAACTCCCCCCCAAACATCTCCATACCACTCATTACAATCGTATCAGAAAAAAAGTCCTAATATCCTCCCACCCACCCCCAATACAAGATGCCTCACTTTTTTATAAAATCCATCAAAGGAATCCCTATGGTGAAAATCCAAAAGGATTTACCCAAATAATAGGTATTAAAATTCGAAAAGATCATTTGTATTATATTAATTTTCAACTAATAATCTATTTCTATTTCATTACCATATAATAACAATAGTATATAAAATAAAATATGATGTATATTTGTAAATTTATTAATTTATACTAACACACACATTTATAAAAATTGGATACATAATCATCGTTTGTGTGTACGTTGACATATAGCCTCATGAACCAATGGCGACCAGTCTTCCATTTCCAACAATAAAGGTTAAAAATATTGATTTAATCTATGTTTTTATATTATATCTGTGATATTTATTATTTATGTATGATTATATAATTATTATACAACACATACATTCATGGTTTCCATTTTTGTAAAATACGATAAGTTCAGTTGTGGATTTGTGCACTACGGACTCCTCGAAGAGATGTGATTTTCAAACATTTCATAGAATGTATTAAGGATGGGTTTAGTAAATTTATATGATATTTATGAAATTATTTTTATAATTTAATATATATATATATATATATATCATTTATATTGTTGTTTTTCAACACAATAAGATAACAAAAATAATGTGCATGTGTACATATGACCAACCATCTCTATCAATGATACATTCCATTTTATATTTATATTTTTATATATTATTGTAAATTTTTATATAATGAATATATATGATATTTATATAATATTTTAAATTTTTTAAATAATAAATCATGATCTATATAATAGTATAAATACTAACAAGACAAAATAACGATGAAAAACAAAGCGGATATTACTCAAAACATTGCATTAATAAGGAATTGGCAATACATGGGTAATATTAAGTCATAATAATGTAATATATGTTATTTGATATAATAATATGTTCATGTGGTATATGTATAATAATAATATATTAATTATATAGGAGGTTTGGACATGTACAACGAATGCCCAAACATAAGGTAAGATTTCTCTCATCGCTATTTTATTTTCTAGAAGACAAAAACCATATTCAACCAAAATATATTATATATTGTGTTTATAATTCCCATGTATGTCTTTATGATTATTATATAAAGAATTATTATGATTTATGTATCCATTTTATTATCTATCTTTCATGTGTTATATATTTCAAAAGTTACCAAATCTGTAGAGTAATTTTGTCTCAAATTACCTTCATTGAGACACATGTTATGGTATGAAACTATATTCATATATGAGGTGTATATACATCCATTTGACTTGATATATCATGAATCTACTTATTTTTATGATATTAAATATTCAATTATTTTTATTCTTTCAAGGGTATTATGATTCAATGTTTCCAAAGTCATAACAGTTTATATCTATAATCTCATTGTTTTCAATATTATTTATGATTATGCTTCCATTGATGAAATCTAAATACCCATATTTCAAGAATTGTCATAAATTTTTATCTACTATGGTAATTCATGATATCTCAATGTAATGGAACCATTATTTCAATTATCGGTAATTAATATAATTAATAAAGTGTTTTTAAGAAAACCATTCTTATCTCTCTCTTCTAAAGGTAATCTATTTTCATTCAAGGACATTCTTTATCAAAATGTGTTAACAAATGTTCTAATACTATACGTTGATATTTAATATAAACTTTTACCCATGTTTTATCTTTTAAAATATCTTTTTATAAAATTGTTATTCTTATCATTTTCCAATAGTGGTACTTTTCAAAACTATTTACCATGAAAAAGGAATGTTTGAAATGTATGGTTTTTTATTCCATCAAGACCAACATTTCATTGAATCATCCTTTGAACATTTACAAGATAAATTTTTTAAGAATTTTTTTCCCTTATATTTTGGACATTAATTATATTTAAAGAATTTTTCAAAGAGAAATATTTTCAAAAAAAAATTAGGTTCAAGAAGTTTTTTAAATTATTTGCAAAGAATAGTTTTAAATATGAAAGATATTTTAAAAGAAAATGGTTTTCGTGATTTTTTTATTTTTAAAAATTGTTTTCAATGTTTTCAATATGACATTATAATGTCTAAGGAAAATTAAAAAATTGTTCTTAATTTCTAGGTTTTTATGGAATATGAATTTCAAATTATTTTTAAGATTCTATTATAAGGTTTCAAAGAAAATGATATTTTAAAATAAAATTGTTTTTAAAATGTATTATCTAATAAAATTACTTTTTATTGTAGAAATTATATTTTTCTCAATAAATGATTTTAAAATATTTCACAAAAATTATGTTCTATATAAAATGACCTCCATTGGTGTAACTCATTACTTGATGGGGATATGATCCAGTGTTTGAATTAATATTCTCTCTCTAAATATCTTCTCTTTAGATAGAATGATGTTTATGAAACTAATTTTCATTAAATAGGTTATAAGTTTATGAATCCTCATTCACTAGAAAATAAGTGGGTTGATCCTCATTCGAATTCATTTTTTATATGTTTTTTAAATTCATTTCTTTTTCACGGGTTATATTTTTATGAAATTAATTTCTCTATCACGGGTTACATACTTTTCAATCCCACTTATTTTCATGAGTTGTTATTTAATGAAATTATTATGAAACATGTCTCTTTTCATAAGCTTACGATATGATGAAATGTTTATGATAACCATTTTATTTCATGGGTTAATATATGATTATTTAGGATCTTTTGGTGAAAATATATATGATTATTTTATGATATGGGTGGGAAATATATATCCCTCAAATTCCTTGGGTAATGATTTAGATCTCATGAGATGAACATGGCTGGAAAGTTGAGTAAACTCATTTCAATAATGCACATTTTCTAATAATATGGTCTTGGGAGTGAACCATGACTACTAATATGGTTAGGGGAGTGAATCATGACTACCCAGATGGTTTTGGGGAGTGAAACCATTCCACTAATATAGAATTGGGATTAATCCTTGACTAATATAGAAATCAATTTTTATTCTTATGTTTATACCAATATTTTTATGAAATATTCCAATTTTATGCTTTCATGGATTATGCTATTGATTTTCTTATGGTTTATGTATTATGTAGTGCCAATATTAATTCCATGATTCATGTTTATGATATGTGATATGAAGGGTACGATCTTATACTATTTTTATCATCTTCACATACCCCTATGTTCATGTTTTTTTATTTGTCTCCCTTACTTATTATTAATATGGATATGAGATCAGCCTTTTTTTATGAATCTTTTCCCCTTGTAATAATGAAATTTATTTAGTATAAGTACTATATGGGAATATATTTTTCGGAATCAATGGAGATGATTCACCATTATAGAAATTTTTTTCCATGTTTCCAAAGATACATAACAATTACAGTCATCAAGAATGTATTTTTTTAATGTATTGAATATTCCTAAAAAGGGATATACTATCCATTAATATTAATCATTAGTTTCAATAAACGCCATATATTTAAATATCCATTATATTTATTGGGGTTTATTTCATGTGATTTTTGAAAGAATATGTATTTTTTTAGAGTGGTTTGAGTTTGACCCTAAAATAATTTAGGTTGTTACTTATAGTGTGATTAGGATATGGGAATGTTAGCTTCAGATTTATTATGATATACTAAGTATTAGGATTTATATTTTTAGTGTTCAATAATTGGATAGAATGTGTGTAATTCTAACTGAAATTATGTAATTTGGTTACACTAATCATGATCTTTATTTATGCAAGTCAGTTCTGATGGTACTACATATCAATGGGTTCCACCAAGGTGGGGACATTGGTGATTCATCAAGATTCAATGGTTGGTTTCATGAAGCATGTATTGGGAGTATTCTTGTGAATTCATTATAGTGATGTACTGACTAGTTTATTCTAATGTAATTTTCTATGGTGATATAGATTCAGATCCCAGAACATCATTTGTGAAATGATAGGTATAACATGTACACTAAGGTAAACATATTTTACAAAAAATATAGTGCTTCTAAATAAAATTTAGTGATGAAATTTTCTATATTGTATAACTTAAAGTAAAGAGATATGAATCATTTCTTTATAAAGACTGTGGTTCGTAAGGTATTGCCAATAAATCATATTTCAGATGGGAATATAAATAGAAAAAAACTTCAATGACCTGTATCATTACAAGTTTCTTAAGTTGGAAGAATCTTGGCTCGTGTGGGAATGGATCATTGAAATAATATATTTTTTGGATTTAATTGGAATTCAAGGTTTCTATATATTCAGTGTAATATAATTTTTAATAGAATTTGATGTTTTGGATACAAATCAGAGCAGTGACTATGGAAGGGAATGTTATTTTGGCAATGCAATGTGCAATAAATACCATCAAAGACTAAGTAGAGTTGTACTATGTACCTTGTGTCATGTGGTATATTATAGATATAATATATATAACTGGTTAATCAGTATAGGATCATGGGTTACACATTATTATAGATGGGTATAATAAATTACTAGGATGTATCCTAGGTACTTTGTATCCATCCACCTAGTACTCGATTGTGCACAAGTTGATTTTTTAGGGGGGGATGACTATTTTTATTTATTAAAAATAAGACCCTTTCATTTTATCCTTCATTATAATCACATACATTGTAGGTAGGGTTATCCACTTACCCTTCGATCCCCTCTCTTATTTTTATTGATGTGGGTAGTTAGAGTGTGTAAATTTGCATTCCTTGTGTTTGAATTCATCTACTCATTAATTTCCATTATTCATAAATTTATTATGATATTAAATTTTTGTAATTATGGATTCATAATGTATTTTATTTCATAAAAATGAAATTTTACCAAGGTAAAGGTTGTTTGGCTTGTAGAACCTATAAGTTGAAGGTGAATAATTATTTTAAGTAGTTTTTTTATTTTTTAATAGTTGTTATTTTAAATATTTATTTTTAATATAAATTCATAAGTTATAGAAAAATTTTATTAGATATTTAATTTATAAAATTTGGTATTTTATTCTATAAGTGTCAGGAACCTAGCTTGGATAGGCTACATGCCAGTTGTTTTAGATTGAGTGAAACAATGTAGTTTTTTGAGGGAGAAACAGAATAATTTTTTAATTTGATACTATTGTCGATCGTATTCTTATCACAAAACACTGAGCATAAAAAACATCATTATAAAATAAAAATTATATAAATATGTACATTAAAACATATATTTTAAATTTTAAGGTATTAATAATAATAAACACATTATAAAAAATTCATATAACTATTTTGAATTATAATGAGTCGTATTTTTTATGTAGTATTTTTTTAGATATTATATAGATTTTTTTAGAGAAATAGTGCTGAGAGGGTGTGTGATTATATGTTCTGGTGTGCCCAAAATAAATTATTGAAACATATTAAATATATCAAATATAAATCGCATGTAGTTTTCATATAAATAACAAATAACTCTTGAATGGGGGTACTTGATCAGAAATCTAAGGGCACAGTTGAGTTCAAAATATGAGTTTTACCCTAAATGCGTCATAAACTTTATCATCATGAGTTGTTCTCATAGTAGTGATCACGACTCTAAACTAGTAAAATAAAATAAATTATTATTATTATTATTATTACAAAGAGAACATAATTATCCTTTTTGTATATGATTATAGAAATTTATCAAGGTTGGTTGCTCAAACCCTAGAGATTTCAGACAACCATTGGAGATCTTCCTTTTTGAAAAATTATAAATAAGGATTTGATCATGGATCATTGCACCAACAGTGTCCATGAACATTTTTAACCAAAGGAACACAACTGTTCTTCATGAATGATAAATCCAAACCCTAGATGTGTTGTTTTAATTATATATTTCCATCATTTTTCTTAATCCAAAATGAACGCAGACCAATTCCATGAAGATAATTGACATGTGCATCGATAATAGATTTTATTAAATGGAATTATTAATTTTTTCATTAATTTATCCCTCTTAATTCATATTTTTATAGTAAAAAATCAATTCCAAATGAAAAACCCTTGAGGTTAATTCACCACCATTATGGGTTATTGATTGCATCTCCCATTCATTAAATGTTCACCATGAGAATTTTCTATTGGCATGTGACTCAAATAAATACAAAGTATTAGTTCATTTAATGATCATTTTTCATAGAAAAGGATTGACACCATGGTAGCAATTTATGATTGATGATTCATTCAAGGTGTGATGATGGAAGTGGATGACTGGGAGAAGAATAGATGGATTTTTTGTTCTTTTCCATCTTGATATTGACAAACGATGATTTTTTTCTAAATGGATAACCATCTAAGATAATTCAGAGCTCGTAATCCTATGATCTACCAACTAGAGGCAAGAAATAACACCAATCTATAGGTTTCAAAAATATTGGGCTCTACAACAAATCATAGGATGGAGTGGAAGTGGAGCTATCAATAATAAGAATCATGGTGTGTATTTTAGGTTACATGTCCTATAGACCCCCAGGTCACGACACTAGAATTATGGATGATGTTAAATATCACATGGAATTTGAATTTTTTTACACAATATGATACACCTTCTCTGAGGATCAGTGTATAATTTTGGATTCAAACATACATGGTAAAAATTACATGATCTAGTGGTATGTTGTGTAATTGAACACAATCACAGCTTCTCAGACACGGGTTGGTACATGGAAACAACCATGGTACACAAACACGTCTAGATGGAATGGGAAGGATATCGTGTGCCTTTACATGTAGTTTAATTAATCCATTGATGTGTATATGGAGACTTATATTTTGTGTGAGTATACTCTGCACTGAAAAACATGGGGATAGTCGGACACACTGTGTACCCATGGGACACGTTGTTTTCTCAATTTAAGAGTTTTTGTAGAAATTCATTTCCATTTATGGACCAATATAGGTTGAGTGTATTACCATGGTCCTTTCCCTTTAGGGTTTATTGTGGAATCACATCCACATCACAGGATTGTTATCCCCTCCATGGGATGTGTATCAGATAGAGTTGTGGTTCCCTCCATGAGACAAGCATGTGATCCTCTATTATCCTTTATTCCATATGTGGGGTTTGTATAATCAGCATGAACTCCCTAATCAGGGTGTTGATAATTTATATAGAAGTCTATATTATTAGGGTTAGTGTTATTGTTGATATTAGATACCCTACATAGTTGTTCAATCTAGATTGGGTTACTGGTGTCCCCCTTCAGTTTTGAGAATGGACCCATATATGTGTATCAGGGTATTCTTAGACTAGTGAGATTTCATGAGAAGGGTAAAATGATCTAGACCACTTTATCAAGTGTCTTAAATGATTAATTATACCATGAATTGGATTCTCAATAAACAACAACTTTTCAAGAAGAATCATGTGGCTACAAGATTGATATTACTACTCTAAACCTCTTCATCAATTGACATTGATGATGAATTATCTCATGGAGTGAATTATTAAAAACTCATATCTCGACCAGAATCATGTGGCAGAAAGTTTGTTATGACCGCCATGTCGTATGGTGTATTTCTTGAGTATATAAGTGGTTTTCTATTTTACAGTAATTTTTATATATTTTATTAAGGTATCTATTCTTGGGTCTTTGATTCTAGTATTTGTTGGGGTGTCCGACATAGTATTTTTATACTCACCCTACAAGATATTTTCCTCCAAGTGTCATATATTATTGATACATGGACCCTTTTTTATGGTGACATAAGAGTATAGGGAGCAATTGGAGAATATATCGGTCTTGAAATTATGATTTTTTATTGGGATCTTTCATTTGACTTATTCCTCACTCGTAGAGATGGTAAGAGTGTTTACAATTATTTGTTGGTCTTTTATTTGTACCCATTTTCCTTTTTTAGTGATTTACTATCATACTATTCTATGGAATCTTAGATGTATACATGTTTTTGTTTTAATTTTTCTACATTTCAGAATTGTAAGGCTCGAAGATGTGTGTGTGTGTGTGTGTTATGGTATGTATGCCTAATCCCTCTTATTTGTGTGAAATTATTACTCAGCACTAGTCTCCATCCCCTAGCCTATTCAAGGTGGGATTGGGGTAGTCCCAGGTCAGACCACAGTGAGTCCGGTCCTGAGATAGTGGTATCAAAGGTGATTGGTTCTATACTAGAACCAGTGTTGGTGAGATTTATTTTGGAAACTATGTGTAGTATTTCATATTTAGTTTTTATGATAGGAAATATAGTTTTTTACAACCAATATATCTAGACACCATGACTCTGATCACCTACATTCTGATACACAGATTAATAAATTGGTTTCAGGGGAAATTTTTTCTATCTGAATCATATATGAATGTTTGTATTTTTAATTTCTTAATTAAGTCAACTCTCCATATATAATCATTGACCATGGTTTATTTGTTTAATTTTAGGATGCCTCACAATAGAAAACCATCTAGGATTCCACTTTGTGATCATGAGGATGGTCTTCTTTGTGATTAGGAATCTGTATAATGGAATATACCAAAGATTGATCCTCAATGTTGTTTACTTGCTATAAAACCACCCATTGAACATAATTTATAAATGGAAGTGCATGTGAAGGATGAATATTGGATTAAAGAATTGAATTAGTTTCATAGAAAGAAAACTTCTAGATTTCTAGTAGAATAAGACCCCCAGGTGGCTGATGACTAGATAGAGGGAGTCACTCAGATTTTCAACCTTTTGAGGATTCCTATAGATCATATGGAGGTCATCATTCCGATAATTCTTCATGGGTCTACAAGGATATGGTGTATCTTGGTTACTTAGTCACATAAAAAGATATGAATATTTTGGTCAGACATTGAACATCTATTTTTAGAGGAGTTATATCCATCCACATTGAAATTAGTATGCATATAGGAGCTTCTGCATCTGCAGCATGAAAGTATGATCGTGCCAGGGTAACCTGTGAGGTTTACTGATTCCTCGCACTATTAGTTGGGTATGGTGTGGGAATAACTCTTCAAAGTTTAGACAATTGAGTCAGGATTGTAGTGGTACATCAGTTCTTCAATGGTATCACTTTTCATTACCACCTATTATGGCCTTCTTTGGAGAGCCTTGTTGGTGGAATGTTTCTTGGAAGAGTATGCGTTGATAGTGGGTGTTGGTAGTGAGTAATTGGTAGTTGATACCATAATATTAGGTATAATATGTAATTCAGAAGGATTCAATCATGCCATATTCTTAATGAGTCGATCTCAGCTCTTAAGTCCAATGGTGGTGGGTTCTCAGGGTGGCTCGATTCAACCTATTGAGAGGTCGTGTTTCTGTCATGATGGTTGGGGAAATATAGCTCATTACTATCTGACACATCATTAAATGTATCATGACATGGTTTAATGACCTCTGATATAGATATAGAGTAATTATTAGGGTGGTCTATAGGGAGGATCACAAGGAAGAGGGGCTTCCAGTGTAGTAGGAGGTGGTTTTATGTTCTTTTTAATTACCACCATCATCCCAATGTGGCTAGTTCTAGTCGTGGGTATATTATGAATAGAGACATGGCTAGCTGTAAGCTATGGATTCCAATAAACACAAGTCTCTAGTGATGATAAGTTGTAAAATCTATGTCATTTGTAATTTATATTTTGTATTGATAGACACAAGTGTGAGTGATTTCTTCCTTTTCACTTCTATAGTTTGAGACATAGAGATTTTGGTTTGGCCATTAGCTCGAACCCTGTGATTAGAGACTTCAAATTTTGGTGACATAGTGGGTGAAAACGTGTTCCAAGACTATCATCTGGCCTATAGAGAAAATATTTTTATATGATATATCTTTATTGCATTAGTGAGGCTTTATTAAGTCATATTGAGTATAGACTGGGTATCCATAGTTTATGCCCATATTGAATATTATAGTTGGAGGATGTGGTGTTTCCATAGTGAGTAAGAGTGTGTAGTTGATAACTCCTACATTAGATATAATGACTATTGGAGAATTAGATTCATTTGGCTATGAGTTTCTGATAACAGTGGTAGAGTATGGGAAAATATTTATAGAGGATGTACCAGGTTTACCAACCTGCTAAGAGTACGAATTCTACATCAAAATGAATCCCAAGAAGATTATGATATCTACACCAGAATGTAGGATTTCTCCCACAAAGATTATTGTTCTTAGGGTATAGTTGGAAGACTTTGAAGATAAAGTTTTTGTGAGAAACAATGTTTCCCGCTAAGAAACCCTAGTGTTTTTATCCCTGAAGGTAGGTTGGATCTTGAAGTTATGTTTGGATTATTTGTAATTAGATCAGGTGATCATGAAAAATAAGTATCCATTGTTAAGGATGAATTTCATGTTTGATCAGTTGATATGGGTGCAGTGGTTCTCAATGATTGACCATAGATCCGGCTATCGCCATCTATGAGTATGGGATGGGGATTTACCAAAGACAAAATTATGATGCCACTATAGTCACTATAAGAACTTTTTGATGTCATTAGGCTTGATGAACACCCCATCCATGTTTATGGAACTCATAAAATGGATATTTCATCCTTTCTTATATAGGTTCATGGTGGCCTTCATTAATGAAATTATAGTGTATTCAGACTATGAGGAGGAGCATGTGAGACAGTTGAGGATGATATTGGACACACTACGAGATCCAAATATTTACGATAATCTATTTAAGTGTTAGTTATGTACTAGAGAGGTAATTTTTTGGGATACATCATCTCAAAGACTGTAGTGGTAGTGGATCCTTCAAATATTGAGACTGTAATTTCATGGGAGCCACCTAAGAGTGTTACCATGGTTATGAATTTCCTTGAGCTTGAAAGGTACTATCAGAGGATTGTGTCGGATTTCTCCGTAGTGGAATAACCTTTGACAACATTAACTCATAAGGGGTATAATTTCATCTGGATGGAATGATTCTAGTATTTCTTTCACGAACTGAAGAACAGATAAAAGATAACACCCTACTTGGGATTTATAGAGGTGGGTGTCGAGTATGTAGTGTTATGTGATGCATCATGGACAATATGTGGTTGTGTTATAATGAATATTTATGTAGTTATTTCCTATGGTACATTCCAATTGAGACCACTTGAGAAAAAATATGCATCCCATGATCTTGATTTATCATTGGTAGTCTTCACATTAATGATGTGGATACACTACCTGATGGGAATGAAATTTATCATTTTCTTTGACCACAAAATTCATAGGTACATATTCTCAAAACAAGATCATAACATGGGATAAAGGTGATGGATAAAGTTCAATTAGTTCTGTGACTCCAAGATTGTATATACTCCTGGAAAAATAACACGATGGAAAATGATCCTAGTAAGAGATATTGTTCTCAGGTTTTGACCAAGGAGTCAGTGTAGGTAGCCTTGATGCAGTTTACATTTGCAGACAATGGTAATGCTTCATATCTTTAGTCAGTGGTTATTACAACCAACACTTTTATAGTGTTTTGGGGATTCTCAATGTAGAAATATCAAATGCGAGACCATACATACAATGATATCCCCAATCATGATCTTGATGTATTTTATGAAGGTAAGGAGTACCTTATCCTTTTATGAGTATGGACGATGGTACCTTTGATATCATTAGAGGAGTTGTTTTGGGAGTCTGCTACACCCACATTGGTGGTACATAACGGTGTGAAAAAATGTACTAGGACCTTTGATTTTAGTTTTGGTGATCAAGAATGAAGCATGGAGTTGTGGTGTTTGTATGTTGATGCCTCACCTATCATCAGGTGAAGGGAGAGCATCAGTTACCATTAGGTCTAACTGAAATAGTTGTGGAGATAGAGTGGAAGTGGGATGGGATTTACATGGACATCATGATGGAGTTACCACATATGTCTATGGGAAATGATTCTATCTAGGTGATCACAGATAGACTCATCATGTCAACCCACTTCTTACCCATTCGAGAATAGAGTTCATTAGGGAACATAGGACACCTCTCCATGCAAGAGAAAATTGATCTCTAGGGAGTTCTCTCAACAATCATCTCTGACTCTTATGATCGATTCACATCTTTGTTATGGAGAGTATTTCATGAGGCCTTTGGGACACTATTACTCATGAGCATGACATTTCACCCTCAAACTATCAAATAGCTAGATCAGACCATTCATGTCGTGGAGGACATGCTTTGGCCTTGTATTTTAAATTTGTCTATATATGGGAGGATCAAATACACTTTTTGTAGTCCATAAAAACAAAATATATAATTCCACCATTTCTATGGAATAATTTTATGCTTTTTATGGGAAACATTCAAGTCACCACTTTTTTGTGATGATCTAGGTAAGTTAGCACTCATGGTCCCAGAGTTGGTGGAAGCTACAATAGAGATGGTGTAGATCATCCTCTAGAAGAGGAGGACTATACAGATCCATTAAAATTCTTATTCAAACCGAACAAAAAGACAACCTGAGCTCTATGACGGAGACTATGTGTTTTTAAGGGTCTCACCTCATTTTTTGTTTAAGGATATTTGATCATGGTGTCATGTTATCTATGAATTTCATTAATCCCTTCAAGATACATAGAAAAAATTGAAATGTGGAATACCTCTTTGCACTACTGCTAGTGTTTTACAGGGTACACGACCTCTTTTATGTGTCGCACATGAGGAGGTAAATGCATGACCTGCCACAAGTTATCTTATAGGGAATGATGTAAATGGATGATGGAGATACCTTTGTATATTACAAGGTGGATATTAAAGATCGGCAAGATATGATCCTTCATTGGTGATTTATTTTCCTTGTGCTTGTCTCATGAAAACACATGAATATTTATAAGAGAACCTGGGAGTGGTAGGCCAATATGTGATCCCATTATCAAAATCATATTCTCTACATTTTTTCCTTTTGGGATGAAAATCCCTAAGGTGGGGATAAGGTGATAACTCACATATTTCCTATATTATTTTTTGATTTTAAATGGATTGTATTTGATACTATACATTGAGATGGAGAGTGATTCTGAGGCTCGGTGTGCCTCAAATAAATGTTTGAAATAAATTAAATATATAAAATTTTACAAGAAAATGGTTTTATTAAAAATGTGTAACAAATCCAAAATGGGAGTCCATATCAAGAATACGAGGGCACCGTTGATTTCAAAACATGAGGTTTACCCTAAGAGTGACTTAAAATTTTCTCAGCATGGGCTGTTTGTGAATAATTCATCGTAGACATAAACTAATAAAATAAATAAAATAATTTATTTATTAATTATGAAGTAGCGGTATGATTTACCATTTAGCTATACAAATATCGAAATTCATTAGGGTTGGCCACTCAAACCCAAGATATTTCATAGAACCGTTGGAGATCATTCTTCAACAATGAAGATGTGTTAGGATCAGATCATGGATTGTCCAGCTAATGGAGTATGTGGATATCATTAAATATGGAAACCAAACTATCCTTTCTCAAATATCAATCTATACCCCAGGTAGGATTATTTTTATACATATATAATGTTTCTCAATTAAATATGAATATAGGCTGATATCACAAACATAATTGATTCACACATCATTAAAATATTTAATTTTATGGAATTTTTAATGTGTTCACTAATTTATCCCTCTAATTTTATATTTTCTAGGATAATAAATTGAGGTCCAAAAAACATATGAGGTCAATTCTTCACCTTTATCACATATGGATTTATTCCCCCATTTTTCACATGTTCAACATGAGTGTTTTATTTTAGCCTATAGTTTGACTAAATATCGGGTATTTGATTGATAAATGGCCATTATTCAGCACAAAGGATCGATTCCGTGAATATGGTTCTTGATTGATGATGTAGTCGAGGTGTGATGATGGTTGTGGTTGATCAAGAGTGGAACAAATACATTTATTGATCTTGTTCTTACAGGTTTTGATGAACGATGATAGATTTTTTAACATATCACATTCCAAGATAATTTGGACACTAGAATAACTATATCTGGAATCCATAGGCTCATTAAACCCATATATATAGGTTCTAGAAAATGGGGTGTCTCTACAAAAGTGCAGGATATCATGGAAGTGAATCTAGAAATTGTGAGAAACACTCAGTGTATTTCATGTTACACACTATGTGGGCCCCCTCGATGCGGTGCTAGGGTTCTGAAAAAAGTTAAATATTTGACAATGTGTGAAATTTTCAAATGATATGTTCACCCTTATAGGAGGATCAACATGTAAATATAGATTTACATGTAAATTTAAAATATACATGGACAGGTGGCATATTGTATACTCGTACACTGTCTCGGCTTCGCATACACGGGCTGATACATGGACACAACCACGATACACTGACATGGATAAGTAAAATGAGTAGGATACCACGTGTCTCTAAACATAATGTAATTAATATTTCCACCATGTATATGGATACATAAATTCCATGTGAGTATATTCTATATAGAAAGGGATGGGGATAGGTGGACATGTCGTGTACCCCCTAGGACACGCCATGTCCCCCCTTCATGAGTGTTGGTATCTCTTCATTTCATTAATAAACTATTATAGGTTGAGTATGTTCCCTTTTACCTGTTCAGTGAGGTTATAGTGTGACATTACATCCACATCATAGGATTGAAACCCCCTCTAGAGGTTAGGACTCAGAGAGAGTTATAGTATCCCTCCATGAGATTGGACTGAAATCCTCTATAATTCTTTATTCCCTTGGTGGGGTTTGTGGAACTAGCATGACCTCCGTTTGTAGTGAAGTGATATTTCATCTAGTATGATGTATTGGTAGGGGTTGTGGAATCATTTAAATGCATTCCCCTACATATTTGGTTGACCTATATTGGTTTTGTAGTGTCCCCCTTCGGTTCTAGGTGTGGCCCCTATATTTTTATCATGGCCTTCTTAGACTAGTGATATTTCTTGGGTGGGGCCCAATGATCTAGACCTCTTTGTCGAGTGACTGTAATGATGACTTATCTCATGGAGTGGATTCCCCTATAACAATCATTTATTCTATTAGAATACTATGGATGGCAGATAGTTATGACTACATGGTGTGTGATGTCTTTTCAATGTATATTTGGGTGTTTTTGTTATTAATTTATTTTCTATCTTCTATTGATATGACAATACATGGTGCTTCGTTTTTATTATTTTATTGGTTTCCTACTATTTATTTCTATACCCACACAAGTATGGTATTTTCCCATGTGTGTCATGTCTTATGAAGATGAAACAAATTTTGATAGTGTCCTCAGAGGACAGAGAGCTCGTGGAGTGTAACAAGAGCTTGATGGATTGAGGTGGTTACTAAGATCTTGAATTTTCCTTATACCTCTATCTTAGAGTATTTTTGACTATAAAATTGTTTTTAGGCTTTTATTTGGACCCCTTTCCCACTTTTAGTACATTACAATTGAACTCTATTGTGGAATCATGGATGTATGCACACATTTGTTTCAACTTTTTTATATTCCATCATTATGTGGGCTTGGAGATGTGTGTTTGTACATGTACATAAGCACAATGCCTCCCCTCTCACCAGCCCTTGGCCTATTGGAAGTGGTATTGGGGTAGTATTAAGTCAAAATATAGTGGTCTTGGTTGTGAAATAAATAAACCATATTAGTTGATTTATTAATAAAAAGGTACACACTTTTCATTAAATACATCTTACGCTTCAAAAATCCGTCTTCTTAAAAAAATTATTTTTTGAGAATAAATAAAAAATATTTTTTAAAATTTGATAAATTTTACTTTTGTTAATAAATTTAATTTTTAAATTTATCATTTTAATATTAACATAGAGTGAGTTTTCTTATTTTTTAAAAAATATTTTTTTAGTAAATAGTAAAAAATATCTATTTTTTTAAAATTGTCATTTATTTTTCAGTAAAAGTAACATTATTTTCATATTGGGATCATAAATTTTAATAATTCTTCTTTGATTATGATACTATTATTATACACATATTAATTATCATTATATTTGATTTTAGTAAAAGCTCATTTTTTGGCTTAAAAACATTTTTGTTAAAATTGTTTTATTCTACACAATGTGTTTTCATATTAATAAGTTAAATTAATATAATTATTTGGTTTCAAAAAAATATATAAATTATATATTAAATGAAATATTTTAAATTTCATATTAGGGTTTTTAAAAGGTTTTAAATGAATGTAAATTTAGTTTTTTTCTTAAAAATGCATTATTCTGAAATGAGTTTTCATTATGGTGGGTGCGCTTATTTAAAATTTAATTATGAATCCTAAAAATATTATAACTGGAAAATTTTATTCCATATTTATAATAATCATCATTAATAAAATTTGTTATATTTAAAATAGTTTTTGGCCATAATCAATAATAAATACATTAATATTTTGTTACCATGGATAATGTTATAACTGGTTTATCATTGGGTTACACAATGAGAGAGGGGTATGAATGCCACCTAAACTAGGATAAATATTATTGGATGAACATATATGAAACATATAATCTTATACCTTTAAATTAAAGAACATTTTTATCCACAATCACATTAAAGTGAACTTGTATCAATGAGATCTTTTTCGAAATTCCATGTGTGCTCCTCCACTAACATATAATATAGAACCACTTCACCTCACTTTTTCACACAATTTTATCATTTTATATCATCCAATAATTGATCCATACCCATAAAAACTATACATCAATTAAGTATATATATTTTATTCATCCACTATAACAAATATTTAATAGAATAATAGGTAAGCCAAGTGAGGTATCTTTGAAAAGATGTATAAATATCCACTGGGTTCCATATATTTAATTTCACTTCAAAACATATATATTTCAATTTTATAAATAAAAATGATAAATAAAGTATAACAACTATAATTATACTTTACATCAGTCATTTCATAACCATTAACTAATTCTTCCCCATAAAATGAGAAATTATTGTATTGATTTTGCGTGCATCTAGAATATGACATCCATAGAGTGAAATGATTTATTCCCCATAACCATCATTCATTTTTTTGTTTTTATGATTGATCTAATTTTAATATATGTTATTTATTAATAATTATTCCTCTATAGTTATAATATATTTTCAATCTACTTACCACTAAATTCTTTTCAAGAATGATAACATCACACATGTATACTTGTAGACTACCATATCGATAAAGTGATGAGATTCGTTTATCATTTAAATGTCACTTGGATATTGATAATGATAGATTTAATTAATATAAATAAAAACTTATGATATAATAATGATTATATATATGTTATTTATAAATTATTTTTCTTTATTTCTAAATATCATAAATTAGAAGAATTCATTGTGCGAATGTGTGGACTATTGTCTCCTCATAGTGATGTAGTTCATTTTTCAACACTTATTTATATGAATGTGTTTAAATATTTTAATAATTAATATATATTATATTTATAAAAGTTTAAAATTATTTAGAAGTTGTACTAATTATGAATGTAAAAAAGAGAAGAACCACAGAAACAGACAATCGTGATAAATGAAGTTGTTAGCATATTAAATGATTATACTAATATATAATTGTTTATAAAGAGGTACCTAAATGTAATAATTATATCATGTATGATATTAAAATTAAGATAGGTAATAATATATAATAATAAAAAATTTGAATGTATTACATATGAGGTTATATTTCTTACTAGTCAACTCATATACAAGGTTAGGGTTCATCTCAATTTAATTTCATTGAGACAAGTTTGATGTTATGCACCAATTTATGTTTGTGTTGTGTATATACTAATATATTGACATGTTAAACCATTTATCCTCATTTATTAATGTTGTTATATGTTATAATTTAATTTTTTTCATCATGGATAATTTTTTTCGAATGATATAGAAGTGGTAAGGCTTTATCATCTCAAATTAACTTCTTTGGAACAAATAATTTTTATCGTAAAACTATCATATTTTATTAGTTTCATCTACTCCACCTACAATTTTTTATCATTAATATCCCTAATTTAGTTGAATTTAATGTTCCATTTTGTTTAATTTCTCAAAGCAGAGAGACAACACAAAAATTCAACATGGATTACATTTATTATATTAAAATATTATTTTAGTATGATAGTTTATAAATATATATGTATTGAAGAAATTATACAATCAATCTCTCAAAAATATAATTTATTATATTATACTCTAGTTATTTCATGAGATTTTATGTATTAAATTCATTTTCCACTAATTATTTAATCAACATACTGAAATTATTTTAAAGAAAAATTTACTTTATTTATCTCTTTGGTCAGGTAGATTTTCACCGAGGACCATATTTTCAATAATATTTTTTCAACAATGTGTTATGTAACATTAAAGACATTTTAAAATTACATTTCCCAATGCATGAATTTCTAAATTTCATTAATATAATCTTAATGTAATTTTTTGAATGAGGTTTTTTACAGATTACCAAAAATATAAAAAGTAATCCATGTTTTTACATAAACCAGATAATTGGATTTTAACTCTATAATTAACACTATTTTATTTCAAACAACCTCTATAAAAATTCATGGTTATTTTTGGAGAAGTTTTATTCCATAATATTGATTTAAAAATTGAAATGGAATTTTCCTAATGAAATTTCCATGTGATATTAAAATATAATATAATCTATAATAACATCCTCTAATTGTTATTATGATTTACTATGGATATAATATAAAGTTACAAACATTATTATTTATTTAAATGGTTTATGAGTATTATAATTTAATTTTTATGAAACTTATTTTCTAACCATTGGTTATTCTATAAATATGTTCTGACTTTTTAATGTGGAATTCATATGTTGGGATTGTTTATATGAGATCAGTGAGCTCAATGTAAATAATGATGACTCGTGGGTCTAAAATTTCTCAATAATGCATTGGGTACTGATTGAGGTTCTAAATACCAATGATATAAAAATATTAATAAAATACTAATATTTCAAGGAGTTAGGTTGATTATTGTGACCCCTATGTGAATTTTGGAAATGGATGGGTGTTTATTTCCATTATGGTTCATTGACCAAAATTATAGTCTTAAGAGTGACCACAGCAAAATAAGTGACTTTATAGGCTAATTTGTTGAAATAAATTTTTTATTTATTATTATTATTATATATTATCATGAATGATGATTTTTTATTAATGATTCCACACACATACAACATATTCCATTAAAAATCCATAATCAATGATTGATGATTAATAATCATTGACTTATAGGGTATGACTATTGTATTTTATGATAATATTCTTATACACATATTTTTATATTATTTCTAATTTTGATAATTTATTGATATCTCATATATTTAATCATAAAAATAAATTTATCTCAACCATTATTAAATTTTATTTAACCAGGTTTATAATACAGATTTTATGTATTTAGTTTTTTAGATGGGTGTTAGTTATGAAAAAATTATGGAAAAAATGTAGATCTTTTTTTAAATGATTTTTATGTATCCATGTATCCAAATATGAAAACCCATTATATTTATGGGGTGGATTAGATAGATATAAATTTAATATTCATAAAAATATTTTATTATGTATATATAAAATTTTTTTGTCACTATATTTTTTTATCAAAGTAGGGTTAGTTATTTTTTGGAATCTAGGATGATAAAAAATTAGTAAGAAGTCATATGATAAGCCAATGTATAGGAGAAAATACTATATTATTTTAAATATTGGAGTTTGGTTTTTGTTCAAATAAACACCACTCTAGTAACTTGAATCTGGATGCTAATGTGGAAAATATTCACCCTGGTTAACAACTATAAAATGTGAGGATTATGTATTCACTTGTTTGTTAATGTTTTATAATGATTGAGTGTAAGAATAAATACTTATATTGAAACTATTGAGGGATATTCATTGGTTAATTCACAAATTCATTATGAACCTCTATGTACTATTTGAAAAAAAATGATTATGGATTACCAAGGTAAATCCTTTGTTGCAATCGATCAAATATTAGGTGTCATGATATATACATACTATGAAATATTATTCCTAATTATATGATTAAACACTATGATAATTGTTTTCTCAAACTTTTCTTTTCTGTTTTATTTAATTGAAGAAACTAAGAGAAATTATGTTAATACAAATTATGAATAATGACAAGGTGAGTTTCCTTCTGTGAAACCAAATGAAAGGGGATATAGAATGAAAATGATTGATATTATTTATAACCAACTACATCAATATTCTTTTTACAACTTGAAAAATAATCTGATTTTTCAGTTGATCCAATTAAATAAAAAATATTTTTTCATGAAAACTATTTTTTTGAAGATTATTTAGCATTATACATTTGAAGAATATGGGAAAGAGCACACTAAGAATTATTTTATAGTAATGGGATGATGTTTTTTGTTTTGAAAATAATGATTTAGTGATTTTAGTTTTTAATTAAAAATTCAATTTTTAGTAATGGAAATTGATGTTAATAATATATTCTATATGATAAAATCTATGGTTTAATGTTTTAAATGTGAAATGTATGTTAATTATTTAAATCAATGCCCTAGGTATGGGGATGGGTTTATAAGAGACCCCAAAAGGTTATAAGAGTAACATTTGTGTTGTGTATAATAAAGAGACTAAAAATTACATATGAAAGGTATGATTTATTAATAATGCTAAAAGTAAGAATCAAGATTAAACCAAGTTTGATGAATCTTAAGAAAATATGAATATCCAATATTTGTGAGAGGATTTATTAATTAATTAGGTTATGACACCTATAAAATTTTCTATGTGTGGGTGTGGGGTGATTGAAGTGTTTATGTATTATGATTCATCAATTATGTTGTAGAAGTTTTTCATCAATGATATTAATTTTGTAAGAATCATGAAACATCTGAGGATTTTTTCTTTAGAAATTTTATTTATGATTTTCAAGAATGTGTTGTGTGTAACATATAAAATAGAAATTTAACTTAATATTATAGAGATATTTTTTAAGAAAAACGTGATTTATTGATAGAACTCCATTAATATGTGCATATTTTTATAATCGTAATAATTTAGTTAAGATAAATAGATGATTTATGTTTTCAAGAAAAATTGTATTGTATTTGTGACCATGAAACTTTATTGCGATCTTATGATGATGTAATTTATGTTATACATTAAAAAGATTAATGTATTTATATATATATATATAAACTATCTTATAGAATGTGATTTTATTTAATGAATATTTATAGAGTTATTTTTTTGAACAATATATATATTCATTGATTTTTTATTTCTAAATTAGGTTATTTGTTGAATTTATGAGCTTGGTTTAAGATAATATATTATCATGGATTTCAAAATCTTGGTACATGATAATTTGAGAAAATGTAAGCTATTTTTCGACTAATTTCATGTTTAATTTGAAAATTTATTGACAATTTGTTTAATTTTTATGTTTTTGAACTTATTCAAACATATGTTTGGAGAAAAAATATCCATAGTTATTTCAGGATTGGTTTTGTAGAATTTTTTTTCATGTTATTTTGGATATTAATGTATTATTTCACTGTATGAAGATTTATCCATATTAAAAAACTTATGATAACAAATTTAATTTTAGTAAATTTCTATTGAAATAATGAATGAATTGTATGTAATTTATAAATCTTTAAATCCATTTAATGTTAATGTCAGTCCTTAAAGCCTGAAAAATAATATTTTATATTCATTTCATGGATTAATAGGTGACATAAAACTTGAAATTGATAGTAGCACAACCAAATGATAAAATAGTATTTCTAGATTAAAATAAATAAAGAAAGTATATATTTTTCTATATCATGATAATATAAATCCTTAGATATATGAAAAAGGATCTAAAAATCAATTTTTGTAGATTTTTATATTTATATATGATGAATTTATTGTCATTTTCACCACAACTACATTTATAGTTATTTTATTAACATTCCCATGAACATGTTATCTATCATTATATATTATTCGTTAGGCATTATATGTTTCATAATTTTTTTTTATTTTCCCATACCATTAAAATTGTAATTTTCATGGAACATTATTATCTATTATTTTATGTAACTTTTTTGTTTTCAAATTCTCATTTTCAAAGGATGTTTTATGATACATTTATATGAAATGGGGTTTTTACATAGGTATTTTAAAATATTGAACTCTGAAATACCAAGAAAAAAATTACGAGGATAAAATTTCTATACAGAGTTGAGAATTTAATACCATAATTTTTTTAATAAAATACTATGTTAGATAGAGTACTGAATACACAAAACAATGCTTTAATCGAACTGTTATGTGATACAAAAATAATATTATTAAAATGAAATATTTATAAAATATCCATGAAGTTATATTATATGAATAGTAATAACCACATTATGATATATATACATATATATATATTCAACAAATATAATACATTTATTAATTAATAATAAATAAATACTAAATTTTATTAATGTTAATTTTTAACTCAAAATTGTATTTTATTCAAAAATAATAATTTTTCATTCTTATGAATATTATTATAAATTTATAATATTTATAGAAGTTATATATTAGAGAATAATTATCAATTTTTAATTCATAATTTTAATATTCTCTTACTGAGATTTTCTATAATATTTATAAATAAATTATATTTTAAGTGAATGGTGAAAGGTATTAATTTTTTAAAAATATTTCTTTTGAATTCATGTAAAAGCCTCATTCCGTTAGTAATTTGATATTACATTAAAATAATAATAAAAAATGAAAAATAAAATAATGAATTACATACTAGTGATCATTATTCCTGATTTTTTTATAATTTCATTTTTTTAAATAAAACAAATTCTTCTTATAATAGTTTGAATGCCCACATAGTGTTTTCTTATTAATGAATTAAATTATATTCTATTGATAAATGGTTTTAATAAAACATGTAAGTTATATATTAAATAAAAAAATTAAATTTTATTATATTTTTGACATGTCATAGAATGGATGTGAATTCTATTTTATTCTAAAAAATCCATTATTTTAAAATGTGTTTTCATTGCAACTTCTATGATTATTTAAAATTTAATTATAAAAATTAATTACATTTAATATACTAAAATTGATTAAATATATTTAATAATAATAACTATTATAATTTAATTAGATCAACATTATTATTAGTCATAATGAATACTAAAAATTGGACAATTTTGTTATTATGTAAAGGATAATACTATTTTACCAGGGGATAAACAAAGAGTTAAATTTTGTATTTCCGCTTAAACATTTAAATTATTATTTATTTAAGATATAGAAACATTATATTAGAATAAAATTTCTTTCATTCGCATTTAGAAAAACTTTCATTTGTAAATTACCTTAAATTATTGATATCATTTTAAAAATTTGAAGAGCTCCCTCGATTCAATTATAAAACGAAACCTTTTTACATCCATTATTCACACAATTTGATCCTTCTATATTATAATATATTTTCTAAAAGAACAAAATTTTTTCCCATTATTCTAGATCATCTATTCTTCTACCAATTCAAGTAATTCAATGCTTATGATGTAAGTATGGGGTTTATTCGAGAAGATTTACAAATATAAACCAAGATCGTTCGATTTTATTTCTTCTTCCATATTATCAAAAATGATTTATCCATAAAAATATTTTTATAGGGAAACAATCAATATATTTATATTTTATTACCATTATTTCTCATTTAATTTTCACCTATCCTGCATCAAATGTACAATGAATGCATTACTTGTACAAATGCGTGGATCATCACCTCCATGTAGTGATATGATTCATTTCCCATTATCATATTTAATAGTTGGTTATTATGATAGATATATTTTCTATATACAATATTTATGATATACTTTTTATTTAGGGATTATAATATCCTATCATCCTTTTTATAATCCCATCTATTAAGAAAATAACGTTTCTCATTAGTACGCACGGACTACCACCTCCATGAAGTGATATGATTTGTTTTCAATTTCAAATTTATATGGTTGGTAATAAATATTTATTTATTAAATAATTATAATATCTGTGATATAATTATTAATATTTAATGTTTATTTATCATTAAATTTTCTTTATCTATCGAAATGTGGAAACATCACCTGTGCATACGTACAAATTATCATCTATATGTTGTAATGTAATTATTTTTTCATCACTTATTTATATTAATTCTAATATATATTAATATAATATTATATATATCATGTTTAAAACTATAGAGATGATAGAACCATGAATCAAATACATGGACCAGAACTGCCAAAACAAACCATACATTAGGATTGAAGTAGATAAGACATGCAATGATGGCTGATGTAGAGAGTTGTTAATAAACATTTTTTTGAACCGTAATAAATGGAACATATTTTATATTTAAAATATAAATTTTATTATATTATATAATTATAATAAATTTGATTTTATTATATAAGTATTTGGATTAGTTACAAACAATTTCATTTTTATTGTAAGGGTTGTCTGTCTCAATTTTGTTTCATTGAGACATGCTTGATGCTACAAAAATATATAAATTTACATGGTGTATATACTAAGACATTTTCATCCTATAACAATTATAAATATTAATTCATTTTTTTATGTTATAAAATAATTTTTTTTTCATCCAAGGATATTTAATTCCAATGTTACTTAATTATTAAAGGGTTATCATCTCAAGTTTTCTTCTCGAGGACATATGTTATGTTATAAAAATATTTTGTTTTATTAGGTATATATACTACAACATTATTATATTTTTTCATTAGTATACTTGTTTTCATGGTATTTAATGTTTCATTTTAGGTTATTTATTTCACGAGACATATGATTCAAAAGTTATTATTGAGTTACTGGTTTTATGTTGTAATCGTTTTTCACATGGATTATTTATTCATAAGTTTAAATTGGTGAAATTATACGATATATCACTTAATAATATTAATTATTTTTTTATACTATTGATAATTTTGGATATTACATGTTTTTTTTATTTTCCATTATTCAATTACTCAATATAATGGAAGAATATTTTTAAGGTAACTGGACAATATTTCTCTCATCGACTGGGAATCCTTTTTTCAATGGCCATATTATATATATATTTTTTAAAATAATGTTTTATGTATTATCCAAATATTGATTATATTAATTTTAACTATTTTATATTTCATTAAAAATGTTTTAATCAATTCTTCTTACCATTTTATGAATGAGATACTTCTTCATTTTATCTGAAAATTGGAAAGGAATCCTTATTTTTTCATAAATCGGGTGGATGGATTTTCCCACTTCCTTAGCTACTTTTTTATTTTAAAGTTTTCTTAACATGTGTGAGTATTTATTTTCAAATAATTTTTCCCTATATAGTAATTTACAATTTAAATGGTTATTTTCCTCTAGAAATGTTCTAGTTATCTCTTAAAAGTTTTTTCTCTTATAATTACATCCTTCAATTATTTTGCTTATTTAATTAGTATATGATACAATGATACTATAATATTATTTCTATGGATATTTTATGATTATAATGATGAAATATTTTTGATAACTATTTTATTTATATGGCTTATTATATAATGAAATCATGAATTTTTTTCTGGAACTCATATGAATAGATTAAGATGACATGACTTCTGATTATAATAGAGATAATGAGATAAGTTGGTCCTTTATAACACTAAAATTCATTAGGTAAAGATTAAAATGTTTATATACTCATATTAAATGATGATTTAAATAAAAACATAGTTTAAAGATTTAAATAGATGTAAGACACACCAAATAGACTCTTGGAAATGACTGGGTATGAATTTCAATTTTTTAATTTTTTTCATAAAGATAAAATTAAGACTGAACCATAAATAAATAAGTAATTTTCTATACATATTTGTATTCCAAAAACATATATTATATACTTATGGTGAATTACTAAGGATCATAACTGATTATTGAGTATTCCACACACTTATGACCTCTGTTTTTACAACGACTTATACTATTATTTATGATTAATGATATTTTACCAGTTGGGATGAATTATCATAACTTATGATCATGTTATCATACTATTATGGGTATATTATTCTCACACATTATAATTTAATTCTATCTATAATTTTTACAATTACTAATCTTCTAAATTCACCTTTTCTAATGTTTTTTTTTCAAGGTTATAAAGAATTTATTAAGTGAGATATCATTAAGAAGGGTTATTGATATAAATAACTTAATGGGAATTGGTCTATACCCTTTTGTACCTATATTTTATATATTATACTTTATAAATACACTAAACCTTCCTTTTTGAGGCATGTATCAAAGAAATATTTAATGAATATTCTTATATACTGGTAAAAGTTTTCTGCACAAAAATATTGTGGATCTGTAGTTGATATCCAATGGGTTATGCCATTTATATTAATTTCTTATAATTAATTAGAAATGATATTATTTAATTATATTATGTCTTGTTAATGAAATATGGGAATGTTTCATGATTATTATTTCTATAGGTTTGAGGGTAATTGGATGAACACGTGTTAACGGTTGAACCCTAATAATGAGTTTTTTCCTAAAATACAAAGTCATACATATTTATAAAATTATAGGCATTATAATATATAATTGTTTTTATAAGAGTCATGGATACTCAATTGGTAACCAGAAAAGATTTTGTGTGTGTACGATATTTATGTGGAAAATATTAGGTAAAAAAATACTATTTTTTCTAAAATGAAATGATCATGGGATATCTATGAAATTAGGTTACATAGTTGTTTTAAATAAGTTATAAATAGAGTAAACTTGGTGGGTGTCATTGGGTGGGGTTTAGATGATTAGAAAAGGTTAGTATCATATGGATACTTATGTGGTGTCGACTGGGAGTAGGTTATCTACTAACATTTTTAAGAGTTAACTATCATATAGAGATTATTTTATTATCTTACAACTTTATATGCCACAACAAGGGTGTATGTATATCATGAATCAATTAAAATATAAATTGGACATATAAAACCAAATATGGGTACTGGTAATAGTCAAAGGATTCAAATAAGTTGGAATTCAACTAGTAAGAGTGTCCAGATGGAGTGGATCATGTGTTAATTTCTTTATTGGTAATTCTATAAGGGGATTACCTAGTATCTAGTGAATATATTGATAATTTTTTTCCCTTGATACATATAATGATGGTGTTGAATAGGTATGATGTCTTATCATGAATGCATTTATTAGGTAAATTTTCAATTTTGGATCAACATGATAATTGATGTCTATGTATAATGAGTTATGGCCTAGGACTGTGGTGTTCAAGAAGGTGTTGTTTTTGGAAATTTTTTATTGTATACATATATAGATAATTTTATATAGTTAATTGTTTTGTAATATTAATAGGATACATAGATTATTAACTATCTTATAGTAGAATATGTTTATATATGCAACGTGAGTGATAAATATAGGCATGATCATGTTCCTTTTCATGATAATGAGGGATACTGGTTGCTATTATTTCTCTCATTATGAGTTAGTTGTTAGGGATACAACTAGGATGTCATGGTACTATTATGGTTTCTTTTATGAGTAGCCTTTGATATTATGGTCTAATGGTGTGACCTAGGGTACCCATAATATAAATTATTCCAGCCCAATTTAGAATTTAGTGAACCTGAGTTCTATTATCATAATACAATGTAGTTTGTTTCTATCTCACATATTTTGTTTTTATAAACCGATTCCATGATTCAGATTCCCTTTTGACAATATTTTGATAAAATGGGATTATTAATGAATTATGGTACCTTAATTAATGGTCACTTTTTATGTATGTGTGTCATCATACACCCATTCCATTATTTGGATACACTTCTTGACCATGTTTAGAAGACAACGGTCTACTGTTGAGTAGTGGTTCTCTATAGTGTGGGTTTTCCCTATATATTGGCTTTGTTATAACACCCTTATGATTCAAACACAAATTTGTAGTTGGATGAAATAATTTGGTTGTTGAGGCCCCATAATAGTAAATTTACAGTATGATGAGTATGGTTTTTTACTATTGGAAAACCATGTTGGGTAGAGCATTATTGATTAGTGGTTAGCACATTAAATCCCAAGATGTTTATTTCATGATTAGTTCTATGAATGATCATATTCCCTTGGGCATACCAATAAAAATATAAATTATAAATTATTGACGGGGCCTATTTGTTGTTACATATTAAGTTTCATACCCATAAAATGTAAATGCACCTCAATGGATGTGTATAATTTATATTTGATACATAGACTAGGATAAGGGATAATAGAATGGATTCCAACTTGGAAGCATATCAAGTATGAGTTAGTAGTTTTGAGGTTAGGTAGACGACATGATTTATGAAATTATTATAGGGTCAATTTTTTTCCTAAACCTTGTTTTATACCATATATATAATTGTATTATAAAAGGTAAAATAGTTTAGTTTGATTATTAAAAAAGTTATAATGAGTTTCATTTTGGTATCGCATAATTTATGTTTTACATATGGTAAAATTGACGTTATAGTTTTATATTTATGAGATTATATATATGAATTTATTAAACCTAATTATAGTTTTTTTATATAGTAGTGATACCAATTATATATTATCCATAGTCTACAAATTAAACCCTCACCACTAGTAGGAAAACACTATCATTTGGAGTGGAATGTGGTTGGTCTCTTAGATCCTTCTTATAAGTAATGTTCTAGCTGACCTAGTTTAGTATGTTTTATATTATATATATGATGTTGATATATATATATGAGACATATTAAGGGAATAGTTATTATTTGGTATGTCATCCATGGTTTAACATAATTCTTTTGTACTCTCCTATAACATATAAATGGGTTTAGATTCAACTATTTCATTAAATGAAATATAGAATAGTATAGAGTAGAATTAATCATTTAATAAAAATTAATTAATCAAATTTTTAAATGGCGATATAAATTCTATTGGTTCATTTATGTGTTGAAAAAATTAAATGAAATCAGATGAAGTGTTATTAGTTGTTTTAGAAACAGTATCCCTATTTATATCTAGTGTGAAGTATAAAATATCATTACATAATTGTTTGTCAATAAAATTTATGATTTTATAGGGGATATGAAACATTTAAAAAACATATAATGTTTACTACCATGTACTAATATTCAAAACCATCCAACGTAGAAGTAGTGGTTTTGATATAGAAGAGAAATAATAATAATAACTCATAGTAGAAATTAGATCATTTAAAATATAAACGTAACCAAATCGTTATGAAAAATATAATAATATCAATAATGAAAGAAACAATGATATAGAGTTTTGGATGAAAATATTTAAACTCCTTCAAAATATATTTTTGGGGATATAATAAATTATACTATGGAACTCTTAAATTTTAATACAAATTAGTAGGAGGATCAATGTTCAGATCTTGAAAATTGAAAATTTGAAATTTTATAACATCATTAATATATAATAATAAAATTGTATGTAATATACCTAGACCCTCATATAGTCATCGACAACAACAAACTAAATCTCTAATATCCTCTTAGATAAAAAAAATCAATGAAAATCCCTATCCACAATCTTCATTGAACTACATATTTGTTAGAAAATATTTTTATCCATATAATCTATTTTATCACCCATTATCTTAAGAAAACAATTGAAATATGAATATTAGATATCACACATTGAATATCTGAAAATTGGAAGCACTTATATCTATATAAAAAATATCATACAAAAAAAGCACTCGCTATAAGAAAACCGCCGTTTAGCGGCGGTTTTTAAAACCGCCGCGAAACGCATTTTCGGGCCGTCATTTCGCGGCGGTTTTAAGAACCGCCGTGAAAAAACCGCCGCTAAACGGCAAAATTTTTATTTATTTTTTAGTTTTTTTTAATTTTTTTTTTAATTTTATTTGAGGATTAGCGGCGGTTTTTTAAAAAACCGCCGCTAAATGAAATGAAAAAAAAAACGTGAGAAACCCCGAAATCACTAAATCGACCATAACTTTTGATCCGGGTGTCCGTTGAAGCGCCACGACCAGTCAAATCGAATCTCATGAAGAGATATAGAGGCACATATAATGAAAACCGTGAGACGGTCTAAGGTGTGGAAGATATTAGAGTTATAAGAAAGTTGAAAAATGTTCTCCAACTTCAAACGGCCATAACTTTCGCTCCGGGTGTCTGTTTGGGCTCTACCATATATCAAATCGAAGCCAGCGAAGAGAGCTACGCACTAGTTCGACAGAAGCATGCTTCTGTCGGGTTTTTCGACCCCAATAACCCCTCCGAAGGCCTTCCAAACCCCATTTCCGTCACCGGTGTCCCGTCGAACTTGTCTTCAAACAGACCTAACATTCAATCCGCGTGTCAGTTTGGCCTCCTCAACCTGCCAGATCATATCTCGTTCCATGAGCTTCAGTTTGACTGGTTTCAGTGCCCACATGCACTCCTAGATCATATGTTATGGCCTTTTTAGTGGGTATCGGTTTTGTTACGTTTTTCAGTGTCTCGTTTCTAGCACCCGTTCTCCGTCAGCTTTTTTTAAATGGTCATAACTTCCGATCCGTCTGTCCATTCAAACTCTTTCACCTTTCAGGTTGAAGAGTGTTTCAGGATCTTTTATTTGACAGGTCGCGGATCTAAAACGGACTCTCGGATCATAAGTTATCTCTGTTAATGTGAGTCCAATGTTTTTGTCTCTTTATGACCGTTTTGACGGGTTTCCCTGATAGCTCCATTTATTACTGTTTATTTGGGTTTCCATGAATTTTAATCTTTATCAATAGTTTTTTATGGGTTCTTATGATGGTTATGTTGAATTATTAAGGAGTTTTCCAGAGTTGTCACGAGTTTTCATGCGTTCTCATTTTTTATAATGCCTCATTCTTCATATGCTTCTCCATCCTTTTTTATGCGTTTTCATGATTTTTCATCCCTTATCACGTCTTTTCATACTTTTTCATGTGTTTCCTTTATTATTTATTATTTATTATTTATGATTTATTATTTATAATATACATTAATTTATTTATTATCTATTATTTGTAACTGGTTATTTATTATTTATTATTTATTATTTATTATTTATTATTTATTATTTATTATTTATTATTTATATTTATTTAATATTTATTTTTGTTTATTATTTATATTTATTTATTATTTATTATTTATTATTTATTATTTATTATTTATTATTTATATTTATTTATTATTTATTATTTATTATTTTTATTTATTTATTATTTATTATTTATTATTTATTATTTATATTTATTTATTATTTATTATTTATTATTTACTATTTACTATTTATTATTTATTATTTATTATTTATTATTTATTATTTATATTTATTTATTAGTTATTATTTATTAGTTATTATTTATTATTTATTATTTATTATTTATTACTTATTATTTATTATTTATTATTTATTATTTATTATTTATTATTTATTATTTATTATTTATTATTTATATTTATTTATTATTTATTATTTATTATTATTTATTATTATTTATTATTTGTTATTTATTATTTATTATTAATATTTATTTATTATTTATATTTATATTTATTTATTATTTATTATTTATATTTTGTTATTATTTATATTTATTTATTATTTATTATTTATTATTTATATTTATTTATTATTTATTATTTATTATTTATTATTAATATTTATTTATTATTTATATTTATATTTATTTATTATTTATTATTTATTTTTATTTTTATTTATTATTTATATTTATTTATAATTTATTATTTATATATATTTATTATTTATTATTTATTATTTATATTTATTTATTATTTATTATTTATTATTTATTATTTATTATTTTCTATTTATTATTTATTATTTATTATTTATTATTTATTATTTTCTATTTATTATTTATTATTTATATTTATTTATTATTTATTATTTATTATTTATTATTTATATTTATTTATTATTTATTATTTTCTATTTATTATTTATTATTTATATTTATTTATTATTTATTATTTATTATTTGTTAGTTATTATTTATATTTATATTTATTATTTATATTTATTTATTATTTATTATTTATTATTTATATTTATTTATTATTTATATTTATTTATTATTTATTATTTATTATTTATTATTTATTATTTATTTATTATTTATATTTATTTATATTTATATTTATATTTATTTATTATTTATTATTTATTATTAATTATTTATTATTTATATTTATATTCATTTATTATTTATTATTTATTATTTTTATTTATTTATTTTTTATTTTTTTATTATTTATATTTATTTATTATTTATTATTTATATTTTTTTATTATTTATTATTTATTATTTATTATTTATATTTATTTATTATTTATTATTTATTATTTTCTATTTCATATTTATTATTTATATTTATTTATTATTTATTATTTATATTTATTTATAATTTATTATTTTCTATTTATTATTTATATTTATTTATATTTACATTTATATTTTTTTATTATTTATTATTTATTATTTATTATTTATTATTTATTATTTATTATTTATTATTTATTATTTATTATTTATATTTATTTATTATTTATTATTTATTATTTATTATTTATTATTTATATTTATTTATTAATTATTATTTTCTATTTCTTATTTATTATTTATATTTATTTTTTATTTATTATTTATTATTTATTATTTATATTTATTTATTATTTATTATTATCTATTTATTATTTATTATTTATATTTATTTATTATTTATTATTTATTATTTATTATTTATTATTTATTATTTATTATTTATTATTTATTATTTATTATTTATTATTTATTATTTATTTATTAGTTATTAGTTATTATTTATTATTTATTATTTATTATTTATTATTTATTATTTATTATTTATTATTTATTATTTATTATTTATATTTATTTATTATTTATTATTTATATTTATTTATTATTTATATTTATTTATTATTTATATTTATTATTCCATATTTATTATTTATTAATTATTATTTATTATTCTTGAGTTTATATTTATTATTTATGTATTATTTGTTTTTTCAATTAATATATATATGTATATTAAATTCTGTTTATTAAACACATGGCGAGCTTACTGGAGTGTTAAAGTCTTTAGAAAATATGCAAGAGGTTAGGGGTTCAAATCACACCAAACGCAGAATTTATTTATATTGCATGTGCATGTGCATGCGCATTAAAAAAATAAAAAACCGCCGCTAAATGCCTTTTTTGCCGTAGTGACTCAAGAACTGAGGTGTTGTACAAATATCGAATAATGGTGTTATAACTTAAATTCCTAAAATAAATGATATCATATTTATAGTTTTTAACATAAAACTCACAAATTATAAACTCCATAGATTTTGGGCACACCTGTCACATTAAAAAAACTCAATGGATGTCACTAGATATTACAATTGATATTATTCAGGTGACCTCAAGAAGTTTTGAAGGGTTATCATTCAATATAATATCATTTAGAACTTGTGATTCAAATATTAAATATTTAAACAAATAAAAATAACAAGACAATATATTGGTTCATGTATAAAATAATGTGTTTTTATTAATCAAAAAAATTCAAAATGTGCTCATTTGAAGAAAATTCTAGATTAGTCACTCCATTTTTTATAATCACTAAAATATACAAATATATAATCTTTGATGAAATAAATTTTAAATCATTATTCGATTAAAAATGTTAAACCCCCATATAATTGTAAAAAATGATAGAAATTTTCTCCCATTACTAAATCAATAGATACAAAAAAATCATTCTACTACTTTAAAACCCCCTCCCCTCCCCGCATTAAAACATTATTTCATTCCACATTCCACATGCTCATCACCCATTGTGATTATAAAAAAACTGTGGTATTTCAATAAGAGTAATATTCATGGTAAAACCAACTGTAAAATCCTAGGTGGAATACTGAGGTGTTATGTAAGAAAAAATAATATTATAACTATTTATTATGGATAAATTAAAATTAAAAAACAGGAAAATAAAATCAATATTAGATTTAAAATCATATTAATTACAAAAAAATGCCTCTAAAATAAATTTTATATTCGAATAAAAAACCCCATATTGAGGGTTCTATCATGAGAAATTATAAAAGATAAACATATGATGTAATTGGTAAATTTCACAATTAATTTTCTGTTTTTAAAACTAATAAAACATTTATTTAAAGTGTATTCTTAAGAAATGATTAATACATATTCCATATCTTATGTTTAATGTTTTTTTAAAATATACAATGTTCCCAACTAAATAGTAAGCACAATTATATATAAAATAATGAATGTAGTCCACCTTGCTTGAGGAGTATTTCAATGTCCGTAAAATAGTCAATATGAAAAAATATGATCAATTAATACTAATTAAACCAATAATATTTTTTAATGTATTTGAATATATGATACTTTCATTTTTTTAATCTATAAAATGAATTTTCATTCTAATAAATTTGGGGAAAAATATCTTTTTTGTTATAGTTAAAAGAATATTGTATTATATATTTTTGTTTTGATTGTGAGTGTTTTTTTTTATTTTTATATAAAGAAATAACATGAGATCTATCATAAATAATTACAGTTTGAGTAAAACTCATTCAAGTTTTTTTATTTAGTGTTTAATTCATAACAAAATGGGTGGATCACTATCCAAATATTGCATACCTAGTTAGGGAAATAAAAAAATGAACCTCATGTTTATTATTTATTAGCCATGTGAGTATTGATTTACCATGAAATGAAAAGTTCTGGATTTACTCTTCATATCCATTAAACACCCTCAAAATCCATCATCTAAAAAACTCATACGTAAAAAAAGATCCAAAAGAAAAAAATATTTCATGTTCTGAAGCTCCTTTAAATTAATTTGAGATCTATTTGAATCCCTTATGATGAGACTCTACAATTATTTCTTCTAAGATATTAAACAAGAACATATAGTACATAATTTGGGGTCAAATAGCAGTCATATAAATTATACATTTAATCAGGGTTCCATAATGATTATGATCCATTTTTTTCATGGATTCATCATGTTCAAGATTATATGAATTACTCACCAGAGTACTAATAGTAGAATCATTATCATAACAAAAATATTATGTAAATCATTGATATAATTTGGTCGAATGATGATATATTCTTTCTAGTTTTGAGTAATTTGGGTGAAATTGAAAATAGTTATGTTTATAAATCATAATAATAACAAATTCACTTTTCTTGTGTTTTAAAAAAACCTTTTAAATGTGTTTTTTTAGGTGGATCCAAAAATAATGTTTTAGATATTTATTTATATTATTATATTATTATTAAAAAAAATCGTGATAAAAAGTGTAGTATCTTATATTGCATTAATATATTCATTTTATTATAACAATCAAGACAATTTATAATTCCTCATTCTTGTGGCCTTTGTATTTCTATAATGTTCCTTTGAAAGATTAATTGAATGTTCTATAAAATTATAATTTTCAATATCAGGAGATTTTTAGGAATAAAAATACACTTGAACATAACTGATAAAGAAGGTGATAATCACTTCCCTTTTAAATATAAGAAACGTTACCTCGGAAAAATGTATAATAAAATTTGAATATATTCTAGGATATCTATTGAATAAAAACATTATTCATTTTTTCTCTATTCATTTTTATAACCACTTAAAATGAGTTTATTATTATTTAAAATAATTATTATATTATCATAACACCTACTTAAAAAGTTCTACTTAACTAAAATTCTTGAAATATCACTATGATTTTCAACAAAAATCTTACAATAATTTTGTTGAAATGTAATTTTCTTTTTTTATATAAATTATCCAAATTTATTCACCTATGGCATCATCTTCTGTTTTTGTTCAAATTGAGTTAAATGTGTAATATGCTCACACTCATCCAATAAATAAAATAATGTTCTAACAGGTTGATATATATCACCATTTATGTTATTACTTGGATGATTCTTTAAAATAATTTGGTTTCTAGGTAAAGTGTAATGATATTAAACATCTAATAAATGAGTATATTATAATATGATTTCTTCTAGAATGATAGTTACTAGGGTATGTGATTTAAATTTTATAATTAAATTAGAAGGTATTCCAAAAAATATAACGGATAGTCTAGTAATGGTGTTGGTTAACTGATAATTGGATAATTAATGATATATTTTTATTTAATAATTTATTTATGAAATAATCATGTATCACTTGTTATTTTGAGTGATATCACTTCATAACACACACATAAAATAGAAATAAAACAAAAAAGGATACTGGATGTACAAGTTTTATTAATCAAAATATGTTGTAATTCCACGAAATGATCCAAAATCATCTAAGAGAATAAAATCTATAGGAATTTACATGGTTTATATAAAAATATGGGTATATCATTTAATTGTAAGAAAATAATATAAACAATTATCTATCTAATATAGTTCCTGAAAATGTTTCACCATTTTCTAGAACATTATAGTGGAACGAATTATCTTTCCTTATGAAGTTCATTATCTCTTGAAAATAATATTTCTCTAACATTAATTCATAGTAAAAAAAAATTATATCCTGGTTCCAGAACACATGATACAACTGTGGTGATCAAATACATAAACCCAGATATATGTTCATTATCTTTGTCTTCATCTACCAGCACTAAATAACTTTCTCTTTTTATTTTTCATATATTTCATTGCATATTTGACACCACACTCTTTTCACTCCTTATGGTCAATATTATATTTAATTAAGAATTTCTAAAAAATTATGATATGTCCTCAATTTATTTTTTTATATACAATAGTATCACATTTTCCATCTTCATATTTTCATTTTAATTGCAATACCCAATAATGAAACTGCCTTCAACTCTTCCCAAAATTTTCATTAACTTATTCATATTTGTCCCTGGTATTTGGTAATATCTAGGTAATCTCAATGTTAATGAATATCATAGGCCACAAAAATATAGTTCTGTACTTTTTCTAACATATTATTTATTTTCTACACGAAAATATTCAACTTATCACAACCCATATATTCTTTATATGAATATCATCTTGAATAATAGATGATAATATGTTCTTGGAGTGAAAATATATCTCATGTTTTTTATACCATGACTTCCCCACAAGTTTTATCATCTATGAAAGAACAGTTTTAAAATTATCTTGTCAAATCACTAAAAAGATTAACAATTTCATTTTTCTATGTCATTTTGTATGAGAAAAATATATGTTCCCATACAAATATCATAAATTCTAGAATTTATTCTTATGAAACCCATTTTAACTTCCATAAACCTAACACTTTTACTATGTGTAGATTCATTATGTGGAACTATTTAATAACATTTAAATTTTAAAGTGTCTTTTAATTTTCATACCATATAAATCAAAATGACTCAAATATATTTTTTGTTGATTTCAAAATGAATATTGGATAATAATTTTATGACTCATATGTTTTAATAAAAATATAATTATTTATTCTATAAATGATTCTTACATATTTAGTAACTTTATAATTTTTAATATTTCTGATCAATGTTACTCTTACGAATACGTTGAGGGTTTTTGAATTCTTAAAATTTATGTGATCTTCCCACGGTGTCCCTTAAGTACACTTGGAATGAATCCGACAAATTCCAAAAAACTAAATATCAAAATTTTCTACACAAATTTACATATTTTTCTACATGTAAGGATTTTTACTAGGTTATATTTTTTTCATGCACATAGTTACTCATACAAATTGAGTAAGACATCAGTTACATATTTGAGAAAATTATAGTTTTAATTCCAAAATCAAAACAACAAAAAACTACTCCAAATTTCATCATAAAACCTACAAACACTGCATATCATTAGAGTGATCTTTACATCAAATTAAACACCAGTTTACACATGAATTTTTACATGATTTACATATTGAATAAAACCTAACACAAAAACCAAATCAACTTATTTTATTATCCACTTATTGTATTCTTTAGCTTCTCAAACCTGTCTTTTTTCACTGGCTCAAGAATAATTTCCTTTTAATATTGTTAGAAATAATTTTAGATGAATAAATTTGCAAACCATTTATATCTGTAAATAAATTATACTTTAATAATTCTAATATTACATGAAAAAACTTATTGTGGAATAAAATAACATAGAACAATGATATCTTATTTTCGAAACATGTGACTTACATACAAATCATTAAAACTATTGATAATACACATGAAAAAAATTAATAAAAAATATTATTCTAGTTGAGAAAAACTCTAATAAGTTAAACTGAAGAATGGAAATTAATTTCACTCATTCTCACTAAATATGTTATAACAATTCATAACCCAACCAACCACATATAAATTTTTTATCTTTTCCATTTGAAATCTTCCTTTAAATATATGTTCAAACTAAATAAGATAACACTCCAATTTTTTAAACCAATACATGTGATTAACTTTTTATATATTATTTACCATACCATTTATAAATACAATATGGGATAAATATAAAGGTATTTATTCTGAATTTCTACACCATTTAAAATAGTATGCAAAGAGCATGTGATAGATTGTGAAAATTAACCATACATTGTCTACTAATGAGTGAATGAAATGATTTATTCTTAATTATCTATAGAATAATATATTAATATCTATTAAAATAAACCACTAATTTATCCTATAATGTTATCAATTATCATATCATATTAGAAGAATTCATCATTTTATTAACATTATATATTATACATGCCATGTATTTTTTATTCTTGTTTCTCTTTACTTATTCATTTTTTCAACTATGAAACTATTTTCCTAAAATGGTAACAAATTATTCTTCTTTAATTCATGATATATTCTCTATGATATTATTGTTATTTACTTATTCTTGAGTAGGTTAATTTGTAAACCATTTTATTTTCAATAATATCTAAATGATTTTTATCTTCTTGTGCATTATTATTACAAGGAATATTCTTCATTAATGTTTTAACAACATGAAATAAATTACATCATGTTTTTTTCCTATAATAAAAAAAATCCATAATTCACCCTCATGACAAAATATTTATTAATTTGAAATACCACATGATTGTGTTAATTAAAGAGTGATGGCACAATTAAAAAATTTCCATTCTTCTCATCAATAAAAAAAATATGTTTTTCGGTTATATCTTTTCTAATATATTGTGTTTGGAACCAGATCCTATAATTTTGATTAACCCAATATTTTTAAATGTAATCAATAAATTATTTAATTTCATATCATCTTTAATGACTGATAAATTGTATATAATATAATAGGATCATTAATTATCCATGATTTATATATGTTTTCTTTCCAATTCATTGTACGAAATTCACTCAATCAATGAATTATCATTTGAATTATCATTTTTATTTTAAGTGTTTTTATTATTATAAATAATACTATATTGGAATGTTAAAATGCAGTGAAATATTCAGCATAATGATCAACATGGTAACAACTTAAAAAAGCCACGTTTAGTGGATTTAGCCTATTGCCAACATTTAGTTTTAATATTTTATATTTCATATAATTTATTAACCTTTTTGTGGGTGGAGTCTTTATAAAATATCACATAAACTATTCAATCATACTAATATTGGTAATTAAACCAATATATTATATTTTTTCCCAAATCCAATATAGTTTCAATAGTATCCATAAAATTAATACATTCTTCTTAAAATTGATTACTGTTTAAATATTAATACATTATCCTCTTCTGTCATTTCACTGTAAATATTGAATCATTCTTATGAGCCAAAATGTTGGTTGAATCCAAAAACCATCATATTATTTCTATAATTAATTTTAACCATTTTAGAATCTTTATTTTTAGATTTATTTTCCATTAAATAAGTGTTCCCAAAACATCTACATTTCATAGAATCATCTTGTTTTACCATAAACATGACTTCATTCATTAGTGAATTTGAATAAAATATTTACTAACACTTATAAAATCATTTTTTATATTTGAATATGGAATTTTTTAGATTAATTTAATTTCATAATTCTATAGTATATGAAATAATTTTATAATAGTATTCTTTGATCTTCCCCAATATTCATTTATATATTTTTATAAATTGTATATTTGATTTTCTATTTCCTTTAAACAACAATATATTATTACTATAAAATGTCACATTTGTTCTAATTTTCATTTCCTTCATTCCCATGTCAATATTCATTATCTTATATTCATTAAGAAAATTATTCTTATTGTGTATAATGTTTTTATATAATAGAACATTCAAAAAATAAAAGTTATAATTGTAAACAGATAATTGAAAATAATTATTCAACCCATTTTTATAATTGTTCAATTGAAAAATATTTAAGATTCATTGTTTAAGTTATCACATTATCATGAAATGTATTTCTTCCTATTCCTAAATTTCATTATTACTAATCTCCTCGATTTTTTATTATTAGTAATTATTCTTTGATATTATCATGATTTAAAAAAAACATTGGATGTGTCTACATATTCATCATCACCACAACTATCATTCTTTTTAAAATTAGATAAATAAATTCAATTAACTAATTTAGATAAAAATTTACATTTTCCCTTTATATAATATTTTTTTGCATTATTATTTGAGGAATTTATGGGATTCTCATCTAAATTTTTACATAATTCATTTTTATATTTATTCAACCTCGATAGTTGAAAAAATATATATAAAATTTCACATTTTTCAAATAATTAAAGTACAAGTATCTCTTGAAACATTATATTTCTAATTTTCACAGTATTTAAATTGAATGACATGAGTTGGTAAAATATCAAGAAGAATTATTACTCATAAATTAAATTCCATTTATTCCCTTTCTTTATGAAATTTAAGGATATATTATTATTATACATTCGCATATTCTTAAAGACCCTTACTTCATGAAATTCATATATAATAATAATCTTATGCTCACCAATAAATGGAAGTGTACTATCATGACCTGGCCCACCGAGGCTATAACGAACAGACACGGGTTTCCCCAAAACCCGAAACCCGACCCAATCCACCACATACCTAATGGGAATTCTTGATCCCCATGAGCTGGTGAAAGGCACCCGAGCATCAAACAACGCAAGAGAGAGAATGACTCTAACAAACCTGTCAAACACATAGAATATATGATCTAAAAATGGAAAAATGGAAGTATAATAAGATATATATTTTATAATTGTAAGAAAAAAAATAGAAACAAACAACTGAAAAAGTACATAAAACTTTAAAAGGCAAGTATATAATCAAGGGACCCATACAAGATAACTACTTCAAATGATGGCATGCACGAACTACCACAAGATTCCCAACCAGCCCACAAAACCTTATCGCCTCAAATAGGTGCCTTGCATATTCCTGCACTGGAATACATACTATGGTCTATGCACCAACGAACAGGTTCATAGGGTGTGAGCTAACATGCTTAGTATGATCCCACACAGGTGTTCAACAACAAGTCTCTTTATAGTAATCATTGTACACTAATCTTAAGTAAACACATGGCATGATAATATATAATATAGTTTAATAGAAAACATGGTAATCATTTCCATTTTTCACCATTCTAAACGAAATAAGGTATATCGATTTCAAATCAAATTTTACATATCATTTTTCATAGGCGTAAACATTCATATCAAGGTGAATTATAAATCCAATCTATTAAAAATATAATCATAGTTTTCACAAAACTATAGAATACTACAGGTATTGGCTGCACACTAATGGTTCCACAATCAATCCACCAAGTTCAAAAATCTTGATCCTAGAACAATGAGCCTAGGAAGAAAAGGAATACCCTATTAGTAAAACCCCCTAAAATGTCAATATAGGTCCCTTAGAATAATGGGCCTCAGAAATAAAGAAAATCCCAAAGAAACCCCCCTTGATAATCCCAAAAAATGGATGATACCTTCTAGATAATCCTTCTACCTATGTAGGCAAAGAAAACCATTGTGCTCATTTTCATAAATCCATTTCACAATCCATTCTAGTGCCTTAAAAATTACCATTTAAATTAAATTTATCAAAAACCAGTAGAAACCAATTTTTCTTTGGAAAATATTTTCAACACACAAAAAACAATCATTCCAATTTCTAAATTGAATCAATTTTTAATTCAAAACAAGAAGAATCATTATAATATATTATAGATGGAACCACCAACCTCAAAATAAGGGTCACACATGCCCACAATGGAATACAAAATCCAAAAAACCCAACACCATCAATAAAGTCCCTAGAATTAAATATCTTCATCTTAAGATTGATCCAAATATTAAAAAAAAATATGTCAGAGGATGAGAGGAAACCCACATACATTGCAAAACAATTCCAACCACACCACAACCAATAATGGAAAAATCCTTCAGAAGGAGATCTCAAAATGTGTATAGAATAAACCAAGAAGAACAATCCAACATAGATCTGTAGATCTTATGCTGAAAATATAGAGTGCTATCATGATCAACCGCAATGAAGAACTAGAAATATCACTTACCTGGAGAGACACACTATAGATTCAATGAATATCCAAAGATTATTGGATCGATCCAGAAGGGGAGAGTCCTCTAAAAATTTTCTAGAAAAATACTTGGGTTGAGAGAAATGACATTTTGATGGGAGGGCCGATCAAAAATAGAAGATCGTATATTTTAAAAGAGGATGTGGGAAGGTTCCGGACATGTAGTCGCTGGTAATTTTTTAAAGGCCATGCTGGATATGTATGAAGAAAAACCCATCACATTGTATTAAAAACATGACATTTAAACCATAAATGATGTGTAATCACCATTCACGATATGTAAATATTTATATCATGATATCCCATTTCGCAAAATGCATTCAACAGCCAATAAACGGTGTGTACCATAGGTACATGGTGTGTACTTACTCTACAACTTTCAGAATATCTTGAAAAACACCTCTATGGTAATTGAACCAAAATGAAACTTAGATAGAGGGAAAATATACTTGGTCAAGGTAACCGGATGTTACAAACTCTCCACCATAAATACATTCCGTCAATGGGATGTCATGTAGAAGATGTAACCTCTAGAAAGAGATGAGGCCATTAATCCCTCATTAATTATTCATGTGAAAAAGTATCATGAGAATCCAATGAATATTTCCATAGAACTCCTACCAATTGAGTATACATCACCCACAAGAATCTCTCTTGAGAGTCAATGATCGCAACTTTCTTCTCAAAAACCGAAACATCTCGCTCTATCTCAATTTTTTCCCAATTAAGAACATGAGTGGGGTCTGGGTGATACTTCTTGATCTGTGATATATATAAAAAATCATGAATTCTATTCAAATGAATAGAAAATCCAACTGATAAATAATCCTTCATAAGGATCTCAATGAACACAAACGATCCAAAATAATTTAGTGTGAACTTTCCCAATTTTCTAAGATGATAGTGACCCAAATGGGAGGAAACATTCAAGAAAAACTATTCACCAATAAAAAACTCTAAATTATGATGTCGCCAATATGCATAGGATATTTTTTTTTCTACTCTGGGCTTTCACCAGACATCGCTGAACCTATTGATCATAGAAAGACGTCTTGTAAATCAAACTTGGTCTTACTATGGAGACTTCACCCACCACTTACCAACAAAGAGGTGATATGAGTGAGAGATCGTACAACACTTCAAAGGGATCCATTCTAAGTAAATAATGATAACTATTATTATAAAAACTCAACATGTCCTGGATGGATATCCCATGAATATCTAAAATCCAAGACATAGGCATGAAGCATATCCTCCAAGATTCTAATTACACACTCTGTCTGACTGTCTATCTTAGGGTGGAATGTTATGCTCAACATGATCTGAGTTACCATTGCCTCTTAAAGAATTATTCAAAACCTTAAGGTAATGCTAAGATTATAATCCAAAATAATGGTATATGGACTCCCATGTAACCTCCAAATGTCCCACACATACTACATACCCAGATCTTCAATTACAGCTGTGTGATTAATAGGAATAAAATGATCAGACTTGGTAAATTGATTGTAAACTCTGAGATATCATTTTTCCTTTATGGTTTCCTCGTAAACCAAAAAACAAAATCCATGAATACCTCATACTATTTACAAACCGGAATCAAAAAAGAAAATAATCTAAAGGGGTTCAAGTGCTCTTTCTTTATCCATTGTTTGGTGTAAAAGTGAGACACACACTCTGCAATGTCATGCTTCATACACAGCCACCAGAAAATTATTCTCATGTAATAATACATCTTCATAGAACCAGGTTTAATGAACAATGAAGATCAATTTTAATCATAAAATATTGAACTTCTCATATGTGTTTGGAAAACAACTAGCTTTCTAAAGTGAAGTATGTCATCAGAAGAATGAGGCCTACCAAAAACAGCCTCCCCACCATAATGTCTTTCTAGAGTCTTCTAAACCTCATTATCCTACTATGAAATTTCAAAAATAGACACTAGAAGAGAGTATGATAACTGATCACTGGTCAGAACCATACCTGAAGCATCCTTCTACGAATCCAAGTGTAACTGAGTGAAAAAAGCCTATAAGATACTTCTCCTCAATCAATTCTATAACAGTATGTGATGGTACCTTCCTTATTAGAACATCTCCAAAAAAATCCCCTTTTTTCCAAGGGAGTAGGCGCTAACAATGTTAAACATATGAAGGTATTCTACCCATTGTCTCTTTCTATGATTCAATTATTTCTATGATAAGATATAGGTTATGCTATTATGATCCTAGAAGACCATGAAATTATCCCAAATGAGATAGTGCTACAAACATTTAAGTGAATGCATAACCATATTAACCTATAAAACATGAGTTGGGTAGTTCTTCTCATGTTGTTGTGTCATATTATTGATGTTATCTATCACATGACCATCCTACATTAGCAAATATCCCAAACCAGCATCATATGCATCACAAAACACCATGCACCCCTTACCGGGATAAGGTAATATGAAAATAGAAGTCAATGTCAGAATTCATTTTAGTTTATCAAAATACGACTAACACATTGTATCCCATTTGAATTTCACAACCTTCATGGTAAAAGTAGTCAATGGTGACACCATCTTAGAGAAACCCTTCACAAACCATCAGTAGTACCCAACAAAATCACGGAATCTTAGAATTTCGAAGTTATTATGAAGTTCAACCCAAGATATAATATCCTTTACCTTATATGGATCTACAGATATTCCATACTCAAAAATTAAATGCCCTATGAACATCACTTATCGAATCCAAATACTACATTTTGAAATATTCCCAGAAAGATGTTGATTTATTAGAATTTCCCAAACCAAACTCAGATGGTGATCGTTCTCATGCTTAGGTTTTTAATAAACCAGAAAATCATATATGAATACTACCAAAAATATTTAAATATATTTATGTAATATTTGATTCATCAAATCCCTGAAAATATAAGAGTGTTAATTAGACCAAAATTCATTACAAGATATTCAAAATGGCCATAAAATACTCTTGAAGTCCATTTATGGTATATGAAATTCTCAAACTCTAAGTTGTTTATAACCAAACCAGAGATCAATCGTTGAGAACAACTTCTCCCCCTTTCATTGATCAATCAAATAATCCACATGAGGAAAAGGGTATTTTTTCTCAATTGTTACTCGGTTCAACATCCGATATTCCACACATAACTGAAGTGATCCATTAGATTTCTTTGAAAAGAGCATAGTAGATTCCCTAGGAGAAACACATGGGTGTGTGAACCCCTTTTTTAATAGGTCATCCAACTAAATCTTGAGTTCTTTCAACACTGATGGTGAAATGTTATAAGAAGAAATTGATATTGGCTATTTACCGTCCAACAATTCAATCATAAAATCAATATCATTCTCAAGAGGAATACTAATGAATTCATCTAGGAAAATGTTTGGAATGTCTTGGATGATGACAGTAAGATCACCAATCGAACAAACATAATCAATCTCAAACATAACAGATTCCAAGAAACTCTTGAGATTTGTGTGGGAAGCCCTTGTATGACCTGATATCAGATTCCACTCCCCCTAAAACACATGGGAGAAAGCATCAGAATAAATAAATGAAACATAATGATTATAACAATAAACATTACTTAAATGGGTGGAAATCCAATCTATCCTAATGATGACATCAAACAAATATGGGTCAAGAATGATAAAATCCCATACAGACTCCATACCAACTATTGTTAATGAATAAGAAGGACTTTGAAACCCATTCTCTTTCCTCATACCAAGTGCTGTATCTAACTATATTGAAAAGGACATAACATTCATTGTATATTTTTGAACATAAACAAAATGTAAAGATATAAATGAGTAGTATGAACCAGTAAAAAAAATTCTATTGAAGATGTAATAAAAACCATACCTCTCACTATTGTCGAACCTATTTCATATTCTATTAGACATTGCATGGTCCTGAAAATTCAAAAAAGGGAAGTAAAATACTCATGCATGTTGGGAAAAGCAGTGAAATACCCATTGGATTGAAAATTTTAGGGAAAAAGTGAAGAAATTACATTTAAAAAGGATATAATCATTCTGTGGAAAGGATTATTGGGAATGGTTTGTGGAAGGAATAAACTGCGAACCACTGGTATGCGGATGGACAACAAAGTGCAGGCCCACGAGGCATTGGCTGGTGAAAGAAACTATACATGGTCAATTTACACCCATGAATCGAAACTGCCTTGAACCATTTTTTCTTTTGCGAATCTTACAGAGGTATGTCCCGCACACAATCCCCCTGAACTATGTTGTTCGCGGTTTAGGAGAAGCCGGTGTTATTCAGCACCTCCAAAAAGTGTGGTCGAAAGAGTCATTAGTGGGACAGATTTTTTATATGGGATTTAACAAAAAGTGTTGTGTGAATCATAGATATAGCTTCCCCAGAACTCTATAAAAAGGACCATCAAGGGAACTTAAAGAGATGGTTGAAGATGAAGAGAAAGTAGTATGCGATGGGTGGAAATGGGATGAATAAAATATATGGTGAAAGATAAATTTCTCCCACATACAAAGAAGTCAATGGATTCCATCCCGCTTACAACTAGTTTGAAGATTCCAACCTACGAATCATAAGTATTTCACAGAGTCCATCTTGTGTACCATATGTGGGTGTCACTTCTCGGAAATCCATCCTGAAAACTGTATTCGGTACACCCTCCATAAACAACCAAAATACCAATAAAAATATTTAATAAAAATTGTTTGTAGATACAAACATCAAAATATGTGGATACCCCATTGCGGAAAACTATTCACAACCAGATCTTATCTGAATAACACTTAGCAGAATCTACTATGATGAAAATATTCTATGTACCATCTTATACGGTCATATCCTCTGCGAAAAACAACTTTTGTGACTGGAATAGTTCGTGGACATATCTTAAAAGGACGCTCATACGCATATACCTCTTATGCGGATGCTCCTATGTGGCCAACGGCTATGTGGAAAACCCGATGCGGGAACTGTTCATGCCAACCTGTCTATACCATGGGAGTTGTACCCCCTCACCCCCACTCGGGATCACTATTGGGCTGTGCTCTCGACCCCGCGGGCCTATCCCTTCACTACCATCACAGACCCCCATGGAAAATTGAGAGGTTCACCATGACCTTTTTGGGTCAGGTTGATGAAATTTTCCATTGCACCCTTATTCATCCCAAACATCCATACATTAAATACAATGATAAAATAAATTACCCATACACCTCCCCAAAACCCTATCACCAACTTCCTATTCCATGTTGACCCAGAATTCCATAGAAAATCAGATCTTATATGTTTCTTAAATGCTCGAACACATCAATTACATATATCAAACTCTTTGTCTCTGGTGATTTTGGATCGTTATAAACCTCCATGGTCCTCACAAGCGGGAGGACAATGTCTTGAGGAAACCATTGTTTTACTATGCACATCATGACCCAGTAGCTCCACATATGTTTCCTACAAAATGGAGTTCAACCAAAGGAAAATTCATCCTCATGAGATTACATTCCTACCTTTATATGCCTCAATGGATACCATTCCCCATATCATTTTTCGTAATCCGATAATCCCTAAAGTCATGGTTTATAGTTTTCTTCCGTCTCATGTTGAAGGAATGCCATAACATCCAAGTCCAATTATCTTATAGCTAATCATGGATTCAATAAAAAACGGTTCAAACTCTCTAACCTTAAACTATGAGTTATTTTCATGACCACATGACGTTAAACAGTACAGTGCTAGTCCCTACAACAAGACATTAAACTGTGATGTCATCGTCCATGATATATGAATTTAAACTATTATATACCGGGTAATATATGATATTCAAAATACTCCTCATCCATTTGAAATGAAAGGTCAACATCCTGATGAAAAATCTTCTTCACTATGCACATCATTCTCTAGTGGCTCTGCATATGTTGCCAACAAAAATGGATTGTCAACAAGAGACAAATTCATTCTTAGGATATTCCTTCCCTACCTCTATACACCTCAATGGATTTTATACCTCATATCATTTCCCATGATCTGATATCCTCTATAATCATGGTTTACACATTTCATCCCTCTCATATTCGACGAATGTCATAATATCTAAACATGATTTTCCTCTAATTAATCATGGTTTATATAACAAGTGGTCCTCGTCATATGTCCTTGAACTGAAAGACCATAAATAGTCATATCCAAATGACATTAAATTGTATGTTGTTCGTTCCTACAACACGACATTAAACTACGACGCCTTCATCCAAGATATATGACTTTAAACTATAGTATACCCCATATTACATTCAAAGGGTAACTCCCACTAAGGTAAGTCCCTATCCTTTTGAGGGAATAGCCTCATGACCTCCATTTTCATTCCACATTGAAGGGTTCATTTTTTCACTCCCTCTCTCACCATCGCCTCAGCTTTTTTAGATGAAAGCACGACCTCTCCCAATTGTGGGAGAGAAGGTGGGTGGTTTGTTGAATCTCTCATATACTCTTTTTTATCACACCATTCATGAGCCATGATGGATTAGATATTTTTAATGATAACAACATCCACACCATCAACCCATACTGAACTATGATAACTCTGATTCCTGTTCAAACCAGAATACGTAGGATGCCTTCTTGAAGGCCCAAGCTCAAAAGGGTTTCCTTCTAAAAGGGTCCACCTAATCATGTCCCCTCAAAAGAGAAACTTCCATACATAATCCCAACCCCATCATTAACTACGAGAACTTTAATTCATGTTCAAACCAAGATATGTAGTATTCCTTCTTGAAGCACCGATCTAAAAAGGATTCCTTCCAAAAGGTTCCACCCAATCATGTCCCCTCAAATGGGAAGCTTCTATGTGTAAACCCCAACCCATCCTGATCTAAAAGAACATAGATTCTTGTTCAAACCATGATATTTAGGATACCTTCTTGAAGGCATGAGCTCAAAAGGGGACCCTTCAAAAAGGGTTCAACCAATCATGTGCCCTCAAATGGGTAGCTTCCATACATAACCCCAACACATCATGAACTACAAGAACTCTAATTACTTTTCAAACCAACATTTGTAGGATGCCTATTTGAAGGCTCAATATCAAAAGGGTTCTATTCCAAAAGGGTCCACACAATCATGTTCCCTTCAAATGGGAAGCTTCTATGTGTATACCCCAACCCATACTGAACTACGTGGGCTCTGATTCCACTCTCAAGGATACATAAGAAGCTCATATTATGGGCATGATCTCATCATCAAACCACCTTTTGTCTCTACGGGATGACGATAAAATCCAAAGATACTTATTGTATGGATTAAGAAAAAATTTCCTCCAGAGCATCAAATCTATTTATATCTATGATGATCCCATAATCTATGGGTAGCCTGTGGATACACTATTTGGGAATAAACCAAGGATTCAAAATCATATTAACATGACATAATTCTATAGGAGAGCCACAAAATAGGTAATAATCCCCCCAAAAGGGTGAAATGAACCCAACCTCCAATCCTATAGACCAAGGGAGTCCTCAAGTGGCATTGTCCAAATATTCATCCATAGAGCACTTGCATTTGGAAAGAAGCTCCATGAAACATGGATACCAGGGTTGTTGGGAGTCTCTGGCTCCATGAATAAACCCGTTGGAGACCATCCAAGGAAGTCATATCCTAAGAGGCCTGATTTCACAAATACTTTAACCCATGTAATTGTCTTCTGGGACAATTTGACTATGGAACCTCCTTCATATTGCAGAAGGGATAAACTACCCAGTCCTCTTAGGTTCAATCCAACCCCCCAAAATGATAACAACATGAATAAGGTAAAAACAAAGATTTCAACGTTAATGTATCTATAATAAATGATGAATTCGTGTCGCCCATCAAACCATTTTTTCATTTCCACAAACACATAGACACACCGCCTTCGAGTGAAACAAAAATTGTAAACCCGACAGGAATACTCATCCAAGGTGGAAGTTTTAACCCACTCAGACCCCTAAACCTCATAAAAAAAAGTGTGAAGAAGAGGGAAAGGTTGAATTGTCAAATATGCATATGTACAATAGATTCGCCATTAATGGGGTTTTGTTGTCCTTATATAAGGCCCCAGCCTTAAACCTTACTTAATCTTGAGTTATTACAAAATTACACATTGAGGATCTTTTCAGGTTTAGAGTTTTAGAGAATTAGAGCATAAAACATGAATTACATCCCACATTTAAACAAAGTGGTTACAAGATAGTATTTATTTTTTCCCATCAACGGAAACATATTTAAAATAAAACATGGATTCTTTCTTGAAACATCCTTGACACTATCATCACATCATGTACCTTTCCCTTGACCCATGAAAAACATTTCAAAAACATGGGATGAGCATAAAAAGCTCAGTAATGGATATAAAAATATGGAAAGGAAACATGAGTACATATATACATAAGAATGAAATCATACTTTACCCATAAAACATAAGCACTTTAACATACCTCATCAAATCACGAATAAATCATAGAAATCATAAGACATAAAGGTAACTTGAGGCATTCATAACATTCTTACGTAGGGAGTAACCCTCCTGGTTACGTTTGGAATACCCATCATAGTATATTCCCTAAATCTCTTTGGAGAAACCATAACGTTTAAATCTTTCATGTTACCCAATGCATTGTAGATCTATATCGGGCTCACCCACCCTTAGTTTATCATGGAACCACCCGTCTTTATAATAATGCCCAAGAACCATAACATAATCATATCCCATAAAACATGCATAAAGGAGACATAACATTTCCACATTTCAATTACAAAATATCAATACAACACATGGATATAATAAAAACATTTTGAAAACCATTTTCAATACCAAAATAAAAGAAAAGTAAAACATTGTATTTATTTTTGATTTAAAAAAAATTATGTCTTGTATTGGAAGCTGAAACTCAAATAATGGTCACAGTGGTGGAGAAGTCGTTGTCGCCACATACGTACGACAAAGAAAAACATTCCCTTTTGTCGTTTAGTAAACGGTTCGAATAAAAAGATTTCTTTTGAGTAAACGTAAAAGTCAAAGGGGTTTAGACACTGTATAAAATAAAGTTGTTTATAAAACATAATATGCCTCAATGAAAGGAGATTGAGACGAAGTCCCATACCTCGGGTCCGACTTGACTCAATCGTTCTTTAATGTCCTGAATAATAAACTTGAGTTAATTTCTACTTGCATAAGAACCTTTTTCATGTTCATTATTCCTTTTATATCACTTATTACCATGTCATAAACACTATGTAATTATTTAAGTTAATAACGGTCATTTTATTGATCATTGGTACTTGAGCCAAAAATAAACACTTTATAATTACAATTTTTTCATGTATCCATTATATCCAGAGTTATAATCATGATTTAGATATCATATATATCTATTATATCTATTATATACATGCATTTATAATATTACATAACGTTTAGAGGTAAGAAATGAAATGCACCGTTCATGGGGACGGTAAGCCGTACGTACGAATGAACGCTACTTTCATTTCTATTTCGTATTTTATGGAATGGAATCATAATGATATAAAGGTATATTATAATTCCATTATGATATCATATATAATAACATTAATTAAATCCTTTATACAACCCACATATGGCATTAACGAATCAAATCACTTTGAGGGGGCGGTAGTCCGCTCTTCCTAAAATGAAGATATCGTGTTTACCCATAATGGAAACCATAAAGGTATGCCATAAATGAAAAATACGAAATCTTAAGTAAAACATAAACATATTATATATCATATATAAGTATAGTGTCATCTTAATGTCCACCTTTGAAGGTGTTAAAAGAATATAGAACAATCATCGTTTCGTGAGGCAGAAATTCACCATCCCCGGAAACCATATGTTCTTTAACCATTAGATGTAGGTGTGTGTAAGTGTAGCTCGAATTATTCTTATAAAAAAATCCTAGTATATGTATGATACTGGTGTTGGTAAATAAGAAATTAATAAAAGGAGTTTAGGGGGTTGGAGAAGCAAAAAAAAAAACATAAGAACACAAGAGAAGACACTACCTTTAAATCGGGTAACTCTTTTTGATTTGAGGTCAAAGGTTTCCTTGGAAGAATTCTGCCCAAAGTGAGGCTTCTAAGAGTTATAGAGGGATTTGGAGAGACAAAATGGGCAGGGGTTGGCCGAGAAAAAAGCTTTAAAATTGTGGGTAAGGTGATAGAGGTGGGGGCCTTTTATAAGAGGAGAGGAGGGGCACTCTTGGAAAGTTAAGAAAAGATACTTTGTTATAAAATGATTTTCGGATAAAAAAGGTCCCACAATTATAAATTTCAAGGATAAGGTGATGAGGGTTTGAAATACACCCATACAATAGGTTTTTGACAAGTGTAGGTCTTAGATTTTACATTATATTTTCATTTTATTTACATCGTTAAATAATGAGGTAATCGCTGTATCATCATGGTGTAAAAAATAATTTAATTTATTTAGTGTCTAAAAATAATAATAAATATATCATGATGTATGAAATCTTTTTATCTTTATAATTAATATTTATAGTCAAACATATGACCTGTATAACCCCATTTAATTATTGTTTTAGTAAAACAAATCATGTTTGTGTCATTTTTACTTTTACTTTAAATAAAAGGCATTAATGTCTTTATCTTACCCAAGTGGCTCCATGGGGTCCCAAAAATCGACCCATGGGATGTATTGGTCGGCCATGACACATCCAATAAGGTTGGAACATGTGTCTAGGTATTTTCATTTTATTATAATATCATTTTTTCCTTAAATTGCACTAATTACCTCTAATCGCGATTGAAACTTAAAAGTTACTATTCGCCAAAAAATTATTTTAATCCCATTGAACCACATTGTACTTTTTAATGACAACCATGTATTTAGGATTTATGAAATTAAAAACACATAGGTGGTAGAATTTCATTTAAACAAAAAATCAGTTTTATAAGTACCACTTAGTCGTTTCACTATTCATCAAAAATTGAAGTTTTCCAGAAAAATACCAAAACTTCACCCTAAGATATATTTGATATTCCGAATTCAAAAATGATTTCTATTTTACAAAATTAAAAATATATAAGTTACATTAATTAATTTAATAATTAATTCCCACTGTTAGAGCAAATAGCTTGTTTTTATGAAACAATAAGTATCAAAAGATTGACACTAGTTTAAGTCCAATTTCAAAGTGAAATTAATTCCAACGACCACTATTGGATTAAATGGTAAAAATATATTCTATTTACACTTTAAAACAAATTAAAACGATAATGTAACCATATAATTAAATTAGATGAAAACACAGTTTTGATGTAAAATGCAGTATTTTTCACTATTCATTAAAAAATGAACATTGTCGGAAAATATCAAAAATTTACCCAAAGTAAATTTCAATGTCCCAATCATAAAGAATAAGTTTATTTTGACAAATATAGCTTATCAAATTTTCAAAAGTTTTATTTAAAAATGGTTTTCTATCAAAATGCAGTAAAACAATATAATAAAAATATTAGTGTATTCCATGATTAAGATTTGATTTATTCTCATGTTAAGCCTCTAAAACACTATCTAATTCATTAATATACATAGATAATAATATCTATTATTCATTACTTACTTGGGATGTTACATCCTTCCCCCTTTTAGAAAATTGTGTCCCCGCAATTTATTTACTTATCGAATAAGTAGGGGTATTTGTCCCTCATAGCATTTTCAGATTCCCATGTTGCCTCGTCAACCATATGGTTTTTCCATAAAACCTTTACCTGGTGAATTAACTTATTCCGCAACACTTTCTCTCTACGGTAAAGTATCTGGACTGGTTGTTCTTCATAAGAGATATTCTCTTCCAACTAAACTACCTCGGGGCTCAAAACATGAGATGGATCTGGCATATACTTTCTCAACATCGAAACATGAAAAACATTGTGTACCTGAGATAAACTCGGAGGTAAAGCCACTCAGTAAGAAACTAATCCAACTCTCTCCAGAATTTCATATGGTCCAATGAACCTTGGACTCAGCTTTCCTTTCTTACCAAATCGCATAACACTTTTCCTTGGTGACACTTTGAGAAAAACATGATCACCTACCCCGAAAGATAGATCCTTCCTTCGGTTATCCGCATAACTCTTCCGCCTACTCTGAGCAGTTCTCATGTGTTTCTGTATCAACTGATCTTTTTCTGCCAACTATTCTACCAATTCTGGTCCCATCAGCCTCTTTCACCCACATCATCCTAGAAACCTGGAGTTCGACACCGCTTCCCATATAACGCCTCAAATATTGCCATCTGTATATGGGAATGAAAACTGTTTTTATATGAAAACTCAACCAAAGAAAGATATTGGTCCCAACTTCCCTGATAATCAATCAAACAAGCACGTAACATATCTTCCAATGTCTTAATTGTTCATTCTGATTTCCCGTCTGATTGAGGATGTAAAGCTATACTAAAATTTAATTCAGTACCCAATGACTTCTGAAGGCCTTTCCGAAAGTTAGAAGTGAACCTGTGATCACGGTCAGATACAATAGAGAGGGGAACTCCATGCAACGTTACTATCTCTTTAAGATACAATCAAGAAAGTTGATCTAGGGAAAAAGTATCTCGTATAGCAAAGAAAATGAGTAGATTTAGTCAAGCAATCAATAATAACCAAGATTGCATTATTACCTCGAGGTGTCTTCGGTAATCCCACAACGAAGTCCATGGATATATTTTCCCATTTCCACTCTGGTACTGGTAAAGGCTAAAGAATCCCTTTCGGTAACTGGCTCTCTGATTTAACCTGTTGACAAGTCAAACACTTCACTGTAAAATCAGCAATATCTCTTTTCATTCCATCCCACTAGTAATACTCCCGCAGATCTATGTACATCTTAGTCTTGCCATGATGAACTGAAAACGGAGAACTATGAGAATCACATAAAAAATCTCTCTTCAACTGTGAATCACGCGGCACACACAATCTCTTCCCAAATCTCAAAACAAAATCATTATCAATATTGAATTCAAGAAACATACCCTTCTGAAGCAGCTCTACCTTTTTATGCAACTCACTATCTTGTTTCTGTTCTTGCTTGATTCTATCTGAGAGAGAAGATTTCACTGATACCTGAAATAAAACAGAAAGACATCCTGCACCAATAACTTCTATGCCAAAGTTCATCAAATCCTTAACAAAAGGATCACGTTCCAAATGCGACATTGTTAATGAAGCATTAATTTTTCGACTCAAAGCATCAGCCACTTTATTTGCTTTTCCCAGATGGTAATGAATTGTACAATCATAATTCTTGATTAATTATACCCATCTCCTATGTCTCATGTTCAATTCTTTCTAAGTGAATATATACTTTAAACTTTTGTGATCGGTATATATTTCACACTTTACTCCATACAAATGATGCCTCCAAATTTTTAAAGCGAAAACAACAACAGCTAATTCCAAATCATTTGTAGGGTAATTTACCTCATTAGTTTTCAACTGTCGTGATGCATACGCAATTACCTGATCATTCTGCATTAGGACACAACCAAGTCATTTCAATGAAGCATCACTGTAGATAACAAACTCCCCATTCCTGGAAGGTAGTGCCAAAACTGGAGCATTCACCAATATTCTTTTCAATTCCGGAAAACAATTATCACATTACTTTGTCCAGATAAACTTAACCCCATTCTAAGTTAACTTAGTCATTGGACTAGATAAACGTGTAAAATTTCTAACAAACCTTCAGTAATAGCCTTCCAAACCAAGGAAGCTACCAATCTCAGTTACATTTGTGGGTCTTGGCCATTATTCTACAACATTTGTTTTTGCAGGATCAATAGTTATCCCATCTTTAGAAACAATATGACCAAGGAAAGAAATTTGTTGCAACCAAAACTCACACTTGCTGAATTTCCCATACAATTTCTTTTCTTTTAAGGTTTGAAAAATAACCATTAAATGACTTTCATGCTCCTATTTACTTTTATCAAACACCTAAATATCATCAATGAAAACCACCACAAACTTATCAAGGAACTTATGGAAAATTCTATTCATTAAATCCATGAATACAGCACGTGCATTGGTTAGCCCAAAAGGCATTACTACAAATTCATAATGGCCATATCTTGTTCGAAACATGGTCTTCGGAACATCTGCTTCCTTTACCTTCAACTAATGGTACCCCGATCTCAGGTCTATCTTTGAAAAATACTGAGCTCCCAGGAGCTGATCAAACAAATCATCCATATGAGGCAAAGGATATTTGTTCTTAACAGTGATGTTATTCAAGGCTCTATAATCAATGCAAAGTCTCATAGAACCATCTTTCTTTTTAACAAATAAAATAGGAGCACCCCATGATGATGTGCTAGGTCGAATGAAACCTTTCTCTAATAAATCTTGCAATTTCTCCTTCAACTCTAAAAGTTCAATTTGAGCCATTCGATAAGGGGGTTTTGAAATTGGCTTAGCATCAGAAACTAAGTCAACAGTAAACTCAACTTCCCGATATGGTATTATTCCAGGAAAATCATCATAAAAAACATCAGGATACTCATTTACCATTGGCACATCATTAATCTGAACAGTTCCTTTGTTTTCAACGATGTGTGCAAGGTAACATTCATTTTAATCTTTTACAAGTTTATCGGCCACTTGATAAGTTATCAATAGTAAGGGTTCATTCTTGTACACAAACTGAAAGACTTTCTGAAAAGAAACTTCTTTAGCTCTACAGTCAATCTTATCATGGTAAATAGAGAGCCAATCCATACCCAGGATAACATCAAACTCTAGTAGAGGTAAAACAATAAGGTTTGCAAGTAGGTTCTTTCCACGGATAAGGATAGGAAGATTCTTATAAATTCTTTTTGCCTCAAAATTTCCCCTAGGTATTTTTACCACAAGTTCAGGAGTCATTTCTTGAGATGGTATTCCCATTTTACTAGAAAAGTTTTCAGAGATGAAAGAATGTGTAGACCCCGAATCAAACAACACACTGGCATAATCTAAAAAAACAAACAAAGTACCTAATACAACTTCATTTGATGGACCAACATCTGCTAAAGTAGTTGCAAAGGATTTCACCACCCATTTCTGCTTATAGTCTAACTGCTTCTCATCACTCAAGCTCTTTGTCGGACACTCGTTTGCATAGTGACCCATCTCATTGTACTTAAAACATTTCACTAACTATAAATCAAATTTGGTCTTACCATCACCTTGATCTTTTTCAGTGCAATGACGAGCCTTATGTCCCATCTTACCAAATTGGTAACACTTTCCAGAATTCGAAAGACATTCCCCATCATGCCTTTTACCACATTTATCACAAACTGGAAACTTAGTTTTCTTACCGTCAGACCTTTTTGAAGAATTCTTTCCTTTATCCTGCCACCTCAGTCCCTTCTTCTGCTTGTTGTTATAGAACACTTGATCATCGACAAACTCCACTTCCACCTTCTCAGCACATTGAAAAAGATTTTTATAACTTTTTAACTCATGAGATGCCAATTCCCTTCGTTATTTTGGCTTTAGTCCTGAGTAAAAACGATTGATTTTACTATCATGGTCTCAGATAAAATTTGGAGCATACCTTGCCAATCGAGTGAACCTTTCTTCATAGGCATCCACTGAGTCTTCCTCTTACCTCAATTCCAGGAATTCTTTTTCCATCCTAAGTCGAACATCCTTAGGAAAATACTTATTAAGAAACATACCTTTGAATTCATCCCATGTCACAACCCATCCTCGGGGCCCGTGCCGTGACTACCCCAAGCCCGCCTTCCATAGGCCAGGGGCTGGCGACTAGCACCAAAGGCATAAAATCCCGTTAACTGGGAAGGAATTGCCTTTATAAAAGAAAACAAGCACCACAGAGTACAAGCGGAAGTAAAACACTAAGTACAAAAAGGAGAGCTGAAAAGAAAAAGGGGCGGAAATACAAGCCCAACTGTAAAGTACAACTCGAAAAGGAAAACAGCGACTGAAAAGTAAAGCTGCTACGCTGAGATGTCCACTGGAATTCCCACCTGAAGGGTGGGTACAGATAGCTCCTCTGCTCCACGGGTCCCGCCATCCGCTCCGAGTATGTCCCGCCCAGTGGTCCACCTCCGGGTACCGCCTCGTCGTAAAGTCCACCTCCAGGTACCGTCCAGTCCTCGAACCTTCGGCTTCTATCAGCACTGTCCGTCGTCTGCAACCAACACAACGAGGTGCGGGCATAGCCCGTGCAGGGGTGAGTATAACGATACTCAGTAGGGACCCCGAGACCCTCAAGGTCTCACTAAAACCAACAAGGATAAACACAAGAAGATCTCAACAGATAAACTCTACTTAGGTATATGCCCATACATATACCTAAGTTATCAAGTAACCCATCTCAATCATGAGGAAACACAAGGATTGTAAAAACGACGGATAACCACTACCCGGGTATATGCCCATACATATACCAAAGTTAGCAAGTGACCCATCTCAATCATGAGGTAATCACAAGGTCAAAAGTCTCAGCTCAAACCAGGATTTTCATTATCGAAACCGTAACTGCTGAAGAGCTCCGTCTCTAGAGTGTACAGTGGTCCTGTCACGACTCCGAGGTACTGCTCGCTAACCTAAGACTGCTGAGGTACTCCTCCTGTCGAGTACTGCGGGTTTGCGGCCAACTACCTGGCGCTCCGTCCGCTGAGGGTCTGTCGCCAAATACCGGGCGCTCGCCCAAATAGCCTACTGAGGTACTCCTCATGTCGAGTACCGCGGGTTTGCTGCCATCTACCTGGCGCTCCGTCCGCCGTGGGTCTGCAGCCAAATACCGGCGCTCCGTCCACTGGGCTAGTCGACTCACTCCAAGTCGAGTCGGTCAAGCAGTCGTCAGGTCTCAGTCGGCTACACGGTCTCCGTACTCTGCACGCTCGTCTCCGGGAGGGTCCGCTCCACGAGCTACTGGTTGATACTCCAAGTATCTCAAAGTCCCACAAAGAAGTGTCTCAAAGGTCCGTCTCGTCACAGGGGTCTCAACGCAACAGACGGCGCGTCGATCGGACGCCCGGTCTGTGAGTTATTAGCCTTTTCGTCCCAGGGGCCCGGTTGGTTTCGAGAGCGAAACCAATCCGGCCGTATCTCAACTGTACCCCGAACTCCCATAGGGTATACTCAAAGGGACCGTTACTCAACGTAACCACCAACGCCGCTGACGGCTCGTCAAGCGGACGTCCTGTCTGTAAGATATCAGCTTTTCCGTTCCAGGGGCCCGGTTGGGTTTCGGGTACAAACCAACCCGGCCATACTCCGACTGCATCCAAAACTCGGGCGGAGTATGTCAAAAGTTCCGTCTCATCAAGAGGAAGTCAACGAAACAGACGGCGCGTCAATCGGACGCCCGGTCTGTGAGTTATTGGCTGTTTCGTCTCCGGGGCCCGGTTGGTTTTTAAGGCAAAACCAACCCGACCGTACTCCACCTGCGTCCAAACCTCGGGCGGAGTATGCCAAAAGATCCATCTCATTAAGAGAAACGCAACGCGACTGACGGCGCGTCAATCGGACGTTCGTAGCTCAAGATATGAGCGTTTCCGCTCCGAAGGCCCGGTTGGTTTCGTGAACGAACCAACCCGGCCGAACTCAAAGTAAACCGAAACCTTGAGTGCGATATACCGAAACGACCGTCCCGATCCAAGGATCGCGTTGCCGCAGACGGTTCGTCATTCGGAGGTCCGAGGCTCACGTTATGAGCCAAAAACCAAAACTGGTTCGAAACGGGGGGTCCGGGTCCGGGCCGACCCGGCCCGACCCCCCCCCCCCCCCCCGGGGCGGCGCGGCGGCCGGCGGCGGGCGGCGACGGCGGCGCGGCGGCGGCGGCGCGGCGGCGTGGCGGTGCGGCGGCGGCGGGCCGCGGAGGCGGCGGCGGCGGGCCGCGGGAGGCGGCGGCGGCGGGGCCGCGGAGGCGGCAGCGGCGGGCCGCGGTGGCGGCGGCGGCGGGCCGCGTTGGCGGCGGCGGCGGCGGCGGGCCGCGTTGGCGACGGCGGCGGCGGGGAGGCCGCGGGGTGCCGCGGCGGCTTGGCCGCACACGGTCGGCACGCGGGGGGCTAAGCCCCCCCGATTTTCCTCTGGCGGCGCGGCTTAGCCGCGCCGATTTTTAAAAGAAACGCCCCCCGCCACGTGGGGGGGCTTGCTGGAACGGAACAGGGGGGCCGGCTGCCCCCCCTTCTTCAAAAAAAAACCGCCCCCCTCTTAAATAGGGGGGGTTTTTATTAGGCGGCCGGGGGATTAATTTCCCCCGGTTTTAAAGCCTTCCGGCCGGCCAGCTGGCCGGCCGGTTTTCTCAAACGGGACCGGAAATTCCGGTCCCCCCCTTCGGCTTCCGACGCCGGCGGCCCGGCCGGCGGCCTTCTCTTCCGCCGCGGCCCGGAACCGGCCGCGGTCTCCTCATCCCGCCGCGGCCCGGAACCGGCCGCGGCGTTCGTCGTCCGGCGGGGTGCGACGGCACCGCGCCCCTCCGCCGCACTTTAATTTCTTTCAACGCGGCGCGACGGCGTCGCGTTCTTCATGTTTCTTCCATGGTGCGTGCGACGGCATCGCGAAGATATTTGCACGTTCATCCGCGTGGTGCGACGGCACCACGCCACTTGCTTCCTTCCGCAAGATAAATCAACATAAACGTTGGAGGGGGGTTCGGCCGTGTTCAAGCGGTCCGGCCCCCCTCACGTTAAATAAAAACTCAACATGAACATTCTAAGCCTCATGTTAGACATGCCAGATCCACGTTCAAGAAATAGAATAATTAAAGAATTAAACAACCCCTACCTCGAGTTTAAGATTCGAAGATTCGACTATGTCCGCGGAAGTCGACGTCGCGGAGATCGGGCGACGCGGTCGTCGTTCGTCAAATTCAACGACGAAGAGGCGCGTCCGAAGAGGCACGTCGTTGGTGAATCCTTGTACGCCGACGAAGGTTGTCCGAAGAAGAGATGGCGTCCCCTTCGTTGTCACGGTGAACGAAGAAAGGAGGTGCGGCGTTCTTCGTCGGAAAAAGAGCGTTCCTCGTCAAGTCTTGAGGAAAGTCAAATTATAAAGAAAACAACAAACTCAAGAACCTCTACCTCGATAGTCGCACGTTGACGTAGTCGTGAAATATCGGTGTCGCGGAGGAAGAGTCGTGAAGAAGGTCCGAAGAGGAAGCGGCGTTCCCTCTTGTTGACACCGAGGACGAAGAAGAGAGGCGTCGTTTCTTCGTCGGAGAAGTTTCTTCGTTTGAAGAACGACGTTCTTCGCGTTCTTCGTTGAGTTTGAAGAAGAAGAGGAGAAAAGCTTCCAAAGCTCTCAAGAAATCCTCCCAAGGGTAAAAGAAAACTTCTAGAATAATATAAGCTTTAACTTATATTATTTCATAACTTAACCACAAGAATTTCAAAGGTTTGAAATTCAAAAAGGGTTTAACTCCCTTAAATTAAACTCACTTATTTAATATACATGAATTGTATAATTAAATAGAAGTTAACTTGTCAAGCCATTAAGAGGGAGAGAGGGGAGTTGAAAAGGTGGGGGTTCGTGTGGGCCCAACCACACTTAATCCTCCCAAGGGAGGTTAAGTGGGTGTGGGTCCCCCACTTCCAACCTCCCTTTGAAAGGTTTTAAGAAGTTATAATAAAATTGTTCTTCACAATTTTATTTAACTCAAACTAAAAAACCCCAAAACGTAACTTTCAACCCACAACAAACGCAACTCCCCGAAAAGGTCTCTTTAAGCGAATATCGGCGCTGCGAGTTTCATCGGTGCCCTCGGATTTCAATTCCGAGCACCGGATCAAAAAGTTAGGAATTTCCGCTCGTTCGTTCACTGAACGTACCCGAGCCAAACTTTCGGAAATTAATTCCGGCACTCCGGGCCTCGGAATCCGGTGCCGTCTGAAACCACGCTCTTGTAAAAATTCTAAAGAAAATAAGAAAAAAATTTCCCTTGAATTTTACGGGTCTTTACATTACTCCCACCTCAGGGCTTTACGTCCCCGTAAAGCTACATCAAAAACTAGGGAAACAAAAGAAGGGTACTGAGCACGCATCTGAGCCTCCCGCTCCTATGTGCTCTCCTGGAGATTCCCGTGTCGCCATCTGTTGCGCACAAGAGGAATCGATCGCCCATGTAGGACCCGCTCCTGTCGATCCTCTATCTTCACCGGGACCTCCGTAAAAAGTCCGCTCCATCGTCAACGTCAAGCTCCCCATGGTCAGGGATGTGCGTCGGGGTCGTGCACCTATCTCCTCAGCTGAGATACGTGGAAGACGCCGTGCACCCGGTGCAACTGAGGTGGTAGAGCCAGGCGATAAGCCACCTCACCTACCCTGCTGAGGACCTGGAAGGGTTCCGATGAAACGCGGAGATAACTTGTCACCCTCGGCCAAATCTCCGAATACCACGTCGAGGTTGAGACCCGCAAGAAGGGACGTGGTCACCATCCTCGAATTCTAGTGGCCTCCGCCTCCTGGATGACATGGACCTCCTCTGACATGGCCCGGGACCATCTCTGGTCCCACAAGAGCTGCAAGATTTCTTCTTTGCCGATAAGAGAAACCTGTCTCATCCCCTGGATGAACCACATTCTTTGCCTAAAAACAGTCAATCCTAACTTGGATGATACTAATCCATACCAAGGATGACGTCGTAAGGCCTCGACGCTACTACTAAGAGATCCAACCGTTACTCTCGCCTCTAAGGGTTGAGTCACACTGTCGGCATCAGTGTGTGGTAACTGGTCTCCTCCAGTAGATGTCTCACAAGTGAGGGTCAAGTCAACAGTCAACTGGAACCTCTTAGTAACATCACAAAAGAGGACAGGAAAGAAAACATCACAAAGGTATGCGTCTTTTATTATTGCAGCTCATATTACAAGACGCTACACAAAAGCAACATCAACATGGAACTAGAAGTACAAAAGACGTATCCACTAGTTCCGCTCCTGTCCACCTGCTTTACTGTTGCTCAAGCATTTGACGCTGCCTCAACCTCGGTGGCTCCCTCCAAGCCTGCGGATCGAGGAGTCGGACAGTCACGTGCCAGGTGACCCTTTCTGCGGCATGAGTAACACAACCTGCTCCTTGCACGGCTAGCTCTGTTCCCACTCCGGGTGCCCTGCACCACCGGTCCTAAAACCCGAGATCGCCCATCTGCTGGTCTGGTCCTTCTGGACCTCTGCATCATCTGTCTACTGCCCACAGATGACTCGGTTTCTGATCGAAAAACACGCGGCAAAGGTAGAATCTCCTGTACACGCTCGGGGTGTAGAGATACTGGCACAAACTCCACCCTAAAGAAGGTCTCGAAGTCTTCCCATGCGAACTCCATCTCATCGCAAAACTGAAACAAGTGGCTCCACCACCTACCTGCTGCTGCCTGAAAGAGGCTGGTAGCAAAGATCACCATGAAGTCTGCCGGCGTCCTCACTAGCCTAAACACTCGTACCACTGCCTCCAGCCAGTCCTCTGCAGCCTGGGGATCCGTCTCCCCGCGAAACCTGGGCGGTCGCTGGCGCTGAAACTCATGCAGTGCGCTGAGGCGACGTGCATCGTCAGCGGCTGCTGCTGGAAGCATCGGGGGCTCGGCGGGTAGAGCTACCGCCGGTGCCACTGCTGAAAAAGGGCCCTGCACCGAGGCCTCGTCGCTCGGTGGGCTGTCGTCACGTTCGATTCTCGGAACCCTAGCTGGCTGCCGTCGTGGGGCCATCCTGAAAGAAACAACGTAACACGATCAAACGATTATACCTGGTGAGCTGACCTGGTTTGAACTGTTTTAAGGGGAAAAACCTTTGAAAACACACACGCAATCAGTGTTTTCGTGCACAAAGTCGGAAATCAGTTGTCAGGGTCCTGGTGTATGGATACGTCGGCCGCCCGCACCAACACTGGACTCCCTGAACTGAAAACCACACTCGGTACTCTCAACACTATTGCTTCACAGAAAGAAACATCAGAGTTATAAGTTCTGCGGTAGAACCGAACTCCTCTGATACCAATTTGTCACAACCCGTCCTCGGGGCCCGTGCCGTGACTACCCCAAGCCCGCCTTCCATAGGCCAGGGGCTGGCGACTAGCACCAAAGGCGTAAAATCCCGTTAACTGGGAAGGCATTGCCTTTATAAAAGAAAACAAGCACCACAGAGTACAAGCGGAAGTAAAACACTAAGTACAAAAAGGAGAGCTGAAAAGAAAAAGGGGCCGGAAATACAAGCCCAACTGTAAAGTACAACTCGAAAAGGAAAACAGCGACTGAAAAGTAAAGCTGCTACGCTGAGATGTCCACTGGAATTCCCACCTGAAGGGTGGGTACAGATAGCTCCTCTGCTCCACGGGTCCCGCCATCCGCTCCGAGTATGTCCCGCCCAGTGGTCCACCTCCGGGTACCGCCTCGTCGTAAAGTCCACCTCCAGGTACCGTCCAGTCCTCGAACCTTCGGCTTCTGTCAGCACTGTCCGTCGTCTGCAACCAACACAACGAGGTGCGGGCATAGCCCGTGCAGGGGTGAGTATAACGATACTCAGTAGGGACCCCGAGACCCTCAAGGTCTCACTAAAACCAACAAGGATAAACACAAGAAGATCTCAACAGATAAACTCTACTTAGGTATATGCCCATACATATACCTAAGTTATCAAGTAACCCATCTCAATCATGAGGAAACACAAGGATTGTAAAAACGACGGATAACCACTACCCAGGTATATGCCCATACATATACCAAAGTTAGCAAGTGACCAATCTCAATCATGAGGTAAACACAAGGTCAAAAGTCTCAGCTCAAACCAGGATTTTCATTATCGAAACCGTAACTGCTGAAGAGCTCCATCTCTAGAGTGTACAGTGGTCCTGTCACGACTCCGAGGTACTGCTCGCTAACCTAAGACTGCTGAGGTACTCCTCCTGTTGAGTACTGTGGGTTTGCGGCCAACTACCTGGCGCTCCGTCCACTGAGGGTCTGTCGCCAAATACTGGGCGCTCGCCCAAATAGCCTACTGAGGTACTCCTCCTGTCGAGTACCGCGGGTTTGCTGCCATCTACTTGGCGCTCCGTCCGCCGTGGGTCTGCAGCCAAATACCGGCGCTCCGTCCACTGGGCTAGTCGACTCACTCCAAGTCGAGTCGGTCAAGCAGTCGTCAGGTCTCAGCCGGCTACACGGTCTCCGTACTCTGCACGCTCGTCTCCGGGAGGGTCCGCTCCACGAGCTACTGGTCAATACTCCAAGTATCTCAAAGTCCCACAAAGAAGTGTCTCAAAGGTCCGTCTCGTCACAGGGGTCTCAACGCAACAGACGGCGCGTCGATCGGACGCCCGGTCTGTGAGTTATTAGCCTTTTCGTCCCAGGGGCCCGGTTGGTTTCGAGAGCGAAACCAATCCCGGCCGTATCTCAACTGTACCCCGAACTCCCATAGGGTATACTGAAAGGGACCGTTACTCAACGTAACCACCAACGCCGCTGACGGCTCGTCAAGCGGACGTCCTGTCTGTAAGATATCAGCTTTTCCGTTCCAGGGGCCCGGTTGGGTTTCGGGTACAAACCAACCCGGCCATACTCCGACTGCATCCAAAACTCGGGCGGAGTATGTCAAAAGTTCCGTCTCATCAAGAGGAAGTCAACGAAATAGACGGCGCGTCAATCGGATGCCCGGTCTGTGAGTTATTGGCTTTTTCGTCTCCGGGGCCCGGTTGGTTTTTAAGGCAAAACCAACCCGACCGTACTCCACCTGCGTCCAAACCTCGGGCGGAGTATGCCAAAAGATCCATCTCATTAAGAGAAACGCAACGCGACTGACGGCGCGTCAATCGGACGTCCGTAGCTCAAGATATGAGCGTTTCCGCTCCGAAGGCCCGGTTGGTTTCGTGAACGAACCAACCCGGCCGAACTCAAAGTAAACCGAAACCTTGAGTGCGATATACCGAAACGACCGTCCCGATCCAAGGATCGCGTTGCCGCAGACGGTTCGTCATTCGGAGGTCCGAGGCTCAAGTTATGAGCCAAAAACCAAAACTGGTTCGAAACGGGGGGGTCCGGGTCCGGGCCGACCCGGCCCGACCCCCCCCCCCCCCCCCCGGGGCGGAGCGGCGGCGGCGGCGCGGCGGTGCGGCGGCGGCGGCGGGCCGCGTTGGCGACGGCGGCGGCGGGGAGGCCGTGGGGTGCCGCGGCGGCTTGGCCGCACACGGTCGGCACGCGGGGGGCTAAGCCCCCCCGATTTTCCTCTGGCGGCGCGGCTTAGCCGCGCCGATTTTTAAAAGAAACGCCCCCCGCCACGTCGGGGGGCTTGCTGGAACGGAACCGGGGGGCCGGCTGCCCCCCCTTCTTCAAAAAAAAACCGCCCCCCTCTTAAAGAGGGGGGGTTTTTATTAGGCGGCCGGGGGATTAATTTCCCCCGGTTTTAAAGCCTTCCGGCCGGCCAGGTGGCCGGCCGGTTTTCTCAAACGGGACCGGAAATTCCGGTCCCCCCTTCGGCTTCCGACGCCGGCGGCCCGGCCGCCGGCCTTCTCTTCCGCCGCGGCCCGGAACCGGCCGCGGTCTCCTCATCCCGCCGCGGCCCGGAACCGGCCGCGGCGTTCGTCGTCCGGCGCGGTGCGACGGCACCGCGCCCCTCCGCCGCACTTTAATTTCTTTCAACGCGGCGCGACGGCGTCACGTTCTTCATGTTTCTTCCATGGTGCGTGCGACGGCATCGCGAAGATATTTGCACGTTCATCCGCGTGGTGCGACGACACCACGCCACTTGCTTCCTTCCGCAAGATAAATCAACATAAACGTTGGAGGGGGGTTCGGCCGTGTTCAAGCGGTCCGGCCCCCCTCACGTTAAATAAAAACTCAACATGAACATTCTAAGCCTCATGTTAGACATGCCAGATCCACGTTCAAGAAATAGAATAATTAAAGAATTAAACAACCCCTACCTCGGGTTTAAGATTCGAAGATTCGACTATGTCCGCGGAAGTCGACGTCGCGGAGATCGGGCGACGCGGTCGTCGTTCGTCAAATTCAACGACGAAGAGGCGCGTCCGAAGAGGCACGTCGTTGGTGAATCCTTGTACGCCGACGAAGGTTTTCCGAAGAAGAGATGGCGTCCCCTTCGTTGTCACGGTGAACGAAGAAAGGAGGTGCAGCGTTCTTCGTCAGAAAAAGAGCGTTCCTCGTCAAGTCTTGAGGAAAGTCAAATTATAAAGAAAACAACAAACTCAAGAACCTCTACCTCGATAGTCGCACGTTGACGTAGTCGTGAAATATCGGTGTCGCGGAGGAAGAGTCGTTGTCGAAACATCGTATGCCGACGAAGAAGGTCCGAAGAGGAAGCGGCATTCCCTCTTGTTGACACCGAGGACGAAGAAGAGAGGCGTCGTTCTTCGTCGGAGAAGTTCTTCGTTTAAAGAACGACGTTCTTCGCGTTCTTCGTTGAGTTTGAAGAAGAAGAGGAGAAAAGCTTCCAAAGCTCTCAAGAAATCCTCCCAAGGGTAAAAGAAACTCCTAGAATAATATAAGCTTTAACTTATATTATTTCATAACTTAACCACAAGAATTTCAAAGGTTTGAAATTCAAAAAGGGTTTAACTCCCTTAATTAACTCACTTATTTAATATACATGAATTGTATAATTAAATAGAAGTTAACTTGTCAAGCCATTAAGAGGGAGAGAGGGGAGTTGAAAAGGTGGGGGTTCGTGTGGGCCCCACCACACTTAATCCTCCCAAGGGAGGTTAAGTGGGTGTGGGTCCCACTTCCAACCTCCTTTGAAAGGTTTTAAGAAGTTATAATAAAATTGTTCTTCACAATTTTATTTAACTCAAACTAAAAACCCCAAAACGTAACTTTCAACCCACAACAAACGCAACTCCCGAAAAGGTCTCTTTAAGCGAATATCGGCGCTGCGAGTTCATCGGTGCCCTCGGATTTCAATTCCGAGCACCGGATCAAAAGTTAGGAATTTCCGCTCGTTCGTTCACTGAACGTACCCGAGCCAAACTTCGGAAATTAATTCCGGGCACTCCGGGCCTCGGAATCCGGTGCCGTCTGAAACCGCGCTCTTGTAAAATTCTAAAGAAAATTAAGAAAAAAATTTCCCTTGAATTTTACGGGTCTTTACATCCCAGTCAAGAGCATCAATCTCATCAGCGTCCCAGATATTTTTAACCATCGACCACCACTGATCTACTTCACCCTCCAAATAGTAAATAAAAATACTAACCTTTTGATTATCTGAACACCCTATGACATCGAAAATCTTCTCCAGTGCTTTAATCCACCCTTCAGCTAGAACAGGGTCAGATGAACCTCTTAATGATGGGGGATGTTTTCTCATGAAATGTTCCACCACTGACATGTTCCTCTGCGGTTGATCTGGCTGATCTCGTTCATGGATACCACCACCATTTATCGCTTGAGTCAACTGCGCCATTTCTGCAACAAACTATTCAGTTCCAATTTCGACCATCTCAGGATGCTGATTCGGAAGGTTATTTCCTTCTGTATGCCTTCCTAGCACTACTTCCCTATTTCCTCTGCGGAAAACCACTCTGAACAAACATGTCTTAGATAAAGCAACATGTTAATATTCAAATTCTATATCATTTCAATTTGACCGTAAAAAAATATATTGGTTGGATACTCATTTAATATAATTCTAACTCATAAAGTTATCTAAACCGACCTCTGATACCAACTATAAGGTCCCAGCCTTAATCCTTACTTAATATTGAGTTATTACAAGATTACACATTGAGGATCTTTTCAGGTTTAGAGTTTTAGAGAATTAAATCATAAAACATACATTACATCCCACATTTAATCAAAGTGGTTACAAGATAGTATTTATTTTTTCCCATCAACAGAAACATATTTAAAATAAAACATGGTTTCTTTCTTCACACTTCCTTAACACTATCATCACATCATGTACCTTTCCCTTAACCTGTGAAAAAAATTTCAAAAACTTGGGATGATGATAAAAATCTTAGTAAGGGATATAAAAATATTGAAAGGAAACATGAGTACATATATACATAAGAATGAAATCATACTTTACCCATAAAACATAAGCACTTTAACATACCTCATCAAATCATGAATAAATCATAGAAATCATAAGACATAGAGGTAACTCGAGGCATTCATAACATTCTTACGTAGGGAGTAACCCTCTTGGTTACGTTTGGAATACCCATTACAGTATATTCCCTAAATCTCTTCGGAGAAACCTTAACGTTTAACTCCTTAGTGTTACACATTGCATTTCAGAGATATATCAGGCTCACTCGCCCTTATTTTATCATAGAACCTCCCGTCTTCATAATAATTCCCAAGAACCATAACATAATCATTTCACATAAAACATGCATAAAGGAAACATAACATTTCCACATTTCAATCACAAGATATCAATACAACACGTTGATATAATAAAAACATTATGAAATCCATTTTCAATACCAAAATAAATGAAAAGTAGAACATTGTATTTATTTTTCATTTAAAAAAAGTATGGCTTGTAGAGGAATCCAAAACTCAAATAATGGTCACGGCGGCGGAGAAGTCGTTGTTGCCGCATATGTACGACAAAAACAAAACATTCCCTTTTGTCATTTAGTAAACGCTTCATATAAAAACATTTCTTTTGAGTAAACGTAAAAGTTAAAGCGGTTTATACACCGTATAAACTAATGTTGTGTATAAAACATAATATGCCTCAATGACAAGAGATTGAGACGAAGTCTCATACCTCAGGTCTGACTTGACTCGATCCTTCTTTAATGTCCTGAATAATAAACTTGAGTTAATTTCTACTTTATTAAGAACCTTTTTCATGTTCATTATTTTTTTATATCACTTATTACCATGTAATGAAGACTATGTAATTATTTAAGTTAATAACGGTCATTTTATCGATCATTAGTACTTGAGTCAAAAATAAAATCTTTATAATTACAAGTTGTTCATGTATAAATTATATCCAGAGTTATACTCGTGATTTAGATATCATATATATCATATATATCCAGTATATACATTCATTTATAATATTACATAACTTTTAGAGGTGATAAATGAAATGCACCGTTCATGGAGACGGTAAGCCGTACATACGCATGAATGCTAATTTCATTTCTATTTCGTATTTTATGGAATGGAATCATAATGATATAAAGGTATATTATAATTCCATTATGATATCATATATAATATCATTAATTACATCCTTTATATGTCCCACATATGGCATTAACGAATCAAATCACTTTGAGGGGGCGGTAGTCCACACTTCTTAAAATGAAGATATCGCGTTTACCCATAATGGAAACCATAGAGGTATGCCATAAATACAAAATTCAGAAACATAAGTAAAACATAAACAAATTATATATCATATATAACTATAGTGTCATCTTAATGGCCACCTTTAAAGGTGTTAAAAGAATATTTAACAATCATCGTTTCCTGAGGCAGAAATTCGCCATCCACAGAAATAGTATGTTCTTTAACCATTAGATGTAGGTGTGTGTATGTGTAGCTAGAATAAGTCTTATAAAAACAACCTAGTATATGGAAGATACTGGTGTTGTTACAAAAAAATGAATAAAAATATTTTATGGGGTTGGAGAAGCAACATAAAACATAAGAACACAAGAGAAGACACTACCTTTAAATCGGGTAACTCTTTTTGATTTGAGCTCAAAGGCTTCCTTGGAAAGAATTATGCCCAAAGTAAGGCTTCTGAGAGTTATAGAGGAATGTGGAGAGACAAAATGGGTAGGGTTTGGCCGAGACAATGGCTTTGGAAGTGTGGGTAAGGTGGTAGAGGTGGGGGCCTTTTATAAGAGGAGAGGAGGGGCACTCTTGGAAAGTTAAGAAAAGATACTTTGTTAAAAAATGATTTTAGGATAAAAAAGTTCCCATAATTATAAATTTCGAGGATAAGGTGATAAGGGTTCTAAATCCATCCATCCAATAGGTTTTTGACAAGTGTAGGTCTTATATTTTACATTATATTTTCATTTTATTTAAATCGTTAAATAATGAGGTAATCGCTGCATCATCAAGGTGTCATAATTAATTTAATTTATTTAGTGCCTAAAAATTATAAAACAAATATCATGATGTAGGAAATATTTTTATCTTTATATTGAATATTCATAGTCAAAAATATGACTTGTATAACCCCCATTTAAAAATTGTTTTTAGTAAAATAACTCATGTTTGTGTCATTTTTACTTTTACTTTAAATAAAAGGCATTAATGACTTTATCTTACCCAAGTGGTTACATGGGGTCCCAAAAATCGACCCATGGGTTTTCTTGGTCGGCCATGACACATCAAATAAGGTTAGGCCATGTTTCTAGGTATTTTCATTTTATTATAATATCATTTTTGCCTTAAATTGCACTAATTACCTCTAATCACGATTAAAACATAAAAGTTACCATTCACCAAAAAATTATTTTAATCCCATTGAACCACATTTTACTTCTTAATGACAACCATGTACGTAGGGTTTTTTATATTTAAAACACAAAGGTGGTAAAATTACATTTAAACGAAAGATCAGTTTTTTAAGTACCACTTAGTGGTTTCACTATTCATCAAAAATTGAAGTTTTTCAGAAAAATACCAAAACTTCACCATAAGATATATTTGATATTTCAAATTCAAAAATGATGCCTATTTTAAAAAATTCAAAACATATAAGTTACATTAATTAATTTAATAATTAATTCCCACTGTCAGAGAAAATAACGTGTTTTTATGAAACAATATGTATCAAAAGATTGACACTAGTTTAAGTCCAATTTCGAAGTGAAATTAATTACAACGACCACTATTGGATTAAATGGTAAAAATATATTCTATTTAAACTTTAAAACCAATTAAAAAGATAATATAACCATATAATTAAATTAGATGAGAAAACAGTTTTGATGTAAAATGCAGTATTTTTCACTATTCATTAAAAATTGAACATTGTCGGAAAAATACCAAAAATTTACCCAAAGTAAATTTCAATGTACCAATCATAAAGAATTAGTTTATTTTGAAAAATAGAGCTTATAAAATTGTCAAAAGTTTGATTTAAAAATGGTTTCCCATCAAAAGTCAGTAAAACAATCTTTTAAAAATATTAGCGTATTCCATGCTTAAGATTGGATTTATTCTCATTTTAAGCCTCTAAAAAACTATCTAATTCATTAATAGACATAGATAAAAATATATATTATTCATTACTTACTTGGTATGTTACATCCTTTCCCCCTTTAGAAAATTGTGTCCCCGCAATTTATTTACTTATCGAATAAGTGGGGGTATTTATCCCTCCTAGCATTTTCAGATTCCCATGTTACCTCTTCAACCATATGGTTTTTTCATAAAACCTTTACCTGGTGAATTACCTTAGTCTGCAAAACTTGCTCTCTACGGTCAAGTATCTGGACTAGTTTTTCTTCATAAAAGAGATTCTCTTCCAACTGAACTACCTCTGGGCTCAAAACATGATATGGATCTGGCATATACTTTCTCAACATCGAAACATGAAAAACATTGTGTACCTAAGATAAACTCAGAGGTAAATCTACTTGGTAAGAAACTGATCCAACTCTCTCTATAATTTCATATGGTTCAATAAACCTTGGACTCAGCTTTCCTTTCTTACCAAATCGCATAACACTTTTCCACGGTGAAACTTTGAGAAAAACATGATCACCTACCTCGAAAGATAGATCTTTCCTCAGGTTATCTGCATAACTCTTCTTCCTGCTCTAAGCTGTTCTCATGTGTTTCTGTAACAAATGAACTTTTTCTTCCAACTCTTCTACCAATTCTTGTCCCATCAGCCTCCTTTCACCCACTTCATCCCAGATAGCTGGAGTTCGACACTGCTTCCCATAAAATGCCTCAAATGGTGCCATCTGTATACTGGAATGAAAACTATTGTTATATGAAAACTCAACCAAAGAAAGATGTTAGTCCTAACATCCCTGATAATCTATCAAACAAGCACGTAGCATATCTTCCAATGTCTGAATTGTTCATTCTGATTTCCCATCTGATTGAGGATGAAAATATGTACTAAAATTTAATTCAGTACCCAACGACTTCTGTAGGCCTTTCCAAAAGATAGAAGTGAACCTTGGATCACGGTCAGATACAATGGAGAGGGGAACTCCATGCAACCTGACTATCTCTTTAAGATAAAATCGAGAAATATTATCTAGGGAAAAAAGTATCTCGTATAGCAAGGAAATGAGTATATTTAGTCAATCGATCAACAATAACTTAGATTGCATTATTACCTCGAGGTGTCTTCGGAAATCCCACAACGTAGTCCATGGATATATTTTCCCATTTCCACTCTGGTACTGGTAAAGGCTGAAGCATTCCTTTCAGTAACTGCCTCTCTGCTTTAACCTGTTGACAAGTCAAACACTTCACTGTAAAATCAGCAGTATTTCTTTTCATTCCATCCCACCAGTAATACTCCCGCAGATCTCGGTACATCTTAGTACTGCCAGGATGAACTGAAAACAGAGAACTATGAACTTCACATAACAAATCTCTCTTCAACTGTGAATTACATGGCACACACAATATCTTAACAAATCTCAAAAAAATATCATTATCAATATTTAATTCAAGAAACTTACCCTTCTGAACTAGCTCTACCTTTTTCTGCAACTCACTGTCTTGCTTCTGTGCTTGCTTGATTCTGTCTGATAGAGAAGATTTCACTGATACCTGAAACAAAACAGAAAGAAATCTTGCACCAACAACTTCTATGCCAAAGTTCATCAAATCCTTAACCAAAGGATTGCGTTCCAAACGGGACCTTGTTAATGAAGCATTACTTTTTCGACTCAAAGCATCCGCCACTTTATTTACTTTTCCCGGATGGTAATGAATTGTACAATCATAATCCTTGATTAATTCTAGCCATCTCCTATGTCTCATGTTCAATTCTTTCTAAGTGAATATATACTTTAAACATTTGTGATCGAAATATATTTCACACATTACTCCATAAAAATGATGCCTCCAAATTTTTAAAGCGAAAACAACAACAGCTAATTCCAAATCATGTGTAGGGTAATTTACCTCATTAGTTTTCAACTGTCGTGAAGCATAAGAAATTACCAAATCATTCTGCATTAGGAAGAAACCAATTCCTTTCAATGAAGCATCACTGTAGATAACAAACTCACCATTCCTGGAAGGTAGTGCCAAAACTGGAGCATTCACCAATCTTCTTTTCAATTCCTGAAAACAATCATCACATTGTTTTGTCCAGATAAACTTAACACCCTTCCGAGTTAACATAGTCAATGGACTAGATAACTGTGAAAAATTTCTAACAAACCTTCGGTAATAGCCTGCCAAACCAAGGAAGCTACAAATCTCAGTTACATTTGTGGGTCTTGGCCATTCTTCCACAACCGTTGTTTTTGAAGGATCAACAATTATCCCATCTTTAGAAACAATATGACCAAGGAAAGATATTTGTTGCAACCAAAACTCACACTTGCTGAATTACCCATACAATTTCTTTTCTTTTAAGGTTTGAAAAATAACCCTTAAATAAATTTCATGCTCCTCTTTACTTTTAGAAAACACCAAAATATCATCAATGAAAACCACCACAAACTTATCCAAGAACTCATGGAAAATTCTATTCATTAAGTCCATGAATACAGCAGGTGAATTGGTTAGCCCAAAAGGCATTACTACAAATTCATAATGGCCATATCTTGTTCGAAACGCGGTATTCGGAACATCTTCTTCCTTTACCTTCAACTAATGGTACCCCGATCTCAGGTCAATCTTTGAAAAATACTGAGCTCCCTGGAGCTGATCAATCAAATCATCGATATGAGGAAAAGGATATTTGTTCTTAATAATGATGTTATTCAAGGCTCTATAATCAATGAAAAGTCTCATAGAACCATCTTTCTTTTTAACAAATAAAACAGGATCACCCCATGGTGATATTCTAGGTCGAATGAAACCTTTCTCTAATAAATCTTGCAATTGCTCCTTCAACTCTAAAAGTTCAATTTGAGCCATTCGATAAGGGGGTTTTCAATTTTCTTCGCATCAGGAACTAAGTCAACAGTAAACTCAACTTCTCAATCTTGTATTATTCCAGGGTACTCATCATGAAAAAAATCAGGATACTCATTTACCACTGGCACATCATTAATCTGAACAATTCCTTTGTTTTAAACGATGTGTGCAAGGTAACATTCATTTCCATCTTTTACAAGTTTCTCAGCCTCATGATAAGTTATCAACAGTAAGGGTTCATTCTTTTACACAAACTAAAAGTCTTTCTGAAAAGAAACTTCTTTATCTCTATATTCAATCTTAGCATGGTAAATAGAGATCCAATCCATACCCTGGATAATATCAAACTCTACTAGAGGTAAAACAATAAGGTTCACAAGTATGTTCTTTCCACGGATAAGGATAGGAAGATTCTTATAAATTCTTTATGCCTCAACATTTCCCCCCAGTGTTTTTACCACAAGTTTAGGAGTCATTTCTTGAGATGGTATTCCCATTTTACTAGAAACGTTTTCAAAGATGAATGAATGTGTAGACCCCAAATAAAACAACACACTGGCATAATCTGAAAAAACAAACAAAGTACCTGATACAACTTCATTTGATGGCCCAACATCTGCTGAAGTAGTTGCAAAGGATTTCACCACCCATTTCTGCTTGTATTCTAACTGTTTCCCATCACCCAAGCTCTTTGTCGGACACTCGTTTTAATAGTGACCCATCTCATTTCACTTAAAACATTTCACTAACTATAAAACAAATTTGGTCTTACCATCACCTTGATCTTTTTCAGTGCAATCACAAGCCTTATGTCCCATCTTACCACATCAGTAGCACTTTCCAAAATTCAGAAGACATTTCCCAACATGCCTTTTACCACATTTATCACAAATTGGAAACTTAGTTTTCTTACCTTTAGACCTTTTTGAAGAATTCTTTCCTTTCTCCGGCCACCTCGGTCTCTTCTTATACTAGTTGTTATAGAACACTTGATCATCAGCCAACTCCATTTCCACCTTCTCAGCACATCGAACAAGATTTTCATAACTTTTAAACTCACGAGAATCCAATGCCCTTCAATATTTTGGCATTAATCTTGAGTAAAAACAATTGATTTTACTATCATGATCTCGGATAAAATTTGGAGCATACCTTCCAATCGAGTGAACCTTTCTTCATAGGCAGCCACTGAGTCTTCCTCTTGCCTCAATTATAGGAATTTTTTTTCCATCCTAAGTCGAATAGTCTTAGGAAAATAATTCTCAAGAAACATACCTTTGAATTCATCCCAGTCGAGAGCATCAATCTCATCAGCGTCCCTGATATTTTTAACCATCGACCAGCACTGATCTGCTTCACCCTCCAAATGGTAAATATCAAGACTAACCTTTTGATTGTCTGAACACCCCATTACATCGAAAATCTTCTCCAGTTCATTAATCCACCCTTCAGCTAGCACATGTCTAGATGATCCTCTGAATGATAGGGGATGTTGCCTCATGAAATGTTCCACCACTGACATTCCTCTACGGTTGATCTGGATGATCTCGTGCATGGATACCACCACCATTTATCGCTTGAGTCAACTGCGCCATTACTGCAACAAACTGTTCAGTTCCAATTCTGACCATCTCAAGATGCTTATTCGGAAGGTTATTTCCTTCTGCATGTCTTCCTAGCACTGCTTCCCTGTTTCCTCTGCGGAAAAACATTCTGAACAAACATGTCTTAGATGAAGCAACATGGTAATCTTCAAATTATATATCATTTCAATTTGACCATAAAAAAATATATTTTTGGATAATCATTTAATATAATTATAACTCCTAAAGTTATCTAAACTGACCTATGATACCAACTATAAGGCCCCAGCCTTAAACCTTACTTAATCATGAGTTATTACAAGATTACACATTGAGGATCTTTTCAGGTTTAGAGTTTTAGAGAATTAGATCATAAAACATGAATTACATCCCACATTTAAACAAAGTGGTTACAAGATAGTATTTATTTTTTCCCATCAATGGAAACATATTTAAAATAAAAAATGGATTCTTCTTGACACTTCCTTGACACTATCATCACATCATGTACATTTCCCTCAACCTGTGAAAAACATTTCAAAAACTTGGGATGGGCCTAAAAAGCTCAGTAAGGGATATAAAAATATGGAAAGGAAACATGAGTACATATATACATAAGAATGAAATCATACATTACCCATAAAACATAAGCACTTTAACATACCTCATCAAATCATGAATAAATCAAAGAAATCAGAAGACATAAAGGTAACTTGAGGCATTCGTAACATTTTTATGTAGGGAGTAACCCTCTTGGTTACGTTTGGAATACCCATCACAGTATATTATCTATATCTCTTTGGAGAAACCTTAACGTTTAACTCCTTTGCGTTACCCAATGCATTGGAGAGCTATATCGGGCTCACCCCCCCTTAGTTTATCACGGAACCACCCGTCTTCATAATAAATCTCAAGAACCATAACATAATCGTATCACATAAAACATGCATAAAGGAAACATAACATTTCCACATTTCAATCATAATATATCATAAAACAAATTGATATAATAAAAACATTAAGAAAACCATTCTCAATACCAAAATAAAAGAAAAGTAAAACATGGTATTTATTTTTCATTTAAAAAAAGTACGGCTTGTAGAGGAAGCCGAAACTCAAATAATGGTCACGGCGTCGGAGAAGTCGTTGTCGCCGCATACGTATGACAAAAACAAAACATTCCCTTTTGTCGTTTAGTAAACGCTTCATATAAAAAGATTCCTTTTGACTAAATGTAAAATTCAAAGGGTTTTATACACCGTATAAAATAAAGTTGTGTATAAAACATAATATACCTTAATGAAAGGATATTGAGACGATGTCCCATACCTCGGGTCCAACTTGACTCGATTGTTATTTAATATCCTGAATAATAAACTTGAGTTAATTTATACTTTCTTAAGAACCTTTTTCAAGTTCATTATTCCTTTTATATCACTTATTACCATGTCATGAACACTATGTAATTATTTATGTTAATAACAGACATTTTATCGATAATTGGTACTTGAGTCAAAAATAAACTCCTTATAATTACAAGTTTTTCAAGTATCCATTATATCAAGAGTTATACTCATGATGTAGATATCATATATATCATATATATTCAGTATATACATGCATTTATAATATTACATAACGTTTAGAGGTGAGAAATGAAATGCACCGTTCATGGAGACAGTAAGTCGTACGTACGCATGAATGCTACTTTCATTTATATTTCGTATTTTATGGAATTAAATCATAATGATATAAATTTATATTATAATTCCATTATGATATCATATATAATATCATTAATTACATCCTTTATACATCCCACATATGGCATTAACGAATCAAATCACTTTGAGGGGGTGGTAGTCCGCACTTCCTAAAATGAAGATATCGCGTTTACCAATAATGGAAACCATAAAGGTATTCCATAAATGAAAAAAAATCTTAAGTAAAACATAAACATATTTTATATCATATATAAGTATAATTTCATCTTAATGGACACCTTTGAAGGTGTTAAAAGAATATTGAACAATCATCGTTTTGTGAGGCAGAAATTCGCCATCCATAAAAACAGTATGTTATTCAACCATTAGATGTAGGTGTGTGTATGTGTAGCTCGAATACTTCTTATAACAACATCCTAGTATATGGAAGATACTGGTGTTATTACAAAATAAATGAATAAAAAGAGTTTAGGGGGTTGGAGAAGCAAAATAAAACATAAGAACACAAGAGAAGACACTTCCTTTAAATCGGATAACTCTTTTTGATTTGAGATCAAGGATTCCTTGGTAAGAATTATTCCAAAAGTGAGGCTTCTAAGAGTTATAGAGGGATGTGGAGAGACACAACGGGCAGGGGTTGGCCAAGACAAAGGCTTTAGAAGTGTGGGTAAGGTGGTAGAGGTGGGGGCCTTTTATAAGAGGAGAGGAGGGGCACTCTTGGAAAGATAAGATAAGATACATTGTTATAAAATGATTTTCGGATAAAAAAGGTCCCAAAATTATAACATTCGAGGATAAGGTGATAAGGGTTATAAATCCACCCATCCAATAGGTTTTTGACAAGTGTAGGTCTTATATTTTACATTATATTTTCATTTTATTTAAATCGTTAAATAATGAGGTAATCGCTGCATCATAATGGTTTCGTATATAATTTAATTTATTTAGTGTCTAAAAATTATAAAAAAATAGCACGATTTAGGAAATATTTTTATATTTCTAATTAATATTCATAGTCAAACATATGACTTGTATAACCTCATTTAAAAATTGTTTTAGTAAAACAACTCGTGTTTGTGTCATTTTTACTTTTACTTTAAATAAAAGGCACTGATGTCTTTATCTTACCCAAGTGGCTCCATGGGGTCCAAAAAATAGACCCATGTGTTGTCTTGGTCAGCCATGACACATCCAATAAGGGTATAACATGTTTCTAGGAATTTTCATTTTATTATAATATCATTTTTCCTTAAATTGCACTAATTACCTCTAATCGTGATTAAAACTTAAAAGTTACTATTCACCAAAAAATTATTTTAATATCATTGAACCAAATTTTACTTCTTAATGACAACCATGTATGTCTGATTTTTGAAATTCAAAACACAGATGTGGTAAAATTTAATTCAAACGAAAAATCAGTTTTTTAAGTACCACTTAGTGGTTTCACTATTAATCAAAAATAGAATTTTTTCAGAAAAATACCAAAACTTCACCCTAATATATATTTGATATTATGAAGTAAAAAATGATGTCTATTTTACAAAATTCAAAACATATAAGTTACATTAATTAATTTAATAATTAATTCCCGCTGTCTGAGCAAATAGCGTGTTTTTATGAAACAATAAGTATCAAAAGATTGACACAAGTTTAAGTCCAATTTCAAAGTGAAATTAATTACAACGACCACTATTGGATTAAATAGTAAAAATATATTCTATTTAAACTTTAAAACCAATTAAAAATTAAACTAACCATATAATTAAAATAGATGAAAAAGCAGTTTTGATGTAAAATGCAGTATTTTTCACTATTCATTAAAAAATGAACATTGTCGGAAAAATACCAAAAATTTACCCAAAGTAAATTTCAATGTCCCAATCATAAAGAATAAGTTTATTTTGACAAATATAGCTTATAAAATTGTCAAAAGTTGGATTTCGAAATGGTTTTCCATCAAAAGGCAGTAAAATAATCTTTTAAAAATATTAGTGTGTTCCATGCTTAAGATTGGATTTAATCTAATTTTAAGCCTCTAAAACACTATCTAATTAATTAATAGAAATAGATAAAAATATCTATTATTCATTACTTACTTGGTATGTTAAAATTTATATGTCATATAAATATTCATATTTATATATTGAATGTTTCTATAAAGGAACCATTGATTCAAATGACATCCTGACAACCAATGTAGTCACGCACCTCATTAGTCCCCTAGGAGACCGAGGCCCTGATAAAGAGTGGGATCCCCTAAAAATTCTAGTGTATTCAACACTGGGTATCCATCACCTTGATTAAATAGTAGCACCAAAATGATATTCTACCTATAGTGGGGGCTGGAAGACAAGCCCTTTAGTTTACAAAAGTTCACCAGCCACCTCTTAAGCCACGACTAGCACCCTAGCACAAGGCAGCCTTGGTGGTCATATCAATCCTTTTTTGGAGCTGGTCCCTAGAGCTCGACTAGAATTAAATCCATTATCTTATGGAGGTAGATGAATTCAATGTTGATGACTTCATCTCAACTTCACAAAGGACATACTTGCGATCCCCTGCCATAGAGTGTCAATGCTAACACTGTGCGACCAAGTATCCTAACTCTATAGATGATATTATGCTGAGGGAACTTGCTGATATACAAAATACATGGGCCCCTCAGACCACCCACAAAGGGTGGTAGACATATAGTCTGTAATAGACTCTCACTATTGTTCCTAAGGAAGAACTCTGCTGTAAAAATGCTGTGACATTTAACAAGAATACATACAACTCTATCCCTTGCACTCAATCCCACCCTTGAAATATGGTGGCACAATATAAGCACATGCACACACATGTCAGTGATCACAATTCCTACTGTGCAGACCGAGCAGAAAATTATTGGAAGATATAGAAATCTATCGATGCACCTTAATCCAGTCATCGATATAGGATGAAAACCAGCTATAGGCAGGCACAAATACTTGATGATGTGTATCCATCATGCCATCCAAATAGGACGACAAACAAATATGAGAAGATTCAAATTCCTGTAGATTCATATCATGGTTTTGAGGAAGATACAACTGAAAGAGAGAAGATACAAATCCCCACCTATAAATACGAATCCTACCATTCATATACAGTGGAAACTAGAGAAGACAACTGAATGATAACTTATTTCTCTATCCCAACACAGGATAACGGCTACTATCTACTGGAAACCTATGGGGGACCAGATCATGCAAAAACCCCTAATCTGACATCAGAATGTGAATTCATACCCATTACATCCAAAGATTTATCTGATCCCATCCTGAAATAAAAAAATATTAGATGATGATTCTAGCTCATATCCTCCAAACATGTTGAAAAATCATTGCATTCTCGGTAAACAAGAGAAACAAGGCCCACAACCCGATTTCCACACACAGAATGACTTCTCACAAAATTGGTTAGTCGCTCATGAGCCGTTATGCATCTCTACTCTAGTCTAGGGGGTTTGATCTCAATATACCTTGATACATGGAAAAACATATTGGGGACATATAATCATTCCAATTGGGGGACATCATTCAAACGTAGTGGCCCCTCCATGGCATGCATATATCCCTGCGAAAACTCAAAATGTTTGTCGGTGTATCCCGACAGAATTGAGAGAACCAAAAATATAGGGGCCCATATATGATGGTCATTAACAACATTATATGTCCATATTGAAATGTAATATAGTGCCCAATAATCATAAATGCACCAAAATAAACAATAAAATGAAGATCACATACATGATCCTGCTTTGCTGGAAGCTACAGTTTTTGACTCCCTCAAGTATATGTCAATGAAGGCTGTATAACATTTTATTCTGTTAAAAATTCTGTTTTTGTATGTTGTAGTGGTGAAGGCCCTACCTCCATAATTTCTACAAATATCTCTGAAGGTCTACCCAAGAGTACCCACATGGGATTACATCATTTGAGAGGAATGATCGATTACAAGAGCCTATATCCGGACGTGGGTTAGGGTAGCTCTACCCTTGATTAGAATATCAGATAGAAAGAACATCCTCCCCATGCTTTCATCAGCCTTTATGGTCCTCCCCAATGTATACTCTATAGATATGCTTCTCTATATAGTTTAACATTGATTCATGATAGTAGTCCTCTCCACGATGACATACATTGTGAAGGACCTCCCCACAATGGAATTTTCATTGAAGGTCCTCCCCATAATATCATCATGCAATGAAATGGTCCCCCCATCATTGCAGTACATCGTGAAGGCCCTCCCTATGATGTAAAGTGTAAAATTTTTCCCTCTAACCAGATATCATGTTGTTATTGTAGTCCTCACCATCATAGAATTCATCGAGAAGGTCCTCCCCTTAGTAACATCAAGCATCAAGAAAGTCCTCCCCTCATTGTATCCTTCCATGAAGTTCCTCCCCATGGTATATGCTATAAGTACACTCCCCGCGTTTGGGAATCATGTTGCAATTTTATCCCTTTCCCTTGTAGCACTGATTGTGTATTTCCTCCCTACAATCAATATTCATGATGGCAAGAAATTACACCCATTTCCAGGAAAAATGAGGGAATTCCCTCGTCTGTTGAGGCACTCAAAAAGATGGAATCATACATGTCATTAACTTTTTATATGATGAGCGATATCCTTTCTCAACTAGAATATATTTCATGTACATTCTCATATTTTGTGCCATCACTACACCGCTCACATATTGATGAGTCTCTTACTAGCCCAACTACTTAGAAGAAAATCATTATGAAGAATTCAAGATTGCAATATCAAGTAGAAGAGTCCCAGGAAGAACAACAAAAACGATATGTTTCTCATGATAAGATAAATATTTAAGGATAATGAACAAGTGATTTATTGGCCCATGGACACTTCTATCTTTATCATAAAAAGGGAGTTGTCGGATTAATGAATGCATATCGTTTGCCTCAATATATGGAAAAATCTTCAGCCGCTAAAAGAAATGTTCTTTCACTATGAATGTTATGAAGACCATGCCAACATATTAAGAGTGTTTCAAAATCTAATTGACCTTGAAGCCCTCCCATATTCACAACATCCATGATCAAAAAGTCAAAAGAAAATCCTTGAATTGGTTTTCCTCCATGCACTACAAAAGTTGTGTTGCCTCATCGGTTATTCCATTTCTGGGGTTCGTATTCGAGTATATGGAGAACATGTAGCTCTACACTTCACCCCATGTCTCATACAAAATACCTCATTGGAAATGAAAACATTCAATGTCATTACCCAAAGAGAGAAATAAAATGAAATCATTGCTCAGGAACGGTGGAACACTCAACCAGAACTAGCCTTGAGTATGTCTCAAAAGTGTTAGGCCTAGAGAGATCAAGACATTAAAGAGATTCTTGTCCTAGAAACTATGAACGTCCAGTTGGATTCCTACCTAAGGTAAGCCAACTAGAAAGCACTTCTCATTACCATGAAAGCCAATAAATCCAATGCCGATCCAGCGCCATACTCATCCCACACCCGCACGAGAGTGCATAAAATTTAAAAGCTGGAAATATGGGAATAACCCTAGCCAATAGAAATGGGCGAATATTTTACACAAAATTCCCCCATAAGACTAAAAAATATATGCCATAGTGCATCAAGGGAATAATCAGAGCAACCCCATCCCATAGGGTTGGGGGAATTTTCACCTCATGTTCTTATATAGTAAACATTTGTCTTATTCCATATGGGATGAGTGATAAATAGAGATATCACCCATTCCACCTTATCTCCTGGTTCGTAACCTATGAGATGAGTGCATATTGGGAGGTCATATCATAGTACCCTTTAGGTAAATTTTCACGAAGAAACCAGAAGAATAAAATAGGATGGAAGGAGAAATTCCAATAAAGTATGGAAAAATATTTACTACAATTTGACACTGCTTAAACTGCCCCAATGAAGTATACATTGGTGAACATGGTAATCATAATCCCCAAGTATCTCACAAAAAATGATACTAAATTAGAGGATATAGGATAAGGTGGTTCCCTCACAGAGGCATATCACACTGAGCCTGATGGTGTGCATACCAAGAACTAGATATTTGTCCTATATTTGGGGTCCCCCATATTTAATTCACCATTACCTCCGGTAAAAATACCCAATATGGTAATGAATAAATCCCAGGTTGTCTATCACCCACCTTCTCCTGCTGCCGAGACTGAGTCCCTCACACTCAAAAAAAGATTCACCAAGTAGGTTGAAGAAATGAAAGGGCTCATGAAAATTAATGTCCAGCTGGGTTAAGGGAGCTATCTTGATGGATTTGTTCCTTAAGTAGAAAATAAAAATGTGCTCCCAAAAGAGGTGTCCCTACCACAAGAACTCATCTCGGTAAAGGAAGATATGCTCAGAAGCAAGTCCAATCCAACATTAGGACCATCAATGTATATAAATTCAGTCCAAAAAGGACATCAATACTTCCCGCCACTTGGAAGGCAGTCAGAGTATAAAGAGGATAACCCATAAAGGATACCCCTGGTTTTGTATATAACTCAAATTTATGCAGTTTCGACATGTCCTACTTTGTCCCCTACTACACCCACCCATGATCAAGTTTGGAAGGATATGCATCAAAGGCTCTTGAATACCATAGAGTAAATACCAGATCAACTAGAATCTATGGAAGGGTGGTGCACACTGATATAACCAGAGAGAAAACATTACCCCAACTATGTGTGAAAAGTTCATCCACTTCAAAACTCTGAAAACCCCATATTTCTAGTGTTCAATTGTTCGAGAGACCTAGAACATCACCTAATGGACTACACATCTTACTGTTACCCCATGATTGGAACTCAAAAGCAGCAAGAAGTAGTAAAAATCCGGTGCTTCATGAAAACACTGTTGGTATCAGCCTTTGTGTGGTATACTAAATTTATAGATAACACAATCATAGGTTGGGAGGACCTTCGGCGATAGTCTCCTTTCTTGTTCAGTTTGACATTTCCAATGATAATGGTCATTGATCTCATGAACTTCAAGAAGTGAGAGAATGATTGAGTTTTTTATTTAATTTTAATATGGAAAGGATGAAATTAATGCCTAAACTGGACACACCCCAATGGTGAAATTCTCTCTATGTTCATCGATAATCTCTGTGATGAATTTTTAACCCCTCACATCCATGTGAAGTACACAACTTGGTTCTGATATTTCACTACAATTTCCCAAAGGATAGAAGAATCTTTGTAGAGGACTAATCTCAGGTCCCTAGTGGCCCCCTAAGACCCTTGAAAAATAAATGTAAAAACTAAAGTGGATTAGGTCATGCTTCAACCACCCCAGATACCAGCTTCAGCTGCGAGACCTTCACCAAACCATTCATGACCAACTAGACTCCAACATCCACCCCCAATACGGAATGATGAGAGATGGGATACTAAAATAAAATAGTTTTCTAAAAGGAAAATAAATTATAAATTTTCAATAATAATACCAAGTCCGTGGATACTTCATAGCCACCCTGATTTGCAACCTTCTCCGGCAACTAGTGCCAAAGTGATCTGATGAAGTGGGTCTTGACGACTGTCCAAATTATTTTCCCTATCACCGGATACTAGGGAACACCATTCATGACTGCCTCATCTTCAAGGATCTCCTAGAAAAGATAGTGGATTCCGTACAAGTCATGTTGGTTCCACCACCAGTAGAAGTTGCGTATGTATCCACCTAAGACTGAAGATAATAAGGGGAATGAAAAATAGTCATCAGAAATAAGTGGAAAAATTGACATTTAGATGGCTCAAAAAATAGTCAACTGATCTCATTAAATCCTCCAGGTACAGTTGAAGCAACCATTCATTCCCTAAATCACTCCTGATGCAAAACAGCCAAGATCCTCAACCCCACATTCCTATAAGGGACAGAAGAGCAGAAATCAAAAGTAAAAAGATGAGATGACACCAATGATGAATCATGTCTTGACACTTTTGGACTTCAGGCTAGAAAACATGAAATAATGGGAACTTCCTCGCAAAATGTAAAAATTACGACCACCTCTCTAAATTTTACTATAGGAACTGCCCCGCCAAATGGGGCAATGAGGACACCCCTAAACAACACCATTAGAAGAAAACAGTTAGAAAGAAGCTGTGTTAGATGAAGAACTGATCTTTAGCTCCATTAATGTTATTCACTTGATGCACACCCTATCTGATGAAAACTATGTACATGAAACAAAATTAACCACATCCAACCGGAGAGCTGTAGGAAGATACCATAAAGGACGAGGTTTCCTTGGAAGGAATGATTGTGGCAGGATCCAAATTCCCAGCCAGACCATATCTCAAACCGTTAATGTTGTAGAAACTTCTAGAAGAACCCTGTAGTAGAAACAAGAGAAACATAAGTGTTTTTACACCCCTTCCAGAATAAATTTGAGCCCAATCATCATGGAGTATCCATTGAAGGGAAAACATATGAAGATTACATCATGCAACATCCTCCCACTGCGAGCAATTCATCAGTTAGGCGCTGATGACTATAGTTTAACACCCCGCACCTTAACTCTGCTAGGATATGACAAAAGTTACCATAAGACATTGGAAAGAATCAAGATATAAACTTGTCTTGGTGACCTCATGTCTGATTGTGTGTTTCTTATAGTATAGAAAAGTACACCTTCAATGTCCAGTTTGGGAGGACCAAGATACATTAGCATGAGTCGATTCCCACGTGATACCATCAGTGCACCAAATATTGGACAAATAGAAAAAACTAGACATTTAATATAGATAAATCCCCATTAAAATCTTTCATGTCTCATTAAATAAAGGAAGGGTTCAATGAACTGAAAGAGAAGTATTCTTTGGCTAAAGATGTTGATTAGATCACTAGACCAAATGAATTAGAAATGGATCCCATCGATCCCATTAAACAGCTTGGGGAAGTGTATTCATTAACTATCAACTAGGTTGAGTGCATAATTTCGTGTTCTGATATAGACTCAGCCGTCTTCATGATTTATATTATGGACACTAAGTCCAAAGATAATAAAAAGCATGATGACTCTTATGATGATAGAGAAGCCCCAAACAAAGATGATCCATACCTATCCTTAGGACCCCAAACAATACCTTCCTTACTCGAGGCTGAAGACAATGTAATTTCACTAAAATGATGCATGTAAATTCCATTCCCTTTAAGGAATTCTCCATGGTCAATCGGGACAAATGGAGTAGCTTCAGTTTCCATAAATCAGAGTTGTGATTTCTCTTCCAACACCAGATAATTGATCTTGAGAATCCTCTCTCCTTTATAAGAGGAATAAGATGAATAATAAGATGATGAAGGAGAAATAATCCTCAAAGATTCTCCTCCAACATTCGAAGACATTGCCTACACTACAATCAAGGAATATAGGGAGATAAACCTGGGCACCAAAGATGACCCATGTCCCACTCTGATTAATGTGGATATGCCTTTCGAGGATCAAGAGGCATATACATCCTTCCAAATGATGAATCAATATTCATTTCCTATAATTATATATAAATTACATCCCTCAATCCATAGGTCACAACTCATCATCTGGGTCTACCGGAAGACCATAATTTCTATAGGAAAGCTACCAGATAGACCCATCAAACACATTAAACCAAAATAAAGGCTAAAATAGACAAACTAATCAACGATAACTTCATATGGAATGTACAATATCCAATCAAGGTGAAAAAATAGTCCCTTGTAAAAAAAATAGTGGATATATTATAGTATATATTGACTTCAAGGGCCTCAATTAGAATTTCCCAAAAGACAATTTCTTGATCCAGATCACAGAATTGTTGCTTGATGCGACCACTAGATATGAGGCCCTCTATTTCATAGATGGTTATTCTAAATACAAAGAGATTTAAATGACCTGAGGATATGAAGAATCCATTACTTTCAACCCCCGATCATTCATCTATTTGGTGATTCCCTTTGGATGGAACAATGTCAGTGCTACATATCAGCACCCCATGCATCACATTTTAAATCCCTCGTGGGAAAATTCGTCGAGTGCTACGTCACAGATCTTGTGGTTAAATCCAAACAGTGCTCAAACCACCTTAAAAATCTTGAAACTATATTTATAAAACATCGAAAACAAATTTTAATGATGAATCCCTTAATTTGTGCACTAGAAATTACCATTGGAAAATTTCTTAGCATTATCATACTCTATCATGACGTCGAAGTTGAACCTAAGAAGAAAAAATCCATTCTTGGAATGTATCCTCCTCACAACCTTAAAAATTAAAGGGTCTTCAGGGTCACCTAGACTATATTTAGCACTTCATATCCATCCTTTCATGTAATGTTTTTCATTTCATGAGGTTAATGAATAAAGGGGTTTTATAGGAGTGTGATAATGATTGTTAAGAATCATTCAACAATCTCAAAAGATATCTCCCAATCCCCCCAGTCCTGGTGATACTATTTGAAGGGAGACCACTCATTTTTTATGTAACCGCCTTAGAATTGTCATTAGGAAATTTAATCGCACATATGAATGATGAAGGCATTGAGAACGATCACTATTACATCATCCAAACAATGATCATTGTTGAGACTCGATATTCATGAATATAAAATAACTTCCTAGCCCTAATATTTGCAGTTCAAAAATTTAGGCCTTACCTATAGCTCCCTGAGTTCCATTTGGTCTCCCGCTGCATCCTACTCAAGTATATCCTTAGCCAACCTACACTATCATGACACCTATCACAGTGGGTAGTCATCCAAATTTTTCATGACATATGATATGTGCCCCATAAATCCATCAAAGGCCTTGAATTAGAATACTTCCTAGTGGCGAAACCTTTAGATGAAATTACCCCATTGGATACCAAACTTCCTGATGAATAAGTATTCTCCATACAAGAAGGCCCCCATCAAGTGAAGTGTATGTCAACGGTTCTTCCAGAATCACAACAGGGAAAAGGATGGTGGATCTGAAGCTCAACAAAGTATGGCTAGGTTTTATAGTCATATCCCCAAAAAAGGTCATCTTTTTTTACTCTTTCCTTCTTTTACAGTGGTAAACAAATAATAAATGTGAATAACAAGCCCAAATTGCCAGCCTGGAGATGGAACTTTATGAACGAGCCAAACAATTGAAGATAAAATGTGATTCAAAGCGTGTCATCAAGAAGTTAAATGTTGACTATGTTATTAAGAAATAAGTTTTGGTAAAATTGATGACCCATGATCAATAACTGATGGAAAAATTCCCATCAAAACTAACACTGACTTATGTACCCCGGTCACAAAATTCTCAAGCCGATATATTGGAAAATAAAGCCACAACCCTGGATTATCCAGACTGGGATGAAATAGTCATCAGCATTTCTTATCGTTGGATGTTCTTTTATTTCATTCAGAACAATATGGAGGAAATCACTGAGATTATCCCTATTTTTTAGCCTTATGGTAACGCCAGCAGCTTAATGAAACCAATTGAAAAATAATTCCAAAGTGGTGAACTCACACCAGATATGGCTAAAAGAGAATAGATTCAGATCCAGGAAGTAAATTGTGCCATGTACAATGGTGCAATACAATTAATCTTTTTAAAAAAATGAGACCTTGATGAGGTCATTCATAGGTTTGTCAATGGAGAATATACTACTACCATCATGAAAGTAGTCCAAGCCAAAGCTTGTGAATCACACCAATTAGAAACCATGCTCTCCCATAAAATTTAAAGGCTTCGATACTATTGGACCACTATCATTCAGTATTTCACTAAAATCACTAAAAAGTTACATTCATGCCATGTTCATGAAAATTTTATTCAGAAACCCCCAGAGCTACTTCACACATCTATGTACTCCCAGCTATATTCTATATGGGGGATGAATCTTGTGGGACCAGATCCTCCTACCACATCCAGACAATTCAAGTTCATTCTCACATCAACCAAATTCATCTCCAAATGGGCTGAAGCTATAAAATATAAAGAGTTCAGGGAAAAAGAATTCATTTTTTGAGAAATCTAACATCATTACTAGATTTTGTGTCCCTTATTTAATACTGACAAGAAATGGATCCAACTTCTGCTCTACTGAGTATGAAAAGTTACACCAACTGTATGAAATCAAATCCAACCACTTATCCCACTACCATGTAGTGACCAACAAAAAAATAATGGATTTCAATAAGACATCATCTAATATACTCCAGAATATGGTAGAAAAGGATAAGAAATCATGGCCAAACAAGCTCTTTCATTCTTTATGGGCTAACCAGAATATGACATGCATTATCACCCAGACAGCCCTGTACTCATTAATATATGAAACAGAGGAAATTATGTCCATTGAAACTCATCTTCCATCACGTTGCGTGTCCATTTTTTATCAACTATCCATAAATGAGCAATCCCAAAAATGTTTTGATGAGTTGGACCAGTTAGATGGGAAAAGGATATGCAATTTTCTTTATTTGGAAGTCTACTGAAATCAAATAGCAAGGGTCATTAACAAAAGGATTTTCCATCAGTCATTCCCCGAAGAAGAGATGGTGTTGTTCCTAAAAACCCAATGATACTTGGGATGAAATCCCTAAATCATGAGCCAAAGTGGGATGGAACATATGTCATATAGAGGGTCTACTCCAATGGAGTGTATTCCTTAATATAAATTGAAGGATATCTCCTCATGGATCCCACTAATTCCATATTTTTGAAGGATTACCTCTCTTCACAGTGATGAAAATTTCCTCGCTACATTACTCTAAACCACACAACATAATGTTCTAGATTCAAGACGTGAAACTGTATAGCATAATTCTTCCTAATCGCATGATGATAAAATTAATGGTCAAAATTTCCCTGACCACATGACATTAAATTGTGCGTAGTCCATCCTTACTGTAAGATGTTTAACTGCAAAAAATCTAACAAACTATGTATGTATTGATTCTCGTTCATCATTGGGATATTTAGTCACACCTTGACCCATGATCTTGGCCCAGCCATTATATGGAACAAAATTCCTCTATTATATCCTCTATCAACCCATACTATATAGGAAATTCTTTTCAATCTTTGTTTATCCCATTGAGTATTACTCTTGTGATCTTTGGATCAATGGAAAGGATTCCCTTAAGTAAACAAACCATAGTGGAATATGATAGACCCGAAAACCATAGCGGATGAAACCAAAATTTGCCAACTCTTTTTTCCAATTCAGATCAGTACAAGTAACTATTAGAACAATGCATGGATTGATTCCGGACCTGGTAGGATAGATAGTGACTCCCGAATTAAAAAATATTGATCCAACCACCAATTATAGAAAAATTTCCTCTCATTTCCCTAAGCGTGGACCACACCATTGTATGGAACATTCAGAACTATGTACGACTTGATTCCTATTTATCGGTGGGATATGTAGAGACACATAGATCCCAATCCATCTGCCCAAATAAAAGAATAAAATGGCCCTTCCTCAATGCATATATAAGACTTGGAAATGGGAATCCATGAAAGGTCCAAACCACACTTCATCAAACTACAAGGTTCATCAACGGTCATATGCGGCCCAATTCTTTGCTTAATGAGATTCCAAAGATGCCCTAAATTTAATTCACAATAAATTCAATGAGATGAAGAAAATTACAAGTCAAGATTATGACATTCATAAGGAGTCAAAAGATCTTGCTTCCCCCAACATATGAGTCAGATCTAGGTAAGATATTATGTAGTTCATGGATAATCATGGTTTGGATATTTCATACATTCCTAGATACATTTTCCTATTTTTCAAACTCCATACACTGATAATTCGTGGGTCCCCATAAACATTCATGGCCAACGAGGATGGGAGGCCACTGTCATGATTACACATTTTTTTGACTATGCCCATCATGCCTTGATGGCTCTGCATATTTTCCCTCTAAAATGGTTGTCAATAAAAGGAAAACTTGTCCTTAAGAGAGTTCATTCCTAACTAAGTATTCCCAATAGATTAAAAGCCCCATGTCATTCCTCTTAATCAATGGGTTTCTATAGGACTATGTTTTACAACTTCCATCATCACAAATGTCTAAGGAATACCCGAATACCCTGACAACGATTAACTAATCTTTATTTATGGTCTTTCTAAAAAATCGTCTCCGCAACATGACTATGAACTGTACTAACAACGTCATTACCGAATGATGCTAAACTTCATGGCCAAAAGGGTCTTAGTTGCATGACATTAAACCGCACCACAAAATGAGAATTTTGATGTTTTTATCTTGTATTCCCCTCCTTAAACAATATTCATTCCCTTCCCACATAATATAATACCCTCTACAATGAATTTTTATTGGGAATCCTACATAACTTGGATTCCCCATGAATAGATGTGTGGTGGACTCGGAGTCTATGATTTGGAATCAGCTTCAAAATGTTTTCAAATTTCCCATTTTCTATAAACAAATTGAATCAAATTAGGGAATCCCCAAACAAGTCCCCTTTACCAAGCTACTTAATAGTAACCGTATTTCCCTTCTCTCATGTTAGGATTACTATTAATCAACTCAAAATGATGAATAACTATATATTATCTGTCTATTCTACATTATGTTAAACTGAATAGAATTAGTTTAAGCATAGAATTCTCTTTGAAATTCGTTATTCCATTCATAAGTGGTGACCCAAAATCCTTGTAATCACTTGTTTCTCACACTAATCATTGCTCACGTGAGCTTAGAGACCTCATCAGGATATCCACCATGACATTCTAAAAATCAGTCTTGGAGTTTGGTCCTATTAGCATGACCCTAAAAGGCTTGTTATGGTTCCCTTCCTCATAAGTAACCCTGAGTCCAGGTCATACGATGTTGAACTATAGGGTACTCTAATGATAGGACAGATGCCTACCCTATGTATTACATAGATGTATGTATGGGATTACTTGATCCCATAGGTGATTCATAGCCCAAACATTTTGAATATATATTTATAGACAAATTCCAAACATAAAACCATGTACATTGAGTAATATTGAATCCCCCATAATCCTCCCTGACCATCTGAGAAGCAAGGTTAGTTTCCTGCTAACACCTCTCTTTGACTATGCACATCAGACCACAATGGATCTACATATGTTTCATATAAAACAACTTCCAACCAATGGAAAGTTCATCCCTATGAGAGTCCTCTCCTACCTCAGTACACCATATCCTACACCTTGTTGCATCCCTCCTAATTCAAGAACCCTCGACTTCATGGTTTACAGCATCTTTCCTACCCATGTCCTAGACATATCATGAACATCCTGGACAGATTCACCTTTGGTCCCTCAATACTTATGTAAAATAAATATACTCCATACATATTCTTGATGATGATGCACATATGTAAAAAAAATTCCCCAAACTATTTTTGTGTTTCACGATAAGGTTCATCCAAAGAAATTACCCCTTTCATGTTTGGGAGCACCCCTATCCATAATTCAGATGTCATGTCCAGAAACGTATCAATGTTCATAAGCATTCATGTCTATTAGATATGGAAGGACAGTGTCCTATGGACACATTTTTTTGACTATGCATGTCATTCTTTGGTGGCTCTATATATGTCACCTTCGAAATGGGAATTAATCATAGGAAAATTCATCCCCAGGAGAGTTGTTTCCAATTTTTGTATTCCCACATCACATTTATGTCCTTTACCACTCCCCAGATTTGGAAAACCCCTGGATTAAGGATTTGATGTCTTTCCCTTTCAAAATGACCAGAGTTGAAAATAATTTCCAATTAAACGGATGAATCCCTTACTCTCCTTTAGTTCAAGTAAAATGACTTCTCATAAAATGTTTCAAGTGTCCTTGGGGAAGACGTTAAAGTATGACATTACCCAGATCTCCCTTGAAAAAGTAAAATTCATATGGGAATAGTTTCCCATCGAAAGCCAATACATTTTCCCTTAATCCTTTTGGATATCATTCCCCAGATAAGACACTCACTATGGTCCCCAACCTCAAAAAAAACCAAAGTGTCATATATCTACCATGCCATCAGAAATAGAATGACAGTGCCATGCGAACACCTTTGTTTAAAATTGGTCATCATTGCTCGGTGGATATGCATATGTGGCCTTAAAAATGGCCATTAACCAAAGGAAAATGTTTCCCCAGGAGTGTCCTCTTCTACCTCTGTATGCCTAAAATGGCTCTGAAACCTCATATACATCCAAAACACACAAAGTTAGTGTCATGAAAAAATCATTCATTCATGTATGATATTATTAGGACATTTCGGGCTGATGAATCCCAAATTGGGGCCCCTACGCCATCACGATTGTTCAAAACTCTTTGACCTAAAACATTAGTAATAAGTATGATTGGAATGAATATTAACCTTTAATGAAAATAATGCAATACTATTTAGAGTGAAAACCTAAAAAAGGTACCACTAGATAAAATTCGTGTATCAGCTCGCCAAACCAATACTGTTTATGGTCTAGGGAAAAAATGTTGAGTTATGAAATACTAAAAAAAGACATAATTCTTGTTAGGTTGAAAACCAGCAGTGGGAGGCCTAGGAAAAAAACATGTTATTCTCACTAAGCCCATAACAAACAAGCTTAGGAATTTTTTTTTGTAATAATGGAAAAGGAAAAAAATTTCATGAGGTTTTCCATATAACCCCTAAAATAGTAGAACTACACTTTCTGAGTCTCTTGGCATAGGGAAAACTCATCTTCATTTCGATCAGACCCCATTATAATGGGTGGCATTAGTAGGGTCACGAAAATTCAAAAAAGGGAAGGAAAATACTCCCTCATGTTGGGAGAAGAAAATCAATACATGTTGAATTGAATATTTGAGGAGAAAAGTGATGAAATTAGGTTTTGAAAACAACCCAAGATTGTCTGCCTACCAATTACTGGGAAAGGTTCATAGAAGGCATAAATTACAAACCACCATTATGCGGATGGCTTGCGATGTGTTGTCCTATGAGGGGTTGGCAAGAAAACGAAACTATTCGTGGTGAATTTCAACCAATCAACCAAAGTTACCATGTTCCATTTTTCCAAGAAAAAATCGTCAAATATATACCACACACACCATTTCCATGAACGAAAAGTTTGCATATGAGGAGATATTGGTGGAATCTCGCACCTCCATAAATCATCATTGACCGAGTAATTCGCGAGCCAAATTTCCTTCATGTGATTCCACAAAATGTTTTGTGTGAATCACAGATACAGATTCCATGGAACACTATAAAAAGGACCAGTAGGGGAATTGAAAGAGATGGTTGAAATTGAGGAGAGAGACATTTGGGATTGGAAAAAAGGGAATGAACAATATATAAGATGTAGTAGAAATTTCTCTGACACTAGATTAATTTCGCGTGACCTCGTCCTGCATCTGAGTAGTTCGTGGATTCCAACCCACGAACTGTAAGCAGTTCACAGAGTCCATATCATGAACCATATGTTTGTATCACTTCATGGAGTTCCTTCCTGCAAACCATTTTTTTGGAAGACCCTCTATATACAAACAGAAAACGAATAAAAATATATAATAAATAGGTTTTTTAGATATTGATAGTACAATATGAAAATACTCTATTGTAGAAAACAATTTGTGGCCAGCTCTTATCTGGACAAAGGTTCACGAAAGATCATATACCGTAATTTGCCTGTTTACCATCATATGCATCCATCTTCTTCACAAGAAACATCCTTTATGAATGTAATAGTTCACATAAAGCTACTATGTAGACACTCCTGATATGATATCCTCTTTAATCATGATTTATACATTCTATCCCACACATGTTCGAGGTAACTCATAATATCGAAACACTGTTTTCCTCTAGTTAATCATGGTTCATATAACCATTAGTTCACATCGTATGAACCTAAAATTCCAGAACCCATATTGTTTAATCCATATGACGTTAAACTCTTTGGTGTTCATCCCTAAAAAATGTAAATAAAATGTGATTCCATCATCTAAGAAATATGAATTTAAACAATATTATATCCCATAAGACATTCAATGGGGAACTCCCATTGAGGAAAGTCCCAAACCTTCTGAGGGACGATCCACATGACCTCCAAAGACATTCCACATTTAATTGTTCATTGCTCCGTTCCCTCTCCCACCATTGATTCAACATCGTCTTGCAAAGGCTCGGACTCACCCATTAGTGGGTGAGAAGGTGTGAGGTTTATTGAATCTCTCACATCCTTTTATTTCTCACACCAATCATGACTCACATGGACGTAGAGATTTGTGTTGATTACAACATCCACACAATCTTCCAAACCTATAATATGAGAACTCTGACTCCTCTAAAAACCATGATATGAAGGATGCATGCTTGATGTCTTAAGCTCAAAAGGGTTCCCTTCAAAAAGGGTCCACTCAATCATGTCCCCTAAAATGGGTAGATTATATGAATAAGCCCCAATACATTATGAACTACGAGATCTCAAATTCATGTTCAAACTATGATACGTAGGATTCCTTCTTAAAGGCTCGAGCTCAAAAGTGTTACCTTCCAAAAGGGTCCACCCAATATTGTCTCCTCAAATTTCAAGCTTCCTTGTATAATCACTTGCCCATCATGAACTATGACAAATCGGATTCATGTTCAATAAAGAATATATAGGACACCTACTTGAAGGGTCGAGCTCAAAAGGGTTCTCTTCCAAAAGGTTTCACACAATCATGTCCCCTCAAATGGGTAGCTTCCATGCGTAAGCCCCAACCCATCCTGAACTATGAGAACACTAATTCTTGTTCAAACCAGGATATATAGGATGCTTTCATGAAGGCCTGAGTTAAAAATGGTGCCCTTCCAAAAGGGTCCACCGAATCATGTTTTCCTCAAATGGGAAGCTTCCATGCATAATCCCCAACCCAAACCAAATAACAGAGGCTCTGATTTCTCTAACAAGGAAGCATAGTAAGTCCATTTTATGGGACCAATAATAATATTAAACCACCTTCCATCCCTATTGGATGATGATAAACTCTATAGTGCCTTAATATATGGCATAATTTGATGTTTCCTCCATAGAATCAAATCCATGTATATCTATGATGATCCTAGAAACTAGGGGTATCTTGTGGATACACTCTTCAAGAATGAACCAAGGATTCATGAACAGATGAACATGAATTAAATCTATAAGAGAGGCCCAAAATATGCAATAATTCCCCCCCAAGGGTGTGATGAGCCCGACCTCTTATCCTATAATCAAATGGAGTCCTTCAGTTTTGTTGGCCAAATCGTCATCCAATGAGTGTTTGCCTTTAGATTGATGTTCCATGAATCATGGATACTTGGGTTATTTTATATTCATATATTCATGAATAAAATCACTGGATACAATCCAAGGAAGTCATATCCTAAAAGGAGTGATTTCACAAATACATAACCCCATGAAATATCCCACTTGAACCATTTGAATGTGGAACCACCTTCATAATACAGAAGGAATAAAAGTTGCAATACTCCTGAGGTCAATCTAATTACCCCTAAAGTATTACAATGTAGATTGGGTCCAAAGAATATGGTGACATGAAAGTCAATATAAAAATAGATGAATTTGTGTCACCCGTCATACCATTTTTTCATTTTCGGCAAACACATACTTGCACATCCTCGGGAAAAAACAGACACTCATATACTCCATGTAAATACTTCACTGTTGAGGTCAATGGTTAAGGCCTAATAGTCATTTATGATTCTTTATATAATGCAGTAGCCTTTGGAGCTGAAAAAATATGATCATAATGATGCAGAGTCATATCCTAACAGAAGCAGTGTATATGATCAACGCGTCCACAACTATTTCATGTCATTGTGGGCATATGAAAAAAACATTTGGTGTGACCTCCCATTCTTAACTGATAGCATGTCAGAGGCACATAGCCAGCTGCAACAGATTGTGTAGAGGAGGATTGCGGCTGAGACCCACCTCCACCAATTCTGAGATGGTCCTTTCTCTTCATCTTCATTCCATGCATGTCACTGATGCTATCACAAGTTGGAATAGAAGAGTCGGAAAATCTGAACGTGCATGCCATATTAATCTTTTCATCATATATTGGTCTACCATCTCTTTATAAAAATAATATTTTAGCATAAACACCAGTGATCCAATATCCGATCTTAAACCTTACAGGCACTTATGTGATTTCAGATTTTCATTCTTTATCACATCTTAAGAAAATGGTAAAAGATCAGAAAATTGGTTAGTGTATGCCGACACCGAATGGTTTCTTTTCTACAATGATAGGAACTCTATAGAATACACTAGCATCTGTCACCCTAGTCAAAAACTGTAGAACGAATTTGGATTTGAAACTATTCCAATCCAAATACACATGTATGTATCTCTGGACAAAATAATCCCACCAAAACTTTATAGATCCCTTGAGTCTAAACACTGCACACCTAATCGTGATATTATTAGGTGTCTCAATAAGTAAAATATTTGATCAATATTCTCTTTTAAATCCTCTACCACGTGAGGTTAAATCATTTCATTAAAGGATGGTGGCTTCCCACGCAAGAACTATTGTGATTGATCTTTTTCTTCTACATATCATTGTTGTAACACAACCACTGCATTATGAATTCAAGGCACATCCTCACCAGCATCACATACTACACGTACAATTGTCTCAGTGTGGTTATGATATATAGGTGGGATACCTTGAAGAGAACCAGCTGCACCCTCTTGATGATCTAATAGAATATGTCTCGGAGGCATACAACTGCACACCGAAACATAAGAATGATTATACAAAAGAACACATATCCGTACAAACTAGAAAACCCAAAAAAATTGATATTATTACAACCAAAACTGATACTAGAGGCACAAATCCCAACATCCCATGGAAACATGAGTCTCATTATGACAAGAGCTATCCAGGCACTTATCGTAATATACCTCTCACATCCTGACCAATCTTATATCCATTCTAACAGAGATCCCACGACATATAATCTTGAAGAAATACCTCCTCTAATACCAATCTATAACAAAATTACCTAGTTTTTCCTCAAACCTAGCACTCTACTTGATTTCTTGCATACTGGAGGGGCTTTCCCAATCCCCACGGGCCGACAACAAGCACCAGGGCATCGAACAAGAGAATTGAAGGAACAATTTCTCCCAACCTGATCAAACACATGGAATATATTTTCTAAACAAAAAGGATAAATGGATGATAAAGAAGATATATATTCCATAACTTTAAGAAAAAATTGCAAAAAAAGAAATTAAAATTTAGCTAACACTACAAAAGAAAAGCCAAACTACTAGGGGATAAAACTAGAAAGTAACTCCAAATAATGGATTGGATGAACTCACACTATCTCACCACTAGATACCTATCCAACTGACATGAAACTTACCATCTCACTACAACACATTTCCTTTCCTTGAATTGGATACATACAACAACCAATGCACCATTGAAGAGGTGTGCATGGTGTGAACTAATAGGCATAGTAGGATCACACCAAGGTGTTTTATAACAAGTCTCTACATAACAGTTATTGTATGAGCATTTTATGTAAAAACATGGAATGATAAGCTATAATTCAGTTTTCTAGAAAACATGGTAAACATTTATCTTTTTTATAGTTCTAAATTAAAGCAGTTATATCAATTTTAAAAAAAAAATTCCATATCAATTTTTACAAGAATAAACATGAATATCAAGGCATACTCAAAAATACATAAAATATAAAACATAATCACATGTATCATAAAACCAAAAAATAAAATAGGTCTAGGGCTTAGACTACTCATACCATAATAAATCAGTCAAGTTCACAAATAATGATCCTAGAACAAAATGCCTATGAAGTAGAGGAATACGCCATGAGTAAACCCCCAAAAATCTCAATATCGTTCTCTAAGAACAATGTGACTAGGAAATAGAGTAAATCCCTAAGAAAAAACCCCTTGATATTCATAAATAATGGATGATAGAATCAAGCTAAATTTCTTCTTATTTACCCAAGGTAACCCATGTTCTATTTTTCATAAATCCATTTCAAACCCATTTCACAATCTATTACTATTCTTAAAAAATACAACTATTTTTTAAATTTATCAGAAACTAGGGAAAAATAATTTTTCATTGAACAATATTTTCATCACACACAAAAAAAACCACAACCCAGTCAATGAAGGACCTAGATTCAAATACACCCATCTTATGAGTGGTCTAAAAATGAACACAAGAGGTTGTGAAAAGAGAAAAAACCCGCATACCTCGAGGAAAAATGCCCACCGCACCATGAACAACAAAGGAAAAGGCCTTTGAAATGAGATTTCAAAACTGGTCTAGAAGAAACCATGAAGAGACATCCAACATAGATCAATGGATCTACTACAACGAAGCAAGGGAACTATAGCGATCCATCGAAATGAAGAACCCGAAAGAACACTTACCCGGAGAGATGCTATAAATAAACAACAAACATCCAAATGAAATCGAATCGATCCAAAAGGAGATGAACCTCTAAAAAATGACTAGGAATATGCTTGGGTCAAGGAAAATGTTGATGTGATGGGATGACTGATCCAAAATAGCCGATCATCCATTATAAAACCACACTCATGCTGGTTCATGACATGTATCCTTAGTCATGTCATGAAGGCCAGGCTTTATATGTACGATGAAAAACAGGTTTCATCTTATTAAAAGTTTAATATTTAAACATTACAAAACGTGTACTCACAATTCACTATGTGTACCAGTTCACAGCATGATCTCCAATTTCATGACATGTATCCAGAGACCAGTACACATTGTGTACCACATGTTCATGGTGTGTACCTACTCTAAAGCCTGAAAAGAAACCTGAAAACCTCCTCTAAGGGCTTTAAACAAATAGGGAACTTAGAGAGAAGGTAATTCTTACCCGATCAAGGTAACAATCTGTTATCGAGTCTCAAACTGCGACTACCAAAATCCATCACCAATATTCTAGGGGATGGTGACCAGTGATAAGTGGGCATATCGCACACACAGAATACCTTATACAATGGTACCTATATGTAGGAACATACATCCATATCTATGACATAGTGAAGAAATTTTAATAGATGAAACAAAAAAATTCATGAATACATCTTCCCAATAATTAGAGTACCATAAATTCCTTTGACGAAAAAAGTGAAAAATGCATTCCCACAAAAAACAATTGAAGAGTCTGACCTAATTAAATGAAATTAACTACTATCAAATACAACCACTAGAATAAACCTCACTCAAGCACTGGTATACACCTTTATCGATATTTATCACTAAGTTATATCTTCTCTAGGTCCTCCTGGGAATTCATATATAGGCCCATCATCTTCATATGACATGAAAATTACAAGAAAATCCCATGTAGGGGTGAGTATAAATATGACATATAAGATCCCTAAAACCGAAAATAAAATAGTGAAACTGAAAGGATACAATCCACTCAACCTAAGGTAAAGATATCCCAAGAATGAGAAAACAAGAATCTCCATATTGACCAATCCTTTACTATACATGACTTGATTTCTCAAAAAACATGGTGTGTTGACCTATATTTTTAGACATCACTTCAAGGAAACACATAATCACCCATATATACTCTTCTTGGACTCCATGTCTCATGAGTTACATACCACACTTCCATCCAAGGGATTCTATTCGAGGCTCAATGGTAACACTAATCTAGGAGCATGAACTCCACAAGCCTTTCCATCTATGATGAAGATTTTATAAGAGATATCATTCATTAGAAACAACCTCTTTATCCTTGAAGGAAACCAGAGAGATATCACTCCATCATAAAAATATATACCATACCTAATGTAACTCATCTAAGAGAACATGCTCTAACAGGTATCATTGGGTCGATGACCCATCAATTCAATCCTAAGTGGCATGCACACATTAGAAGATGCATGTTGAGTCCCTCCACAAAGAAATTAACATTTTCACTCCTAATATATAGATACATATATAGGGGATAACACCCATACCATATGGAGGAATACTTAAACCCTACTAGAAACACTGAATATCTTATTTCATATATAGGGTTTCACAACCAATAATGCTAAGGGATACCATGATTCTAATATGGTGCTCTAGAGATCATATCACTTAGATAGGACACCACACACATGACTACTGGGGGATGCCACACATCCTTCCTTGTCTAAAATACTTGTTACATAGATAATAAGTCATTCCAATAAAAACAAACATATAATAAAAACACAAATATGGATCCAAAACCATGTAGGGGTTTGTACTTTCGATGATACCAAAAACCCCACCACAACAAACCATGAAGTAGGTGATCATACTCAGGATGATGCCACAACCCCTTATAAAACATCCCACTAATTAAGGGATCATATATTTGATAATCCCTCAAAGACTTCTCAGATAGACAACTAGATTGGGGATAACCTCCCTATATATGAAGGTCAAGATGATACAATGAACCCCATCTAGGGAAGATGATATGATATATTATCTCACCCTGTCTTCCTGCATGGATAAGACAATCTTATCCAGAGTAATTTTAGTGATGGGATTATAATCCTATACCAAGGATGTAATGCCACATTTTACCCTCATAAGGGTAGACCATGGTAATTCACTCAATCTATACTCGTGTATACATCTATATCATGGGTGCTCCACAAAAATCACATCATGCCACATCTCTATCACCCAATCCATGGACAATATACCATCCAATGTGAAAAATATTCTCTTGATAGGCTACTCACGATCCTTCATTTATGTTTTAAAAATGGACATGCATGAGAGAGAAAACTCTAAGGGGAGTACATAGTGTATACCCACAATATCTTCATGCCCCTCGATGATAGACACTATCCATGTATAATAATAGTACCATACATGTATTAGTTCCTTTAAATTGGGTGTATCTCATGTATGATGGTGAGTAACCCCATCCTTTATCAAAGGAATGTTATAACCATACATGTTAAGGTGATCATGTTACTCCACATGACATGTACCCTCGATACATGTAATGTCTTGGACATCTAGACACATGTCCTTGTCCTTATACACTATTCATTTTCAGCACCCCATGTCCTTTCCCGAAATGCTAGGCCCATGTACCTAGTCTTGTGCTTCCAAATAGGAATGTCTCTTTGCTTGCTTTTCTAGCCCATGTCTCCAGAAACAAGGTTTGGGCTCAATACAATTTTTTTACCCCCGGAACATGGCATGTAGTACATAAATATCATCATCCCCAAAATGGAAAGACCACACTGTGTGTGATCCTATACTACACAATGTGTGATAAGAAATTGTGAATGATAATTCCTTAAGAGATACATGAAACTCCCCAGTTTTCAGCAAAATACATAGATCTACCCCCATGGTATTAGTATTAGTCATAATAGGGATCTAAAACATTAAAAAACACATCAATGGTTATTGGAATGTAAAAATCATAAATCTACCTACCTCATGGTTTAATGGCCTAGATTTAGGTCTAGATTCATGCTACATTTTCCATTGCACCATGATTTAGGAGTGATCACTATCATGATCTAAGATCAACAACTCATCATGTTCTATGTTAGGCATCAGATCATCTCTCATGCATGGGGGACTCACCATTCTTCCATGTGAGAGAAATCAATGGTTTTGGGAGATTGGGGTTATTAATTTTATATTATTAAATAAATAACCCTCTAAATAACACACGACCAACACAACCACAACTGAGAACCTGACATAGAAAAAATTTAAATTACATATAAGGTAAATTCTTCTTTAGAGACTCAGCCACATTGTCAGATTTCCAATCCAAGACATCAATATAGAGTTCTTCCAATTTTTACAAAAAAATATATTCATCATAAAATATTTAATATTTTTAATATCACCATATCATGGATCTCTAGAACCTAGAATACAACAGTGACTCATTTCTTTGTTTTTAAATATTCATATAAGTATTCCAAAGTCATATATTAAAAAACTATATTCACTACATTATACCCCCACCCAATCAGGATTATCATACCCAAAAAAGATATATTATAAATATACGGTATACCGATCACTTAACTGGACCTCGCTCTCAATTTTTCCACTGAAGGGTTTCTATAGTCTCTATAAACACATGAACTAAAAATAAAAAGCAACACCGAAAATATAGTTCAAACTATTTTGGCATCAAGAAGTGAATTGTTTTTGTGTTTCATAATATATTATTGTTGGAAAACACAAATCACATTGGCTATCTAATGTAATAGACTGTAAAAGTACACCACATATCTATCCCGACATAGATATAGACGTAACCTGACAATACTCACCCACCCTTGTAAAAAATACAACATAAACATCCATCACTAAAACCTACTATCTATCAAAATCTTTTGTCTTGATTCTATCCAACTAGTACATAATTGACTTACAGGGACTCCCGATCATGGACTAAAATAGTGTTATCCCAATGGTGGAATGACTTCTTCAATATTCCAACATTAAAACATGAACTATGTTCTAAAAAATCTGAAGGGTTCCCTCTTCTTGGAATAACCACCCCACTCTTGAGTATACTGATAAGGGAATATAACCTCCTTATCACCCCATATCATATTTTTACCTGTTTCATCATCAATCATTAGATTGTTTACATACCCCCCACCTTAGAGAAAATCCACCAGGATTATGTCATGTCGATATTCGATCAGGAAATACCTTGAGAACCAAATCTTCTAGTTTTACCTCCCCGACTCATTGTAAAGGAAGAGGGGTAACCACCACTAACTAGAGACTTGTCTCGTCACAAAAATGTTTCTCACATGAAACGATTATTCTGAAAAAATGAGGATACCAATGAACAACATAGGGATGCACAATCTCACACAATAGGTCTTACCAAGGCCTCCTTCTATAAACCTACAACTGCATCACAACTATTGAAGATCATCTGTAGTTAATCGGCATGATAAAGAAATGTTTGAGGGAGTCCATTGGGTTTAATTTTTCATAAAAGAAAACTTATTGTGGAGGTAAATGAACCTTTCCTCTATTATAAATTAAAAACTCCACCACTCTATTATGAAACCAAAATCTCATAGCACTACTACTCAATGGTTCATAATAACCATATAATAAAAGTCAATTGTAACATCCCACACATAATCTCTTCAAACATAGAATGGGATCACTCTTTTGTGGAGGAAAATTCTATACAACAAGCCAATGTTCTAAAACACCCACTATTGGTAACCACCTAATAATAGATCTTATGAAACCAATCCCTTATATAAAACATCATAATTAGGTAACCCTATCAATGTTGAAAGATTTTATGAGAGGCCCTCTCCTCCTAGAGATAGGTGTAACTATATCTAGAACCATATAGTCATTAATCATCCATTTAGGTGACTCAAACATAGGTTCTGAGCATAATTTCTCCACTTGTATCACTAGGTTCTACTCCAACACTCTGTAATGAAACCCCTCCCTAATCACACAAGTCAAAAGATGTCATATTCCACACATTTACACTACCATCATTGGGTGGAACTGACTAAACCACATGATTTTACATAAATCACAAAAACATGTCTTGGTGGGGGAAACATCCATCTTCCCCATGAATCTAAATCTATATCAAATAACATGATCACATGGATCTAATAATTACTCATGTTACATGTGATAAACCTAAATCTATAATTTAATTAATATAGTACCGCTAAATTTTTTATAACAAAAATACTAAAAAAGTATAAAAGACAAAGAGAGTGTGTCTAGAAATACTATAATCCTTTGAGTCATACACATTTTCATCCTACAACTGTCCACTACCATATCCTCGAGCTCCATATTCAAGGAACATACCACCCAAGGGTGTTGGTGGGAATATATCTAACCATATTACACCTCTTTCTACTCTCCTCACTACTCTTCCACATCCACCATCATTCAAAACTCTATCCTATTATTAGTATTTCATTAGACTATTTCCCTCTAAGAAGCCCAAAGTGTCATAAAATCTCCCATCATATTTCCATATCCATCATAAGATAAATATTTCATCTGTTATAGAATAATATATCCATCCGAATAGAATTAGGTCATAGATCCACCATGCTATGATAATCTACAAAAGAGTCTCTCCATCCCAGATCCCTTATCCTACCACCAGCTACCAGCTACAGATGTATCAATTATGATGTGATCATCACCAATAGTTGGAGTCTTCTCTACCAGAAATCAATTCAACCCCAATTCTCTCTCAAGCACCCCAACATAGGTAGTGACACATAATTATATAACTCAATTATATATACACTAGGGTATTTCTTGATTTATGTTCCATGATGATAAAAAAAATCTTAATTCATATCCAAAGAGTCTCTTTAATGGTATGTGAGACTCTCTAAATACCCTTACATTTTCATGCTATCTTACAAAAGCTATATATGTTCCTAGACACAAATTGATCTCAATGGGGATGGAAAAAACTCTTCCCAATTGATCTGATCAAAATATTTCTATGTGGGAATCAACACATCGTGGGTCTGGGTCCGTATAATCCACTATCAAATAGTTGGGCCATACCAATGACTCAATTTAATGACCACTATTGCATCAGGAGGTGTATCCACAAGGAATAAATCAAGTGTGACAACCTCAATCTAGTGTTCATATACCTAGGAATTTGGATCACCATAATTTCTCTGAGGCTTATGTCTCTGGAACTCATGTAGTGCACTCAATCGGTGCACATCCTCCACTTAAACTACCAGCACAAGATGCTACTCAATAGGAGGTTGATCGATTGAAATACCTCCCACAAAATCTACCTCATGAACAGTTCCATACACTAAATCCTCATCACTGGTCAGATTTTCATGAAAAATAACATCATATAATAGTGTGTGGATGTCATCATATTGGCATCCATGATATAATCTAGATCCACCATGATCAATGTGTTTATATGGGTAGGTTACTCAATATGGACATGTAACCCACAACCCATTCCACTATGATTCACATCCTAAAATTTCGCTACAACTAGTTCCTAGATATTCTTACTCAACATGTAGATTTTCAGAGTCTCAGTGAATGGATATGTTGGCCACCACACAAATAATATAGTTCATGTCCTGAATGAAAAACACAAGAACATAACTCTATCAAAAGAAATCCCATGGAAAACTGATAAGTATTGGACCAAATGTATAACTGAATCGTCTAATACTACGTTGTCCCAACTCAACCAAATAGGTTCCAATACATGAATATACCAATCCTACATTCAATAGGTTGAGGTTGGAGAATAGTGTTGTGTAGGAATATCACACATGTGTAAGTACATATCAAATCGTACCCATGTGCCCGAACAAAAATCCATCTACATCAACCCATGTTGATTTAATAATAGATAAAAAATTCATCAATACATCTATTAAACAATATATGTACTACAAAATTATAGAAAATGTGAAAATAAAAAAATAAAATCCCACAAAAAACCATAAAGGTGTATAACATTCATAAATAGAGATGAAAGATGTAAAATGAATCCACTAGAACAAACCTTCTTCAAGTATAAATATACACATTTGGATGACTATCTCACTCATCAATTCATTCTATGGGTCCTCCTAGTACTCCATTAATAGGCATGTCACCTACTCAATACATGAAATGTTTGAGAAAATCCCATGCATGGGAAAGATTAAATATACCCATTAGGCTCCCTAAGAACCAAAATAAAATAGTTGAACTCAAATGAAACCTTCTACTCAATCAGGGCCATAGGGAACCTAAGTTTGATAGAATGAGAAAATAAATATTGAGTACTTCTCTATCATACATGATTTGTTAACTCAAACAACATGGTGTGTTGAACATGTAATGTGGAGTCACTGTAAGGACTCCAAAAATCACCCAGATATACACATCTCATATTCCAAGTATCATGAGGTTCCAAACTCACTTCCATACATGAGATTATTTTCAAGTATCAGAGAAAATTTTCATCTAGGATCACACACTCTATGAGCCTTTCCATCACATATGGAACTCATCTATGAATATCACTCGTTAAGAACAATCCTTCCATCCATGATAGAAAATTTGAGAGACATCATTCCATAAGGAAAAACTATTTCATCCCTAATGAATCCTATATGAGAAATCACTATCCATCGGTTATAAATTGATCTAGGGATCATCACTTCTATACTATGTGGGATACACCTGAGAGAACATTCTCCATGGGTCTCACAAAAAATAAAGTCACCCCTTCACTTAGAATATCTCGATACTCAGATAGTTGTTCACACCCATCCAATATGGGGGATTCCTTATACCATATTGGAATCACTAAATATATCATATCATATATAGTTCATAATCTAAAGGAGTTATTTGATATATATCACACTAAGGATGGTTGGGGAAAGCCACAAACCCAACCAAGTCTCAATGTCATGATACATATATAGAGGAACATTCCTATGACCCAAGGAGATATGAAAAACCAAAATCTAAATTAAACCACTTGGTATGGTACTGTATTATCGACAATACCATGAACACCATTGGATCCAAAAACTGAGTAAGGGATTGTAATCGTGATAGTTCTATAGATCCTACTAAAACTGACTACAATGTAGGGGATCAGATAACTAATGAATCCTCAAATAGTAATAGTTTATCTTACATCATAGGGGATTGAATCCTTATATAATAAGTTCATGGATATATTATTAATCCCATATACGGAAGAAAATATGATATAGGATCTCACCCAAGCATCATGAAGGGATACACCAACCCCATCTAAGAACATCCTTTCAAGGGGATCAAAATCTTATACTGAGGACATATTGCAACACTATACAATCACAGTTGAAGACTAAGGGAATCCACTCAACCAATACTATTTCATACATTTGTATTATTATAGATCCATATATTTCACCAAGATTTACATCTCTATCACCAAATCCATGCCCACTATCATGTCCAATATGAAAACCTACTTATGATCAGATACTATTGGGAAACCATCCATGCCCTAAGGATAGAGATGTGTGTGGGAGAAAAATGAAAGGGGATTATATTAAATAGACCCACAACACACATAATGTATCTCTAAGTTGGCCTTATATCCTTTTCCCCTCATGGTACTCAATTTGTATTTGGGTACATTCATGGGATGTACATCATGACACACAATGTGTGACCCTATTCATTCATTTGAAAATTTCCATGTCCATACATGGCTGGTTTTCCAAGTCCATCCACACAGTGTAAACCCTCTATAAACACCATTTCGTGGCTATCCAGTCACTAGGCCATTTCCCCAGCCCTATCCTGTTTCTAGAACCTCATACCCATATAATTGGACATGTAAATCCACACTAAAATGTTTTTATACATGGCATACCAACCGAGGTCTCTTCCCACATGTCTTGGTCTCTCGACATATATTGTACCCATTTTACATAGTGTGTGGTAAAAATATATAATCTTCCTAAAATGTGAAGAACACACAACATGTTCACCTACACTACTCAATATGTGATCAAAAATTCTGGATGGGAATTCCCTTTGAACAGTGTGATACTCTTTGATTTCCACTAAAACATGTAGGTCTAATTCCAACAGATCACTAACAGTCTTAATAGGTCTCTTGAAAATTAATAAAACATATAAAAGTGGATTAGAATGTAAATATTGTAAATCCACCTACATTGTTGTGAAACTAAGAAGATTCATGTGCAGATTGATTCCTTGAAGCCACTACACCATGATCTGAGAGTGATTTCCATCAATATCGATGATCATTATATCCTCATTTCATTGGTTCCACCATGGTTCATCCATTACACTATGGGGTCCTCACTTCTGTCATATGTGAGTCCCCAACGGGATTTGGGGAAAGAATACATTAATTTAATTTCATTAAATTAAATACCCTTTATTTAACATCTTTCTAACACTCTTTCAACAAATCACCCGACACAAACAATATTTATGTCTTACTTAAGGTAAAATCCATGTTTTGGACTTAATTGCATTCTGTGATTTCCCATCTATGAATTTGATCTTTTGTTACAACATTTTAATTAAAAAGCTCTCTATGTATGATAAAATATTTAATATTTTTAATATCATTGCACCGAGGCTCTATAAACCCTTGAATCATGCACTAACATTGCACCTTACCTCATAAATAATTATTGAAATCTTCAAAAGTTTTACATAAGGAAACACAAGTTTCATAATGTTCCTAGATCTTAGTCATCGAGTTCTAAAATAATTGCATCAAATATTTATGGAATGATATATAAAATACTCTAAATAATAATAAAATCCACTATCATCAAAACAGAATATATTATGGAACTCATAATGATTTTAATCAATTAAAGAAGTCATATAGTGTTTCATCATTATTCATCTTGAGATCATCATATTCAAAAATTCAAACTTGTGTCTTACCACTCTTAACTTTCTCATTTCATTAATAAATGTATTATAATTTGTCCTTAATCACGTATATCCTATTTATCCATTAATATGTAGGAAAATAAATCTATAAATGAGATGGAAGGATAAAATAATGATCATGAACATTATTCAGTAGATTCTTATTATCAACTTATTTCACCATTGTACCATCAATAGAAAGTAAAAACCATTTATGGATGTCGAAAATACATTCCGACTAATAGATAAAACATATGAAAATATATGATATTTATAGATGTAATAATTATTCCTATATAATATGGTATCAATGTTATATTTCAATAAATTAATAGTTTTAATTTTTATTATATAAATGAAAAGTCAAAATATTTAGCCCCTAAGGAAAAAATTCATGATTCTAAAAATAGATTGTTAAATATAAATTTCAATTGATTTAAAAAACCATCACATCAAAAAATATAAACATTATGATCTTTAGAGAGAACATAGACTTCTCAGAAACCTGTTCTGATATAACCAATAATGGTGGTTGTTAACTGATAGGGGGAGGGGGTGAATTGATGAAAAATGTAATACTTTATCCTTTATTATTTTTATAGAATTAAACATGTTAGAAATGTTAGATTGGGAGAACTCATTACATAACTCGAAAAAAATGAGAAAATAAAAATATAAGGGAACTCAATGTACATGGTTCACTAATCAAAAATATTTTTTAATCATTGTAATAATTTAAAATCATCTAAGACCATACAATCCACTAGAACCACCATAGTGGATATAAATAGGCAGGGTATATCATTTATCTATAACAAATTTATTATTATAATGTTATCTCTAAAAAATTATCATAAAATAAGGCACTGTAATCAAGTACTATATTGAAGTAGGTATTACCCCATTCCTACTTTTTTTTCTAGAAATGAATATGTGTTTCCCACCCTATTTCATAGTTTATAACATGTGAATTTATATTCTCTTCAATAAACATGACATGTGTGATGACCAAAAAAATAAAACCAAGTATGGGTTATTTTTATTATTCTACTTATTCTACTTATATTTCTAGATATACACTTCTCATTATTTTTTCCTTTTTGTGCTCACTTGACAACCCAATATTTTCAATCATTGTACTAAAAAACCACCCAATTATTATTTTATTAATGAACCATGAAAGGAATATATTTCATTATATCTGAAATAGATCCATCACTTTCTCTCTCTTAATATTTAAATTTCATATTCAAAACTCAAACTATCAAATTATATCATCTTTTATTGACTTTCTCTTTAACTTATCAATATTCTCTAGTTATTTTTTCAGTTTTAAATGAAATCATGGAATTAATGCATAGATTACAATTGATATAACTTGATTATAACTATATCATTAACATATTATTCTTTTATAGAGTGAAAATATTCTTCATGGTTAAACCCCTTTAAATGTTTTTTAATGATTATCATGAACAATGTATGATAATATCTTCATAGAGTGACCACATTCCTATAAATACTTGTATTATGATTTTCATTTCTAATATTTAATCAATACATGATATTATTTAATATAATCATGTTAAATCACTATAAATTTGAAATTATTGATCTATAATATCAGATAGTACTTGATAAATATATCATACAATACAACAATTATAACATATAAATGTTATTATTTTAATCACTTTGGTAACATGTAGAAAGTTCATATTTTTACTACAAATGGAAACCTTGTGGATCACTCTTTAGTTACCTTTTTATTCTTTAGATGTTGAAAATTTTCATACCATCTATAGAATAATGAATATAATATACTCCATTGGACATAAAAATGATTCTTTCTTATTGATATTCCATTAGATCATTTGTTGTCCCCTGGCGGTGAATCAGTTGTGACTACTTATTACCAAATTCAAAATATTTATATGCTTTTTTATTAATTATCATTTAATATTTTTCTAAATGTTATGATATAAACTAATACTCTAATGTCATGCCTAACACATGATAATCATATGAAATATATAATTTAATGTGAATGATAATACATATTTTTTTACAAGGTTCATCACCATCACTAGAAATATACTCATGATTTTAATTTATTATTCACTCTGACTCAAGGATTCTCAATGGTAAAAATGAGTTATAAAAGGGTAGATATTATCCTGAACCCATGGTTCATACCTCAAAAACATTTAGTCTCATTTTTCTCCTGAATATATTACTATATTTATGTAACATCCCAAATTTTTTTGTTTCTCAAATATTATTATATAATTTTCTTTAAAATTGATGAATAAAATATGTTTCAATATTCATGATGTATATAAATCAAATAATCATATATTATGCAAAAAATAGTATTTGACTACAAATACATATTCAATAATAAAAACATGAAACATGTTATTTATAAATATGTAAGATATCATATCATTTATTAAATTCATTTGATGGATTCTAACAACTCAATCTTCAAGTATCTTGACTAACAATGAATAAAAATAATGACACCATACATGTTTTTCCTATTCATGCCTTCTTATTTAATTATTTAAATTTTTTATTACTTCTATAATACATAGTATCTATGATATTATTCTTATAAATATTTTATTCTATTTCTTCTAATGAAATTAACTAATTCAATTCAAATAAATCAATCTAACTTCTTTTTAAACCATTATATATAGAAGGTTCCACCTCTAAAACACAGTTTCACATTTTTTTCGTTTACCATAGATATATTTCAACCATCTCTCTCTCATTATCATAATTTTTTTCTTAGATCAAATAATAATGTTTGCTGTATACTGAATAATGATAATATTCTATAATCACAGTGACGTAATCACCTATCATTTTCTTCAACTTTACCACTTGGTTTTGTTCCCACCATAATTGAATATTACATTTATAATAAATTCTTTTCACCACTGCATCTCAATGAATACCCTTATTCTAATATCATAACATTTCATCCCTAAATAATCTAAATAAAATTAATTTCTTAGAATACCATTTTTCTAACTTGATCCCATTTAAATAAAACTCCATTTATTTATAATAACATCTCTAAAATACATCCTCTGAAAATATTTCCACAACCCTTACAAAAAAATCTCCAAATTTATATGAATGAAATAAATCCCTTTATCTATTATAGTGTCTATTATTTCTTTATGGAATGATTGGATATGAAAATATTAGAAATATTTAGTTTTAATCTTGAGTTTTATTATTTCATTTCTTCTTGAATAATAAAATCATATTATGATGTTTTGTATTCTAATGAGTAGTTCATACACTATAAAATTTTATTTGTGGTTTTTAATATTCTTTGATTTATAAATACAATTTTCAAATTACATAATTTTGAAACTGATAATTTAATTGACTATTAATGTCTTCATTTTTAATATAATTTAATATTATGAAAATATTTATTAAATTATAGATTTAAAAATCATTACTATATTTTGATCTTGAATAACAACTTCAACGTCATTTAATAACAGTATCTTCTTTAGAATATTTCTTTTGAAAAATCATAGTTACTTATCCATTTGAAATTTATGAAATATTGGCCATGAGATGATTTTTATGATGACTGATATTCAACTATATGATATTTTGTTTGATTATATTATTTTTTATAATTTACAATCAATATAGAGTACTTAATTAGAATTAATGAATTTCATGTAATTCACTATATTTCCATACCATTGAAAAAATTGAACTGAAATAGTGTATTTTGGAAGAGTAAATGACTATTAAAAATTCCTCTATAAAAACTCTTACAAAGTCCTATATTAATTTTATGAATTTTCAAGTAACACTTTTTATGTGTTGACTGACTCTTATGATGTGGTAATTTACTCTTATGATTTCGAGAAATTATTTCAAATTTTAGCAATGACTCTAACCAAGTCATTTTTTTGTCATGTTTTTAATGACATATACATTGGAAGACTCTTATAAAGAATATAAATGCCTCTTATTTTGTTTATATTAGTCATTACTTTTCTAATATTCTAATCTATTTATTAAATGTCCCTTAAAATGTTTCAATAACATTTAAGGAAATGTAATTTTTAAAATTTAAGTGATTACTCCAAATTCCAAAATACATGAAATTTTATTAGAGCTTATTCTATTTCAATTTGATACTTATCAATCACCCCAAATAATATAAAATAAATTTCATTATAATTTGGAAATACGGTAAAATTTATAAATCTTGTAACATAACTCTAATGTCTTATGAAGTAGTTAATTACCCCAACTACAGTTCCTATAAGAATTTTGATACCACTTTAATCCCATCATAAAATATTCATTTTGATGTCCTTATATAGTATAATTTAATCACATTACTCAATATAAATCATGCTTTGAATTACATGTATGGTCTCTCATAGCCTTGGATAGCTTGCATTCTTATTCCGATAAAATATCCAGATTCTATAAAACAAACACCTTTTTAAACTCAATCTGAAACATTTGTGGTCAGCACATTATACTTCCATAATCACCTAAAAATGATTAATTACAAACTAGTACTCAAATAATATAGTTTATATAGGTACATAATATAATATATCCATCATAGTTCTATAAAATAGTATTTTAACAATTTTTTACCCATGAATTTATGGGTATCCTCTTCATCGTCTTTTGGATTTACATCTACTACTCTAGATAACATGATATATTTAAATTCTAGTTAAAAAACAATAAAATAATAACAATCCATTAATTTTTCAATCACCAATTTATATATTTCATAATGACTTTAATAAGATCTCATAAACAAATTTCAAAATTAACATATTTTTTCTATGAGTGTTTGTTCCCCCACCCTATATAAAAAATATAATGTTCTTTGTTAAGGGGGGAAATTTTGAATCATTAAAAATTACTTGAATTGAGAATTCATATTTTCCCAATAATTCTCCAATTTTTTATTCTCTCCCTTATCAAGGGAATAAATCAATTCTATATTAGAGAATGGTTGTGCAATTATTTTCATAACAACATTCCACCAAAAACATCATCTCTAATAATATGTGATCCATTTTTAATGTATATGATAATAGTGGTTGGTTTATAAAATAGGGTTATGAATACACTATCTATAATGTGATACAAAATATTAATTCACATATTATAGTCCCTATAAATATATTTTCAATAAATTCTTTAAATTAATAGTAAACATCAATAAATAAAATAATCATTCAACTGAAAGGTATGTCGGTACACCATTTAGTTTGGTATTAAATCTCTATTATCAAGAACATATTTTATAGTCCCAAAAACTAATGGGAATATGGTCAACATGAGTCAATATCTAGTTTGTGTAAATTATATAAATATTATATATTTACATACAACCATTATATCGTAGAATTTTCACCTTTTTATCCTCATTCAAGGAATTATACACAATTATCATCATTATGGGTAATTTTCATCCAGAGAAGCACCAATCATATATGATAACAGTTAATGTATAATATCAATTTACTTGTAGTAAATTTTGTGTTTCATGGATACCACGTCATAAAAGTTAAAGTATTACATGATGCATAAATATAGAAGTTTTATGAGGATCATGAAATTCAATCATTTATCCTTTCTGAAGCATCACCATCAATTCCTAAAATAATGTAGTATAAAAAGTAAATTATGTGAATAAGGTGGGAATCAATAAACTCTCTATTTAGAGCATCATAGCTGATAATTGAATTAAAACATGGAGACTCCTTTCATTATAGCTCTCAAACCTTGATAACTCTTCTTTATTACTTCATCATTGATTTTACAAAAACGTGCATATTTTGAAAGCATATATATCACATCCTATTTAGATTTCTTATTTGTTGTAATAGTATTCATAAATTACCATGTAAGGAAAATTAATTCTTTAATCTTGTGATATTTTCTTTTCCAATTCTATTAGAGATGAAAAAATTGTTAATGATTTTGTAGAACATTATCAGCCATCTACTATTGTGTAAGATTTCTTTTAATAGTATCTATTTTTATTAATTAGAGTTGGTAGGTCTTTACCTATAGTTTATGATAGAACCACCTATAATGTAATTGATTTAATTCATTTTGAAGTTGTATAATATGACATTCTACTCACTATTCAAACATTTCCAATGTCTTTAGGGATTTTATTCTTTATAGAATTTTAAAATCCTTCATCAGTGATGTTTTTTTTTATTTTATTTTTTAAAAGGTTGGGGATAAAGCCTCAATTTATTATTAAATAAAATACCACTTTAGAGAGGGTGGAGGGAGAACAATTAAATAGCCCAATTTCCCAATGCCAAGTGGCTTAAATACAAGGCTTAAAAGCCTATTTTTTGGCCCAAAGTACCCCTCGGTGAACAGTACTACTACAATACCCACGTAGCTATAGTACCACCACCACTATAGTACCTACAACAGTCCCTCCGCCGCTATATTTTCATCAATACTACAGTTCCACCGCTGCTACAATACTGCTACAGTACCCTGCTAAGTACTGCTACAATTCTTGGAAATACACTCCCTTCTCGGATTTGATCCTAGGTCTTTTGGATGCCAAGAAAGAGCTTGTACCACAATGGTACAAGCTCGTTGGCTCACCGGGGATGTAAAGAACTAAACCAATTCAACTTTAAATATCATTTAATGATTCTATATTTGCTTTTAGAGTGACTCAATTATCAATAATCTGCATCAATTAAATACAATAATCCACCATGTTTTTTTATACCCTAAACAAAGAATTTATTCCTTACTGATGGGGAATCATCTTTAGAATTTATCACTAACTTATTTGGTTCAGATTTATTAGTGCACCCATTTTATATGTTTATCCATTAAGTTTGAATTTTTGTATTTTCTCACATGATTTCATTTTTTTCATGGTATTTCCAAAAAAATGATATTTGTTGTACTATATAGGTTTAAACCCACATAAATATTTACAATGAATACCTTTATTATAGTACTCCTAGAAATATTCCATCCATCCAAATATATTTTTGGAAAATATATTTATCTTCTTCCATGAATTTTTTATTTTTCAAACACATATTCTATTTATACCAATTGTGCTCCCCCTTAATGTAGGCCTTCTATCATTTCCATAAGATTACATGTTAGGCTGAAATATAAGAGCCTTCTATATGAAACTGAAATAGAAAACTTGTGTTCTAGAAAGATTTATTTAATTACATTAATGGTAAACTAAAGTTATTTTCATATTTATACATTTTTAATAAAAACACAATTACATTGGTATCTATTTAAGGAGTTTCTCTTCTTTGATTTGTTACCATCGACCCTTGGAAATATGGTGGGGTTTTTAAGTGTTTCTATCCACCTAAATCAATTTAAATTTTATCTTTATAACTACAAGAAAATATAAAATGTTATAAGTACAAAACAATTTAAATCAATGTGGCTTACCTTTCAACAAGATCATATAGTGGATGGATCTATGTATAATCTATTATTCTTTTATACACTAATATGTGACTTTTAAAATTAATTTCTCTAATTTGAAAATTTGGTTAAAATATTTTTTACTAGATTTTGGGGATTATTTCTTGGTGTTTTATAGATTTATCACCATTAGATCCGATATAATATATTTTGGATAAAAATGTTGCTCTAGAATTCAAGTTATTTCCCTTATTTTAACAAATATTTTTAATGTTTTAATTATATCCTTTTTAATTTTTCTTGACTATAGTTGAGTATTTTAAACATATTTTATTTTCATTTATTTTACTTCTATCTGATCAAACATAAAATTTAAAGATAATAGATATAGTTTTTCTAATGCATGGATCATTTCTATAAAAACATACAAAAACCCAATTTTATAAAAACAACCCATTTTAATCTTTCTTCAGCAAGAGAAAATAATTAATTATAATGTAGAATAGATTATTCCATGGATTAAATATGTTTTATGAGTGTGTTACAAAATCTGGCCTATTTAAAAAATGAATCTACCATTTTATGATATTCAAATTGTAACTGTTATTTTTTATCATGTATCCACATGATAAATAAAATTTTTTTGAGAAAAAACCTTAATAAGAACTCTAATTATATAATTATTTACATTAGTTAAAAATAATTTAGTGGTTTCTTAAACACATTTTCATCACAACTAAATGTTTATGGTCGTTATTATATGACCAATAAATTTTCTTAAATGATAGACGAAATACAAAAACACAACCCAATCAATATTGATAAAACCAAACATGCATGAAAAATAAACAACCCCAAAATATAGAATATCTGAAATACCTATACAATAGAATCAATATTTATTGAATGTTCATGGATATTATTATTGAAAAAATTTGGTTTCATACCACTATAAGTAATAAAATAATCATTGGGTTCTTGTTCAATACATGAGGATTTATGTAAGCATGAAGGGGTTTATGTTACTTCACATTGAAGCGGTGACCACTATATTGTTGAAAATATATTCTCAACAATCATTTCATGAAATTGATGATCATATATACCACTTTTCCTCCCATAGTAATGGGTGAACACACATAATTTATTAGGAATTTATCAATAATATTCATTGAATGAAGAGAACTGGAATTAAACTCATATGTTACTACTTTTTTTATTGTTCTTCATTGAAAACATCAATGAATCTATGAATACATTGACTAATTCATCACATGGATTAGTAACTATAATATAATTTTAAGAATTCTATTAGGAATTCCAACTAAACAAAACTTTTTGTACAGGTTACATTGAACACAACCAAGTTACATTGACACCAATGCCTCCTTAGGCTAATTTTTAAGAATATGCCAGAGCCATTGTATCCTTCTATTATATTAAATGATATGAATTTAGTTTTAGATCACCTAACAAATCCCCCACCTACTTTAATATAGCATAAATAATTTTTAAAAAACACTCATTTTATTAAGAATCCATTCAAAACAATAATTTGAAACAAATTTATTTCAATACATCTATTTTGAAACAATTATATTTCTAAAACATATACATTATTCAAATATTGAATTGTGTGACATAGAAAGACTATGTAGCATTACAAAAAATAAATCTATATTACACAGTTATAATAAATGACTAACTTTGGGAAAGTATTAGTCCTACTCAAGATACTAATGAGATATGTGTGATCTCTATAAATGATACTAATATACCTATTGAAACATGTCCACCAGAATATTTATCATATAAAATTAAAAAAATAATATATCCTCACTTTTACCATGAAATTGACTATCCAATATACATGGAAAACTACCATTATAGTGTCATAAATATCACATATTCTTGATTCTCCAATATATATTGAATTTGTATATGAATATAAAACATATCATTTATCGAACTAATGAGTATATTACATGTCCCTCATCAATGTAATTGAACGTATCATATGTGACTCAAATAATTATGTATTTTCATCTGTTCGTTATAATTAATTCCCAATCCATGTGTCTTCACATTATATAGATGTAGATAAATCCTGTATTAGTTGTTCTCTAACAGAGGACATGGTCAACATCATACTCAACCACACCTAGAACAACTATGTCACAATAGATTACGTTATATGGATATCAAGGTATGAAGGTTATCATAATTACTATTTTTCATATAACTAGTAATAAAGACTTATAATAAGTATACAAACCTATTTATATTGTTTAATATATAAAATTCCTCGACATAAACTTTTGAGGGTCAATCAATGTTATAGGTCCCTAATTTTTACATCAATAGTCTATTATTTATAACATATATATAAATATTTTTAATTATTATGAAATTTTATTTATAATAACCTTAACATATTGTCACAACCCAAAATCTTCTATGATGATCTTCAATTAGGTAAGACAAAAATTCATATATTGAGGAGGGGTAATTATTATTTCTCAACATGAACAGTATATAGAAAACATTAAATAATGATATTGTATATATTTAATTTTTTATAACATGATATACTTCATATATAAACACTCTAGACCTAGTATCCCAGATATAATATCCAATTAATTTCATTTGGGTATGATATTGGAAAATAAATCCCCATGAACTGAATATTATAGTTGTCTTTGTAAAGTATATACATTTATAAATATCAAAATCCATTTGAAAAAATAATTTACAACATATTTAAGGTAAATATTAAACATCATTAGACTCAGTCAAAAAATATATATTCACATCCTAAACAAGGTAAAAAATAAGGCTGAACTCACATTTTAAGTATAGGTTACATACAACATAAGCAATCATGAATAAATACTGAATCATCAAATTTGGAATATATATAACTGAACACACATTTCTTTTAATCAATACATGATTATCATTATTATGTAAGGAATAATCTATTTGGTGAGGTAAATAACAATAGACATGTGAAATTTATCCAATATGTTGAGAAAAAATGTATCCATTGATAATATTAATGTAATAATATCATGGATACCAACAAATGAAATTTTTGTAAATAAAATTCTTAATATAAGAGTTCATGATCTCATAAATCCTGATATATATAATATCAATACCTTTCTTCAAGATACATTAATCAATGGGGAGTTATAAACTAGAAACACATTTAAATATAGATTCAACTCGTGAATCTATTGATGCATCTTTTGGTTATATAATGATGAGCCCATCCATAACTTCATTTAAATATCTTTTCCCATATATTTAATGATTGGTTAAATTCATGATAAATATCTCTTATCAAAAAATATATCTATTATCTAAAGAATAATAAAATATTAATATTTCATTAGTTAAAGAAATGATATTTAATATAGAAGAATATATATTAAATTGTTATTTTTAAGCAATAAAAAATTCTTTGATAAATAATGTTGATATTTAGAAGAAAAGAAATGTAAATTGATTGTAGTAAAGTGAATGTTTCATAGAAAAATTAATGACTAAAAATTTTATTAGTAAAGATAACGTCAATAATTTCCCAAGTATTATTTATCCTCTACCATTCATAGAAAAAATGATTGTGTTATTATTATAAAATAACTTCAGATGAGTATGTGGAAAATAAAGTGGTGTTGTCAGTGATTAATAGAATCTCATTAAGAGGATCATTAAAATAATTATTAAGGAAAATATTCTTTTCACATCTAAAAACACTTTTTTAAAATTATTACTATATTTGAAAAAAAATTTAAAATATTAATAGAAAATTTTGAAGAATATTCAATGAAATGTGTGTTCATTATTGTAAGAAAGATGAGTTAATTCCATGTTTGTTTAAACATTTATTTTATTATCATCATTAAGGAAAATGAAGTAGCACATTATTTTGAAAACATCAAAAGACTAATTTTATTTTTCTAGTCAAAAATAAATCATGGGTAAAAATGATATTAAATAATCATTCTATAATATTAAAATTATTATTGAAAACATTTTTAGGAAACAATGATTTATAAGGAATCTTTTTTTGACCAAAAAGAGAAATAATGCGGGTTTGTAATGAAAACTATTTTCTCTATAATTTTGCATAACAAAAAATGGTAAATGATAATATTGCTTGAAATACTCATGATTTATGAGAGGAGAATAAAATTAAATGGTTTTGTATGTAAATGATAAAATAATTTCATTCAATATAAATGCAGGATTAATTAATCCTCATAAAAAATGATATTTAACAACAAACCATTACTTCTTTGGAAACTTTTGATTCATAACCCAAAAAAAATACATAAAATGTCATAATAAATACAATAAATATAATGATATTAATTATATAAAATATAACATTGGATGTACATATATCTCATATAAATAAATAGTTTCTTAATACCAAATACGAATCAATGGAGTGCAAATTGAGATGAAATCTCTTTCAAAGATGATATGATTGCTGTAAAAATTTCCTAATGAATTGAATATGTGTTTAAAATTTAAATACATATGATAAAGTTGATATCAAACATAAACCATTAAAAATAAATTATAAGTATAATTTCAGAATATCAAATACAATTAAGAACTCAAATAACTCAAATTAAAATAAATTGATTTACAAAATCCAACACCTCTTAGTAAATTTCATGAAAAATCTCAATGGATTAAATAATTGAAACTGAGACAAAATTACATGAAATATCATATATTCATGTCAATTCATATAAAAGGGAAATCAAATTTACTATATGATATAAATTATGTGCACAACATTACAATATACCTCAACAAAAGGAAATTGGGACAAAATCCCTTACCCCATGATTTCCTTTGGTTGAATTTACATTAACCATTCATATAATGGATTTATAACTGTTATTAATTTATAACACAAGACAATTTATATTTAAAATATCATATAATTTATTATTATAGTATCGTATCACCGATTTGTTAATAATACTTCATTATTACCATTGCTTTGGGTGTTAAATACCTCGTTTTCTCATGCATGTTTTATAGTGGGTAATCTAATTATTTTTCAATGGTAATAGGTATATGTTATATAGAATGATATTAATATTTAAAATATGATGTTTAATAATTTGAAATATTTTTAGAACCGATCATGAAATTAGTACATGAAAAATGAATAACATTTCTATATGGAGATGGTAAGCCATATGTACACCCAAGCAATGATATCATTCCCATAATTATTGAAAGCGTAACGAATTGGATGATATATTAATTTTAATGAGTACATATCTTGATATTTGCATCATATGTATAGGATATTTTGAACATTATGAATATACATGTTAGTTGGGGATGGAAACAAAATTAAATCATTTCATGAGGTGGTAATCCCTTATACAGACGAGCGATGTACTTAATCCCCATTTTATTGAGAAGTAGGATAAATATTATTCTATAAATAGAATAAAATATCTATACATGATATATAATGGTGTAATTATATTTTTATTATTATGACATAATTTAAAGTGTAAATTAAAGAAATAAAAAAGGAACTTAGTGAAGAAAAGTACCTTTACTTAGAATTGCCTCTTTGGATATCTTATTAAGGACCCCTCGTTTCTTATTTTAGAAAAAACAACACCTCTAATTTTTTTAAATATTTTTGACTGGTTTTTTCCATTTTGATATTGAAAAAATTGTCTTGATATGTGTTAATAAGTGACGGGATGGAGTACCCTTTTTAGAGTTGGTGATGTGTTGAATTTTTTTTAAACAACTAAAAGGAATTCAATAATGGGAAGACATATCACCCCAAAGGAATCATAATTTAAAAAATACTGGATTTGGAAGGAATTTATGGTGGATAAAAACCTCCATTACACAAAAATAAAACATTTTATACATGTTTTTCTTTATCATATATCATAACTTACTTTTATAATTATATTTTTCTCTATAGTAATTAGTTTTTTTATTGATGGAAATTTATCAATTAAGTGTCAAACAAAATGAAAATAATTAGGTAATTGGGATACACCAATTAATAATATTATATTAAATTTACCAAATAAAAATTCAATTTCCTTGTAAAATTAATTTTATTTGAAATGCATGTAGCGCACAAAACAACCTTTTAATCAGTCATAGTAAATAAATTTTGCTATATTTACTAATCATTATGACCAAAATTTAAGTTGAACTTATTAAATTATATTAACTTTTTTATGAAAAATTTGGACTACATTTTTTGAAAATTAAATGATAGAACTATTCTAATTTAATTTTCAGAAGTCTCACAAATCGCATCGACAAATGCATTTTTAGATATTCATTCTTCATGAATAAGATGATATTGAATTAATTATACGATGATCTATTATCATTATATGGATTTAAATTAATATATTAATATATATATTTTAGATTTTATTTAAATAATTCATTAGGATGGGTTATTTTAATTAATTGATATGATTGAAAATTATGCATCTAAAAACAATTTTACGAAAATTTGTTTTTAATCCAAAAAAATAATCTTATAACAAAATATGATATACATATTATTCAGATTAAATTAATTTAATTATTTATAACTACATAATAAATTTGTTATTCTGAAACAAAATTCAATTAAAATTTGACATTTAAATTACTAATGTAATTAATAAGGAATGACAGTTTTACCAATGGAGTAATTTTCTTTATTCACAAATAAATAGTTCTTTTCAAACAAAAATCCTAAACTTCCACGGTAAGATAAAAATTATATGTTTATTTCAAAAATTATTCTATTTTTTAATAATACAATTTTTGGAAATTTTATAAAATTATAATAGTTCTAAAAAATAATATAAAAAATAAATCTATTTTTGTTGAAAAATTATTTTCAAGCATAAAATCTCTTTACTTAAAATTTTAGTGATTTTTTACAATGAAATTATAAATATATTTTAAATTATTAGGACCTATGTTCATATATTTCATAATTTTGTAAATCCTAATCATACATTACAAATACACATTTAGGTTATTAGAGTCATATTTAAAAAAATATATTTTGTGGTCCATTTAATATAATTTTCACTGTCATAAACTCTATAATAAATGTATATATTTTAAAATATCATTGAATTACATTCTCCACATATTAAAATATTGCAACATTGGAATTTGAACTTGTTTTGGAAATAAAGTTCTTGATATTTAAATATTCATTAAAAACAACATTTCAAAAATGGACATTAAGAAATCCCTTTAAAAGACAAATACTAAAATATGAAGGTTACGTGGAATAACACATATCTTAGTTTCCATGTATGAGAACATTGGTGGTATCTGAAAGTATGTAGATGGAAAATCGTATAACGAATTATGGGGAGTGATATAGATAACTGATCACAATAAATTCATTTATAAATAGAAATTTAACTACAATAAAATCATAAATCAATTATGAGTTAAATGTTAATTGATTCATCGGATATAAAATTAATATTATTACAATTTTTATTAAATATCATTTTCTTAATGTTGATGAATCATTTTACTATCGGATAACATATATAAATATAGACAATTGGTATATTTCTATTCCATATCTATAATTTCATCCTATGGTTTTTCATTTATCAATTAAAACATCACCTCTTACTCAAAGGAATTAATATCCAATTACAATTTCTTATATCTAAAGAAATAAAATTTTATTTTAATAGAACATAAAATCCATGATAGTGTGACAACTCGTTTTTCTATCTCAAAATATTTACCAAAACCAAAATTCTATAAGAAGTTATCCAATATAATAAATTAATCTAGAAAACCTAAATAGGACTAACCTAATTTGAACATATCAAATCAATCGTGGAAAATATTTCATATTAATAAGAACATCATGTAGGATTGTAGTTTTTGTAACATTACTATCATCCATTATTTTTAGGTTCAATCCCATGGATTTTCTTCATTCGTAGGGTTGTAACTTGACATGCGAGATATCAATTATCTAAACTATAATAATATAACTCAAATAAAATTCCATAAAATATGATGGACATCGTCAAAATTAGCATTAATCATCAAATCATAGTTTCACAACTATGGGTTTCTCTACCTTTTATTTTTTATCATAAAATAAAATAATCATAATTAATTTCTTATCAATTGTCATATTAACACAAAAAATTTGTCAATAAATTTTAACTTATGAATATAAAATTATTCGACTCATAATACTACTCGTTAATCCTAAGGGTTTCATAAACCTTAACCTAATGAGACATATCCCAAAATTTTAAAAATTACATGAAAATATAATCACTTAGAATTTTCAATGGGTGTCTAGGAAATTTTATATATCATCAACCATAAACTCATAAACCTAGAGATATTTAGTAGACTATAGATGAGATATATAGGCTTTCAAAAATTAACCCATTCTCAAGATGTTCAATGACTCTTGTAATAAAAATAATATTGATAGAAATACTTTAAAAACAATATTCATGAATCCCAATACATAAATACATAAACCCTTATATTTAATCATATATATACTGTAACACACAAAGATTTCATAGTACATTATCTCAATAAGGTAATTAAAAAGCTTGCGCTACACGCAACACCGAGTTCGAGCCCACCACAACTTACCAAACTAGTCGTTCAAAAAGCGGATATGAATATTATTAAATGAATTTTGAATCTTATATAATCTATATAATATTAACATCCATATTATGTTTTTTTAGACTTAATATATGAACAAATTCATTTTTTCAGATAAAAGAAATATATTTCAAAAAATGCAGTTTTACCGCCTTTTAGTGGAAATTTTTTTTCAAAGACAATATTTGACACTTTTATATATTCAATTTAATGAAATTAAATTCTTCTTTAGAAGAGGGACACAAAACCTATGTTTGGAAATTTTTTTGGTATTTTTATATGACTTTCATATTTTGACGAGTAATGAAAAATACTTTGTTTTAATTGAAAAAGACATTTTGAATTGAAATAGTTTATAGTGTTAAATTATGAATTTGAAAGGTTTTGATGTATAATTAGATTATATTTTTATCATTTAATACAATGTAGGTCATTATATGTAATTTCACATTTAAATTTGACATAGACACATGACAATCTTTTGATAGTTTTTATTTTTTTAAAACCCGCTTTTTGTTTTTGACAAAGGGAAAAAAAATTATATTAATAAATGCAACTTTAATGTTTTTAATTTGGAAAAATAGAATTCATTTTTGAATTCGTTATATCAAAATTAGATTTGGGTGATTTTTTTGTATATTTTTGAAAAATTTTAATTTTTGATGAATAGTGAATGAACCGCGTAATTATTTAAACCTGACTTTTTTTTAAATAATTATTTAGTTTATTTAAATTTAATTTAAGTAATAATAGATATATAATACTTATATACGTTCAATGTAAATAATTGGTTTCATTATATAAAAAATTTGATGTATAAAATTTTATGGATCTTTTTAACCTCTTTTACTCACCTTCTAGGAGCATTTGTAAATTTGCATAAAACATAATTTTATCACTTCTATGAGTTGAATTTAAAAACTCTAAGAGACATGGTTGATATCAGTAGAAAAAATTTGGTTCAATAATATAAAAATAATTTTCAGTGAATAGTAACTTTTGTCTTTTATTTACCACGATTAAAAGTAAATAGGGTAATTAAAGATAAAAATGATATTATAATTACCCTAACATGTGTTCTAATTCTATTGGATAAGTATATTTCTACCCAAAAATTCATTTGTAATAAAATATGATCCTTTAGACCAACTTGGATTAGATTAAGACATTTATTATTATTTTATTTAAAGAAGAGTTAAAAGTGTTAAATTCAATGTTTAATAACTAAACCATTTTTAATATATAGTTAAACACAATATAAATTCGACTATAAATATTCTTTAGAAATATAAAAATATTTCCTACATAATGGTATTTTATTTATAATTTTTAGACATTAAATAATTTAATTTATTTCTGACATAATGATGATGCAGTAATTGCATTATTAATGATAGAATCGAATAAATGTTATTATAAATATTGAAATAAATATAATTTCAAGGTTTTTATGACATCCATGAATTTTCATGGTGAATATGACATGTTAGAGTTGATTCGATATATCTTTTTTGAAGTAATAATCTTTTCATGACTTTCACAATAACCAAATACCAAATAATGTACAAATTGACAAAAATTAATTTATAAAACAAATATTATATTATTGGTTGATATAATAATCCTAAAAATCTAAGGTTCGACAAACGGTCTTAAATAATATTATATATTTCATTAATGAACCAATTGAGGTTCTATTGGATGTTTATAGTATTTTTATTAACCATATAGTGTAATAATACATGAAGACATGATAAAAGTTAAAATATTTAATTAAGAGTTAAATCTAAAAGATAATTTATATATGGTGACCTATGTAACACCCCGAGCTTCCACGATACGCCTCTCTTTCAATAATGCAATAGCTTGCATTGTACGCATGTTCGAGTTCTAAAACACCGCGACTAATCAAAGTAGCCGTTATGAATAGTAATAACCACTTTTTAAAATTATAGAAATTTTATATTTCAAAATGGACTTCATTTTTGTATTCCTAATATTGAAATTAGCCTATGTTGAATTTTTTGTAATTTTCCGAGAACTTCCAAAATTTTATGAATAGTGAAAAATACTTAAAACAACTTTTTTAATCAAAATAATTTATAGTGATAAGTTATACTATTTAGTGGTTTTAAGGTATAATTAAAATATATTTTTACCATTTTATCCAATGGTGGTCATTAGAATTAATTTAACATTGAAATTGGACATAAACAATTGCCAATCTTTTGATATAAATTGTTTCTTAAAAACACGCTATTTGTTATAACAGCGGGAATTAATTATAAAATTAATTAATGCAACTAATATGTTTGGAATTTTGTAAAATAGACATCATTTTTCAATTCGGAATATCAATTATAGCTTAGGGTGAAATTTTGGCCTTATTCTGAAAAACTTCAATTTTTGATGAATAGTGAAACCACTAAGTGGTTGTTAAATAACTGATTTTTCGTTTAAATGAAATATTACCACTTCTGTGATTTGATTTTCAAAAATCCGACATACATGGTTGTCATTAAGAAGTAAAATGTGGTTCAATGGGATAAAAATAATTTTTTGGTGAATAGTAACTTATTAAGTTCTTAATCGCGATTAGTGGTAATTAGGGTAGTTTAAGGTATAAATAATACTTTAATAATATTAAATGACCTAGACACATGTCCCAACCTCATTGGTTGTGTCATGGCCGACCATGACAAGCCATGGCCTAACTTGGGGACCCCATGGATCCACTTTTGTTGGGAAATAACATAAATTACTTTTTATTTAATGTTAAAGTGAAAATGACACTAACATAAAGTGTTTTACTAAAACAATTTTTAAGTAGGGTTAAACAAGTCCAAATTTTGATTATAAATAGTCATTGGAAAGATAAAAAGATTTCCTATATCATAGTATTTTTTTTTATAATTTTTAGACATTAAATAAATTTAATTATTTATGACATAATAATGATGCAGCGATGACATCATTATTTGACGATTTAAATAAAATGGAAAGATAATATAAAATCTATGAACTACACATGGCCAAAACCAATTGGATGAGTGGATTTCGATGCCTTATCACCTTATCCACGAATTCTATCAATGTGGGACCTTTTAAAACCGAAACACATTTTCAAATAATGTAATGTTCCTTTACTTTCCAAAAGTGCCCCTCCTCTCCTCTTATAAAAGGCCCCCACCTCTACCTCATTTCACACACTCTTCAAGCCATTGGCTCGGCCAACCCCTGCCCATTTGCTCTCTCCACATCCCTCTCCTCATCCTAGAGGATTCCCTTTGGGCAGAATCCTTTCAAAGGAAGCCTTTAGGCTCAACTCAAAAGGAGTTACACTTTTTAAGGTAATTCATTCTCTCATGTTCTTTTGTTTTATTTTGCTTCTCCAACCCCCTAAACTCTTTTTATTTACTTCTTTTGTAACAACACCAGTATCTTAAATATACTAGGATGTTGTTATAAGATTTATTTGAGCTACACTTCCACACAACTACATCAAATGGTTAAAGAACATAAGGTTTCCGTGGATGGCGAAATTCTGCCTCCCGAAACGATGATTGTTCAACACTCATTTAACACCTTCAAAGGTGGCCATTATGATGTCACTATTTTTATATATGATATATAATATGTTTATGTTTTCCTTAAGCTTCTGTTTTTTTTTCATTTTGGGCATACCTTTATGGTTTCCATTATGGGTAAAACACGATATCTTCATTTTAGGAAGCGCGGACTACCGCCCCCTGAAAGTGATTTGATTCGTTAATACCATATGTGGGATGTGTGAAGGATAAAGTTAATGATATTATATATGTTATTATACTGGAATTATAATATACTCTTATATCATTATGATTCCATTCCAGAAAATATGAAATAGAAATGGAAGTAGCGTTCATGCGTACGTACGGCTTACCGTCTCCATGAACGGTGCATTTCATTTCTTACCTCTAAATGTGATGTAATATTATAAATGAATGTATTTACTGGATATATATGACATATATGATATCTACATCATGAATACCATTCTGGATATAATGGATATTTCACCACATTAACAACTTGTAATCATAAGAAGTTTATTTTTGACTCAAGTACCAAAGATCGACAAAACGACCGTTATTAACTTAAATAATTACATAATGATCATATCATTGTAATAAGTGATATAATAAGGATAATGAAATTGAGAATGGTTCTTAATAAGGTATATATTAACTCTAGTTTATTATTCAGGAGGATAAAGAACGGTTGAGTCAAGTCGGACACAAGGTAAGGGAATTTCTTAACCCAACTTCCATTCTTTGGGTTAATCTCCTACTTTCAAATTATGTCATGATATTATTATGTCCTATTTTGTATTTTTACTTTCTTTATGTGTACCTATAGTGAATACACATAATAGATCTATTTTATTTTAAAAATGATCTTTTTAAGGACTTTGTCTCAATCTCCTTTCATTGAGGCATATTTGGCTTTATACACAACTTTCTTTTATACGGTGTATAAACCCCTTTGACTTTCATGTTTATTCAAAAGGAATCTTTTTTATACGAAGCATTTTACTAAACGACAAAAAGGGAATGTTTTTCTTTCCGTACTTATGCGGCGACAACGACTACTCCGCCGTCGTGACCGTTATTTGAGTTTCGGCTTCCTCTATAAGCCATCTTTTTTTTAATGAAAAATAAATACAATGTTTTAACATTCTTTTATTTTGGTATTGAAAATGGTTTTGAAAGAATTTTTATTATATCAATGTGTTGTATTGATATCTTGTGATTGAAATATGGAAATGTTATGTTTCCTTTATGCATGTTTTATGTGATACGATTATGTTATGGTTTATGATATGTTTAAACCTATTCATATGAGGAATGCATTGGACTTAATAAGTGACGGGTGGAGCCCGCTATAGCTCCTCGATGCATCGGCAGGTCTCATGAGACAAACTAGTGTCTTGGCACGAGGCCTTGACAAAATCTTATTTGTGGTCTTGGCACGAGGCCTTGACTACGTGGTTATGATAGTCTGGCATTATGCATTCCATCATTATGAAAGTGGTTATTGATATTGCATGTGATTATTCGACCAGTAGAATATCCATGTGAAGAAGTAAATGGCATTATCTCATTTTACTTTTGCCATATTATGTTGAAGTTCATGTTTAAGAGGCTTTTGTTTTAGTTATACATTGCCTTAAATGTTAATGTTTATTTATGAAAGCTTCCGCATTATTGTTATCCTTACTGAGCATTTGAGCTCACCCCTTTCAATGTTTAAAAATTTTCCAGGTTGTGAAGAAGTATTTTATGACTGACTTGCAAGAATAATCAGTGAAGATATGAGTGTGGACTATGAAGACCATGTTTTTTTGTAGTTTGTTTAATTTTGATGTAATGAAAGACTTATGAATGTATCTAGTGTTTCCAAGGCTACTAAACTAATCGGTCTTTCGAGACTTGATCTTTTGTGATCATGCCAATGTTACGAAGTAATGCACCGGCTCTGGGTAGCTGGGGTCGGGGCGTTACAGTTGGTATCAGAGGCAGTTTAGTACTAACCTTGGAAGCTAGATTTAGATAAACTCTGATTAGAGCACATAGCCCGAAGATAGACTTTGAGGATTAGTATAGAAGAACATCCTAGAATTTTGGTATTATAGAGATGTTATGAGTTTTCCGAGCAATACATCCCTGTCTGGATACGAGCAGGTAGAGGCGGCTCTGGCACAGATGTACCTAGGGGTAAAACCCGAAAACACCGCTTTGAGCTAGACTCGAACGGGAACTGGTGCACGACAACGGGCCTTGCTGCACTCTTGGTTACGACACTCCCGGGGGATATGCTTAGGATAATTCTCATTTTCTTTACAAACCATTATGTAAGGTTTATGAGTACATACTTCCTCAAAGAAAACATTTCTTTTTATGATTATGGATTATATCCATAATTAGGTCAATTTATGTTAAGTGTTTTACAAGTATGGAATTATGTATTTTGATTCATAAACTAATCTAGTTTATGCCATTGTTTAGAAATGGCGCCTAGTAGAAGGAATGGAAACTGTATCAATGCACGAACTCCGTGTAGGGATTGCCCTCCTGCTCAAGATAATTATTGTGGACCTGGAGATACAACTGGTGCTGATCAACTTATTACCATACTGGGACAACTCACGCAGGTTATGAATAACAACCTGACTCGTATGGAGCACCCTGATCCGCAACGTGGAGGATCAATGCTAGACCGTTTCATGAGGCAACAACCGCCAACCTTCAATGGGAGTACAAATCCTATAGTAGCTGAGCAATGGATAAATTCCTTAGAGAAAATATTCCATGCCTTGGGGAGTAGTGAAAGGGAGAAGGTTGTCATGGCAGTTTACCGCCTCACTGGAGATGCCGATCAGTGGTGGTCGCTGATTCAAAACACAAAGGAAGATGATGAAGTATCGAATATGGAATGGAGGGAGTTCAAAGAGATTTTCTTAGAAAAATACTTTCCTCGTGACCATCGAGCAGATATGGAAAGGCAATTTCTGAGTCTAAGGCAGAAGGAGGATGAGAATGTCGCAAAGTATGAGGCTAACTTTACAAGGTTAGCGAGGCATGCTGCCGATTATATACGTAACCCAAGGAGTAAGATTGATCGTTTCTTGGATGGGTTAAAACCATTTCTCCGTCGAGCTTTAGTATCACAATCCTTCTCATCATACGAAGATATAGTCTCATGTGCTATCAAGACAGAAAAGGAATTCTCTAAGTCTTATGACAACAAAGTAAAGCAAGAGAAGAAGAGAACGGTGGAACAAGAGACAGATAAAGGGAAAAAGGGAAAGAAGGATTTTCCATTATGTGATAATTGTGGGAAGAATCACCCTGGTACTTGCCTAAAAGGAATGGGAGTCTGTTATAAATGTGGAGAAAAAGGTCACCAGGCACGTGATTGCAAGGGAAAGAAAGAGGCTGTCAAAGTTGAATGCTACAATTGTAGAGAAATGGGTCATTACGCAAATGAATGTCCTAAGCGTCAAGGAATCTTACCTCAGAAAAGGCCAAGGGATCAAGGACAATCTTATGCTATTACTACAGTTGAAGCAGAATAACTAATGTATTGATGCTTTCGGACTCATGGATTATATTCTGGTTATTAGAATAATGTGATCTATATAAGGATTGTACTGCAGTACTTGTTGGTTTCAGAATGGTTTTAATACGATGAAGGTAATTATATTTTTAGTATGTGACAATAAGAGAAACTTTTCTTTTTATGGGGAATCTGATGCTACAATTGATTTTGGAATTAAGAGACATTTTAGAGAAAGTCTGGACAGAGTTATTTTGGAGTGGATTAAGTTGATCTTTGGATAGTATGGTTTAAGGTTAAAAAATTAATGAAGATTATTTTTGGAATATTATAATCCTATAGTTTTAGGAAAAAGGACAACCTGCAGGGTGGGGCATAACCCGTCGCGTCGGACAAAGCTGTAGGAATCGAACCCACAATCATAGTGCGACAGGCCTTTATTTCCTACCACTAGCCTACAGGAAGTCCCTGGTTTTTACAAAATAATTTTACTAATCTAAATGGTATGTGTTAACATTTGGAACCTTATACAATTAGGATAAGTATAATATTTTTGAGTTCTATTACCTTTTTGAGTAAAAGATGAGTTGAAGGTTGAAACTCTAATTGTCAAGCATAAATATATATATATATATACCTATCTCTTATTCAATGAATAAATTAATTCTTAAACTTTAGTAAAGGGATATTAAAACAAAAAAATGTGTTATCCTAATAACTTATGTTTTGTTGAACTGATGATATTTTAAATCAACATAGATTGAAGGCTTTGAGGCCCTCAATTTGACAGTTGATTGTGATTGATGACCTCAATCAATCCCTACAAATATTTACGTTTTTCCTCCAATTATATGTCTCTAATTGCCACCAATGTTCTCCTTATCGAGATCATGATTTGGTGGTGACTTTCTTATTTCCATTTCCCTCTTATTAAGGCTAAATTTTATTTGCCTTATTTCCGATGTGGGTTTTCCTCAAAGGTATTTTCTCTTTTCAACCTTTTATTTTCAAAGAAGAATTTCAAATTGCGAGGACGCAATTTATTTAAGGAGGGGAGAATGTAACACCCCGAGCTTCCACGATACGCCTCTCTTTCAATAATGCAATAGCTTGCATTGTACGCATGTTCGAGTTCTAAAACACCGCGACTAATCAAAGTAGCCGTTATGAATAGTAATAACCACTTTTTAAAATTATAGAAATTTTATATTTCAAAATGGACTTCATTTTTGTATTCCTAATATTGAAATTAGCCTATGTTGATTTTTTTGTAATTTTCCGAGAACTTCCAAAATTTTATGAATAGTGAAAAATACTTAAAACAACTTTTTTAATCAAAATAATTTATAGTGATAAGTTATACTATTTAGTGGTTTTAAGGTATAATTAGAATATATTTTTACCATTTTATCCAATGGTGGTCATTAGAATTAATTTAACATTGAAATTGGACATAAACAATTGCCAATCTTTTGATATAAATTGTTTCTTAAAAACACGCTATTTGTTATAACAGCGGGAATTAATTATAAAATTAATTAATGCAACTAATATGTTTGGAATTTTGTAAAATAGACATCATTTTTCAATTCGGAATATCAATTATAGCTTAGGGTGAAATTTTGGCCTTATTCTGAAAAACTTCAATTTTTGATGAATAGTGAAACCACTAAGTGGTTGTTAAATAACTGATTTTTCGTTTAAATGAAATATTACCACTTCTGTGATTTGATTTTCAAAAATCCGACATACATGGTTGTCATTAAGAAGTAAAATGTGGTTCAATGGGATAAAAATAATTTTTTGGTGAATAGTAACTTATTAAGTTCTTAATCGCGATTAGTGGTAATTAGGGTAGTTTAAGGTATAAATAATACTTTAATAATATTAAATGACCTAGACACATGTCCCAACCTCATTGGTTGTGTCATGGCCGACCAAGACAAGCCATGGCCTAACTTGGGGACCCCATGGATCCACTTTTGTTGGGAAATAACATAAATTACTTTTTATTTAATGTTAAAGTGAAAATGACACTAACATAAAGTGTTTTACTAAAACAATTTTTAAGTAGGGTTACACAAGTCCAAATTTTGATTATAAATAGTCATTGGAAAGATAAAAAGATTTCCTATATCATAGTATTTTTTTTTATAATTTTTAGAGATTAAATAAATTTAATTATTTATGACATAATAATGATGCAGCGATGACATCATTATTTGACGATTTAAATAAAATGGAAAGATAATATAAAATCTATGAACTACACATGGCCAAAACCAATTGGATGAGTGGATTTCGATGCCTTATCACCTTATCCACGAATTCTATCAATGTGGGACCTTTTAAAACCGAAACACATTTTCAAATAATGTAATGTTCCTTTACTTTCCAAAAGTGCCCCTCCTCTCCTCTTATAAAAGGCCCCCACCTCTACCTCATTTCACACACTCTTCAAGCCATTGGCTCGGCCAACCCCTGCCCATTTGCTCTCTCCACATCCCTCTCCTCATCCTAGAGGATTCCCTTTGGGCATAATCCTTTCAAAGGAAGCCTTTAGGCTCAACTCAAAAGGAGTTACACTTTTTAAGGTAATTCATTCTCTCATGTTCTTTTGTTTTATTTTGCTTCTCCAACCCCCTAAACTCTTTTTATTTACTTCTTTTGTAACAACACCAGTATCTTAAATATACTAGGATGTTGTTATAAGATTTATTTGAGCTACACTTCCACACAACTACATCAAATGGTTAAAGAACATAAGGTTTCCGTGGATGGCGAAATTCTGCCTCCCGAAACGATGATTGTTCAACACTCATTTAACACCTTCAAAGGTGGCCATTATGATGTCACTATTTTTATATATGATATATAATATGTTTATGTTTTCCTTAAGCTTCTGTTTTTTTTTTCATTTTGGGCATACCTTTATGGTTTCCATTATGGGTAAAACACGATATCTTCATTTTAGGAAGCGCGGACTACCGCCCCCTGAAAGTGATTTGATTCGTTAATACCATATGTGGGATGTGTGAAGGATAAAGTTAATGATATTATATATTTTATTATACTGGAATTATAATATACTCTTATATCATTATGATTCCATTCCAGAAAATATGAAATAGAAATGGAAGTAGCGTTCATGCGTACGTACGGCTTACCGTCTCCATGAACGGTGCATTTCATTTCTTACCTCTAAATGTGATGTAATATTATAAATGAATGTATGTACTGGATATATATGACATATATGATATCTACATCATGAATACCATTCTGGATATAATGGATATTTCACCACATTAACAACTTGTAATCATAAGAAGTTTATTTTTGACTCAAGTACCAAAGATCGACAAAACGACCGTTATTAACTTAAATAATTACATAATGATCATATCATTGTAATAAGTGATATAATAAGGATAATGAAATTGAGAATGGTTCTTAATAAGGTATATATTAACTCTAGTTTATTATTCAGGAGGATAAAGAACGGTTGAGTCAAGTCGGACACAAGGTAAGGGAATTTCTTAACCCAACTTCCATTCTTTGGGTTAATCTCCTACTTTCAAATTATGTCATGATATTATTATGTCCTATTTTGTATTTTTACTTTCTTTATGTGTACCTATAGTGAATACACATAATAGATCTATTTTATTTTAAAAATGATCTTTTTAAGGACTTTGTCTCAATCTCCTTTCATTGAGGCATATTTGGCTTTATACACAACTTTCTTTTATACGGTGTATAAACCCCTTTGACTTTCATGTTTATTCAAAAGGAATCTTTTTTATACGAAGCATTTTACTAAACGACAAAAAGGGAATGTTTTTCTTTCCGTACTTATGCGGCGACAACGACTACTCCGCCGTCGTGACCGTTATTTGAGTTTCGGCTTCCTCTATAAGCCATCTTTTTTTTAATGAAAAATAAATACAATGTTTTAACATTCTTTTATTTTGGTATTGAAAATGGTTTTGAAAGAATTTTTATTATATCAATGTGTTGTATTGATATCTTGTGATTGAAATATGGAAATGTTATGTTTCCTTTATGCATGTTTTATGTGATACGATTATGTTATGGTTTATGATATGTTTAAACCTATTCATATGAGGAATGCATTGGACTTAATAAGTGACGGGTGGAGCCCGCTATAGCTCCTCGATGCATCGGCAGGTCTCATGAGACAAACTAGTGTCTTGGCACGAGGCCTTGACAAAATCTTATTTGTGGTCTTGGCACGAGGCCTTGACTACGTGGTTATGATAGTCTGGCATTATGCATTCCATCATTATGAAAGTGGTTATTGATATTGCATGTGATTATTCGACCAGTAGAATATCCATGTGAAGAAGTAAATGGCATTATCTCATTTTACTTTTGCCATATTATGTTGAAGTTCATGTTTAAGAGGCTTTTGTTTTAGTTATACATTGCCTTAAATGTTAATGTTTATTTATGAAAGCTTCCGCATTATTGTTATCCTTACTGAGCATTTGAGCTCACCCCTTTCAATGTTTAAAAATTTTCCAGGTTGTGAAGAAGTATTTTATGACTGACTTGCAAGAATAATCAGTGAAGATATGAGTGTGGACTATGAAGACCATTTTTTTTTGTAGTTTGTTTAATTTTGATGTAATGAAAGACTTATGAATGTATCTAGTGTTTCCAAGGCTACTAAACTAATCGGTCTTTCGAGACTTGATCTTTTGTGATCATGCCAATGTTACGAAGTAATGCACCGGCTCTGGGTAGCTGGGGTCGGGGCGTTACAACCTAAACCAGTATAAAACCTATTGGTTGAGGGTTTCTCAACCCATCCACACCTTATCCTAGAAATAAATAATTTTGGAGCAATTAGAAACCAAATATTATTTTATTATTAAATAATATTTCAATCTTTTTTAAAATGTCCCTCACCTCTCTTATAAAAGGGTACTTTCCCTACCCTCAAAATCACACCTCCAAATCCATTTGGCTCAGAAAAACCCTTCCCAAATATACTCTAAAATTATCTCACATCAACCTAGAGTCTTTAATTTGAATAGAAAGCCAACCTATGGATCCCCTTTGATCAACTCAAAAGAAAACACCTGAAGAAGAGGTAATAATTTCACCACCCTTTTTCCAGTTCCTTTCATCTTCCACTTCCTCTTTATATGTTGTTTACATACCAAAATAGTAGCTCCAGTACCTCCTACATAATGTGATATTATTATAAATATGTTACAACCATCTTCTTTATTCTATCTATCCACTAAATGACGAATTCATTATATGTGCGTATGTACGGCTTATCGTCTCCACGTCGTGGTGTAGTTTGTTATACAAACACTTCATTATTTGGATTGGTATAATAATGTGTATAACTGATTTAAATAATAAATAAAAGATGTTAATTACTATTTATATATGATATAACATCCAATTACATATGATTTCACCATCAATATAATGATATTGATGTTCGTGCGTGCGTACGCATTACCGTCTCCACAACTTGATGAGATTCATTCCAACATTCACCATTCAACGATGATTATAAAAATTTAAATTATTAACAAGTATGTAATATATAAAATAAAAATGGTACTGGATTTATATATATACATGTATTTATATATCTTATTCACTGACGTTTTTTTTCAATACGATGTTAAAACGGAAACAGCGTTTATGCGTACGTACGACCTACCGTCTCCATAAACGTTGCCTTCCATTTCATATATCTATCTATTATAAATAATTATTTTTCTAAATATATATAATATATAAATCAAGATTTATATTCTGGAAGTATTTAAATCATGATCTAAATGATACGATCAAGAATAACAAGAATAAAACACGTACGATAAAGAAAACAAATATTACTGAAATTTTAATTTAACATGGAAATCATTATTAAATGTGTAGTATAAAGTCATAAATGAATCATGTATGATATAATAAATATCAATATGGTTCTTGTAAAATTTAATAACATACTATGGTAATTAGATTGGAGGTTAAACTTACCCTCATCTAAAGTAAATGCAATGTAAAGGTTAATTCTACAATCTCTTTACATATCCGAGGTTGTTAATATGTAAGTATCTACTAGGACCTCTTTATCATCCACATCCATGTTTTCTTCAATATATATTTCAAAAAAAATTACTATTTTTTATACTATTAGTTAAATTAATTTATACCCTTGTTTTACTTTTTTTAAAATGTTTATAAAGAAATCTTTCTGTCATTTTCCAAACAAGGTCCTTTACGGCCTTTTTCGACAAAATTAAGGAATGTTTTTTTAACTTATACAGCGAGTGCAACTATTTTTCACTATTATAACATCATCAAACATTCCCATAAAATCTTATAATAATATTTTCAAAATAAATGTTTTTCTTTAATAATTATATACAATTTAAATGATTTCAAAATAAAAATAGATATTTTTCTAAAAAGGTTTTGATTTCATCTATGTTAACATCCTTTAATGGATTTTTAGCTTGTTTGAAGTTGAATTATTATGATAAAAAACTTCGATATTGTATTCAAGTTTTTGTGATATGTTTTACTGAGGATATGTTATTTTTACACCATTCATAGTTTATGGATAATGTATTGACATTTCATATGCTAGTTTTAATATGAATGTTTATGTTATGTTTAAACCTTTTCATATGAAGAATGCATTGGACATAGTAAGTGATGGGTGGATCCCAATATATCTCCTTGATGCATCATTAGGTCTCATGAGACAAACTAGTGTCTTGTCACAAGCCCTTGAAAAAATATTATTTGTAGTCTTGGCACCAGGCCTTGACTATGTGCTTATTAAATCTGGAATTATGCATTCTATTATTATAAAATTATCTATTGATATTACATGTGATTATTCGACTTGTAGAATCTACATGTGAATAAGTAAATAGAATTATTTGATTTATATTTTCCATATTATACTAAATATTACGTTTAAAAGGCTTTTTTATTTTTATACATTACCTTAAATATTAATGCTTATTTATAAATGTTTTCACTATATTGTTATCCTTAATAAGCATCTGAGCTCACCCATTTCTATGTTTTATATTTCCCAGGATGTGAAGAAGTATTTTATGGTTGACCTCTAGGGACAGGCTAAGGATATATGTGTGGTCAATGGGTATAATTTTGTTATTGTTTTTCATTTTATAATATAAGGTAATGTTCATGTATGTTATCTATTTTCCAAGAATGCTAAATTGATTGGTCCTTCAAAACTTGATTCCTTATAATCATGCCAATGTATTAAAATAATGCACTGACTCTGGGTAACGAGGGTCAGGGCATTAGATATACCATATTTTAATACATGTTATTGGAGTTAAACTATAAAATGTTGTACGAAATCATACAACACCCAAGTTCATCATATTCATGAAAAATAACTATAAATTGATCTCAAGGATGAATTTTATTTATATGGGTTAAACTCCTCACATTTCAAAACAAATTAGTTTCTCTATGAACTTCACATCCTCTCATAAAAAATTTATTTGTTCATCTAAGATATTCTATGTGGTTAATCATTGCACATTTATGACATGAAAGAAATGAATCCTCATTTCCTCCACGATCCACACTAATTTAGCTATTGGCATACTTCATCCTAATGTTGTCTTGTGTTTCCCAGAGTTGGTTGATGTGGAGATTTTTTATCGTATAACATGATAACTAATTATAGATAATCACAATATGTTTCCCCCAGTTATCATCCAATTTGGTTTATCATAATCTTCATATTTTCCATCATATTCACTTTTAACGTGATTCCTTCAGTTTCCATCCATTGAATAAAACCAAATATAATGGTGTTAGAAATACTAATCATATTGGGAATAACATATAATAATTTATATGATGTCTAAATACTGACACGTTATTTTCAATAATATAGGTCTTTTATTACCATCATCTATTAAAATCCTACATGATGGTTCATAATAAAAATGTGAATTATCTAAATAATATCCCTAATGATGTTAAATCCATTTGAACAATAGGGTTAATTATGACGAACTATGTCTTGATTGAGTCAAAGTGATACATCCCAAGTTTTTAAAGGAAAAAACTATGTTTGATAGCTTAGATAATGCACCACATTGAGCATAAATGAAGAACTAAATATAATTATTTAAATGTTATTATTATAAAATAGAAGGTAGAATAGTGGGTATGGAAATGATTAGATAAATTATCAAAATATTTTTTGCACAATTATATATAAGTTATTGAATAATTAATTAAAAATTATTGTAAAACACATTTTAAAATATAAAAGGAAATCTGTTCTTGAAAAACTATTTCAATATCTACAAGTGTGTTTAATAAAAAGAAATAAAAAAAATTATTATTGTATTTTAATAATGATATATATATATATAATAAATAAAATATTTAACAATCATATTATGTGCTTTTAAGACATCATATAAGAAAAAATCCAATTATAAATATTAAAGATACATTTTTCTAAAAAGAATGTTTTGCCGCCTTTTAATGCCACATTTGTTTTAAATATAGTATTTGAAACATTAACATAATAAATTTTATAAAATAACCATCTTGTTTTATTTATGAGCATAAAAAAATTTTATTGGTTGATTTTTTTGTATTTTTCTAAGATGATACATTTTTTATGAATAGTGAAAATAAATATTTCATTTCAATTCACATCTAATATTTCATAAAAGTTTTTTATAGTGTTAAATTATATATTTGAATGGTTTATAGTATAATTACATTTTTTTTATAATTTAATCCTATATTTTTCATTTTGATCAACTTCATATTGAATTTTTATATGAAAACATTTCAATATTTTAGATGTGTTTACATAAAAACTTGTTTTCTCAATCTATCAACGAGATTAATTTTTGATTAATTTTTGAAAATATATGTTTCTAATTTTTGAAAATGGATTCCATATTTGGTATAAAAAGTTCAAACTTTAATAAAAATTTCAAATATATTTTGTGGAAAAAATATAAATAGTGTATTGGGTAATTTTTATTACCATAGTTCAGGATATATAGAGCAATTAAGGGGAAGAATAATATTATAAATACTATAAAATTAACATAAAACATTTACTAATATAATTTTATGAGTTTATTTCACCTATAATAATATTTTTTTATGAAATTATATCTTAATTAATCTATTTCGGAGAGAGTATGACATTTATAATATTATATTCAAACAAAAGTCAATTTTGTCACATTTTTGTTTTTAACAAGTGGAATTTTTTAAATATAGTGATATATAGAGGATTTGATAGACTATAAATAGAATTGTAAAAGATAAACCATTTATATTTTCATGATATTTTATTTGGAATTTTTATTGAACATATATTTGATGTAAATATTTTCACAATGATGATGTATAATTGTTTAATAAAAAGAAATATCAAATAATTTATTTTAAAAATCCTAAAATAAATAAATTTAGGAAGATTAATATAATAAAATATTTTTAAGATTTATAAGACATATTAGTTATTTTATATAAGTATTAATTCTAATTTATCATGTTTTTATGATACTATTAAAAATTCAAGTACTAAATATTGTGAAAATTGACATATTGATATTTTAAAAGAAAACACATTTTATTAAATGATATAAAATTTATAAAAAATTAAAATTTCAAAAAAATGACTTCAACAAGATATAAAATTTCATTAATGATGCATTTGATTGTCTTTTGGTCTTATATTGTAATTATATTAATCCCCAAACTATAAATTACATGATAGTTCAGTAAAATTAAAAAGGTTAAATATGGATTAAAGCTAAATGATAGGGGTAATAAAATAATAAAAAATTATCTAACATTTATTAGATGAATTTATTTCAACCAAAAATCATATTTTATTTTATATTAATATGTTTGGATCCAATTTTTTTTAAAATTATTTTATATTAAATTAATATTTTGATGATTTCCAAGATTTTATTTTCCCTCTCTTATAAAAAGACACATCTTCTATATCACTCACACATAAAACCCCATCTTTATCAGCTGAAATATTCCCAAATTACTTTTTATAATACCCCCAAATTATATAGGACTTATTTTAGTCATAACATCCATCTTATATGTGTTGAGGTTCTAATCAAATGAGATCATCTGAATAAGAGTGTCATTTTTAGTTAAGTGTTTATATTTTATTTCATCTTCTTGTACCTTAAAATATTTTTCCACCATGATTAAATATTAACTCAAATACCCTAAATATAATGATATTTTATTATTTTATTATTATCACATAAGTCGATTCCACTTACATCAAATGGGAAAACAATTAATCATTAGTGTGTACGATGTATTACCACCGCATCAAAAAATATAATTTTTTTCCAACATCATCTCTCAAGATGAGTTTTAAGGACTAAAGTAATAATTAAATATGATATTAATGTTTTATCTTTCATTATTTATGAATAATATATCAAATTTCTTCTTACCATTCTATCCACATTAAAATGATAACATTGTTCACGCGTTTGTGCGAACTATCACCTCTATGAAGCGATAATTTTTTTTTCATCACCAGGTCACATGGACTATATATATAAGTATATTTAAACTATTGATATCATATTAAATATATTTTTATCATTTTAGAAAGATAAAATAATTCTTACCATCTTTTTATAATGATCATTAAAAAATTGAAACGTTACTCATCAGTACGTATTGTTTACTGTCTCCATGATTGTAACATACTTCATTTTTCATATCCATTTGTAATGTATGAATTTAAATGTATACTTAATATATAAATGTTATTATTATTTTATGAATATTATTTTTGATATGATGGAATAATGACCAATTTTAACTGTATACATTAGTCCAAGTTATATTGGAATCATGTACCGAATATCATCAAAACGTCCGACGTGAACATAAATAATAATGTAATTGTAATAACATGAAAATAAGTTAAATAAATGTAATTATAAAATTATAAAATATTATAAATAAATTATATAATAATCCATATTTTAATATTTTGTAATAAAATGAGTGTACGCAATGATGTGTACTCAAGGCAAGGGACTTCTTCTCAATATCTTTTCATTTAGGCATTTCATGATGTTATGCACTTTATTCTTTTATAACGTTAAAATAAATTAGATTTGGAAGGTTATATCCTGAATTTTATCTATCATAATGATATTTAATGTTTCATTTAATGTTATTAATTAATTTTTTTTATTATTAATATATTTGAGATTGGTGTGTGGCACATTGATTTCAAAGTTTATTTTTCAAATGTTTTAAGATTTTACTTCCAAATATTTTTATGTATGTCATAATCCTTGATATTATATTATATAGAGGATTATTTTTTATAATTTTGAATTTCATTAATATATATTAAAAAAGAAGTCTTTTTACGTGTTTTATGGGGAACATTTTTTCAAACAAAAAAAAAGAATGTTTTGTTCTTAATGTACACTGTGACAATGACATTTTAGTCTCTATTTCAATTATTTTATTTTATTTTTTCCTTTACAAGACATAATTTTGAATTAAATGAAAATCCATCTATATATTTTGGGTATTTTGGTATTGAATGTTTTTTTGAAAAGAAAGGTGTATTCTGTGGGGAATATAGTTATTTCATAGATATTTGAATGTAAAAGTGATTTTCCTAGGAGATTAAAAGAAATTTTTAAATAATAAATTTTTTTATACATGTTGTAGTTATTAGATATTTTAAATGATGGGTGTGCCAAGATAGATTTAGGTGGGTGTATTATAATGTAACCACCCAACCCAGCTAACATCTAAGACTGTGGCTGGACCGGTGGGTTACATGACCTCAAGCGGATCTCTCCGAACACCAGAGGCTGCCAACTAGCAGCGAAGGCCATTTTCATGTCCGTTGGGAATATTATGCCCTCATATGTAACTAGCATTATCATAGTGGATGTAGTAGAAATTAAATAATAAATAGAGGAAGCATATAAATGAATCAACTGCAGCAGAAGAAATATAAATAATTCAATTGAATAATACTCAAGTGTGGAAGCTCACAAAATGATATCTTGCCATGATATATGTCTAAAATGAAAGTACAAATAACATAACCCAAGCATGATATCAACTAAAAAGAAAAGAAACAATGTGCGACAACTGCACCATGAGAAAGACTCAGTCCTCTACCACAATCTCCATTCTAAGCTGCAACAATCAATCAAGAATCAGAAGCAGCACACTTGCCTTTATCAATATTTGCAATCTTATAATCTACTTGGGTGTCAACGACACTCAAGCAGGGTGTGAGATAAAATCTCAGTAGGCTGGCACCCAAGGTGTCTAAATGTTTCCATTTCGTTCAATGGTCGAATGAAGTGTTCCATTATTTAACAATTTCAGATAATTAATTAAGTGCAATGTAATAAATAAGTCGGTTCGGGTTCCAAATGGTACCCATCCCTAATCACCTTCTTCAGCCCGATCCGGTAGTCTAAAAGGGTACCTGTCAGCATAATTCATGTACACGTATATTTATATAACTCAATAAGAAGTAAGCTAAATAAGAAAGAGGTATACCCCAAGCTTGTGATTTAACATGGGGTCTATGTCTAGTGTCAACCACATGCACTTCCACATATCAGAAGAATATCTCAATTCTCAAATAACTCAAATAGAAATAATATAAACCTTAAGTGCAGCATTATTAAGGTTCAAGTTGAGAGTTGGAGTCTAAGCTCGTCCTGAAGGTATCCATATAAAACATCAACCCATCTATCTAATACCACCGAGCCCGTCCAATGCAATCTTTAGAGAGACCAAATATCGATCGAGGCATGGATTTACCCTAAGTTCATATCGATCTCACAAAAGCAGTCAAGTGTCATCTGAGGAAGGCTTAGCCACATTACCATCAAATCTATCTTGATGAGCTGTTTTGTAATCGGTGTAACTCATATGTATTAGAAATATCGAGGAAGTATCGGTCTAGAAAACCCAACGACCCCGCCCCCTGACGCATAGTGGTAACCATCAAGAAAGGATGGTCTAAGCGTGGACCTAAATACGAGACCCATGTTCTTTCACCGCTCGGAATTTAATTAATGTTTTCACAATAGTAGATGTGGCATCAACATATATAATTTCAGCTTGAAACTAAATAGGTACACTAATGCATCACATAGTGAAAATTAAATATTTCAGCATAGTAATCATAACAAGTCAAAGTACTGCATCAACATTAGCAGATAAATGAAATTTTAAGTAAATAAATAATTATCCCAACGAACTAACAAAGATCAAGAAATTCAAAAGTTCATAATTAATCTAAATTAATTATTTAAATTAAACATCAAAGAAATAGGATTCATAACACATGTAGATATATAATTTTAATTATTGGGCATACACATTTAAATAAATAAATAATTCAGTTCAAATAACTATCAAAGATCCAACAATTCAAGGCTCATAATTATTCTAAAATAAATATTTAAATAAAACAAAACAAAAATAGGTTGCCCAACACATGCAATTAATTAACTTAAATGTCTGTAAATACACATTTAAATAATTAAATAATTCATCACAAAAACTACCAAATATCAAATAACTCATGGTTCATAATTATTCTAAAATAATTATTTAAATTTAACACAACTAAAATAGGTTGCGCAACACATACAGTTAAATGAATTAAGTACCCAGGATAACAAAATTTATACCAACCACATCGGCACACCCAAAGGGGTTTTTTACCACAATGAAACATATTAAAAAATTTAATTTATGAAGATTATGTCTGCAAAAATTAGGAGAAATAATTAAATTAAAGAAATTTGATGAATTTTCACTGTGTCGATAGGCACCGACGGACGACATAATCATGTGTTATTAAAATGCACAACGAAATGGATGGAAATAGAGTAGACGCCCTACCATATGGTCACACATGATCCTGTGATCTGTGGTAGGCTTTTATATGAGCTAAAACGGAACAGAATGATTGATTTTTGAAAAACCCCAAAATAGAGAAAAATCGTTCAGCGACGAACTACGCAAAGGATAGAGAAGGAGATCGTACGATTCTCAGCGTGTGGGATAAGCCTTAGTGAGAGGTTTACAACCCACCTGACGGTGAAAAAAACAGACGACGAACAGAGGCGCGATGATCTTCTAAAGAGAGGAGATGGTGGTGCGCACCACCTAGAGAGGAGAGGTGCACCACACACTTGAGGGGAGGATGAGATAAGGATAGGAGAAAAAAATAAAAAAGGATATGAAAGAAAAGAAAAATAAAAAATAAAAAAAATGGGGTGAAAAAATAAAACTAGAAATAAAAATAATAAAAATTGTTAGATCTATTATTATTTATTTTTTTATTCATATTATTCCAGTGTTTAATTTTATTATGAATTTTCCTTATTTTTACACCTCTTTTACTTCTTTGAAAATCATGTAATACTTTTTAATTATTTTTAACCTGAACTTTGTGCTAGGGTACAACATAATATTATACATGAAGTCCAAGCAATCATTTAATTAATTTTAATAGTCGGCACGGACCCGCAACTGGATGCGCATGCGCGCACCCTGGGTAGTTTAGAGATTTAGACTTAAAACATAACGGTCCACACTTTGATTTATGTTGAAACGTTAAATTCATTTATATGTGTAATTAATAATATTTTACCTAACCCAACAATAAATATCCACCAATATATATACGTGTTATATATATATACACATCTTCATATTCATATATATACACCCAAGAATGTATATATAACTATATATATATTCAATCCCATATATATATACGTAAATGTTTTTGTCCCAATATAATAATAATAACAATAATTAAAATAATAATTATTGTTTAATTTAACCCGTCAATGACACCGTTGATATTTTAATGATAATAACCATTAATAAAAAGGATAACAATTTTTAAATAATCATTTATTTCACATTTGTATTAAATTGGAAAATTTAATAATATCATATTTATTAAATTACCCAGTTATTATTTACACCACGATAATTTTATTAATTATCGAAGTGTATTTTCATTTGTTGTCTTCAATGAAAATAATAATAATAATAATAATAATAATAATAATAATAATAAAATTATTATTACTATTTCTAAATGCCAACAAAAATATTTATAACAAAAATAAGTTATATTCGGGTGTGATATGACCAAACATCCGCCACTCGCAAAGTTTATACCCTACCTAGGGTAAACCCCACATCCTGGAACTATCGGTGATGTCAAATTTCTCATTCGACGCACCATTTGTGTGAAAATAATTATTTATTATATAAAAATGGAATAATTAATTAATTAAAAATAAAGATGAAATTATTATGTGAATGGTTCTAAACACCTGATGTGAATCAAGGTTATACCATTCCTAGGGTAAACCCGACGTTCCAAACCTAACGTTGGTCTCATATTTCTTATACGACGTGTCGTTTGGGAGTTAATTCATTTTCTTGAAAAGAAACCAACATGCGTATCAATAAAATAAACTTAATATTTTTATTCTATCAACACTGTAGTGTCGACTATCAGAATAAAAAGTTCTGATGATCGGTTTTTAAAACTGGCTAGAATACTAAATTGAAAAATTTAATTTCCTTTACTTTTTCAACATGTTCAAAACACGGGACGTTACAACCTTACCACCTTAGAACTTCTCATTCCTGATAAGCATTTGGAAACAATGTAACCCTCACCTGATCTACAGGGTCATGCAGTCTCATATAAAAGTTCACATTGTATCTCTAAACGCTCAATGTATGTTCAAATATTGGTTAGGAAAGCGGCCCCTAAGATATTAAGATCCGAGTCAACGGTCATTTTCCAATTGAATCAATAAGATGGTATCTATCCATACACGTTCAACTAGAGATGCAACCATGTCGTCGTCTCATTAACTTCTAGCCAAAGTTACTTCTTACCTTAGGTTTTAAAGATTGAAAGAGGAAAATTTAGAGTCACGACACCTTCCACTGTCAGAATATCGTATAAGATACTTCTTTAAGCATTTTAGCGACACTTGTATCTTGATTTCCGAAACAGATAAAATGGTCAATTCCCCATCGCCCATAAATCTCAAGTCAAGCCATATTTTTTTGAAACACCCTAGATAATGCAAACCACCCTTGTCTCACCTGACGATGTGACAAAAAAAGTTCTTTCACTGATTGCTTTATTGAAAAAGATAATGAACTATCCAATCCACTCTGGATGACCATTTATGAACGTGCTCGGTTTATACGACATGTGTTTTATAAACTAAACTGTGATGTCTTCTTCAAAGGTACATCACATTTATTGCAAACACATCCACCGAAGTTCATACCTAACCTCTGGTGACATTCCTTGATTTAGGCATCACTGAGTCTGAAAAAAGTCTAGTGTAACCTCGGATTTGCACAAAAAACGTGAAAGGGACTAACTCAAGGTAGTACATACTCCATGTTTATGAGTGGGACGTTGGTACAATGGAATTATTCCCATGTCAAAACATTGAACTAGCCCAGATCGGAATTATTTTGGTGGTCAAGTTAGATGAAATAGATGGTGTACAAGAGTTCATCATGAATTCCAACACAGAAATAAAAGGATCACCCAAGACTAATCAAGCCCCAATAAGAATGATGCGTTAGTGTGCTACACTAAGAAAACCACCCTAAAAAGCCCAACAACTTTTAAATATTTATAATGGCATGAGACCGATGTTATCTTAGTCCATCAAGGATGAAGTCAAGATAGGGGACATGCTCGTCACTTAAGGAAGAGTACACAAAGAGGTTTATAAGATTACCAGAAGGAAAACATTGAAAAAAGGACATGAAAACCTAACCAAAATAACTGGTGTGTCAAAACACCTGAGTCTCTGGAAGTCATCCCGTGCAATGGGAAAAACTTGTTTCATTTAACATAGAAGTCGTTTTACTTCTAAGATAACATGAAACGTATTTAACAGCGCGAGACATTATGATTACACTGAACTCAACCGGTTCATCACAACATTAAGAACTCAACAGCACCGCGTATTTGAACGATTGCCACCCCGAGGTGATACATAATCAATATGACATTTAACTCGGAGGATGATGTATTGAATCATCAATCACTGTGGAGAATAGAGGGTTGAACAACCTATGAAGAAACTGGCCATTCTTAAGTCATGCCCAATCTGATGGAAATGAACATTTCTCAATTCTCAAGCCTGAAACAAAAGTCAAGGGAAACATGACCACCCGTCTGAACAAGGGTGAAATTTTAAGCAAGGTGGACTGACTAGGGACAATGTCATGTGAATGGTTCTATTCCAAAGAAACTCAAGGAGAAACACAAACTACCCTTATACAATAGGTCTTAAACAAAGGACATCGCTACAGGTTTCCTATCAAAGTTATTTATATTTATCACATTTAATCTTTAATCATTATAAGATTTAATAAAAAAATATCAAATACAATTTTTTTCAAAACAAAACACAAGGTACATGATCTTAAACAACACCTTAAGAGAACCATGCAAGTTTTATAAAAATCCATTTTAAAACATTTTACATTAATTGAAATCCTGTCTTTAATTATGAAATCTATCACATAAAATCATTTTAAGAAGATAAGGCAACCTACAAGGGACCAACTAAGCCGACCTGGGTTCATTAGAATGCGGCCCAAAAATAGTTTTTTAATTATTAAGAGTCACAACACCCATAATAGGTTATCTCATAAGAAACTTGCACTAACTATCCTACTTGGTCCTAGTTTTTTCATTAGTTAGTTAACCAATTCATTTGAAATTATAACATGCTCAAACACATATCAACCTAGATATATGGGTGGCTATCAAACTAAGAAGTGACTATAGACTTTATATTTTTTGGCATTTGGCTCCCATTCAAAGGCAACCAATAAATTTTTTCAATGAAACCAATTACATAACAAACAATCTATCAGGTCACTATAAGAAGCTAATAGAGATAGACATGTTGTATTTACATAAGCATAACATTATAATCACACAGACAAGTTAATATGCACATAATCATGTTACAAGGAAAAATTGTATTAAACATGCAGCATGTCAATAGACTAGCATGGTAAATATATCACTGAAACATGGTATCTAAAAACGCATGATAATAATTATAGGACATGGGATCCATTCATGGCACACAATTCAAAACAGTAGGTAGTCGAAAATGTAACTATATGGCCTGGAAATATGAATGGCATGTGAATTCCTATGTGCCTATTATGATGCATGCAATGCTTCATCCTTACCTTTACAGGCCAAGGGTAAAATATCATAAATTCTATAAATTCATAATCAGCCAAAATTACACCAATCACTCGAGGTGAAATTGTATCAATTGTAACATCGAAAAGCATGAACAACAATATCAACCCTAGCCACATGGTCATTTCCCATACATGGGGTGATCAGTCCCTAGCACGACTATTAACCCAATGCCGACACATTCTTTGTCTCCTATCTACCAACCCAAAATATAAAGACAAAGGAAAAAAATAAAACCTATGATAACACATTGTAACATCTCGCCCCCGCTCACCTCTACGATGGTGGTCAGATCGGTGGGTTATATGACCTCAAGCACATCTCCCTGAATTCTAGGGGCTGCCGACTAGAAGCAAGGGTTTTTTTCGTGTATGTGGGGGAGACCATGCCCTCATAGGTAATAAGTATTATCACAGTAGAAATAATAGAAATTAAATAATATAGGGCAGAATAATATAAATGAATACACTATAGCAGAAGCAATATTAATAATTTAACTGAATAGTACTCAACTGTGGAAGCTCACAAAATGATTTCAGGCCATGATGTATGTCTAAAATCAAAGTACAGAAAATAAAACCCAAGAATGCTATCAACTAAAAAGAAGAGAAAAAAGTGCAAAAACTGCATCATAAGAAAGGCTTGTTCTTCTGCCACAGTATATATCCTATGCTGCAATAATCAATCAAGAATCAGAAGAAGCACACTTCCCTTTCTTAATACCTACAATCATATAATCTACTCGGGTATCAACGACGCCCGAGAAGGGTGTGAGATAAAATCCTTGTAGGCCAGAACCCAAAGGGTCTAAACCGTTCAATTTCATGCAATGATAAAATGTAGTGTGCCATTATATAACAATTTCAAATAATTAATTAAGTGTAATGGAATAAATAAGTCAGCCCGGGTTCCAAATGGAACCTGTACCTAATCACCTGCTGCAGACTAAGCTGATAGTCTGAAAGGGTACCTATCAGTAGAATGCATGTACACGTATATATATAAAACCTAGAAAAAAACAAGGTAAACAAGAAAGAGGTATACCCCAAGCTTGTTATTTAACATGGGGTCTAAGTCAAGTGTCAATCAGGTGCACTTCCACATATCAGAAGAATATCTCATTTCTCAAGTGACTCAAATGGGAATAATATAAACCTTATGTGCATAATTATTAAGGTTCAAGTTGAGATTTGGAGTTCGATCCCATCCCGAAATTATCTCTACAGAACATCCGTCAATTTATCCAATACCACCGAGCCCATGCAAAGCAATATTTTGAAAGACCAAGTATCGTCTGAGGCATGAATTTACCTTGAGTCAGTCTTGATCTCACAAAAGGGGTCATGTATCATCCGAGGTTGGCATAGTCATATTGCCAACAGATCCTTCTCGATGAGCCCTTTTTGAACCGGTGTCACTCATAAGTATTATAAAGCCTGGGGAAGTCTCAGTTCAGAAAATCCAATGACACTGCCCCCCGACGCGTAGTGGTAACCATCGGGAATGGGGGTCTAATCATGACCCTTAATACGAGACCCACCTTCATTCCCCGCCATTAATTTAATTAATGTTTTAACAGCAGTATATATGACATCAACATATGAAATTGAAGCTTGAAACTAAACAGGTACACTCGTGCATCGCACAGTACAAATTAAATAATTCAGCATAGTAATTTTAACAAGGCAAAGTACTGCATCAACATATACAGATAAATTCACTTTTAAATAAATAAATAATTATCCCAAACAACTACCAAAGATCAAGAAATTCCAAAGTTCATAATTAATCTAAATTAAAATTTTAAATTACACATCATAGAAATAGGCTGCGCAACACATGCAGTTAATTGATTTAAATGCTCAGGCATGAAAATTTAAATAAATAAATAATTCAGTACAAAAAAATCAAAGATCCAACAATTAAAGGCTCATAATTAATCTAAAATATTTATTTACATTAAACAAAATAAAAATAGGTTGCGCAACTCATTCAATTAATTAAATTAAATGTTCAAGCCTGCACATTTAAATAATTAAATAATTCAACAAAAAAGAGTACCAATGATCCTTCAACTCAGGGTTCATAATTATTTTAAATAATTATTTAAATTAAACACAACAAAAATAGGCTGTGCAATACATGAAGTTAAATGAATTAAATACTTGGGCTAACAGAATTTATACCGACCACATCAGCATACCCAAAGGGGTGTCCGACAACATTTCAAAAATTTAGACAATTTAATTTATGAAGAAGAGGGCTGCATCAATTAGAAGAAACAATTAAATTAATGAAATAGGATAAATTTGCACAGCGTCAGTAGGCACTGACGAACGACACAATCATGAGTTTTTATAAAGTTCAACAAAACAGATGGAATGAGAGTAGATGCCCTACCTTATGGTCGAAAATGATTCTATGATCTATTTTAGGCTTTGATTTGACCTAAAATAAAACATAACGAATGATTTTAGAAAAACCCCAAAATAATGTAAAATCTATCTGCGATGAACTGCGCAAAGGATAGAGTAAGAGATCATACGATTCATAGTGAATGGGATATGCCTTACTGAGAGGTTTACAGCACAACTGATGGCAATGAAAACAGACGAAGAACGGAGGCGAGATGATCTTATGAAGAGAGGTGAAGGTGGTGTGCACCACCTAGGGAGGAGAGGTGTGCCAAGCACAGGAGGGGAGGATTAGAGGAGGAGAGGAGAAATAAATAAAAAAGGAAAGAAAAGTAAATAAAAAGAAAAAATAAAATAAAATAAAAATAAAAAAGGGGGAGTAAAAAGAAAAGTATAGATAAAATAATAAAAATGGTAAATCCATTTTTAATTATTTTTCTATTCATCTCATTCCCGCTTTTAATTTTATTATTTATTTTCATTATTTTTCTACCTCTTTGAATTATTTTAAAATTCAATTAATAATTTTTAATTATTTTTAACTAGACCCTTGTGCAATGGCATAATGTAATATTTTACATGAAGTCCAAGCAATCATTTAATTCATTTTAATAGTCGTCCGGGACCCGCAGCATGGTGCACAGGTGCGCACCCTAGGTAATTTATATATTTGGACTTGAAACTTCACAGTATGCACTTTTATTTATGTTGAAACGTTACATGCATTTATGTGGGTAATTAATAATATTTTATCTAACCCAACAAAAAATATCCACCCATTTATATATGTGTTATATATACATATACATATTTGTATATTCATTTATATACACCCACACATGTATATATAACTATATCTATATATTTAATCCCATACATATATACATCAATGTTTTTGTCCCAATATAATAATAAGAAAAATAATTAAAAAATTAATTATAATTTAATTCAACCCATCAATGACACCATTAATATTTTAATGACAACAACAATTAATAAAAATGATAATAGTTATTAAATAAATATTGATTTCAGATTTTTATTTATTTGAAACTATTAATAATATCTTATTTATTAAATTACTCAATTATTATTTACACCACGACAACTTTATTAATTATAGAAGTGTATTTTCATTTCTTGTCTTCAATGAAAATAATAATATTAATAATAAAATTATTGTTATTATTTTTAATTGGAAAACAATATTTATAACCCAAATAAATTATATTCGGGTGTGATATGACCAAACATCCATCGGTCGCAAAAGTTATACCCTACCTAGGGTAAAACCGACATCCTGAAACCATCGATGATATCAGATTTCTCATTTGACACACCATTTGGGAGAAAATAATTATTTATTTTATAAAAAATTTAATAATTAATTAATTAAAATTAAAGATGGAATTATCATGTGTGAGAGTGTCAAACACCCGATGCGAATCAAGGTTTTACCCTTTCTAGGGTAAACCCAATGTTCCGGACCTAACTGTGGCCTCAAATTTCTCCAATGACACACCATATGAGAGTTATTGCATTTTTTAAATGAAAAAACACACCTATCATTAAATAAACATAATATATATTTTTTATCAATACTGCAATGTCGTCTATCAGAATAAAAAGTTCTTACGCTCTGTTGTTCAAACTAGTCTGTATAATTAACAGAAAAATTTAATTTCCTTTTTTTTCATCCGGCTCAAAATAAGAGACGTTATATATAACATAAATTATGAGAATTTCCAGATAGCACTCTAATTCATTGGGTAATCTAGTGATGGAAGTCAGACATATGGTTATTCTATTTTTAAGGGATCTAGAAGGGTTCTTTATGATAATGTACCCTGAACCTATATTAATTTCATATTCTTACTATTGAGTTTTAATGGTAATAAATTATTTTAATAGGTAAAATAAATGATCTTTCTTAATTAATGATATTTAGAGTTATGGGTAATATGATATGTTCCTAAGTAAAGTGATTTTCATGGGTTTTCAAGATTTTACCGAATGAATGATGTCCTTTATTTTTTGTGACCTTTAATGAGATTTTTTTTCTCATCCGTTGTTTTAATTTTTTAATTGGACTTAATATTTGTAAATTAAAAATAATATTTCATGATGAAGTCATTAAAAATGTGTCTTTAAAATAAATCATGTTTTTTTAATAGGGTTTTTGGTAAAAAATAGATACTGATTATAAGTATCCACTTATAATGTATGGGTCTACTATGTAAGAGTTTGTTCTAATTATATAAATATCATTTCATAAATTATATTCGAGGAATGAATTTTATTTCTATATTTACACTAACAATAATATGTTATATATAAGTGTGGGTCCCTATAGTTTATATCAGAACATGGTTTAGTCATCACTGTAGATTATGAGGTTTTTATAAGATTTAGGGATATCATCACAAGATAATTATTTCCAAGATTATCACAATGTTAATGTATTAGAAACCTTTTTAAATCTTTTAGTTTGTAAATTTTGAGGCGATTAATGGTATTTTTCCATACATTTATTTTTTTTGGAAATTACAAGTTATGAGTTTTTGGTGGAAAATGAATGGTATGAGATAAATATTCAGGTTAAAACATGTTATGGTCATTTTTGATGAATTTATCAGATTTGGGGAGTGATATAAGATTTATATATTCTTGTAAAAATAAAAACTCATAGGATGAATTAAAACACTTCATGTTTGAAAGGCCATAGGAATCAAAACCACAACTGAATGACGACAAGGATACATCGCCTATAACTGGACTACATGATGTCACGATTAGTACGACATTTTCTTTATAGTTCAACGATATGATGGATGATGAATAATTTTTATTTTGGAAAAAATATTTTAAATAATTAGTGATCATGATACTAGAAAATGATTTGATAATTATGTGATTATTGTTATACCTTTAAAATTTTGGGAACCCTTTGTGATCAAGGTAAACATAAAACTGTGAGATTTTATTTTAAAAGTAAAGGATGAATAATATTTTGGTAAGAATATATGATTTTATTTTAGTCTTACGGTGATTAAAGTTATTTAGAAAACTGATTAACTTATCTTTAAGATTATGTGATTAGGGTAATTACTTTATTTATGAGATATTAAGATTGATTGGTGTTACTTGGAGATAATTCCTAAAATTTATCTTGGATGACTATGTGATCTAATCCTTCTTAATTTTGGGTTTAAATCATCGTTTGGATTATTTTTTGTAATTTTAAGGATAGTTATATATTGAAATGTCTTTGTTGAACATTGAGTGTTACTGTTTAATTTTATTGATTGATGTAGTTTTTCATCATAGAATGTTTATTATTTTGGGTAATTATATTATTTTATACTAACCTTTTATTTAAGATTATGTATAATGACAGAATAAATAAATAGTTAATATTTTTTACATTACTTTATTTTTATTTTGTTTATTATAGTGATTCATGTGCGAAAATTTCATCTTGAATACTCATCATTTAAACAAAAAGATGAGGTTATGGTAGAATTTTGAATAATGTATGAAACTATACTTTTCGAGTAATTATATTTTATTATGTTCGTATTTTATGGACTAAAATAATTCCACAACTCTATGAAAAGGATAATAAAACAAAAATGTTATCTGTTTAATTTTATTACTACTAAATCAATGATCTTTTAACCCCTCCAAAATTTATTATTTTGTGAATGTTAAATATTTCACAAATTTGTTCTCTATCACTGTCTATCAAAAACATGATAATTATTTACTATTCAATTTCCATTTTTTCTTATATGGAACCATAGTATGTGTTATATCAGATGACATTCTTACTTCCCTTTTCATTATTTAAAAGTTAATGTTTTGTTAATTCTTTTTCCAATGTGGGATTTGAATAAAGTTATTTTGAAAAGAGAAACACATATTTTTTTTATCCCAAGTACAAATTGAGAGGATTAAATTTATTAAAGGGGTGGGTAAATATAACATCCTATGTTTTTAAAAGGAAACACTATGCTCCATAGTTTACCCGATACACCACGACGAGCTTAAGAGAACAACTAAATAATCTTATTTAATTGTTACCGTTATAGACTAGCTGTTAGAATAATGGGTAAGATCATGATTAACTAAATAATAAGAATATGGTAAAAACATTAATAGATAATTATTATACCAATTAATTTTAAATTTATTCAAAACCTATTTTTTAAATTAATGAAAATATTTTTATGAAAAACTATTTAATGTCCAAAAGAATATTTTGTAAAAATAAATAAATCAATAAATATTGATGAATTATATTTATGAAATATATATTTAATATATTAAATTAATATTAACAATAAATATTGTGTTTTTTGTGATTTAATGTAAAAAAAAAATCCAAATATAAATATAAATGACGTATTTGTCTAAAAAAGACGGTTTTCCGCTTTTTGATGTCATGTAAATTTTATATTTAGTTTTTACACTTTTATAAATTCAATTTGAAAAAAAATATTTGTAATATGAGTTTCTTAATATATCATCGCCCTATATGTTTTTTGGAATTTTCTATTAAGTTTCGTTTTTGATGAATACTGAAAAAATACTGCATTTTAATTGAAAAATACGTTTTTATCCAATGTATTAATAGTGTTAAATTATATATTTTAATGGTTTTAAAGTATAAAAATATTATTTTTTCATTATTTAATACCATATATTTCATTTAAATTTATTTAACATTTAGTTTGTACAAAAAAATATTTCAATCTTTTAGTAGCTTTTACATTAAAACCCTATTTTCTTGATCTATCCACAAGATTAATTTTTAGTTAATATCTTGATTTTATTTTTAATTTCAAAAAGTGGATTCCATATTTGTAATAAAAAATTAAAAAATTAATAAATAAGTATCTTTTATCTTTGAGAAAATTACAAATAGTAACAATGGTAATTTTTATTACCATGGTTAATAGTAAATCAATTAACAAAGGGTAAAAATGATACTATAAATATTATAAAATTACCTTAAAACATGTTATAATTTTATTTGATGTGTGTTTTTCAAATAAAATTATATATTTTTTAAAATTATAATATTTTAAATCCACTTTTATGAGAGTATAAAATTTATAACATCATATTAAAAGGAAAGTAAATTTTGTCACATTTTTGTTTTTAACAAGTGAAATATTTTTAATATGGTGTTATATATGTGATATGGTAGACAATAAATAGTATTTTTGAATATAATAAATTTATATTTATCTTGATATGTTTTTTAAATTTTCTTGGGAACATTTAATTAAATTCAATGCTTTCACAATGATGATGCAATAATTGTTTAATTAAAGAAAATATCAAATAAATGATTTTTAAAATAATCAATTAAATAAATTTGGGAGGGTTAATTTGATAAATAAATATATATTAATTTGATATGTTATCTAGGTTTTATAATTATTTTTAAAATTTATCATGGGGATATGATATTTTTATAAATTCAGGTAAAGAATAGTTTTAAAATTTATATTAATGATATTTTAAAATAAATAATATTTTATTAAATGATATAAACATTATAAAAACATAAATTGACCAAAAATGGTTGGAATAAGGCTTAAAATTTCCTAAATGAGTCATTAATTACACGTTATTAATTTTATAGTAAATATTTTAACCATCTAAGTGTAAATTAAATGATACAATGGTAAGAAAAAAATGGTTAAATAAGGATTAATGTTAAGATTTAAAGGTTAAAAACAGTAAAAATACATAATTTTTTTAAGATGGTATTTTTACCCAAAATAATTCTATAATCAAACTTAATTATATATGATTCATTTTTAGTATAAAATTAATTTATATTAATTTAATAGTATGAATATTTCCAAGAGTGCCCCTCACTTCTCTATTAAAGGGTCACCTCTTCATCTTAATTCATCTCCCTTAAAAAACATTATTTATAACATCTATAAAAAATTATATTCCTAGAATCTCTCCCCATATTTTTGATGACTTTTATTAAGAATAACATAATATTTATAGGTTTTACTGTGTTAATCAAAGGATATCATCTAAAAAATAGGTATCATTTTTAATTTAAGGATCCATTTTTAATTCTTTATCTTCATCATTAAAATATTCTTCAACATTGATGAAATAATAACTAGAGTAACCTAAATTTATTGGGATGTTATTATATTAATATCATCACATATATCCATATCTAATTCCACCAAATGGGAAAATAATTAATTGTTCGTGTGTATGGAAGATTACTAGTTCATAAAACGATATAATTCATTTTCAATCAATGTAATGCCCTGACCCCAGTTACCCAGAGTCGGTGCATTATTAGATAACATTGACATGATCGTAAGGGATTAAATCCCGAAAGAACGATCAATTTAGTATCCTTGGAAGTACTATATACATTCATATGTTTTACATTACATTATTAAATAAAAAACAACATGAACATTGTCTACATTGACCACATTCATAACCCTGAGACTATCCCTATAGTTCAGTCATAATATACTTCATTGTATCCTAGAAAAAAATAAATCATATAAAGTGGTGAGCTCAGATGCTCAGTAAGGATAACAATATAACGGAAACATTCCTAAATAAGCATAAACATTTAAGGAAATGTATAAGTCTAAAATATAATTCATTTAAAAATAAAATTCGGCATAATATGTCCAATATAAATCAAATAATTCCCTTTACTTATTCACATGGATATTCTACTAGTCGAATAATCACATGCAATATCAATATCAAATTTCATAATGATGAAATGTATAATGTCAGACTTCATAACTATATAGTCAAGGCCTTGTTCCAAGACTACACATAAGATTTTTTCAAGGCCTTGTGCCAAGACACTAGTTGGTCTAATGATACCTACCTATGCTTAGAGGAGCTATAATGGGCTCCACCCATCACTTAATAAGTCCAATGCATTCCTAATATGAAAAGATTTAAACATAACATAAACATACATATTAAAACTAACATACAAAGTGTCAATAATTTATCCATAAACCATAAATGGTGTAAAAATAACACATCCACAGTCAAACATATCACAAAACCATCAATATATTATGGATGATTTGTATCATAATAAATCAACTGCAAACAAGATAAAAATCAATCAAAGGGTGTTCACATAGATTAAATCAAAACTTCTTTAGAGAAATATCTCTTTCTATTTTGAAATCATTTAAAAGTCCTATAATTATAAAAGATAACATTTATTTAAAAAATATTCTTATCATCTTTTATGGGAAGCTTCGACGATTTTAAAAGGGTGTAAAATAGTCTCACCCATAGTATAAGTTAAAAAAAGACATTCTTACCTTACTTTTTTTGAAAAGGTAATAAAGTAACTTGTTTGGAAAACAACAGAAAGATTCCTTTCAAAACATATATGGTCATATAAGGGTATAAATGACTTTATACCATAGTCTAGTAAATATTAAAAATATTTTGAATTACATTTTTAAGAAAACATAGATGTGGATGATAATGTGGTCCCAGTAGATACATACAAATTAACAACCTCAGATAAGTAAAAAGATTATTGAATTAACCCTTACCTTTATCTTTTCCTAGTATTAGGGTATGTTAAAATCTTGTATAATATTTAAATAATTGTTATTAAACTATAAAATAACCATATACGTAAATATGATATCATATATAATCTTCTAATATTTCATTGTTAATAATCTTTTAGTAGTATCATCATTTTGGGTGTTAACAGATTCGTTTTCTTTTATATACTTGGATACGTAAGCGTTTTTTGTTATGAATAGGATGTATTTGATTCATCTAAATAATTATATTAGGTTCATAAACATTATTTTTATTCATAAAATGAAAATTATTCTTTAATTATTACAATGGATAATGAATCTCATTTCATTCGTGGAGACGATAATCCGTACGTGCGCACGAATGACAATATCATTATATTGATGGAAAAATCATATATAATTGGATTTTTATCATATATAAAGAATAATAAACAAATTATATTTATTATTAACATTTTTTACACTCATTATTATACTTATCCAAATAATGATGTTTTTGAATAACCAACTACACCCCGAGGTGGAGACGGTAATCCATACGTACACACGTATGGTAACTGTGTAATTTGTAGGATAGATAGAATAAAGAATATGATTTTAGAAAATTTATAATAACATCATATTATGTAGAATGTACTGTATTTATTATGTTGATATGTAAACAATAAAGAAAGAGGACGTGGAAGAATAAAAGAACATGAAAGAGGGTGGTGAAATTATTACCTCTACTTTGGATATTTCTTCTTGAGTTGATCAAAAGGGATCCGTAAATTGAATTTCTGATCAAAGTAAGGCCTCTAATATGAAGAGAGGAATTTTGGGAGGATATTTGGGCAGGTCTGGCCGAGAAAAATGACTTTGGAAGCATGAAATTAAGAGAAGAGGAAGTTCCCTTTTATAAGAGAGGCTAGGATCACTTTAGGAAATGATTGAAATATTTTTTTATAATAAAATAATTTTCAGTTTATAATGGCTCCAAATTTTATTATTTTAAAACTAAAGCGTGTATGGGTCAAAAAAACCCTAAAAAAATAGGTTATATATATGTTTGGGTCATCATATTAACCTTATGTTTTAGATTTAGCTCTTAGTTAAATAGTTTGACATTTACCATGCCTCTTTGTATTTTCATATTATATGGTTAATAAAATTACTCTAGCAAGACAAGAGAACCCCAAGTGGTTCATAATTAATATATATAACCTTATTTATTTTCTTTGGTTGAACCTTATATTTCTTAGTAATATTATATAATTTAATAATATAATATTTATTTTAAAAACTCATTTATGTTACTATTTAGTATTTGGTTTTTTTTGAAAATTTTAACAACATGATTACAGAAAAAAAAAAAATACATTAAATCAACCCTAAAATGTCATATTCACCTAGAAAAATCATTTCATGTCCACAAAACATTGAAATTATATTTATTTTAATATTTATAATACCATTTATTTGATTCTTTCATTAATATGGTAATTACTGCATCATCATTATGTCATTAAAAAAATTAATTATTTAATGTATAAAAATTATAAATATAATACCATTATGTATGAAATATTTTTATCTTTCTAATGACTATTTATAGTCTAAAAGATAACTTATATAACAGATTTTAAAAATCGGTTTACTAAAAGATATATGTTTATATCATTTTTGTCTTTACATTAAATTAATTAATATAAAGTGTAATTATCACTCTCATGTGTCTTTATGTGGTCCCAAAATCGACCCAAGAATTACCATGTTCATACATGTATCAACCAATAGGAATAAGACATATGTTAGGGAAATTTAATATAAATATAATAATATTTTTCTACCCTTATTTACATGATTTAGCTTATAACCGTGGTCCTCCAATGGCCCGAACGCCTTCATTTTTTATTGATTTTTGATAATCCATATTTCAAGGGGTGAGGTGGAACTGTTACAGGGCCTATAATAATAAGAATTACATGGACCATTGGACTTAGAGGAATTCATTTCCCGTAGGCTTCAAACATTACATGGCCCATAGGCCTTAGGGAGTGATTGAGGTCATCAATCGGAAATTGGGTTAATAAATATTCATAATGTATAAAAATAAACGTTACCAATTTACTCAATTTTAACCTCATTATTACAAATATGGGATCGATTTTTCTAAATTCAAAACTCATAAGTGGCATAAATTAATTTAAAATCAAATATCGTTGTCAAAACAAAAAACGTGTTTTTTAGAAATATCAACTATCAAAAGATTAACACTTGTTTATGTCTAGTTTAAATGTAAAATTACATAAAATGACCTAAATTATATTAAATAATCAAAATATAATCTCATAATAGTTTAAAACCACCCAAATGTATAATTTAACACTCTAAATTATTTTGATTAAAAAAGTTGTTTTTAATTAAGATTTAGTATTTTTTACTATTTCTCAAAAAATGAAAGTTATCATAAAAGTACCAAAAATTCATCAAAACTAAATTGTTATGTCTCGATTATAAAAACTAATTTAATTTTATTAAATTGAATATAAATTTTTTTCAAATATTGGGTTTAAAACGGTTCACCATTAAAAGGCAATAAAATTGCATTTTTCTAAAAATAATTATTTTATCTGAAAAAAAATGAATATGATCTTTTATTATTCCTAAGAAACACATAATATAGATTATAATATTATATGGAGAATATAAAATTCATAATTCAGATAATACTATTCATAACTACTTTTTGAACGACTAGTTTGGTAAGTCGTGGTGCGCTCGAACTCGGTGTTGCGTGTAGCGCAAGTTATTGAATTTCATTGAAGAGATAGTGTACTATGAAATCATGGGGTGTTACATTCTCCCCTCCTTAAATAAATTGTCTCCTAAAAATTTGATATTGTTCTTCAAAAATAAATGGCTAGAAATATAAAAACACTTTTGTGGAAAACCCACATCAGAAATTGGGTTAATAAAATTTAGTCTTAATAAGCGGGAAAGGGAAATGAAAAAGTCACCACCATATTATGATCTCGATTAGAAGAAAATTGGTGTAAATTATAGGCACATAATTTTAGGAAAGGATAAATATTTATAGGGACTGAATGAGGTCATCAACCACAAATAAATGTAAAATTGAGGGCATGAAAGCCCTCAATCTAAGATGATGTAAAATATAATTGGTTCAACAAATAATAAGGTATTTGGATAACACATTGTTGGTTTTTAGATCTATTACCTAATGTTCAGGAATTAATTTATTCATAGAATAATAGTAATATATATATATATATTCTTGACAAGTAGAGTTTCATCCTCCAACTAATTCCTACCACAAACTCATCTTTCACTCCAAAAGATAATGGAATTCAAAAATATTCTATTTATCCTAATCATATAATGTTTTATAAAAAAAAATTTCTAATTTATATATTAGACCATATTAAAAAATATACATTCTACAAACCAGGACATCATGTAGGCCAATGGTAGGTTATTCACCCTTGTCGCCCTTCAGGTGCGAGTTCAAGTCTCATGGCCTTGCCAGACGCAATGGGTTGTCGCCTGACCTCCGGGTTATCCTTTTTATAACAATCCAAAAATGATTTTAAGAAGTTTTTTAACCTTAAACAATAGTATCTATTGTTTAACTTGATCTATTCCAACCTTTAGAATTATCCAAAATACTTATGTCTAAACTCATAGTCCAAAATTAATAAGGAAAGTCACATAACATACATGTGAATACCTTCATCATGTATTCTCATAAGACATGGTAATAAACCGAATTACCAGAATACCATATTTGAATAGGTATGTACTTCATTATTTATTACAGAATACTTGATATACTCTTTATATCCAAAAATTTTTCAAACTCAAACAATAATGAAATAAACCAAAAAATAAATAATTTCAAATTAGTCAAGAATATCGAATACCCAAATCAATCATGTCTTTTTCCCAAATCACTAACTCAGAATCAAAACCATATTAAAGTTTATCTTTCCTTCAACCATGTATTTTATAAAAATTTTAACTTCCTATTGAGTCACTTTTCTTAGTACCATATAATTTCAAATCCTTAATGAAATATTACTGTAGCACAATCCGTATATAGTCTATAATTCTTATAACATGTACAACATTAATACAATACTTAAATGGCACAATACTTTAATAACATAATAAGTCTAATCATTCCTCTTCATCTTCGATAGTATCATAACTTGAATATTATCTAATATAAGCATTTGGGTTATACTGTGATGATTTGGACATTGATTCTCATAGTGTCCCAACAATTTACTGATGAAGTATTGCACCTTTGACACCTTTTTCTTACACTTAAATCACATACATGGTGTCATTTTTCACCAAAATTATAAAAAACTCTCATCCCATTCAAGAATTTACCAAGGTGATTATTTCCACAGTTATCTCATTTGGGAAAATCCTTCTTTCCCTTATTCTCATTATCAACTTTTTTCTCTACCACCCATTCCTTCCCTGGCTACCATTCAATGTCATAGGACTTAGAAGAACTCTTTACTTATCATATTAAAATATGATACTAATGATTCATATGACGACAATACATGGGAGGATATTTAATTTCTAAATGTTATCTTAATACCTTAAATCATATGATCCTTTTTAATCTTTGTTTCGTGTGTATTGCTGAAGTTCTGAAACCTTTTTCTAGGCACCATTTCTAAACAATGTCATACACTACATTAATTTATGAATTGTAATGCATAATTCCAAACTTGTAGAACACTTAACATAAATTGAAAATTTTATGTATTTAACCCATAATCATAAAAATCTTTTCTTTGAGTAAGTATATACTCAAAACCCCTTCATAATGGTTTGTAACGAAAATGAGAATTATCTTAAGCATATCCCCCGGGAGTGTCATAACCAAGAGTGTAGCAAGGCCCGTTGTTGTGCACCAGTTATTGTTTGAGTCTAGCTCAAAGAAGTGTTTTCGGGTTTTACCCCTTGGTACATCTGTGCCAGAGCCACCTCTACCTGCTCGTATCTAGACAGGGATGTATTGCTCGGAAGACCCAAAAAATCTCTACAGTACCAAAATTCTTGGAGGTTCTTCTATACTAATCCTCAGAGTCTATATTATGGTAATGTTCTCTAATCTTAGTTTATCTAACTCTAGTTTTCAAGGTTTTTACTAATCTTTTGTTGATACCAACTGCAATTCCCTAACCCCAATTACCCAGAGTCAGTGCATTATTACATAACATTAACATGATCGCATGGGATAAAATCTCAAAAGACCGATCAGATTAGTAGCCTTGGAAGTTCTAGATACATTCCAATGTTTTACATTACATTATATAATAAAAAACAACATCAACATTGTCTCCATTTAACACATTAATATCCTTTAGAATATCCCTACAGGACAGTCATAATATAATTCATCTCATCCTGGGAAAAAATAAAACATTGAATGGGGTGATCTCGGATGCTCAGTAAAGATAACAATATAACAGAAACGTTCATAAATAAGCATAAACATTTAAGTCAATGTATAAGACTTAAACATATTCTTTTTAAACATAAACTTTTTAATTATATGTTCAATATAAATCAAATAATTCAATTTACTTATTCACATGGATATTTTATTAGTCAAATAATCACATGCAATATCAATAGCCATTTTCATAATGATGGAATGCATAATGCCAGACTTCATAACCACATAGTCAAGGCCTTGTTCCATAAATACAAAAAATATTTTTTTTGGGCCTTGTTCCAAGACACTAGTTTGTCTCATGAGACCTACCAATGCATCGAGGAGCTATAGTGGTCTCCACCCATCACTTACTATGTCCAATGCATTTCTAATATGAAAATTTTTAAACATAATATAAACATTTGTATTAAAACTAGAAAAATAAATGTAAATACATTATACATAAACCATGAATGGTGTAAAAATAAAACATCCACAGTCATACATATCAAAAAACTATCAATAAAATATGGATGATTTGTATCATAATAAATCAACTTCAAACAAACTTAAAATCCATCAAAGGATATTGAAATAGATGAAATCAAAACTTTTTTAGAGAAATATCTCTTTCTGATTTGAAATCATTTAAAAGTAATATAATAATAAAAGAATACATTCATTTGGATATGATTCTTATAAGATTGTATGGGAAGCTTCTATGATGTTATAAAAGTGGAAAATAGGTTCACCCGAATTATAAGTTAAAAAAAGATATTCTTACCTTAATTTTGTAAAAAATGTAATAAAGTACCTTGTTTGGAAAAGGACAGAATAATTCCTTTCAAAAACTATATGGTCAAATAAGGGTATAAATGACTGTAACCCATATTTTAGTAAATTTTAAAAATATTTTTAATTACAGTTTCATGAATACACATATGTGGATGATAAATATGTCCCTGTAGATACTTACGTATTAACAACCTCATAAAGGTAAAGAGATTGTAGAATTAACCCTTACCTTGTAGTTTTCCTTGGTATAGGGTATGTTAACCTCCTATATAATTATTAAATAATTTTTACTAAATTATAGAAGAACCATATACATAAATATGATATCATATATAATCTTCTAATATTGCTTTGATAAAAATATTTTAGTAGTATCATCGTTTTGGGTGTTAACTGATTCTTTTTCCTTTATATGCTTGGTTACAAAAGTAGTTTTGTTATAAATAGGATGTATTTGATTCATATACATAATTATATTATATTCATAAACATTATTGTGAATAATTAAATGAAAACTATTCATTAATGACTACGATGGGGAATTAATCTCCTCGCGTTCGTGGAGATGGTAATCCGTACGTACTCACAAGCGACAATATCATTATATTGATGGAGAAATTCTATGTAATTGGATGGTATATCATATATAATGAATCATTAACATGTTATATTTTTTATTTATATCAGTTATACTCATTATTATACCCATCCAAAAAATGAAGTGTTTGAATGACAAACTACACCTCAACGTGGAGACGGTAAGTCATACGTAAGCACATATGTTGAATTTGTAATTTGTAGGATGGATAGAAAAAAGAATATGGTTGTACCATATTTATAATAAGATCAAAGTATTTTGAAGGTAATTGATTTATTATTTTGGTATGGAAAAAGCAATGAAAGAAGAAGTTGAAAAAGAAAAGAACTTGAAAGAGGGTGGTGAAATTATTACCTCTACTTCGAGTGTTTCCTTATGTGTTGATCAAAAGGGATCCCTAGGTTTGCTTTATGATCAAATTAAGGCCTCTAGGTTTAATTGATGTATTTTGGGAGGATATTTGGACAGGTTTTGGCCGAGTCAAATGGCTTTAACGTTTTGAAATTAAGAGAAGGAGAAGTTCACTTTTATAAGAGAGGTGATAGTCACTTTAGGAAAATCTTGAAATATTGTTTTATAATAAAATCATTTTCGCTTTCTAATTTTTACAAAATAAATTATTTATCGGAAAAGGTATGGATGGGCCTAAAAAATATCATCCAATAGGTTTAATATAGGATTAGGTCATCATATAAACCTTATATTTTAGATTTAACTCTTAGTTAAATACTTTGACATTTACCATGTGTCTTTGTATTTTTATATTATATTGTTAATAAATATACTATAACAAGCCAAGATAACCCCATGTGGTTCATCATTAATATATATAATCTTATATAAGTCCTTTTTCTTAAAATTATATTTTTAGGAATGTAATATAACTTAAAAATATAATATTTGTTTTAAAAACACATTTATGTCAATTTTCACACTATTAAGTATTTGGTTATTGTGAAAGTCATAAAAACATGATTACATAGAAAAAGATAAATTGAATAAATACTAACATGTCATATGCACCTATAAAATTTGTTTATGTCATGAAAACTTTGAAATTATATTTATTTGAATATTTAAAATACCATTTAATTCATTCTTTCTTTAATAAGGTAATTATTCCTTCATCATTGTGTCATAAATAAATTTAATTATTTACTGTCTAAAAATTATAACCAAAATACCATTATGTATTAAATAATTTTATATTTCTAATGAATATTTATAGTCGAAAATATAACTTATATAAAATATTGTAAAAATTGTTTTACTAAAAGATATGTGTTTATGTCATTTTTGTCTTTACATTAAGGTAATTAATATGAAGTTTCATTATCACTCTCAAGTGGATCCATGCAGTAGCAAAATAGACTCAATAATTCCAATGTTCCTACATATATCAACCAATATGAATAAGACACATGTTAGGTTAAACTAATATTATTATAATAATATTTGTTTCCCCTTATTTAAAAGATTTACCCTATAACCATGGTAAATAAAATATTTACTCAAGTAAATATTCATAATGTATAAAAATAAAAGTTACCTATTTACACAATTTTAACCTCTTCATAAAAAATGTGGAATCCATTTTTCTAAATTCAAAACATAGAAGTGGCATAAATTATTTTATAATTAATTCCCCTTGTCAAACCAAAAAGCATGTTTTTAAGAAATAATAACTATCAAAAGACTAACACATGTTTATGTCATGTTTAAATGTAAAATTACATAGAATGGCCTTAATTATATTAAATGATAAAAATATAATCTAATAATACATTAAAACCACTCAAATGTATAATTTATTACTCTAAATTATTTCTATTACAAAAGATGTTTTTAATTAAATTTTAGTATTTTTCACTATTTATCAAAAAATGAAAGTTATCATAAAAGTTACAAATATTTATCCAAACTAAATTTTTATGACCCGATTCTAAATAATAATTTAATTTCAGTAAATTTAATATATAAAAGTGTCAAATATTTTTTAAAAAAAAAGGTTCTCCATTAAAAGGTGGTAAAATTGCATTTTTTTTTAAAAATACTTCTGTTTTCTAAAAAATGAATTTGTTCTTTTATTATGCCTAAAAAAATGAAAAATATTGATTATAAAATTATATAGAGTATATAAAATTCAAAATTAAGTTAATACAATTCATAACATCTTTTTGAATGACTACTTCGGTATGTCATGGTGCACTCAAACTCGGTGTTGCGTGTAGCGCAAGTTATTGATTTTTTTGAAGAGACAACATACTATGAAATCTTGTGGTTTTAAATTTTCCCCTCATTAAATAAATTGAATCTTTAAAAATTGATATTTTTGGTCAAAAATAAATGGTTAAAAATAGAAAATCACTTTTGTGGAAAACCCACATCAGAAATTGGGTTAATAAAATTTAGTCTTGATAAGAGGGAAAGGGAAATGAAAAAGTTACCACCAAATTATAATCTCGATTAGAAGAAAATTGGTGGAAATTAGAGACAGATAATTGGAGGAAAAACATAAATATTTATATAGGAGTGATTCAGGTCATCAATCAGAAACAAGTGTAAAATTGAGGGCCTGAAAGCCATCAATCTAAAATGATGTAAAATATCATTGGTTCAAGAAAATATAATGTATTTGGATAACACAATTTTGGTTTTAATATCCCTTCACTAAAGTTAAAGAATTAATTTATTTATATAATAAGAGGAATATATATATATATATATACATTCTTGACAAGTATAGTTTCATCCTTGAACTAATTCCTACCACAAACTCATCTTTCACTCCAAAAGATAATAGAATTCAAAAATTTTCTATTTATCCAAATTTTATAGGGTTCTAAAAAATATATTAAAATATATCTGTCACACCATTTAAAAAAAACTACATTTTACAAACCAAGACATCACGTAGGCCAATGGTAGGGGATGAACCCTTTTTTCCCTTCGGTTGTGAGTTCAAGTATCTCGGCCTTGCCAGAAGCGATGGGTTGTCACCTGACCTCCAGATTGTACCTTTCATAAAAATCCAAAAATAATTTTAAGAAGTGTTTAATCCTTAATCAATAGTATAGATTGTTTAACTTGATCTATTCCAACCTTTAGACTTATCCAAAATACTTATGTCTGCACTCACAGTCCAAAATTAATAAGGAAGGTCGCATAACATACATGTGAGTACCTTCATCGTGTATTATCATAAGACATAGTAATAAACTGAATTATGAGAAAACCATATGTGAATAAGTATGTATTTCCTTATATCTTATAGAATACTTGATATGCTCTTTATATCAAAAAATCTGGTAAACTCCAACAATAATGGAATAAACAAAAAATTAATTAATTTAAAAGTAGTCAAGAATATCGAATATTCAAATCAATCATAACTCTTTCCAAAATCACTACCTCAGTATCAGAACCATATTAAGGTTTATCTTTCCTTCAACCATGTATTTTCCTAAATGTTTAACTTGATATTGAGTCACTTTACATAGAACCATATAATCTCAAATCCTTAATTAAATAGTACTGTAGTACAATCCGTATATAGTCTTTAATTTTTATAATATGTACATCATGAATACAATACTCAAATGGCATAATAATTTAATAACATAATAAGTATAATAAGACCTCTTCATCTTAGATAGTATCATAACATTATTATTATCTAATAGCAGCATTTAGGGTATAATATGATGATTTGTACATTGATTTTTATAGTGTCCCAACTCCTTGCTGATAAAGTATTGTACCTTTGACACCTTTTTCTTCCCTTGAAATCACGTACATGGTGTCATTTTTCTGCACACTTATAAAAAACTCAAATTCCATTCTAGCATTTACCAAGGTCATTTTTTCCGTAGTTATCACATATGGGAAAATATTTCTTTCCCTTATTCGCTTTAACAATGTTTCTCTCTAGAATCCTTTTCTTCTATGGCTTCCATTCAAAACCATAGAACTCAGAGAATTGTTTACTTATCATATTAACACATGATACTATTTCTTCATACGATGAAAATACATGGGAGGCTATTTCTTTTCTAAATGTTGGATTAATAACTTAAAATATATGATCCTAATTAATATTTGGATGATGTGTATTGTATTTCTCAAACCTTTTACTAGGTTCCATTTTTAAATAATGGCATACACTAGGTTAGTTTATGAATCGTAATGCTTAACTCCAAACTTGTAGAACTCTTAACATAAATTGAAAATTTTATGGATTTAACCCATAATCTTAAAAATGCTTTATTTGAGTATGTATGTACTCATAAACCCTTCATAATAGTTTGTAAATAAAATGATAATTATCCTAAGCATATCCCCATGGGAGTGTCGTAACCAAGAGTGCTGCAAGGCCCGTTGTCATGCACTAGTTCCTATACGAGTCTAGCTCAAAGTGGTGTTTTTTGGGTTTTACCCATAGGTACATCTGTTCCAGAGCCACATCTACCGGCTCATATCCATACAGGGATGTATTGCTCAGAAAACTCACAAAATCTCTACAGTACCAAAATTCTAAGAGGTTCTTCTATACTAATCCTCAAAGTCTACCTTAGGGTAATGTTCTCTAATCAGAGTTTATCTAAATCTAGTTTCTAAGGTTTGTACTAAACTTAATTTGATACCAACTGTAATGCCCTAACCCTAGTTACCAAGAGTTGGTACATTATCATATAACATTGACATGATTCCAAGAGATCAAATCCCAAAATACTGATCAGTTCAATAGCCTTGGAAGTTCTAGATACATTCCAATGTTTCACATTACATTATAAATTGAAAAACAACATCAAAATTGTCTCCATTGACCAAATTCATTTAATTTAGACTATCTCTACAGGCCAGTCATAATATACTTCATCGCATCCTAAGAAAAAATAAAACATATAAAGGGGTGAGCTCAGATGCTCAGTAACGATAACAATATAGCAAAAACGTTAAAAAATAAGCATAAACATTTAAGGCAATGTATAAGACTAAAATATAATCCTCTTAAACATAAACTTCTGAATAATATGTCTAATATAAATAAAATAATTCAATTTACTTATTCACATGGATATTTTATTAGTCAAATAATAATATGCAATATCAATAGCCAATTTTATAAAGATGAAATGCATAATGCCAGACTTTATAACCACATAGTCATGGCCTTGTGCCAAGACTACAAATAAGATTTTGTCAAGTCCTTTTGTAAGACACTAGTTTGTCTCATTAGACATACCGATGCATCGAGGAGCTGTAGCAGGCTCCACCCATCACTTACTAATTTCAATGCATTCCTCAAATGAAAAGGTTTAAATATAACATAAACATTGGTATTAAAACAAGAAAACGAAATGTGAATACATTATCCATAAACCTTGAATGGTGTAAAAATAACACATCCACATTCAAACATATCACAAAACGTTTAATAAAATATGGAATACTTGTAACATAATAAATCAACTTTAAAGAAGCTTAAAATCCATCAAAGGACGTTGACATAGATGAAATCAAAACTTTTTTAGAGAAAAATCTCTTTTTATTATGAAATCACTTAAAAGTCATATAATTATAAAAGAAAACATTTATTTTGATAATTTCCATATATACTTTTATGGTAATCTTTGATGATGTTATAACTGTGAAAAATAGCCACACCCGAAGTATAAGTTAAAAAACTACATTCTTACATTAATTTTGTCAAAAAGGTCATTAAGTACCTGGTTTGGAAAACGACGGAAAGATTCATTTCAAAAACAATATAGTAAAACAAGGGTATAAATGGATTTAACACATAGTTTAGTAAATATTAAAAAAATATTTTGAATTATAGTTTTATGAAAACATATACGTGGATGATAAAAAGGTCTCTGTAGATACTTATATATTAACAACCAGAGATAAGTAATGAGACTGTAGAATTAACCCTTACTTTTTAATTTTCCTTGTTTGAGGGTACGATGACCTCCTATATAATATTTAAATCATTGTTATTAACTTATACAAGAACCATTTAAATAAATATGACATCATACAAGAACATATAATATTTCATTGGTAATAATATTGCAGTATTATCATCATTTTGGGTGTTAACTGATTCAATTTCATTTATATACTTGGTTACATACGCTATTTTGTTATGAAATAGATTTATTTGATTCATATACAGGATGATATTGTGTTCAAAAAAATTATTTTGAATCATATAATATAAATTATTCTTGAATGATTATGATGGGGAATAAATCTCATCGCGTTCGTGGAGATGGTAATATGTACGTACGCACGAGCGAAAATATCATTATATTGATGAATAAATCTAGTTTAATTGGATTTTATATAATATACAATGAATCATTAACATGTTATATTTAATATTTACATATGTTATACTCATTATTATACCCATAAAAATAATGAAGTGCTTGAATAACAAACTACACCACGACGTGGAGACGGTAAGCCGTCCGTACGCAGGTATGTTGAATTTGTCATTTGTAGGATGGATAGAATAAAAATTATGCATTTACCATATTTATAATGACATAAAATTATGTATAAGATACTGGATTTATTATTTTGGTATGGAAACAACAAATAATAGTAAGTGGAAGAAGAAAATAACTTTAATGAGGGTGGTGAAATTATTACCTCTACTTGGGGTGTTTCCTTTGTGTTGATCAAAAGGGATCCTTAGGTTGGCTTTATGATCAAATTAAGGCTTCTAAGTTGAAATGAGGGAAGTTGGGAGGATATTTTAACAGGGTTTTTCTGAGCCAAATGGCTTTGGAGGTGTGAAATTAAGATAAGGGGAACTGCCTTTTATAAGAGAGTTGAGGGTCACTTTAGGAAAATCTTAAAATATTATTTTATAATAAAATCATTTTAGGTTTATAAAGGCTACAAAATAAATTATTTATAGGATAAGTAATGGATGGTTCTAAAAAATCTCAACCAATTGGTTTTAGACAGGTTTAGGTTATCATGTTAACCTTATCTTTTAGATTTAACACTTAGTTAAATAGTTTGACATTTACCATGTCTCTTTGTATTTTTATATTATATGGTTAATAAACATACTTTGACAAGAAACAATAACCCCATGTGGTCAATAATTAATTTATATAACCTTATATAAGTCTTTTTTTCTAACATTATAGTTTTAGGAATGTTAATTAATATAATAATATAATATTTTTTTTAAAAAACTCATTTATGTTAATTTTGAAACTATTAAGTATTTGGTTTTTGGAAATTCATAAAAAATTGATTACTTCGAACAAGATACATTGATTCAATAATAACATTTAATATACACCTATAAAATTCGTGGATGTCATAAAAACATTGATATTATATTTATTTTAATATTTATACTACCATTTATTTGATCCTTTCATTAATAATGTAATTACTCCATCATCATTGCGTCAACAATAAATTTTATTATTTATTGTCTAAAAATTATAAATAAAAAAATATTATGTTGGAAATCATTTTATATTTATAATGAATATTTATAGTCTAAAATATAACTTATATAACACTTTGTAAAATTTGTTTTACTAAAACATATATGTTTATGTCATTTTTGTCTTTACTATAAATTAATTAATATAAAGTTTTATTATCACTCTCAAGTGGCTCCATGTGGTCCCAAAATAGACCCAAGTATGACCATGGGCGGATATGTATCAACCAATAGTAATAAGACATATGTTAAGGTAATTTATTATTATTATTATTATATTTGTTTACCCTTATTTACAAGATTAACCCTATATTCATGATAAAAAAATATTTACTGAAGTAAATATTCATAATGTCTAAAAATAAAAGTTACAGATTTACATAATTTGGACCTCTTGAATAAAAATATGGAATCCATTTTTAAAAATTCAAAACAAATAAGTGGCAGAAATTAATTTAAAATTAATTCTCTTTGTCCAAACAAAAAGCATTTTCTTTAAGAAATAATAACTATCAAAAGATTAACACTTGTTTATGTCCACTTTAAATGTGAAATTACATAAAATAACCTAAATTATATTAAATGATATAAATATAATCTAATAATACTTTAAAATCACTGAAATTTATAATTTAATACTCTAAATTATTTTGATTAAAAAAGTTGTTTTTATTTAAAATTTTGTATTTTTCACTATTCATCAAAATATGAATGTTTTCAGAAAAGTACCAAAAATTTACCCAAACTAATTTTTTTTGTCCCAATTCTAAAGAATTATTTAATTTCATAATATTGAATATATAAAATTGTAATACATTGGTTTTGAAAATGGTTCTCCATTAAAAGACCGTAAAATTGTATTTTATTTAAAATACTTCTTTTATCTAAAAAAAATTAATTTGTTCTTATATTATGTATAAGAAACACATAATATATATTATAAAATTATATGAAGTATATAAAATACAAACTTCAGTTAATACTATTCATAACCACTTTTTGAATGACTAGTTTGGTAAGTTGTGCTGCGCTCGAACTCGGTGTTGCATGTAGCGCAAGTTATTGAATTTCGTTGAAAAGGTAATGTACTATGGAATCTTGGGGAATTACAATCATAATCTCAAAATTGTTGTTGTAATAATTTAATTAATGTTAATATATGATGTTAATGAAATATTTATCATTATTTAATAATAATATATCATCTAAATTCTTACCATCCCATGCACATGAAATTGATAACGTTGTTCGTGCGTACGTAGGAACTATCACCTCCATGAAGCGATGTGATTCATTTTTCATCAACACATCAGAAGGATTATATATATAAGAATATTTAGATGAATTGTATGATATTAATTGTATTATGATAAATATAAGAAATTTAAGATAATAATTACCCTTTTCCAATAATTGTTATCGAAAAATCGAATCGTTATTAATGTGTACGTTCAACTTATCATTGCCATGATTGTAATGTAGTTAATTTTTCATATGCTTATTTAATTTAAGGACAAAATATTTATAATTGATATATAAAAGATATTATAATATCATTCATATTATTCTGGATATGGTGTGATAATGAGTAATTTTGACTATAGATATCATTCCAAGTCATTTTGGACTCATATACCGAATATGATAAAAATGTTTTATGTGAACATAAATAATTATGTTATTATAGAAACATGATAATAGTTGATATAAAAGGAGTAATAAACATTAAAAGGGATCAGAAGAAAATAAATAATTATACTAAGTTTAATGTTCGTGAATATAAATATTATACATGATGAGTTGGTCTCAAGGTAAGGGAATTCATCTCCATCTCTTTTGATTGATGAATATATTGATGTTATAAACTTAATTGTTTTATAAGGTGTATATATTGTCTCTTTCACATTTTGTATCATGAATTTTCTCTATTATCAAAATATTTAATGTTTTTTAAAGTTATTATTTATTGTTTTTTATGATTCGAGGGTTTTAACATGGTATGAGACACTTTAATTTCAAAATACTGTTTTAAAGGTTTTGATATTTAATTTCAATATCTTTTATTTCATGTAAATATTTATTATATTATTTTATATAATTTAAATTATATGTTTATTTTAAATTTCATGAAATGTTTTTAAAAAAATTATTTTAATTTATTTTATATGGAAAATTTTCACAAATGATAAAAGGAATGTTATATTCTTTATGTACATTGTTATAATAAATATAATATGTGATGTTTGAGGTTGTTTCCTTACAAAAATCCCAATGCACACCTTTGGGGTCATTACCCCTAGCTATAACAATTCTCGAACCACATTAACTTGTAGTATACAAAGAAGTATGTATTTATAGGATACCCCAAAAAATATATTCCTTAATTAAAATTTATGATTTTCTTTATATACATATCGTAATTATATAACATAGTTTTATGTTCACTAATATAATTTTTCCTAAAATACATTCCAAAATATTCCCCTAAACATTCATTAAAACCAATAAAAAATACCATAACCCTAGTTTTCTAGAGTTTTTGAATACTTTATTATATTGGTTCAGGATAAAAGTGATCGCATGTCAATGAAATAAATAGTGTAATTGTCTTGGTAAAATAGATACATACTATAATCTCACATTACATCCAATAAAATAGTTGAAAACACAGTAAAACTAAATATTCTACACTAATGAACTCATTCAATGATTCCTTCTTCATCTTTTTTAAAAATAAAAAATAAAAGTTAGGTAAAATTATCTTTATGGGTTTTGTGTAGTGTTAGTTAACATAAATCAGTAAGGACTCATCAATATCAATAGTTAAATAACTGAACACAAATTACATTAAACAATACACGAATATACTGATTTCATAATGAAAAATCCACACTGAAAGGTACATAATTTAACATAAAATCTATTATTCAATAATTATTTTTCATGATTAGATAAGGAACAATAAATATGGTAATGTAAATAAATTTACACATATGTAATTTAATCAACAACTTGAGCACAAAAAGCATCCACAGATAATATTGATATAATAATATCATGAATAATGATAAATTATTTCTTAATGAATGCAATTCTAAGTATTTTACATCAGGATCTCAGATGTACTAATATTTATACGATAATTTCCTTTCATAAAGGCATTTTAATCAATGGGTAGATATAAACAAAAAAACCCATTTAATTTAAAATTACTAATTGACCTCATGAGATTTTCGATGCATCATGAGGCTATATAATTCTGAGACCCACCCATCTCTACATATCCAACACAAAATTCTCAAATATTAAATGATGTATTTAATTGATGAGAAACGTAACTTATTATAAAATATTTCAATTGAGTAAGGAATATAGATTCATGCATATTTCCAAAAACAATCAAATAGCATTAAAAGTAAAACCCCCTATTAAGAAATAGTATATTGTTTATGAAATAATAATATCTACAATAAATAAGTTGGATATTTAATATAAGTATAATTTCCGATTATCGTTAGAATGTGAATGTTTCAAGGTAAAGTTAAGGACTACAAAAATTAATCATAAATGTAAATGCTAATATTTCCCCTAATAAAGTTGATCATAAAAAAAATAATGAAGTAATACATATGGAATAATTAAAAAAAATATCCATATAGGATTGTAAGTTAAATAATGATGTATTTCTCAGATGAATATAAAAACCATAAAAATATCATGAAAATAATTCTAGAAGGAATTTTTTTTATTTTGAAAATCACTTCTAAAAACAAGAAAATTCCATAATAATATGGGAGATTTTAAATTTAAATGTATCATTAAAACATAGATAATATCTAATAGAGAATAAAATAGAATGGGTTTATTAGATAACTATAAAATATTTACATTAAATGGAAATTTAATGATATATAATATAGAAAGAAATGTATATTGATGAATGAACCTATACTTAGTTGGTAACTTTTGAGTCATAATCCTTGAGAAATAAATGAATTAAAATGAAATATAAAATACTATGAATTAAAAATATATTAATGAATTGACATATAATTTGAAATTTTATTCACTTCATATAAATAAATAGGTGTGTAATACCAAATATATCTAAATAGTGTAGAATATGAGATGAAATATATTAAACAGACAATACTATTGAAGGGATAATTAATCAGTGAAATTTTTAGATGTTTCAAATGTAAATAAACATAAAAAATTATAAATAAACCATATAATAATAAAAATACCCTACAGTATTAATTTTATATTATCAAATGTATTGAATAAGATAAATATACCAATGAAAATAAATTGACTTTTGGAATTCCTTACAACTAGGAAACATTCATGTAATATACCCTTTGTGAAATAATTCCAATTGAAACATATAATAACATAAAATAACATGAAATATGATTTATGAATTATATTACATGTATATGTGGATTTATATACTCCATGTAAACTAAAATATTTTCATAACATTACAATATACCTTAATGAAATGAAATTCACAAAAAATACATTACCTCATCATTCCCCCTAATTAATCATTTTTTAGCATCCAGTATAATGGTTTTAATAATTTAATTTATTTATGCCAAAAAAATATTCAAATTTGTAATATCATGTATGATCTTATTAAAAAATCCTAACACCCACTTGATAAAAATATGTCATTATTATCATTTTTGGGTACTAACAGCTTCATTTTAGCATTTATTATTTTTCCAGGCCATTTCTGATTATTGTGCACAAGATATAGATACATGAAATATATAATTATATTTGTTTTATAAATACCATATTTATTCATTAAATACATTTTTTGAACCATTAAATAAATTTGAACATTGAATTTTGATCACATCACTTTGTAGAGACGACAGGTCGTATATACGGCCGAGTGATGATACCATTCCATCAATGGGTGGAAGTGTATGAAAGAAGAGTATATATTAATTTTATTTTATTAATTTAATTTCAAATGCATCATAAATATGAATTAGTTCCATCTTTATTTCTATCAATGTGAGTTGGGGATGGAAGACTAATTACATTATTTTGTGTGGGAGTAGTGCACCTTACATAGACCATTGTCATTGTCTCACATTTCATGGAAAAGAATATGTAAAAATATTAATACATGAATATAATAAAATTATAGTATATGAGTTTTATGGTTTTTATTATATATTAATTCTTAATAAATAATTTAAATTTGAAATATAATAAATAAAAAGATGCAACTTACTGGAGACAATTATGTTTTTATAGAATAACCTCATTTGGAAATCCTCTTATTATCCCTAAAATTGGTATTTTGGGAATACTAGAATAAAAAAAAATTATTTATGTATTTTATGCAGATATTTTTTAAATATTTTTTTGATCCAAATATCTTGATGTTTTGACAATGTGATTGGAATGAGTGAACATTTATAATTGAGGATGAGAAACTTTTTTTTTAATTCTAAAAAATATTAAATAATTGGGGGTCTCCCTTATAAAATATTCCTTAAAATTGATAAATAATTGATTTTTTTATGGAAATATATAGACAAACCTTCAAAAAACAAAAAAAAATTATCATCGTATTACTTACCCTCTACGTTAATTTACATTTACCATTTTATTTTCCCCATGGTTATTAATATATTTTTTATGGGTAAATTATCATTTTATTAAAATATAAAAAATAATTAATAGATGATTCGGATCAATATATGTTTAAAATATAATTAAAAATAAAATAAAAATGTAATATTTTTTAGATTTAATTTTAACATAGTTTCATGTCACGTGCAAACCACTGTTTTAACCTTTGGAAAATTGAATAAACCCTAGTTTATTTATTAATCATTATTTACAATGACTAATTTGAACATTTTATAAAATAATTATTATGAAAATTAAAAATATGTAATATATGATGTGAAATTTAATTATAATATTTAGTGTAATAAAATTTAACAATAAACCTTCAAATTGTGTTAAATTTTTTTTTCAATGATAACATTTTTGAGGCATTAGATGATCTTATTTTCACTATATGAATACAATTAATAATTATATGTATTTAATTTATTTATTTTAATATATAAATTATACAGTTTATTTAAATATTTTCTTATTAGTTCTTATTTAAAATAATTAATATTTATGAACATTTTGCATCAAAAAATATATTTTTTTAAAATTTTTCATTAATCCTAATAATAAATATGTACCAGAAGTAGGTATAAATATAAATCAAATGAAATTAATTATTTTAAATAATAATTCATGTAACTTTTGGTACATTGAAATAACATTTATCAATAAAGTTATTTTTAACTTACATAATTTATTGAAAATAAATTATAGTTTTACAAAAGGTGGTAATTTTCACTATTCCCTATTAAATCATTTCTTTCAAAAAACAGTTTAATTTAAAACAATAATAAATTTTATATGATAATCTGAATAATTATGTTATTTTTATAAAATAAAATATCTAAAATTATAACAAGTTAATTATTATATATTACACTAAAATGAAAAATAAAATCATTTTGGAAGATAGTTAATTTTAAAGAATAAAATTACTTTACTAAAAATGTGAGTGATTACTAAGTAATAATTTTTAAATAAATATTTATTTTATTTGTACCTATTTATATATATTTTATAGACAGAGGAATAATATTCATAGGCCCTAATTCTACATTTAGGTTATAACAGTCATGATTAGATAATATATTTTTGGGTTGTTTAATATCAGTTTTTGTGGGTTGTAAACACTATCGAACAAAACATTATTCTTTTAAAATAACATAGAGTTTCATTATTTACTAAAGATAATTTTATTTAATATTAAAAATACCATATTTAAGAAAATTTATTACATCATATGTGATAAACTTTCAGATAAAACCTTTGTTATCGGAATTTTATAGGGTTTTGTTAACTCATTACGTCATATGTAATTCTTGTCACATGAATTTTTAGACATATGATCAAAATATATTAGTAAACTCTTATTTAGTTAATATATTAGAATATTACTAGTTTGATGAATTCTTCGACTCAGGAATCACATTCCAAAAAATCCACTCCTTAAACACATTAAATCTTTTTTGCATCATGACATTAAATGTAATACTAAATTTTGTTGTTTATATATAACTAATTTTATATACATCATCATCATATTGAAAACTGTTATATAAATATTCCAAATTAAAACAAATAATTACTATTGTTACTATTAAAATTATTTATTACTATTAAATTTTATAAATAATTTAGGATAAAGTAAAATTCAAGGAGTTAAAATAACTAAATAAAAAACATTAATTTTCCTTTACATATCTTATACTTTTAAATTTATTAATTAAAAACACTTTTATTTTAAATTGTTGAAATATTATGTTTCTTAGCATTGAAATTATTACATCAAGTAATACTCCTAGTGGCATCTTAATTACTATTTTATTTTAAGAATATAATTCTATGATATGAAAATCACATTGTGATAGTAAATAAAACTTATTTCATATTAGATTGAATATTTAAAAATAAACTGTTATTTCAATATATTATATGATAATAAATGTTTTTAGATAATTTTCATGAAAATAATTTTATTATTTAAAATATATCATTTATGAATGGCTATGAGAACCCCATACCTCATTTTTTTAAATAATTTTAGATAAACACATTATTATCAATAAGAAACATTAATCCATATCTTCTTCTCAAAATATGTTATAGTATCTGATCAATCATAAATCATGTGTATTAAATTAATCATTTCATATATCAAATAATAGATTATTTTTTTCTAAAAATACCATTAATCATATAAGATAAATTAGTCAATGATACAGATATTTTATACAGACTCATTAGAACTTGTTTTATTCTCTTATATTCACATAATTTATGTTGTATCTTTAATTGCATCAACACATAATTGTAAACCAAATTCGACATCAATGATTAATTTTATTTATAACTTCTATATATTTACAACTCTTTTGAAATATAAATTTGTTAATAGATACCCTTTAAAAAAGAATATTTTCAAAATAATTTAACATTGGTACCCGATTTGGACATTCTGTGGAGTTTTATAATCTCATTCAGGCATTCTAGAAAAACCATTAATAATAAATCTAACACTCCATATTAACCATGATAATCTATGTTTCAATGAACTTGGTTATCATCATAAAAAAAATATTTTGATTCTCCAACTGACATTTCATATATATTTTTTAAAATATCACCAAATTATATATTTTTTATTTTACATGAACCTACATATTACATATCATGATCCATAATTTTATACACATACAAATATATGGAAACATTTCCTTGAATTCATTCATCTAAATAAAAATTTCCAAGTCCGACAATAGAATTATTATCTTAACCAGAATAATGATTAAATAAACCTTTATTATCACATCGGTATACTCAAACTAATTTATTATATGCTTAATGAATTAAATTATTTAATATATTTTTATATAAAATGTTTTTGAAACCTATAGAAAATCATTTTATATCTCACATTAGTATCCCGAGTTAATTTTTTAAATATCATCAATATTATGGTAAATTAGGAATGTGTTTTTATAACAAGTCAAATTAATATTAAATAATAATGTATCATAAGTTACTAGTCTTATCTTTTCTATAAATTAAAATTATCTTTCTCATGTATTAATATCAATGATATTTTTAATGACACTAGAACATATTACCTATAAAATAAGAATTTATTATATGAGTATTATTTTTTTATCTTCCAACCAAGGATTGTTAATGAAATTACTCCCTCTAAAAATGATGAACCCAAAAAAAAAAGAATTTTACTAATAAGATACATATATTTCAACAATAAATAATACATGAATTTATATGGTAGATAACTACCTTTTCAATAATATCTTATATGAATTTTGTAAATGTGATTCAATAATCTTCTTTATCCAGGTCCATTATATTGATTTACTCAACTACATTCCTTTGTTATCCAGCCCATTAGGGTTTCCCTGTAACTGTACCATAATAAAAATATGAAAAACTAGGCATAATACTTTTAGGTTAACCATTCTTCATGTGTTCCATGAATAATATAATTCATAGTAATTTAATTGTTATGTTTAAAATTATTAAATGATAATGGTCATTAAAAGTTACTATTTAGAAATTATATTACACTCAATATATTAATTATTTTCATAAAAGTGTCACAAACACAATATATATTATTTTTTTGTTATGATTTTAATTATTATGTCATATGAAATCAATATGATATATTGTTTTTTCACTTCATGTATGCATATTTCTCAAAATATAGTTTTGGAATCTTATTACATCCAGTCAATCAATGTGATTACAAAACAATAAGTTTTCACTCTTTATAAATTTTTTTTTATTACAATCCAAAAAATTGAATCCAGACATATTCAAATATACTCGATTGTATCTCATTAAAATGGTACATGAAATTTTCATGTAAAGGATCCAAAAAATATTATATTTATAATATTTACATGAGTACAAAAAAATTAAAATATAGAAAAACAAACACCTTTATAGAATAGGGAATAAGACACTAAGTGGGTGGGTAATCTAACCCAAAGTCTCTCTTCTCATGAAGAGTTCATCTAAGATTCAATTCAATTCTTGATATCTAAGATACCATATATGTATATAATATTTTCAACAAATAATTTCATGCTTATAACTCTAAAAAGAAACTACGGTCATTGTAGATGAAAACTAAATCATTACATATTGTAGAGAGAATATAATGCAAAGAACTATCCCCAAGAATCAATTTATCTCATAAGTAAATCAATTACATAATTAATAATCCATCATCTATTTATAACTATTAATAATTTAGTGTATAACCATTAAATAAATATACAGTTTAAATATTTTAAAACAAAATAAATTTTTATGAAGAATTATTAATCCTAAGGGAATAATAAAATGTTATATATTAGTTAATAATAATGTATGTTCAACAATATTTAATATAAAAACATTATATTCACTTCATGATATGATGTATTTCATATTATACATTATATAGAACTTTTATTAAATATATGATATTTTATGAATAATAACAAAAATAATCCATTTTAATTATATGTAAAATTTTAATAATCTATTTAACATATACATTACATTACATAAACTACTATAATATCATGAAAAAATAACATTTTCATGAGGTTTACATAATATCTTAACAATTGACCTTAGTTTGAAAATTCAGAATGATGTATTATGAACAACTCAATATCCTAAAATATAAAAACATTATATTTTATCTGAATCATGTAATTTATAAACCATTTATAAATATCTTATATAAATTTTATATAGACAAATTTTTCCTAATTAATAGTAATATAAATAATATCAATTACTGTATCTAATATTATCTATAACAATTAAGAAATATTAATTAAAAATTGTTTCAAAATGATTACTTAATTAATTATAGATAATTTTTAATTAATTTCTCAATAATCCAATGTGCATATAACTAGGTGGTATGAAATCATTATAGTCCTCAACAATTTTTAGGTTTCAAACCATTATTGATGTGTCTACTATAGAAGTAATGTAGCAATGTACGAAAGAAACTTTTTTGATACCACTTCACTTTTCATCTATGGGAATTCATTCCATTTCTATGGCCACTAGGTACATTTTGATTCTGGTCCATAGATTTTGTATTATGAATGAAAATGTTAGGACTAGTATTTACCATGACACATTATATTGTTATCACTATCATGGAGACGTGTATGGGTTGTGTAAGATCCTACCTTTCAAGAGATTCCCCACGATCATTCATGTACTCTTCTTCACTTTTTTATTTATACCTTGTATGGGATTTTGTTTGGGGTTGTTTCAGAAGAAATTTGAGATGTATTGAATCATAAGGATCTGTAAAACATTGGATAATGGTTCTGGAAAACCATGAGGGATGCCCTAGAAAACTCTACACCATATTTTGGTGAGACAGGAGGCGGCACACTGTAAGGCCAAACCATGTGGCCTCCCTCCCAAACCGTACACCCTCAAGTAGAGGGGGATTACATAGTTGGAAAATTTATTTTTAAACTCTGTTCCACCTTGGAGAAATCATTAGACCCCTATGTAGAAGCTCATGATTTATCCACATGATTTGGAAAATCATGCAGTGCTTCCTTAGAAACCATGTGAGTGAGAATTAATTCTTTCAAGAAATTTAAAAACAAATCCCAAACCACCATGTTTTAACCCTAAATCTCCTCAAATCAACCCAAAACACATAAATTATTTTTTTAGATGCTCATGAGTGGATTAAAAGGCTTATTTAACAAAATTACTAAATAATTAATGATCAAATTGAATAATGGTATCCTCTACGGTATGTTAATCTTCACTGTTTGGTTATATATACATGTCTTCTCTCATTCCCAAAGTATTGGAATTACTTTATTCTATTTGTTATGGTTCACATATACATTTTAATGGTTATCAAAAATTTGGATCATAGTTCGAGTTTTTTTGTTAAAATATTCCATTTTGTCGTGATCTTGATTATTCCACATTAGTTTGGGTCTTTTTTGGTGTATAACCATCACAATCTTGATGTAGGTGGCCTAATTTTCAATTCCCCTAGTATTGATTATAATTGCGTATATGTAAATATGAAATTTCGAATACCAAATTGGTCAATATAATTGAATATTTGGTATATTAATTAACATCTATTTTTTTATAAAATTTGTAAGACATGTGATTATGAAATTGATGAATAATGTGATTATGAACTTTATGAACAATGGGGTTATGAAATTGATAACGACAAATGGGGGTGTCTATAAATGATTAAAATGATGATTAATTATTTATTATTGGTTGAAATATAAATTCATGAAATGGGTAAAATTGTTAATTTTTTTAATTATTCATGAATCATTGAAAAATAAGAACCACGACGTGTGTTATTTGTGACTGAGTTGTGATACAAGGAATGCTGGTCCAAATACCCATGGGGTGCCAGATTTCCACTATAGGCCCCAAATATATTTATGTATTAATTTTTATCACTGAGTCGTGGAATATTTAATTCTACACCAAATGCTCATAGGTTAATATAATACTTCTCTTGGCCTCCATTGTATGAATTTGAAATTGGAATTATTTTTTTTTTGATGGAACCAATGATGAAATAAAATGTGATGTCCCTTTTGGGATGGGTTAGACTCTATAATAGTCCAATGAAGGTATTTATGGTTCATGTGACATCACTAAACTTGGGATTTATGTTTTTAATAAAATAAAAAATTAGTTTGAAAACAATTTTATTTTACTAATTTATTTTTTTAAACAACTACAATCATTTTTATAGACTATTTATTGCCTTAAAAGTTATCGGTGGTGGCTAATGAGTTGTACTAAAACCCGACCTATGAAACCATATTGGTACCCGAATAGATTTCATGTTTGTAAAAAAATATGGGAAAGGGAACTATATTAGATGGAGGAGTTGGGATGGAGCACAAATGAGGTAAATAGACATGTTGGCATGACCCAATTGGGGATTTTTCTGTGTTTTGTTATTGTGAGATTTCATTTAACAGTTGAAACATTTATTGAATAAAATATATAATATTTTATTTATGGTAATTTTTCCATTTTTTGATATTATCATGTTATTTTTTTCTTTATTTTTTTGGTATCAATATGGTTATTATTTATTTTTAGTGGGATTTTGTTTATTTACTTATGCTATTATGCTACTTTGTTAAAGAGGATATAGTCTAACCAATGATATATAGTAGAACTTTGTTACTAGCTGGTAGCCCTTAGCATACAGGTAGGTATGACTAAGGTAATGAAACCAACGGTTTTGGGGCATCAACACATGTAACCAAGATCAGTATGTCAGATGTTCTTAGGGGGTGAGTGGATAAAGGGATGGGTGTGGTGACACCAATCAATCATCCATTTTTCCTCTAATATGTGATTTGTGGGTTCCTAGTAATAGGGATCCTTGTATAATAGTAAAATTATAATGGTTAGGGGTAAAATATTATTTGTGTAATGTGGTGATAGAGAATCGCCATTTGGACTTGAAAGAGAGATAAGTGTATTGGAACATGTCATCGAACCTTCGTTCCACACACAATTGTAGAATGTAGGGGTTCTCAATAATTTTTCATAAAAATAGATTAAGGAGACACATTTTTATGGGATGAGAAGATCACTTTTTTCTACCACCACTTATGAAATGAATCTATATTGTGGGAGGCATTGATAATCACTAGTGTAAAGTCATGTTGTAGGATACTCATGCAAGTGTAAAAAATGTATTCCCCATTAATGCCACCAAAATTCTAGAGATTTAGTACCATTGGGCCATTAAGCCATGTATTTTAATAAAATAGGATTATTTATATGTTTTAATTCATTTTTGGGAGGAAAGAGGCTTGAACAATGGGATTCCTAGGTGTGTGTATTTGTTTTCTGGTAATCTCCTCAACCTATAATAAAATAACATATAATCAATTCTACAAAATAAGCCATTACCATTATTAATACTGGAATTTATCAATGATTAAAAAGCACAAACTACTGGAGCGAGAATAAAAGAACTATTATTTTATCATCCCTAAGAATGTGCTGATAAAGGGGTGTTTTATCAGCACTTATTTAAGGACTGATTAAGAGAACCTTTATTAGTTATTTTACAAGAACTGATAAATAAATCCTTTTTCATCACTTTTTTATGCACTAATAAAGGACCATTTTATCAGCATTCTTAGAAGTTATGAAAATTAGAATACTATAGTGTGCTCTAACATGACACTATAATACCAATGTAGTGTGCTTTAATAGCACACTACATCACCGAAAACACCATAAAAGCAGAAAAAAAAACTATGAATACTAAAATAAAATAAAATAAAATTTTACACATAAATATAAGAAAGAAAATATAATATAAACATTTCAAAAATTGGTTTATACAACTACATAGGTATAGATTATTACCTGTCTTAAATGACATACGTACCATTTTAGTAATGTGTCAAAAAAAATTAATGTGTTTTCTTCGTTTTTAGAACATTGTGTATCTTTTTAATAAAATGTCATGTTAATGTAGAAACAGGGACTTAGACTCATACCGCTAACATTGTGTATTAGTTTGATGTGATACTGATTCCTAAAAGTCACAAATGACATATAAATAATGTTTCTAAATTATAAAGATTATCATAGTGTATTTTATTAATATTTAATTAGTAATACTTATAGAACTGAAATGGTGATTTTAAACTAATAATGGACACATTGTGCCATACCAGACAAATTGTATATCATATTGAGATATAAATGATTTCTAAAGATCAAAAATGACTTATGGATCATTGTCGTAAAGTATCAAATCAGTATGAATGCATTTTATTGATTTTGAGTAGGTTAGTTGTCTGTTTGACTAAAATTGATGCCGATTTTAAGTAAAAAAGATGCACTTGGAGTCATACAGTTCACACCATTCATCGTATTGAGGTGAAGCTAATTACTACAAATCCCAAATGTATTATGGGTAAATTTATTAATGTATCAAAAAAATGCGAATATGATTACTCAGTTTTGTGAATGTCACTTTTCTTTTTCACAAACATTTAATTTTAAATGATAAACACAAACTTTGTCTCATATAAATAATATAATATAGCATTTTTATGTGATATTTGTTCCTACACAAAAAAAATGACATATTAATAAATATCAGAAATTATTAGGAAAATATGAGTTCTCTTGTATAGTTATCAGTGAGTTGACTTTTTTGAACTAATCTGTTGATTTTAAATTGATAATGAACACATTATGTCATAACTAGAACATAGTGGATTTAATTGTGGTGAAGATGATTCCTACACATCAAAAATGACATAATAATCATTTCCACAAAGTACAAATACAATTTGAATGCATTTTTTTAATTTTAAGTAGGACGTTTATTATTTTAACTAAAATTTATGTCAATTTTAAATAAAAAACACACATGGAGTCATACTGGTCACACTATGTGATGGATTGAGGTGCATATGATTCTTTAAAATCACAAATGACATGTGGATAACTTTGAAAAGGAATAAAATTATTATAAAATAGTTTTATCAGTTTTTGAGTATGCCATTTTTTTTAATAAAATACCATTTTAAGCTGAAAACACACACTTTGACCCATATCGATCAAATTGTGTATTAGTTTGATGTGAGACATAGAATAATATTTCATAAATAATATATAAATATATATACTTAATTATCAAGAAAATATGAGTGCATTTCATTTATTTTCATTGTTTAAATTTATTTGAACTAAGCTGCCGATTTTAAACAGATAACGAACACATTGGGTCATAACTTTCACACCATGCATCAAATTGGGATGAAACAAATTACTAAACATCTTAAATGACTTATATATCATTGAACTAAACTATAAAAATAATATGAATATGTTTTTTTTGTTTTTTGTATGTTAGTTGTCATTTCTACTAAATATAATGTCAATTTTAAAAAAATGTTACCACTTATTGTCATACCGATCACAAAATAAGTCAAATTAAGGTGTGGTAGATTCTTACACTTCACAAAGTCTCAAAACAATCCCAACTACTAATGTAACCATGTTTTAATTTTTCTTTAATGTCGAACAAAAAACACTCCATATTGACCTAATGTTCATAGTTGAAAATCCTTTCTCATTGTTGAATTTATGAAGAGGTTGGGAGGATCTTGTGCCAAATATATCACGATAAGTCAAAAAAATTGGAACATTACCTTCCTCTACTCTTATAGATTTCAACAATGAGAATGGTATTTTATCATTGAACATTAAATCAATATGTAGTGTAAGAAATTTGGATAAGAATCATAATGAATTTGGATAACATGGTTATATTAGAAGAAAGCATCATTTTCTATATTTTTTAGATTATTATAGATAGTTGAACAAAAAATATGAATTCCCAAAAGATCTGTTCAACTTTAAAGTAGTTTTAAATAAAAATATATAATGAAATTAACTTCAAAATAGTAGATAAAAAGATGAAATAATTAATTAGAGAAGTAAGGGAAATTAACCTTTTTATGCTAGTTTTATGCATTCTTTAAAAATTTCTTTATTGTCCTTATATCAATTGTAGTCTTGATGTCCAATACCTCATGAGCATGAGTAGCTTTAAACAAACATCTCCAACTCGAACAAAATATTTCACATGTAAAACAAAACTATTATTATATGAGTAATACTAAAAAAAAATAAATTAAACATAACTAATAAACGATACATTACTTATTTGGATAAAAATTTAACTGTGAAAACATTGTTGACCATAGGGATATACTGAAAATAAAGAAAATGATGATAAAAAAAACTTTATCAAGACAAATATTGAATCAATTAATGATTAGGATCGGGAGAATATAAGATACATTTGATAAAAGCACTGAATCGTTTGAGAGAATTAAAATCTATCCCAATGGGTTAAAAAAATATTTATTATCTTGAATAAATAAATAAATACAAAAATTATATTCATTATCAAAGGTAAATGTTATAAATTATTATAATAAAGAAAACAAAAATATTTTATTGTTTTAAATAAATTCATTATTATTTGATGGAAATGTATAATTGAATTCAAAAAAATAATTGATCCATTATGGTCGTCGTAATCCTCTGAATTCATCAAATGATGAATTTTATAACCAATTGTTATATTCATTATCTCATAACTTAAAAAATCATTTGATTTTTTTTTTGGTACTCATCCTACATAAATTATAGACATGAACCTATGATTCTTGAAATACTCAAAGAGTTATAATTCATATGAGGAATACAATTCATTGTAGCACAAGCAATATAAAAGAGATGGGGGATGATTCCTAAGCAACAAATTTGAATAACTATTTAGAAGATGTGATAAATTAGGATGATAGTTGTACTCAATTGTGTTCTCTAGAACACGTGATGCCTCCCGTTTCAGATAATTACGTGGATGGTAATCAGATATTTCAAAATATGGAACCATAAGAAATGATATATAATTATTTTTTACAAGGATTAAAGTAAAACATACATACTTTTTATGAGTTATCTGATGAAAAATACTGAAGTTATTTTTAATAAGTACTAATATGTTGGTTACCAATCTGAATATGGCTATATTTTTATTAAATGCATAAAAAAGGATGAAATGAATAAATAAAATTTCATTGGTGGTCGGAATGTTCTGATGAAAACTAGAAGGAGTAAGACTCTACAAAATACCTTATTTTTCTCAAGTTGAGACAGAATCATTTCGAGAGGCTGACAAGGATGATAATTGGATCTGATCTATGCATTATGAGCATAATCTATATAAGAACAATGTGTCATGAGAAAATGTTCACGGGATGGAAGACAGAAAAGTTATCATAACCATGTGGGGGGTCCTTAATAATGTCATTGACTATGGAAAAGTGACTAAAAATATTGAATGCATAGTGTTCAATGGGAACTCATATATAATAGGAATTTGTATTTATGATAAATATACACCCATAGCATAGTTAGAGTCTATATTAAATATTTTTGATATTTTAGTGAAAATGTTTTTAAAAGTATACAAAATAGATATCACATCTATATTCCTTAAGAGAGTTCTTAAGGGACAGTATACATTGAGAAACCAGATGTGTTTAAAATGTATAAAAATGAAATAAATGTGTTCCATTTGAAGATTTCATTGTATAGTATAAATATGTCAATTATGGTCTAGTATTTGAGGTTGGATCAATACATAAGAAATCATGCCTTTTAGTGAGGTAGAGTTCATCACTCCCCCTATAACAAGAAATAGAATGATCAAAGGATGTTGGTACTCATATATGTTGAAGTTATAATATTTGAGTATTGGAAAATTCACAATGCCTTTTTTGGGGATCTTATGAGGTATGATATTAAGATATATTATTTGTGAAACATTTTACTTGGTTTATAAGAAAATCAATGAAATCATAGAATAATAATTTCATAATGAAAATATAGAAAGGGATTCCCAAGTGATTTGAAATGAAACATTCCAATCCAATGACAACTACTGCCTCTATATGGATAAATTTTTCAAAATTGATTATTGAACAGAGGTATATGTCATGGAATATAGGAATTGGAGGCCTATTATACCCCAGAACAATGTGACCTAATGCTGGGTTTGAAATATTTCAAGTAACACGGTACCAATGTTTTACCAAGGAGATCCCCATGCTATCTGGTATGATGATAAATCCATATATCTACAAAATAGTGAATTTTAGTTTGTTTTATTATATGATAGTGAAATCGGACTTTTTGGGATATACAGTTGTGAAACCCAAATTGTTGGGATACTTAAATTAAAAAATGTAAAATAATAGATATATAAAAACTTGAATTTCATTCAAGGAGTGACGGCACTAGCTTCTGATGGTTATGGTTGAATTGCTCAATCCATTCATTCGATCTTTATAATTATTGGAGCCTTTGTTATAGAAAAGATTAGATCTTTTATTAGATCTTTAATTCATGAATATTATTACTTATCAACAAATATATGTATTTACTAATGGTTTCGAATTTATCAATATTTCCCCAGATAATAAAATAACATTAACTATTTACACAATATGTAGTAATGGCTAAAAATTACAAAATAATAATATATATTAAATAATAATATGTTTATTGATAAGAAATTAAATTTCTAATGAAATGTTATCCCAAAAAAATGTTTCTCATTCATGGTAATGTTATCAAATCACGCAATAAAGTGAGATTATACAATATCTTTTACCACATGGTAATTTTTAATTAAAATTCACTAAAATAGAATCTTTAAAATTAAAACAATATTTACCATGAATTATGAATGAATAATGATATTACAATTCAATAGGGATGTATATACACAATATAAAAATAATTAGGTGCACAAAAATAAAATATTCCTCAACAAATGAAGATTTATATAAAGTCCCTTTCAATGGCCATAACATTAATGTGATAATTAATAAATGAATAAATTATGTGTATCAAATTTAAATACTAATAGAAAAGAGGAAATGGAACATAATATAAAAAAATGTACTTATAAACATAATCATATAATGCCAAAGGAAAATAAAGAAGTAATTTAACCAAAAGAAAATAAATTTAGTTATGACATTTTTTTACCACTTGTTAAATTTCATTTAAAATCCACTTGGATGGAAAAAATAAAATTAAAAAATAAAATACATTTATTTAATAATTCATCATATTAAATGAAGAATGGGATGTATGTACACAATATAAAATAAATTGGGTGAAAAATATTAAAATATTCCTCAATAAAGTGATGCTAGGATGATGTCCCTCATAATGATCATAACACTAAAGTAAGAATTAATAAATTAATATATTATTTGTACCAAATATAACGACAAATATAATTTTTTTAAATGATGGGTATTATATTAAAATTTCATTATTAACATAATCCTTTAATATCAAAGTCTAATGAATAAGTAAAATAACCCAAGGAAAGAAATCAATTATGAAATTATTTACCTCTTGGTAACTGTCATGTCAAGTCCCCATGGATGGAATAATTAAAATTATTAAATAAAATTCCATGATTTTTGATGTATTAATTATATTACTTGTAAATTATTTCTTATTTACAACATATAAATGAAATTAGGTGGACAACAATACAATATTCCTCACGAAGGGGAATTGAAATGATGTCCCTTATCTAATGCTACTTTAGGGTGAACCTGATTTAACCACATGTATAATGGTTTTAAGAATGATATTATTTTATACTAAAATATAATTCATGTATATAATGTCATATAAAATCATTTTTATAAGATCTTATCACTAGTTCATCTGTAATGGCACGGGTTTGTGGGGTCCGTTACTTTGTGAAACTCTCGTGTTGGGTTTTTTGGTCTGGAAATCTCGGTAAAGTTTGGGGTAACGGTAGGCCTCATGGTAGCCTTAGCCTATCGTTAGCAGGCCTACCGGTAGCTCTGTCTACCAGTAGCTCGGTCTACCGGTAGCTGCAGCTAACGGTGGCTCGGTCTACGGGTAGCTGCAGCCTACCGGTAGCTCGGCCTACCAGTAGCTCCATCCTACTGGTAGCTCAGCTACAAGTAGGTGTCACCCTCCGGTAGCTCTCAGCTACCACTGGCTCTAGCCTACCATGCGGGTTCATTCCAATAGCACTCCTTTTTGCGTAAATTGGGTTTTAAACCTTATTTTGACTCTTTTAAGCGTGTTTTAAATCCCGGTAACGCCCATAAATGTTTTAATTAATTATTTAATGAATTAACCTGGTGTGTGCGTCAGATTAAACCACCCGACCCCTTTAATAATGTGTGGGTCCGCGTGGTCAACCCACGACCCCGCGCCTTACACGGTTTCACGTTCTTATCTCAACCATCCGTGACCCTTATAACTAAAGGGTTCGCCCTGGGTTTCTTCTTTTCTCGATCACCCTCGGTGAGTACTTTTGTCTAGACAGCTGATTTTTGGTGCATCGGGCGAGCCGCATCGTTATGTGTAATGTTCTGCGCCTGGCCTATGCGTCGATCGTCGATCAACAAGTAGGGAATTTCTCCTTCGTCTCTCTCTCTCTTTTTTGTTCATGCGGGGTGGGCATGCTTTTGATTCTGTAGAATTGGATATACCAGACCTAAATAAATATAATGAATAGATTCTATAAATAATGAAGGCGGGGTTGTGATCGTTGATGTTGTTTATATTATGATCATCTTTCTAAGTTGTGTTGGCTTACGCCTTCTGAAAATCGAGGCCGTTGGTGGTCATTGTCTGTGCACTAAGGAACCCCTCATGGTGTTTTAAATGGCTTGTTTTGTAATTGTAAACTCCTACTGTGAAATGTAAATTGGTCAATCACGTATACCCGGCTGAATAAATTTAACGCACCAGGATCAACCCTTCTGTGATAACTCCCAGTTAAAACACAGGGAATTAAAACCATGGCGTGTGTTAAATCTTATAAATCTGAAAATATAGGCATGGACTTGATTTGTGTTGGTGGTAGTGGTTTGGTTGTTTCCTTTTACGGGCTGATTGCTGGAGATGTGGGAGGGGTGGGATCCCCTATTTTTATACTCTTAGTGGTTGTGGAATTAGAGATGGGATCCTCTATTGTTATGGATTCAGTGTTTGCGAGTTTTAAGACCAGGTGGTTACCTTGTTTATATCACGAATTGGGGTGGGATCCACTATTGTTGAGAAGCCCTTTTTACTCCCGGGTATTGGGCATGGGGCTGTAACTTAGGGTTCTCTTTAGTTGATGTGGTTTTACGAGAGAACTAGGTGTGGGTGTTATGGTTGATACTTGACTGTTTACATTCCTGAACTTGTGCCTATGTTTAATAATTGCCCAAGTAGGTGCAGAACATAATTAAATATTGCTACTGAACATAAAAACAAGGATGGGATAAATGGGTTTTGGTTTGGCGTGAGTTGTGACTTGGACGTAGTGTTGTTTGTGCTCTTTTGGAGGGCTGAAGAAAAAACTTAACTTTGGGTGAGTGCTTGTTACCTATATCTATATTTGTAGTTTTGTGTTTATTGTTCATGCCCCACCCTAGTTGAGCACCTAGTGCCGAACTCCCCCATTTCATGGGGGAGGGTGTTTTTTCCAACACTATTATTAGTGGCTAGTTATTAGCTCCTTTTCTACTCCCTTTCCCGGATAGCCCAAGTATCTTCGGGCAGGCTGTGATGGCCTGAGGTCCATTATTATCCCAAGAACCTTCGGGTGGGGTAGTGTGGTGGTTGGCTAGGTGTGTGAGGAAGGTGGTTTCTCAGGTGTCTTCGGGATGAGGCACAGGTGTCTTCGGGCGTGGCAGTGGATCTTCTAGCCCAGGTGTCTTCGAGAAAGGGGGTGGTTGTTCTGGCCTAGGTGTTTGTAGGCGTGGTTAAGTGTGACAGTTATGGACCAGGTGTTTGCGGGCAGGATTTGGCAGTGGGACTGCGTGTGGTTGTGGCCCAGGTGTGTGCTGGCGGGTGTGGTAGTGAGATTGCAGTGAGAATGGCGGGATTGGTTTGATTCATAGGATGTCTCAATAACCAGTGGTAAAGTGGCACAGGGTACCCAAACATCGATGTGCTCTTATTATATATATTACTTGACTTGCGTTATTTGGGTAGTGTGCCTTGGTGAGGCTTGGGTGGATAGTTTACCTTGATAGGTGTTTGGTTTACTCTTTTTCTCATGGGAATTTAGTACGTTCCCCCACTTTTGCATGAGAGTCTTTGGTTTTCCCTACTGAGTATACTTGTATGCTCACCCTACGTATATAAAACTGCTTTTAGGTTTCCAGGAGGACTTCGGGGATCGCGCGGGACCATACTAGCTCAGACCTTTGGGGAAGTTGTTGTTGCTGTTTTTCTTTCCATGGTAGTTACCTTTGTAGTCACCTTTTGTACTTTGTAGATTTTACTTTTAGAACATGCATGTGGTAATGGTTTACTTTTGGCTTTACTTTTCTTTTACCTTGGTGTTATTGGGTTTCATGATCTTATCTCCCGATCCTATAAAACAAAAATAGGTAATGCCTTCCATTTGTGTGTAATTTCTATACCCATTGGTGCTAGTTGCCACTCCAGGACCTATTGAAGGTGGGCCTCAGGGGTCATTATCTCTCCTTCAACTTAAAGAAGGAAGGGCCTGGGAATCTGCTGACCCTTTACTCCTTTTGGTGAAGGTGGGTTGTGACCGAATGGTATCAGAGGTGATGGTTGAGAGATAAGATGGAGTTTGGAGTTAGGCACAGTAAGGATTGCATGGGATGGTAGGGAAATAGTTTTGGGTGACCTCGGTGTGTGAATTAGGCCAGGAAAGACCGGCTAGACACGGGATTTTAGGGCCCCCCGTGATCCGATGCATGGACTCTGGACCTACCGAACGACCAAGTAATGCCACGCTGATTGCAGGGTAGAGACCCTAGGAAATGTATATGCATCATAATGACATGTGTTCTCGTGTTTCTGGGGTGTTTTGGGAATTAAGAATAAATGAAAAGTTTAAGATGTTTTAAAGACAATATTCTGCACTACAGGGGATTAAGAATTCCTTGTTTACCTTGCAGCTATGGCACCTGGAAGGAGACCACGTGTGGTACAGGCGATCGAGGGCCCGCAGACTACCTTGGTCGATCGGCAGAGAGCTGACCGAGAAGAGGTGGATGACCAGTGGTAGAGGACTCTTCGAGCCTTCCAGCGATAGACCCTCGAGAAGTATGAGGGAAGCACCTCTGACATGAAGATGGAAGGCTGGCTAGAGGAGCTAGTGATAGCTTTCGGCCTTATTCGGGCCCCGAATGAGTATTGGGTTCCTCTGGCCGTCAGCCAGATGCGGGGAGCGGCACATTAGTGGTGGACACTTTACCTGAGGGAGAGGAGAGAGGTTGAGGTGGCATGGGCTGATTTCGAGAGGGAGTTCTGGAAGGAATTCCTCTCTTCGACAATAAAGGCGGAAAATAGACAAGAGCTACTCTCTCTCCAACAGGAGAGTATGTCCGTGAGGGAGCTAGGGATCATGTTCAAGGACCTCCTTTTTTTTTCAAGACCTCTTTCCCGACGAGGAGCCTCGGTCAAGACGTTTGGAGGAGGCACTCTGACCCTCCCTCCAGTATGCCGTTACACCCTTTTCCCTTCCGACATACTTGGAGGTCCAGAAGAAGGCCGAAGTGGTAGAGAGGATACATGCTCTAGGAGGAGTGTCATGATAGGGGATCCACCTGGGATTATCGAAGGGGAAGGCCGTCAGCACCAGGCCTCTAGCATCAGGACCCTCCAGGTTCCGACCGACAAGGAGCAGGCCGCAGCAGTTTCACTTTCGATCCCCTAGTACTCACCTTTTTCCATCAGGCCCGGGACCACGTTGCTTCGTCTGTGGGAGCCCTGGACATCTCCGGAGTCAGTGCCCGGACCGGTTACAGTACGGCGGTGGTGGACAGCCCCACCACCCACCCCAGAAGCAGCTTCCAGCCAGGCCTCTCCAGTAGCAGCAGCAGGGACAGCGAGCCCCCGCTCCTCCGAGGGAAGACGTAGGAGGAGGAGGCCGACCTCAGGGCGCTACTCAGGGACCTCAAACGGGTCGTGGTCGTGGAGGTGGCAGACAACCGAGGGGAAGAGAAGCTGGGACTGGATAGTTACATGCCGCGGAGGCAGCAGTTACAGCAGGGCCGAAGGTTGTTCGATGTATGATCAGTTTGTTTAGTACCCTATCTTATACCTTGTTCGATACAGGAGCTTCGCAATCCATTGTTGCGCCTAGTCTATCCCGTGCCTTGGGTCTAGATGCCGAGAGACTCCCAGTTCCGCTGGTGTTGAGTGCACCAGCCGGGGGTCAGACTGACTTGTTGTTTGTTTTTCGGGAATGCAGACTGATGATAGGGCCACATCAGTCAGTTAGGGATCCTCTTATGCTACAGATACAACCATACGATATCATCATAGGCATCAACTGGTTATTCTATATGTGTGTTGTCATCGACTGATTTCAAAGAAGGGTCATGTTCTCAGACTTGGGTGGCTGGCGTGTTGTTTTCACTGGCGAGCAGAGCAGTCAGAAGGGCGACAGGCGAGAGGAACCCTTCCTCTCCTTGTTAGCTGAGCTGTCAGTAGGGTCAGTAGATGCTCAAATGGTGGAAGTGCCAGGGATCGTCCGTGGGTTAATGGATGTCTTCCCTGAGGAGGTGATGAATCTACCCGCTCGACGTGATATCGAGTTCGGGATAGACCTCATCCCGACGATCGTCCGATCTTGATGGCTCCTTACCGGATGGCGCCTTCAGAGCTGCGGGATTTGCAGATCCAAATTGACGATCTGATGAAGAGGGGTTATGTTCGGCCGAGTGTGTCACCGTGGGGTGCTCCAGTCTAGTTCGCAAAGAAGGAATATGGTGGTCTTAGGATGTGCATAGTCTACAGGAGGCTGAATCAGGTGACGATAAAGAATCTCTACCCTCTTCCGAGGATAGACGATCTTTTCGACCAACTGAAAGGGGAAGGATGGTTCTCAAAGATCGACCTAGGGTCTGGGTATCACCAGCTGAGAGTGAAGGAGGGAGACATCCCGAAGATGGAGTTTAGATGCATATATGGACACTTCGAGTTCATGGATATGCCCTTCGGCGTTACGAACGCCCCAGCTGTGTTCATGGGGCTTATGAACTCCATATTCCGGGAGTACTTGGATCAGTTCATGGTTGTGTTCATCGACGATATCTTGATCTATTTGAGGTCAGAAGAGGACCATGCAGAGCACCTAAGGACAGTTTTGGAGGTCCTCCATCATCATCAGCTCTATGGGAAGTTATCTAAATTCAAATTCTGGACACGAGAAGGGAACTTCCTTGGGCACGTGGTGTCCGAGCAGGGGGTAGTGGTGGACTCATCAAAGGTTGAGTCAGTTGTTTCTTGGTCATCACCCAAGATTGTGGCAGATATCCATAGTTTCCTCGGGCTGGAAGGTTACTATTGGAGGTTCGCACCCAACTTCTCCTGAGTAGCAGCCCCATTGACATCCCTGACCAAGAAAGACCAGGTTTTCGTGTGGAATGAGCAGTGCGAGTTAGCCTTTAGCTATCTAAAGGAGAAGTTGGTTAGTCCCCCAGTGCTGAGATTACCAGAAGAAGGGGCGGCCTATGAGGTGTTCTCTGATTCTTCAGGACAGGTCTTGGGATATGTGTTGATGCAGCGACAAGGGGTGATCTCTTATGGGTTCAGGAAGCTACGCCCTCATGATTGTAATTACGCCACCCACGACCTGGAGCTTGCAGCGGTCGTTTTTGAGCTTATGTTATGGAGGCACTACCTCATCTGAGAACGCTTTTTGTTCTTCATAGTCTAAAAAATCTTAAGGTATATCTTCTCCTAGTGGGACCTAAACTTGTGATAGCGAAGATGGGTGGAGTTCCTCCAGTATTACGACTTCGAGATCTTATATACTGAGGGAAAGGGCAATGTAGTGGTTTATGCCTTGATCAGGAGGACGCAGAAGGATGTGGTCCGAGAGTCGGCGGACTCCTGGAAGGAGATGGAGGAGTTGGCTTCCTTACACCTGGATGCGAAGATGGATAGCGGTAGAAGTTTCCTATATCAGATGATAGTGGAGTCATCTCCGTTTCAGCGAGTGGAGGAGTCTCAGTGGGGAGACCCGGAGTGCGAAGTGATGCGTGACCGAGTTGACCAGGGAAATGCTCAGGAAGGATGGACAGAGGATGGTCAGAACCGGATGCTTTTCCAGGGAAGGTTGTTTGTTCCAGAGGCGATGCACGGCAAGGTTCTCAGTGAGTTACACAACTCCACCCTGGCGGTACACCCAGGAGTTTCCAAGATGTACTGGGGACTGAAGAGGCAGTTTTGGTGGCCCGGAGTTAAGATAACGGTGGTAGAGTTTGTGGCCAAGTGCTTAGTGTGTCAGCAAGTGAAGGTTGAACACCGAGTTCCAGGCGGCCTACTGCTGCCTCTAGATGTCCCCGAGTGCAAGTGGGATGAAATCTCGATGGATTTAGTCATGGGACTACATAAGGTCCAAGGGGGATATGACGCCATCTGGGTGGTGGTGGACAGGTTGACAAAATCAGCTCACTTTCTGGCGATTAGGGGGTCGAATGCAGTGGATGCTTTGTCGCGAAGGTACCTGGATGAGGTGGTGCGGTTGTATGGGATTCCGAGGTCTATAGTCTCAGATAGGGATGCATGGTTTACCTCGCAATTCTGGAGAGTATTGCAGCATGATTTTGGCACCCAGCTGCATCTTAGCACTGCTTTCCATCCCCAGACAGATGGACAGACAGAGCACACCATCCAGACCTTGGAGGATATGCTACGGGCATGTGTTCTGGACTCTGGGGAATCATGGGTGTGATACTTCCCTCTGGTAGAGTTTGCCTACAATAATAGCTACCACTCTACCATCGGTATGGCCCCGTTTGAAGCATTTTACGGGAGGCCATGCCGTTCACCTGTGTGTTGGACCAAAGTTAGAGAGGCAGGCACCCTTGGCCCGGAAGTGGTGCAAAGCACGATAGGGAAGGTTCAGCTCATACGGGAAAGGATGTAGGCGGCCCAGGACAGATAGAAGTCGTATGGTAATACCAGGAGGAGGCCCCTGGAGTTTGAGGTTAGAGACCATGTGTTCTTGAAGGTATCCCCTCGGCGTGGGCAGCGGAGGTTTGGCAAGGGGAGTAAGCTTCCTCCTAGGTTCATCGAACCCTTCGAAGTGTTGCGGCGGGTCGGCGAAGTGGCTTATCATCTAATGTTACCACCGCCGCTACTAAGGATACATGATGTATTCCATGTGTCCCAACTCCTTCGGTATCTGCACGAAGATTCACACGTCCTTGATTGGGGTGAGCTGGACATCGAGGACGACATGACTTTTGTGGAGAGACCAATGATGATTGAGGATCGCAAGGAGAAGGCACTTCATGGGAGAACCATTCCCTTGGTTCGTGTGTTGTGGAGATATGGTGGGATTTAGGAGAGTAGGTGGGAGACGGAAGTACAGATGCGTACCCAGTACACCGAGTTGTTTTGATTTTTGTTCTTGTTGTACCGGTTGTGGTAGAACATTTTGTCTTTTTGGCTATGACATGTACTGGCTTTATTTCCTCTAACTATGTTTGAAAAGCCCTTGCTATGGGGGAGGAGAGAACCCGACCCCTAATCAAGACGCATTAAGGTGGATGCGATTAAACCCGTGCGGGCGAGTCAGTGCCACCCAAAGCGGATAATATCTTGACATGGGGGAGGAGATTCCCCAACCAACATGCCTGGGCAGTTTGGCATGGTATGTTGGAAGTGTTTTTTTAGTTAGCATGTGTTCGCTCCTAAGAGGTGTCTTTCAAGGTGGTTGTTCGGACCCTCTCTTCCCTTCAGGTTTGTTTTGATTCTCGAGGACGAGAATCGTTTAAGAGGTATCTGATGTAATTGACCGGGTTTTTGGGGTTCATTTCTTTGTGAAAATATCGTGTTGGGATTTCTATTCTGGGAATCTCGGTGAAGTTTGGCATAATAGTAGGCCTAATGGCAGCCTTAGCCTACCGGTAGCAGGGCTACCGGTAGCTAGGTCTACCGGTAGCCGCAGCCTACCAGTAGCTCTGTCTACAGGTAGCTCAGTCTACCGGTAGCTACAGCTACTGGTGGCTCTGTCTACCTGTAGCTCGGCCTACTGGTAGCTGCAGCCTACCGGTAGCTCAGCCTACCAGTTGCTGCAGCCTACCGGTAGCTCGGCTACCGGTAGCTGTCACCCGCCGGTAGCTCTCAGCTACAGGTGGCTCTGGCCTACCATGCGGGTTCTTTCCAGTAGCGCTCCTTTTTGCGCAAATTGTGTTTTAAACCCTATTTTGACTCTTTTAAGTGTGTTTTAATGCCCGGTAATGCGCATAAATGTTTTAATTAATTATTTAATAAATTAACCTAGTGTCTGCGTCAGTTTAAACCACCTGAACCCTTTAATAACCTGTGGGGCCGCGTGGTCGACCCCTGACCCTGCGGCTTACGCGGTTTCTTGTTCTTATCTCAACCATCCGCGGCCCTTAAAACTAAAGGGTTCGCCCTAGATTTCTTCTTTTCTCGATCACCCTTGGCGAGTACTTTCGTCCAGACAGCCGATTTTTGTGCATTGGGCGAGCCGCATCGTTATGCGTAAAGTTCTGTGCCCGACCTAAGCGTCGATCATCAATCAACAAGTATGGAATTTCTCCTTTGTATCTCTCTCTTTTGTGTATCATGCAGGGTGGGTGTGCTTTTGATTCTGTAGAATTGGATAAACCAGACCTAAATAAAGATAATGAACAGATTCTATAAAGAATAAAGGGGGGCTTTGATTGTTGATGTTGTTTATATTATGACCATCTTTCTGAGTTGTGTTGGCTTACGCCTTTGGAAAATAGAGGTCATTGGTGGTTGTTGTTTGTGCACTAATGAACCCCTCGTGGTGTTTTAAATGGCTTGTTTTTAATTGTAAACTCCTGTTGTGTAAAGTAAATTGGTCAATCATGTATACCCGGCTGAATAAATTGAATGCACTAGGATCAACCCTTCTGTGTTAACTCCCTGTTAAAACACACGGAATTGAAATCATGGAGTGTGTTAAATCTTATAAATCTGAAAATACAGGCATGACCTTGCTTTGTTTCGGTGGAGGTGGTTTGGTTGTTTCCTTTTATGGGCTGATTGCTGAAGATGTGGGAGGGGATGGGATCCCCTGTTTTTATACTCTCTGTGGTTATGGAATTAGGGATGGGATCCCCTGTTGTTATGGATTCAGTGTTTGCGAGTTTTAAGACCGAGTGGTTACCTTGATTATATCACGAATTGGGGTGGGATCCTCTGTTGATGAGAAGCCCTTTTCACTCCTGGATATTCGGCATGGGGCTGTAACTTAGGGTTCTCTTTAGATGATGTGGCTTTACGAGAGAACCAAGTGTGGGTGTTTTGGTTGATGCTTGACTGTTTAATTTCCTGGACTTCTGCATATGTTTACTAGTTGCCCAAGTAGGTGCAGAAATTAATTAAATATTGCTACTGAACATAAAAACAAGGATGGGATAATTGGGGGTTGGTTTGGCGTGAGTTGTGACTTGGATGTAGTGCTGTTTGTGCTCTATAAGAGGGATGAAGAAAAACAAAAACTTTGGGTGAGTACTTTTTACCTCTATCTATAGTTTTAGTTTTGTGTTTCTTGTTAGCGCCCCACCCAATTTGAGCATCTAGTGCCAAACATCCAAATTTCATGGGGGAGGGTGTTTTACCAACACTATTATTAGTGGCTGGTTATTGGCTCTTTTTCTGCTCCCTTTCCCGGATAGCCCAAGTATCTTCGGGTAGGATGTGATGGCCTGAGGTCCATTATTAGCCCAAGAACCATTGGGCGGGGTAGTGTGGTGGTTGGCCAGGTGTGTGCGGTAGGTGGTTTCCCAAGTGTCTTCGGGATGAGGCCCAGGTGTCTTCTGGCATGGCAGTGGATCTTCTAGCCTATGTGTCTTCGGGTGTGGTGGTGGTTGTTCTGGCCTAGGTGTTTTCCGGCATGGTTACGTGTGACAGTTGTGGCCCAGGTGTTTTTGGGAGGGATTCGGCAGTGGGACTGCGTGTGGTTGTGGCCCAGGTGTGTGTGGGCGGGTGTGGCGGTGAGACTGCGGTGAGAATGGTGGGATTGGTTCGATGCGTAGGATGTCTCAATAATCCGTGGGAAAGTGGCGCGGGGTACCCAAAAATCAATGTGCTCTTATTATAGATATTACTTGACTTTTGTTATTTGGGGAGTGTGCCTTGGTGAGGCTTGGGTGGATAGTTTACCTTCATAGGTGTCTGGTTTACTCTTTTTCTCACGGGACTTTAGTACGTTCCCCCACTTGTGCACGAGAGTCTTTGGTTTACCCTACTGAGTGTACTTGTATGCTCACCCTACGTATATAAAACTGCTTTCAGGTTTCCAGGAGGACTTCGGGGATCGCGCGGGACCCTACTAACTTAGACCTTTGGGGTAGTTGCAGTTGTTGTTTTTCTTTCCTTGGTACTTACCTTTGTAGTCACCTTTTATACTTTGTGGCTTTTACTTTTGGAACATGCATGTGGGAATGGTTTACTTTTGGCTTTACTTTTCTTTTACCTTGGTGTTGTTGGGTTTCATCATCTTATCTCTTGATACTATAAAACAAAAAGGGTAATGCCTTCCATTTGTGTGTAATTTCTATACCCTTGGTGCTAGTTGCCACTCCAGGACCTATTGAAGGTGGGTCTCGGGGGGCATCATCTCTCCTTCAACTTATAGAAGGAAGGGCCTGGCAATCTGCTGACCCTTCCCTCCTTTTGGTGAAGGCGGGTCGTGACATCATCAATATCCTTTCATTATTTTCATTATTTCTGGTGTTAATTGCCTAGTTTTTTTGTCTTACTTTATCCTGAATTTTATGATCATTTTGACTATAATAATGTGAAAAAATGTAAAGAAAAATACTTATGATAATATTATAATACTTACACATAAAATATACTTTTAATAAAAATCACAATTAATATTTTTTTGAGATAGTATGTGGAGTATGATATACTCTATAATACCAAATGTAGAATCGAAATAATATAGATACTGATTGTAGTATCTAACGATGCCCAAAATACAACAGGTAGTGAATTATATACATTAAAAATATTCCTTTGGAACTTTTAAAGATGGTTAAGTTTAACAATGTTAAAAAAGGTAATTCAAAAAACCACTAGTTCTACAGACTTGCAAGATTCCAGAAATATGATTCCAAGAAAGTGATTTTAGAAAAGTGGTTCTGGAAACGAAACATAACAAAAGTTTTCCAAGATAAAGATTCTACCTTCAAGCGTATAGAATCTTAATAAAATAGAGTACATGTATAAGGAAGTATAAGATAGTTATACTTTCCTCAATAATCAAAATTGTAGAGGAAAACATGAAACAAAACAAGTAATAAATAGTAAATCTTTTAACCCAAAGAAAACTGTATCCAACAAACTTGGATAAAGGTCCCTTGATTTTTACTTTTAAGAAAGTCGGTCTTACCCATGCCAGGGTAAGCCCTCGATAAAAATATTGGTGTCTATCTTGCTATCCCCGCAAGCCCTCAACTTCAAGATAGTCGGCACATCTATCTTCTTCAGAATGGAAGTCCTCAACTTCAAGGTAGCCAGAAAATCTGTCTTCTTATCTCCAGAAGTCCTTGAATGTACTCAGAAAAATTCAGAGTCACACTAAGAAATTCTGAACAAGAAGTTCCGTATGCACAAATAAAGAAAGTATCTCTCTAGAAATCACTTCAAAATCATGTAATCTATAGAGACATAAACTTTTTTTATGAGCTCTTTCAAATGAAACCCTATTTATAAGCATAGCTCGAATGGTCATCTCCCTCCTCAAACGGTCATATTTTTCCATGAATTTTGGAGGGACCTATACTCATGTCACTCAAACAAAGGTTAGTAAATAACTGAATGCATGAAATCATTTTATAACTAAAACAAGTGTAAGAAAAAATATAGTTACTTAACCAAAATCAATTATTCGGAATGTAAGGAATAAAATTTCAGAGTCTAACCAAAAACACATTAGGTATCTGTAATAAAAGGATATTCAGATTCTATTATCCAAGTAATTCAGAAACCGAATTCTATAGAATTTAGAATCTCAAATTTCAATGAAATTTGGAATCTGAATTCACAAGAATTTGGAACCTAAACTTAGAATGTTCGGAGTATGAGTTCAGAGGAATTCAGTGTCTAAACTCATAAACGTTTGGAGTCTGACTTCAGAGAACTCAGAGTCAGAACTCATAAGAGTTTGGAGTCTGAATTCAGAGAACTTCAAACCTGAACTCATAAATGTTCGGTGCCTGAATTCAGAGAACATCAAAGTCAGAACTCATAAGAGTTCATAGTCTGAATTCAGAGAATTCGGAGTCAAACATCCGGATTCGAAAAATAGAATGCTCTATATGAAAGTATTAAAAGATCAAAAGCTTTTTAGATATCAAAACAAATTTTATACTTAGGAAAAATATGAACAAAGAAAAACATGGTAAGGATAAATTTCCTTAGGGAAGAAAAATTTTCCTTATGAAAGTAAAACATAAGGTAAAATGAAACTTGCCTTAAGATATGGTGTTTGTGAATTTCAAAACATGAAGGAATGGTAAATTTGTAAGAAAACATTATTGACTCAACAATCTCCCCAAACATGAAGAAATGAAAAGGTCTTAAGGAAACCTTATTGACTCAATAATCTACCCATTTTTGGAAAGCACAAACATCCTTACGAAAAATAAAATATGGAATTAGAAAATATTTTTAGACATTGTAAATAAAAAATATCTTCCTTATCACATGGGAAAAGATGAATACAACTAACTACCTCTTAGGATTTGGAAACACTGAGGATCATATTCTAGATTTCTAGAATGAGACTTATCATTTTATTGCATATAGAAATCTTCATGATGAAAATTCCATCTTAGATAAACTCTCCCTTAGTGAAATTTCTTCTTTACTTAGTATTATTTTTTCCTTTAACCCCCTTTGTGATTTTCAAAAAAGGATACAGAGAATGGAAAAGAAATTATAGTACCCAAAAAATTTGTACAACACATGCAAAAGGAAAGCAACCAAATATTTCATTTTGATAGGAAAAATTTATACAAGGAATGAAAATAAAAAATTGATCAGATTTAAACATGGTTATCCTTCCTTTTCCGTGGGCATCAGCTTCTTTACTATAGTCTTTAGCTTATTGAGCTCTTTGTGGTCTTCCTTTTCTTTCTTAACAATCTGATCCCGATCCTCTGCTTTCTTCTCTAAGGCTTTGATTATATCTTCCTGAGCCTTATGAGCCTCTGCCTGAGCCCTCGGGACTTCTTCCTACCTAACAAGGTTTTCTTCTATCTCAATTCCAATATCTCTTTCTGTATTACATATTTGAGAAACTGAATAAAACTTTCCATTCAGATCTTTTACTTCTTGAATCCGAGAAATCTATTTTAGAGTCAGCTTTTCTTCAAAACATCTTGTGAGATCCTTGATCTTACTATCTTCATTTTCAAAAGCCTCCTTGACACTATCCTGAAACTCATCAAGACCTCTCATGTCTTCAATGGTTTTTTTGACCAACTGGTCATCTTCATTCATGATATTTTTTGGGCATTATAGTTGAAAAAATTCTTGCAATCAGCCTCAACCATAACACACATAGCCATTACCATGGATACTGAATCCGATTTTCTGGTTCAAAGTGTGTTGAAGCATCTGAAATCTTGAGTGAAAGCTTGGAACAATCGGAATGGTCCCAACAAGATTCTTCAAGGACTAGACTATAAAATCATGTCCAGGGGATAATGATTATAAATATGAAACTTTGCTTGGTGAGGTTTCTTTTTCAAGATCAGAAAGTTTCCTCTTTGAATATACACCATCTTCCTTATTTTTAACCATGGATTTGGTAGGTGTACGAAAAACCACCTGATTTCCTTTTTCAGTTCTCAGAATGGCTTTCTCATCAAGAGACTCATGTTCGCTATCATAAATCTGAACAATTCTGTCTTAATCTATCTTATCCTTATCAGCTCCTGCCTCAGCAACATCAGGATGAATGAAATGATGATTAATTTTTTTTTCTTTAGATAGCTTATTCAATTATTCTTCATATATCTCATCCTCCTCTTTCTCTCCTTTCCTAGGTGTAGCCAACTTAGAAGATTTCGATTCAGAAGTTTGGATTGAAAATTTCTCAGATGGAAATTCCTTCTCATGGAAATATTCAACTTGCTTAATCAAATATGTGGTGTTCCCACTGCTTTCTTCTTCTTCCTCTTCTTCTACAACTTTTTCTACTTCAACAAACTTTTCTTGGGCTTTCTCTAGAGTCACAAATTTCATTCCTGGAGTCTCAGATAATGCTTCTACTAAAAAGAATTTAGGTACTGGGATATTATCTGAAGCTTTCTTAGTATCCCTCAGAAGGGATTGAACAATTTCAGCCTCCGACATCTTCTTGTTTCATTTCTTTTCTTTAGCATGATTCTCAATCTCTTCAGCTATCTTCTCTTTTAAGGATTTGGCTTTAGCAGTATCCAAACAAAAAATTTTCTCCCCTGATTTCTTATTTTTCTTATCTTCCCTCGACATTACTACAACCTCATATGGATAGGATTTTTGTTTCTTAGGTTTTGGAGGTGCGGATTGGGCTTCCTTAGCTTTTGGGGTTTTCTATTATTCTTATACATCCTTTGACTTTCTCTTCATTCCTTCCTTTTTAGATAGTTTAACCACTTCTGGTTTCTTTGAAATAGAATCAACTTCTTTCTCTGGTAGGTCAAAAAATTATACAGAGTCTTTAGAAAATCCAATGTTCATCATCTTCAAATTATCATCGCTGACTAGCATGACATTTCAATTCCTTGGATTTGAAATGCAAGGGATTTTAAAACATTATAAGAACCGAACAATTAACATGAAAAGAGTGGCTGGATACATGATTTCTTGAGCCTTCAAGTTTCCATTATTGATATTCTATATCATAATCAGAATATGCTTAACAAAATTAACCTTCCTCAGGTTCACCAGAAAATCTAGGATGTACATGACACTCTTCTTCAATGTGTCATTGTCAGCTTTTCTCAGAATGATAAATCCTTGAACCCATAATTCGAGGATCTGATTATTTTTAGAGAGGTGCGAAATCATTGGAGTCTTGACATCTGTAATACTGAGGCACTCCATAGCTTTCACCTTTAAAAATATTCCTTGAACATCCAACAACCTATGAGAACAAAAATCATCTTCCCCTTCGTATGAAATACCATCCAAACTATCATCCTTAGTGTATGAAAGAGAATAAGTCATTCCATATCTCTTGAATGAAAATTTCTTTGTACATTCTTCCTTGATGAAACTAACTGATTCATAAAATTTGACAAGCTAATCTAGATACACTAAATCTTGAGCCCCTGATTTTGATACACAAACACTCTCCCATCCATTCAGTTTAATGTTCTTTGAGATGATGGAATCATACTTATAAAAGAATTTTGGATGAACCAACCTTTCTCTATACACTTTCCACTGTGAGATCGGCTTGACAGTAGACATATGTTTTTGAGAGGATTCTTCTACAGACATTTGGAATTGAGAAAACTTTGAAATGTTCGGAACGGGCATAAGTAGAAGGGCAGAACTTCAACACATGAAGGCTTGAGATCGATGTGGGAAAACCATCAAGGGGTACATTATATAGGTTTTTAAAGTGACGATTCATCTTCCATGATCAATCCAATGGCTGAAAATCCTCCAGATCAGATCTGACGGTTAAATGATAGCTATAAGAAAACTTAGTAGAATCTGATCTTTTGAGGTTTATAAGAAAAACATTTAAATTTAAGGAAAAGAGAATCCCAAAATTTTGAAAAACAAATGAAAATACCCACATGAAAAAGATGATAAAGAAAATTAAATAAAGTAAACATACCTTTCAGATTTCTAGAAATTTTACTCGTAGTGAGGGAATTTTTTTTGAAGAACTTTAGATTCCAAAAATTTGATTATAGAAAATTTTGAAAAACTGACTATGAAAATTTTCATTACAAAAAATTTAAAAAAAATCATTATGAAAATATTTAAAACATCATTTCAAAAAATTTAAAAACTTCATTTCAAAGTTTTTGAAAAACTTCATTATAAAAAAATTAAACTAACTATGAAAATTTAAAAAAACTGTCAAACAACCATATGTACTCCCCCTATGAAAATAAGTTTATTACTGTAAGAAGATAGGTTTCAACAGAGAGTTAATGAGTTAGATTACCTTACAGTTATCATTCCTAAATTATTTTTAATTTATTAAAATCTATCGGATGGTAAAGATTTTGTGAAAATATTAGCAAGTTGATCTTTTGTTCCGATAAATTGAAGAATGATATCTATTTTTTTATGATCCCTAAGAAAGTGATGCCTAATATCTATGTGTTTTACATGGGAGTGATGTGAAGGTTTTTTTTGTACAACAATGGTACTAGTATTACCGCACAAAATTTGTGTTTTGGTAAAACTCATACCATAGTCTGTGAGTGTGTGTTGCATCCAAAACACATGAGCACAACAACTTCCAACTGCTACATATTTAGCTTCAGCAGTGGAAATTGATATTGAGTTTTTCTTCTTGCATGACCAAGAAACTAATGAATCTCATAAGAAATGACATGTTACAGATGTACTTTTTCTATCCGTTCTACCTCCACTAAAGTCGGCATCTAAAAAACCTTTCAAAACAAAATTATTTTCAGAAGTATAAAAGAGTCTGAGATTCATGGTTCGCTTTAAGTAGCAACAAATTATTTCTACTACCTTTAAATTAGATTCCATAGGATTGGATTGACATGTCTAACATAATCATTCTGAAAACTTTATGTCTGGACGACTAGCTGTCAAGTAAAGTAGACTTCCTATCATACCTCTAAAAGAAGTTTGATCTACTGGCTTCCTAGCTTCATCTAGATCAAGTGAATTTGAGGTACCAATGGGAGTACTTATACTTTTAGTGTTGCCATATCCATACTTTCTAAGGAGATATTTAATATACTTATGTTGGGATATATATATTCCTTCTAGTTTTTTAGAAATTTGAAAACCAAGGGAAAATGATAACTCACCCATCATAATCATTTCAAATTCAGATTTCATTAGATCTGCAAAAGAATCAGTTAATGATTTTTGAGTTGAACCAAATATAATGTCATCAACATAAATTTGAAAAATAAAAACATTTGTATTGCCTTTCTTTGTAAAAAGGGTTGGATCTACATTTCCCTTAATAAAATTATTTGGAAGAAAAAATATTGTAAGTCTATCATAATAAGTTCGAGGGGTTTTCTTAAGTACATACAAATATTTGGTAAGTTTTAAAACATGTTCTGGATGTTTTGTATCTTCAAAACCAGGTGGTTGTTCAACAAAAACTTTTTCTTTTACAAAACCATTAAGGAAATCATATTTCACATCGATTTGAAAAAGATTGAAATTGAAGAATGCTACAAAGGCAAGTAGAATATGAATAGTTTCAAATCTAACTACTGGAGCATGTGTTTTTTCATAGTCTATTCCTTATTGTTTATTATAGCCTTTAGCAACTGATCTAGCTTCATTTCTTACTATGATTCCATTTTAATCACACTTATTTCTAAATAACCATTTGACTCCAATAACAGAAGTTTCTTTAGGTCTTTCAACCAAGGTACAGTTTTTATTACTTTTAAATTCATTTAGTTTATCTTGCATATATTTTATCCAATCATCATCTCCTAAAGCTTCATTAGTGCTTTTTGGTTCTAATTGAGAAAGAAATTCTAGATGTTCTACTTCATTTCTTAAGGAAACTCTAGTCCTTACAGGTTGATTTACATCACCAATGATACTATGACTGGGTTGATTCTTAAGAAATATCTGATTTTGGTTTTGTGAAACATGTTCATCAACATAGGGCAGGAAGTCTTCTTGGGTAAATGTTTGAGAAATATATTCTTGGACATTTTCCTTATCAGAAGGATCTTCTATCAAAGGTTGATAATATGTTTTTGAAAACAAATCCAAAGATGTAGGTTTGGGTTGTCTAAAAACAAAGAGATCAGTTTCATTAAATTTGACATGTACTGTCTCTTCAACAATACAAGTGTTTTTATTGACAACTCTATAAGCCTTAGAAGTTGTGGAGTATCCTAAGAAAATTCCTTCATCAGATTTTGGTGGGAATTTATATAGATTTAATTTAGTATTCAGAATGAATACCTTGCAACCAAAAACCATGAAGTAGGAAAGTCTAGGTTTTCTACCATTCCACAATACATAAAGAGTTTTATTAAGAAAAGTTATAATCAAAACTCTATTTATTGTATAAGAAGCAGTACTTACAACATCATCCCAAAAATGATTGGCTACAGAATACTCACTCAACAAGGTTCTTGTTATCACTTGAAGAATTATATTTAATCTTTCAACAACAAAATTCTTTTTAGGTGTTCTGGGTGCTGAGAAGTTATAAGTAATGCATTTTCTACTACAAAAAGATTCAAAAATAGAATTTTGAAATTCTCCTCCATGATCACTATGAATAGTTATCAAAGGATTGTTTTTCTCATTTTTAACTTGGGCTCTAGAACTTTTTAAATAATAAAATTCTTTAGATTTCTTGGATAGAAAATAGAACCACGTAAATCTAGTGTAATAATTTTCTAAGACAGACAGATAATATTTTCCTCTAATGCTTCCAGTTTGTGTTAGACAAAAAAGATCCACGTACACTAACTGTAATGCATCAGTGGTTGAGACTTCACCGACTGATTTAAAACTTGATTTATGTATCTTACCATATTGATAAGGATCAAAAACATTTTTATAATAAAATCTAATATCTGGTAGATCCTTACCTAGAATTTTCTTAGAATTTTTACATAGTTTCCTAAGGTTACAGTGACCTATCCTTCTACACCATAATGAAGAACGATATTCCATTGCACTAAGGAAAGGTAAGTCTTGGCTCCTAAGGTCTTATAAGTTCATTTTGTATAAATTCTCTTTACTATGGGATGAAAAAATAAACACTTCCTTGGAATTGTGTACTAAGCACTTATCATTCCTAAAATTCACAAGGTAAACTTCATCACATAACTGACTTATGCTAATGAGGTTGTTCTTAAGACACTTAACAAATAAAAAATTTGAAATAAAACATTTTCCAAAAATAACGATGTTACCTATACCAATAATTTCTTCCAATTAAATATCTCTGAAAGTTACTTTTCCTCCTTTCGTCTTGATAATCTTTTCAACATAGTTTTTGTTACCAGTCATGTGTCGTGAACATCTTCTCTCAACCTCATTTCCTTTATTTTTCTTCTTCACCACATGAAATCACATTATTTCATTATTGTGTAAAAAACATTATAATAAATTCACTAGGATGTTTATATGAAATTTTATATAACTAAACATACACACATCCTCTTTATAGATATAAAACATATTGTTTTCGTGTATGGAAAACTACTACCCAGCGATATGAAGATTGTTCGTTTCTATATTACCGCCAATCATAGAGATAATTATTATGCACAATATATTTATATATATTATATATAATATCAAATATTTCATTAATCTTATGTACTCAAATTTACAAAACAAACCTTTTTTACTTCACATTTGGTGTAAATAAAATAATTCTTTTGAGGAAGTGTGGACTGACTCCCCTTAAAGTGATGTGATTCATTCACAGACAACCTGGAATATATTAAGGCCAGGTTTAGTGAAGTTATATGATATATATAATTTATTAATTATACTAGAATAATTATTTATATAAATATACATATATTTATATATTTGGGTGTGTCAGTGACATACTTTTTTTCAGTATTGCAATAAAAAAAGAAACATTGTTCATGCGTACATATGGCTTACCTTCTCCAGGAATGATGTATTCCATTTCGTACTAAATTATTCTATAGATTATTATAGTATAAATATACTACCTATAAATTATATTTATATGATTATCTAAATTCTGGAATGATGATATATGTATAACGACCAACGATATAAAAAATTAAGACACAAGCGAAAAACAAAGCAAATATTATCCAAAGTAAAACCATAACATATGATCATTATCAAACGGGGAATATAATGACATAATCAAACCATATTTGGTAATAGATAAAAAAAATATTCTCCTGTAATATATTTATAACAAATTTATATTTAATATATAAAAATGTTGTATGAGTATGGAGAGAGTCAAGACACAAGGTCTGAGGATTTCATCTCACTTTTTATTTCTAGGATATTCATGTTGTGTTAACTACTTTTTCCTTTTGTGTCGTGTATGTACTAACCATGATAGAATTATATTTATATTATAATTAAAATTATAATTATTCACATGTCTGTTTTGTAATTCATTTTTCATGGGGTTTAATATTCAAATGTTACCAAATCGGTAAAATGTTTTGTCTCAAATTGTCTTCTTTGAGACTCCATGATTTTTTATACAGCTAAAATTTTTTTGAGGTGCATATATTACCATTTTACAAGATATATGATGATTATATATATTTTTATGATAATATATGCTTCATGTAATTTAATTTAAGATGTAGAGATTATGATTCCATGTTACCATGTTATAAGAGTTTATTTAGACAATCTCATCGTTTTTGAGATTGTTTATGTTTATGCTTCATTTGATGAAATATTATGATCCATATCTCAAGGATAGTAATGAAAATTCTTTTATTATGGATATTCATGATATAATCATATATTGGGACCATATTTATTTTATTTGGTATATAAAATTGTTAGGAATGTGTTTTTAACAAATCCTGACTTTACACTCCCTCTGGTCTGAAACATATGTTTTCCAAAAAGGGTTTCCAAAAATATTTTATAGTTATCCTAAAAGATTTTAAATAAATTGTTACCCATTTATCCTTTTACAAATATCTACTAGGTAATTTTTTTTATCACTTTCCAAATAATCCAGTTTTCTATCCTTTTTACCCAGTAAGAGGAATATTTTTTTGACCTACTACGACATGTATCGATTTACCCGCCATCATTTATTTGAAGCTCTATTTTTTTCAAAAGGTTAATCATTAAGAAAAAAAGTATTAAAAGTAATTTTCAATGATAAATATATTCAAAATGTTTTCAATAATATTTTATACGCATTCAAGTAAATTTTGTGTCAAAATTATTTCAAGGTTCTTTTATGATTTTTTAAAGATATTTTTTGTAAAAATGTTCTCAAAATTATTTTATATGTTTAAAAAAATTCAAAATTTTTTGAATATTATTGTATAAGTTTTCAAGTACATTTTTCTTCAACACATTTTCAACAAATTTTTATAAATTTTCAATGTGTTTTCGAATAAAAATAATTTTAGCAGGTTTCAAAGCTTGTTTTATATGTTTTCAAGTGAAAAGGTTTTAAACATGATATCATTATTTCTTTACAATATTTTATTGTATTTTATAAGAAAATTATATTAAATGGTTTTATGTATTAAAAAGAAAATTTCAAACAATAAATGATATTTTCCTCAAAAATAGTCTTTTAAAAGATATTTTAAATTTGTTTTCCATCAAAGATTATATCTATTGATGTTAGTCATGATAATAGAAATGTTCAATTCATATCCATTCTATGATTGGGTTACAGTTAATGTCATGGTCTTTTTTAATCCCACTTATCCTTTGTGGATAATATGAATATTAATTTCATTTCCCTTTCATGGATTATGATTTTGATAAAATGATTAAGAAACACATAATTTTTCCACAGGTTTTGATATGTTTACATGTTTCTAATACCCATATCATTCATAGGTTATGATATGTTTATTTTTTATCTTATAGAACATGTATGAATGAAAAAAGAATGAGACTAGTGGGACCTATATCACCCTCCAATAATTAGGTAGTATTTTATATCTCATGAGATAAACTAAGATGGTCTTGAGAGTGAACCATGACTACTATGACAACCATGGGAGTGAACCGTGACTATAAAGATGGTATGAGGAGTGAAATAAAACTATTGTGATAGACATGGTATTGATCCATGACTACCACGATGGTATGGGGAGAGAACCGATACTACTAATATGGTCTTGTAAGTAATGCCTTGGGTGCTATAGAAATAATTATATGCTAATGTGTTTTCCACAATTCCATGTTTTATTCCTACATTATGATTTCTTCGATTATTCTCTAATAATGTAATATAAAATTCAAATCATTATTACATGATCTCTATTATGATCTTTGATAAGCTAGGTATGAACTTCTATTTTCTTTATCACATTCGCATATTCATATGCCCATGTTTATGATTTCATATCTCCATTGTTTACACTTACTAATCATTTGAGATCACCAATTTTATGTCTCCTTTCTCATAGGTTATGATTATATGTGATTTGTTTTATAAATACAAGAAGAGTTCTTGTCAATAAGAACATAGTGGGGGTTGATGTATCTCACAAATTTAATAGTTATTTTGTTTCCTTTTTCCAAAGGTCACTAAAACAACTATGGTAATTGGATGTCTGTTTGTATAATTTTTATGTATTTCTCCAAAGTTATGTAATGTTAATGTTTGAAAAGACAGGGTCTCTATAGTTGGTATCTGAGAGAATGTATTGCTTACTTTCAGAATCTAAAATAAGAAAACCTTAGTGAGAACCCTAAGTACATGTATAAGGGTAAGTATAAGGATGAGTTAACATTTAAGAAAATGACCTCGAATTTTGGTGAAGGATAAAGTGAGTGGTTTAATAGAAATACATCACTTTATGGATGCAACAAGTGGATTTGGATTTAGAAAAGATCTACGTAGGGGTAAAAAATCCAACAAGATGTTTTGGGATTAACATAGGGTAATTTTTTACATGAAAATGGGGCTTGCTGCAAACAAGGATTGACACTCTTGGGGGATATCCTTTGAGAATTCACAAAGTCATCATGAAACATCACGAAGTATTTTCATAATAGTTATCTAGGAATAACCTGTGATAAACATAATGTGTCATATATTATGGAAGGTTTCATGATTTAGACATCTTTTAAGTAATTATTTTCATGACACTGTGGTTATTTCTATGACATGTAATGATCACACATTGCTTTGGGTTTTAGTCAATGGTGGGAATGGGAAGGAACATGATTAATGATTAATATGATGGATGATTTTCTAATGATATTTCAAGTGAGGTGGTTACTAGAGGGATAAATGTTTTGATCATGCCTAATCTATTTTCACAAAACATGATTAACAATATTTATATTAACCAACTCTCAGACTAATAAATGAAGAGAAAGATGATGTTCGCTGAGGGGTTGGATAATGTAGATCATGTATGAATGAAGATTAATTTTCCATTGTGTCAAGAATTTGGAATGAATTACCTACAAGAATGTCTTAGTGTAATAAAAATATGTTTTGACTGTGGAATATAAGGACACAATACATGTTTCTGTAAAGGAGAAATGAAGTTTTTGGTTAATGAAATGGATGAGAATATTGTCCTCCTTAAGACATCACAGAAGATTAAGTGTTTTATGTGTGGAGTAAATGATCATTATGCAACTCAATGTCTCAAGAAAAATGTTCCTAAAGAGAAATAGAAGGGTGGTGTGAGTAATGGTTACATTTTTGATGATGATGAGACTATTGAAGAAATTTATAAAAAAGAGGTATTGTGAAATTGGATGAGGTGGCCTTGTTAAATGAATAAGGATAAAGTTGAAGAATAAAATTTTTAATGTATTTGGATTCACAAGTTTTGAATGATGAAATATACACTGATTCTTCTACTTATGTATGTTTTTCAGTATTTATATATTTATGTTGAATGTTCCTTAGGGATTGTTGTTGTGATTTAATGAGAAGGTGATGTTTTAACTGAGGAAAGGTTACTATTAACATGATATTTATGTTATGAAAACTTTGTATTGATAAATATATCTGTGATATTAAAAAGTAAATTGGACAGCATTGATTTTCTTGGAACTAAGTAATGACTTTTTTGATAGGTGGTTTATCCTATCACTTTTTAAGATTATAGCATTTTTTGATTTGGGGAATATATCTAATACACTTTGGAATAAGCAAGCACTGATTTTTTTTCCGAAATGATTTTTGGTAATTCAGGTAATTACCTTGTTTCAAGAGAATATATGATGAGGGTATTCACATTTTACAACTATGAAAAACAAGAGATACATTTTGATATACAGGGGAATCTATGTTAATCTGATTTCGTGACATTTTTTATAATGTGTAGGATTTTCATCTTTGAGAAGGGTTATAAGGTTAACTATTCATTAAATGATTAAGTTAAACTTCTGAATATGTATTTTTTCACTATGTTTGTCTTGAAACCCATGGTAAAAGTGAATTTAGTGATTAACCATGTTTTAAGGATTTTAATATTTTATATTATCTAAAATTACATCGAGTATGTGGGGTGACAACCAATCATGTCTAGAAAGGGAGTGGGTCTTGACCCCATGACCAAAGGATGGAAAGGGTTGCTCACCAACCACGGACCTACACAATGTCCAGATTATTGTATATTTATATTTAATGAAGAAATATTTTTGAGGAACCGGTATTTTTGATTTTTATGTTTAATCATGTTGATTTCTAATGGACAAATAGTTAGACGTTTTCATTCCTTTACGGTCCATAAAATCCATTAAAGGTTTATTTTAGTTCTTTATTCATCAATGTTATTTGTAGACATTCATTCCATGAGGTAATGGATTTATTAGAAAATGTTTCGTGCACAACCCAAGAATGATATTTTTTTATAGAAATTTATCAATAATTTCTCAATGTATTGAAAGTGATCAATTTTTTTTCCTAATACCTTAATTTTTATTGAGTTGGTGGCCTTTTAAGTCATAACATATTTATGAATTCAAATCCCTCAACATTCCATTAACTTATCACATGTTTGTGATTAACGACCTCAATCACTCCATATAAAATATTTAATGTTTTCTATATAAACAATTTTCAACCCAATCATATGTTTTCATATGTGGAAATCCAGTTATATGTTACTTTGGGTAACTATTATAATTCCAAAAAAAAATTAGGGGACATTTTTGTGTCTACTTTTACGATGTGGGTTTCTAGGAGTGAAACTTTCAAATATTAAAAATTTGATAACGTAGATGAATTTTGAGGGATAAAGTCATTTTCTTGGGGTAGAATGTAACACACTAAGATTTTGGTGTATTTTTTTCAATTTAATTTAATCATTAGAAATATTTCACTTCACACAACACTGTAAATATCTTTTCACTAAGATAGACATTCCATTCACACAGATCTAACTTGGATTATGTTATATGAAGTCCCAATAAGGCGTATGTTATAAGAAAATCCCAACTTGGAATATATTACATGCAATCCCAACATGGAATACATTACATGAAACAAACAGGTTAGCGTAAATAACATGCAAGACTGACCTTTATCGATAGACTGTGTAGTAATCGTGACCAAATGTAATTGGACTATAATATATTATTAAAAATATTATTATAATGAGGTATAAGCTAGAAATTATGTTGATGGATATTATTAGTATTGACTAAATGATTAAGATATTTTATTTACAAGAATACAAGATGAATTCATAGGGTACAAAATATTTATAAATGAATAAGAAAACCGATTGAATATAAATGAAAATATATTTACAGTTACAAAGTAATTTTATAATAGTAAAATAAATTCATTAAAATTAGTAAGTGAAGTTAATATAATAAATATGATATATGTTAAATAGTATATAATTTTTAGATATATCCAATATATTTGATAGATGTAAGATAAAAACAAATCCAAATTTAAGCATAAATAACTGATATTTTTATTAAGGCTTTCTTTACCACCTTTTAATGGAAAATCCATTATCAATTCAATTTTTGTAACATTTATATATTTAATTTTTTAAAATAAACATTATATTTGTAAGGGAAGAAAAATAATTATGTTAGGATTAATTTTTTTTATATTTATGTAAGTTTTCATCTTTTAATGATAAGATAAAAATACTATATTTTAATTCAAAAATTATTTTTCATCTAATTTTTTTATAAGGTTAAATTATATATTTAATTGTTTTAATAGTGTATATAGATAAATTTACCAATTAGTCAAATTTAAGCCATTAGAATAAAATTCACATTGAAATTTGATGTAAAAACATAGCAAATGTTGGATCATTTTACTTTAAAAACTTGTTATTTCATCACGACAACGAGATTAATTTTAAATTATTTTTTACCACATTTTTATTTATAATTAGGATAAATGGATTACATATTTGGAATAATAATCATTTATAAATTCAATTATTTTAACTTTGTTTTTTTATAAAAACAATTAGTGTAAGTAAATAAAATTAATTATATCAGGTAAGAGAAAAATTATGTTAATAAAGTAGTAAAACATAAATTTTAGACCCCAAAAGACCTAGAAGCTTATCTAAAACCCATTTCATGTACATATATAGACCATATAGTCAATTTTATAGATTATGGCCTATTATTGAATCCAATTTCGAACATGAAATACGTGGGTGGAACGATCACTTCAAATATTTACAAGAGTGTCACTCCTCCTCCACTATAAAAGGCCACCACCTCTACCCATTCCTCACAAATGTAAAACCTTTTAATATAGAAAAATATATTTCAAAATATCTTCCCAAAAATCATCCCTTAGACCTTGATTTCTACCATTGGTCATAAATCCAATAAATAAATCCTTATGGAAAAAAACAAAAGCAGTTACCTGATTTATAGGCAACATCTTCCCTCATGCACCTTTCCTTTATTTCCCATCTTCATCCCTCCACTCTCATTATTAAAATATTCTGTAACCAAAAAAGTATCTTAAATATACTAGGATTTATTTATTTAAATATTTATATATACTCTAACACACAACTCCATCTAATAAATATCAAAGATATTGTTTTAATGTACGGTGAACTACTACCTCATGAAACGATGTTTGATCATTTATTAATTACATCCTATCATGGTGGCCATTATGATAGTAAATATATTTATATATATTATATATATAATCTATTATGTATTTAATATTATTTATTTATTTTTACAAAACATACCTTCTTACATCTCATTTGGTGTAAATATGATAATCTCATTCGAGGATGTGTGGACTACCGCCCCCTCAAAGCGTTGTGATTCGTTCACACCCCACAAGAAATGTATTAAGGATTAATTAATTAAAATTATAGGATACATATAATATAATAATTCTACTTTAATAATTATATATTTTTATATGTATATATATATATATATCTTTTGCATACTTTCTTTCAATATGACAATAAAACAAAAAACAACATTCATGTGTACGTACAACTTAACGTCTCTGTGAATGTTGTATTAAATTTAATACTTCATTATGCTATATATAGTTATTATATAAATATACGAGAGACATATGATATTTATATCATGTTATAAATTCTGGAATCATGATATAAGTATAAGGATCAATGATATAACAAATTAAGACACATGCGAAAAACAATGCGAATATTACCCGAAGTGAAACCATAACATAAAATTGTCAACAAGATGGTAATATAAGGTCAAAATAAAAAAATATATAGTAACATATATAATAATATACATATTTAAAATTGTTATAAAAAAATACATTTATTATATAAGAATATTGTACGAGTATGGAGAGAGTCAAGACACATGGTAAGGAGATTTCATTTCACTTCGAATTTCTGTAAGATTCATATTATGTTCACCACTCTTTCATTTTTTGTAGGGTATTTACTGAACATGATTTAATTATATTAATATTATACTTAAAATAAATATTTATTTAAAGTTCCATTTTATAATCCTTTTATCATTGGGTTTATGAATCAAAAGTTACCAAATCGGTAAAATATTATGTCTCAAATTTCCCTTTTTGAGACTCATGTTTTGTTACACACCTAATTTTTTTCAAGGGGAAAATATTCCAATTTTACAATTTATATCATGAATATAAATTATTTCATGAAATTTTATTCTTCCCTTAATTTAATTTTTACATAGAGAGTATGATCCCACGTTACCAAGTTATAACTATTTATTGAGACAATCTCATCGTTTTTCAAGATTGTTTATGTTTATGCTTCCTTTAATAAAATAATTTGATCCATATCTCAATTAAAATCATTATTTTTCTTCTCCTAGGGTTATACAGGATATAATCATGTATTGGTACCATATTTATACTATTTGGTATATATGCTAGTTAGGAAAGTGTTTTTAAAAAATCCTGACTTTACCCTCCCTTAGTTCGGAAACCTATGTTTTACAAAAAGGGTTTCCAAAAATTTTATAACATTATCCTATAATATTTAAAATAAATTTTTAGCATTTTTCCTTTTACCAATATCTTCAATGGAAATATCTTATTGATTTCTTAAAAATTCACTTATCTAACATATTTATCGTGATAAAGGAATATTCTTTTGACCTTATATAACATGTACAGATTTAACCACCATTATTTCCTCGATAGTCCCTATTATGTATTTAATTGTTAATATTTATGAAATTTATTTTAAATGTTAATATCTAGGAAAAATGTTTTCAGTCTTATTTTATATGTTTTTATGGAATTTCAAAATATTTTCGGGCTTCTTTTGTATGTTTTCAAAGAATATGGGTTTCAAAATGTTTTACGATTGTTTCAAAGGTTTTCATGAATAATGTTTTTCAATTTTTTTTCAAGATTATTTTATAAGTTTTTAAATAAAATGGTTTTCAAAACATTTGTAAGTTATTTATATTGGATTTCAAACTATTTTAAAAAAATGATGTTAATTTTTCTGAATATTATTTTATAAGTTTTCAATGAAATAGGTTTTCATAATGATTTAATACCTTTATTAGTTTTCATGGTTTTTTCTATGAAAAAGATTTTAAATAATTTTATTTTTTAAAATTACTTGGCAAACAAGTGAGGGTGTTTTCCTCAATAATTTTTTTTAAAATTTATTTCCATCCAAAATGATATCTTTTTATTGTACTCATGTCAATCTAAAGGTTCCATTAATATCCTTTCTGTGAATGGGTAATGATTAATGAAATCGTCTTTATGAGACCAATTTATACTTTATGGGTAATATATATATGAAATCCATTACTATTTTACATTTTTTTTGTTGATTAAATGATTATGAATCCTATTATTTTTCAACATTTTGTGATATGTTTACATGTTTATGACACCAATTTCATTTCATGGTTTATGATATATTTATTTATGATCTTGTGTAACATGTATGTATGAATGCATTATGTGATTGGTGGGACCTATATCTCCCTCAAATGCATTGTGAAAAGTTTTATTTAGCATGAGATAAACTAATATGATCTTGGGAGTAATCCTTGACTACTATAAAATCCATGGGAGTGAACCATTACATATAGGATGGTATGTAGAGTGAAGTCATGCTAATATGATCAACATGGGATTGAATCATGAATAGTAAGATTGAATTGGGAGTGAACCCATATTGTTAGGATGGTATTATAAGTTATTCCTTGTCTACTATGTAAACAATTATATAATTATGCATTTTCCATAATTCCATGTTTTATTCCTACATTATGATTTCATGGATTATGATATCTATTTCATTATGATTCATGTCTTGTGATATAATAATATTTATTCCATTATCTCTATTATGATATTTTATATGAAGGGTATGATCTTATATTTTCATGATCAGATTCTCATAGCCTTATGCTCATGTGTATTGTTACATATATCCGTTGTTTACCCATACTAAGAATTTACGATCACAAATTTTTTTCCTTTGCCCTATCTTATGTTGAAATGTACTATGTTTGATTTGTCTAAAAATGGTTATATTTAAAAAGAACCTAGTGAGAGATAATGTATCTCACATAGGTACCAGTGTCTATTTCTTGATGTTTCCAAAGGAACTATTTGAACTACTATCTATATGAATCTATTTGTATAATGTTTACATATTCCAAAAATTTTATGTAATGTTAATTTTTGAAATGTTAGAGTCACTATATTTACCACCATAAACTAATGATATGTTATATCCCTATTCATCACTAGTGTCAATATCATGAGGACGTATACTCTATCACCTTCTCTTCTAAAAGATATAAATATTTCTATCAAAGGAAATATGACAACTCTGATCTTTTATTACACATTTAAACATAATTTATTACATAATCCTTATTTGATACATCATAGAAGATCGTGTGGTCTAGTGTCTTTGGGGCTTATGATAATTTCATAAAAACTTAAAACATGGAAAACCAAATCCTTATTGAAAACTTCTATTACATGACCACTACATTCCCTTGTACTTATCATTGCATGGGATAACCTGAGGTCATTCATAAGAAAAGGGTGAGCTATAAAGCCCAGTAAGGGATTAATCATGGAATAACATAAGGAATACAATACATGTTATTCAATAGGAATAATAATATATCACAGTAGAAGCATAAAAATAAAGGAATGATAAATCATGATGCTCATAACATGGAAATGTAGCAACAACACTTAACATTAATTTGCATGGGCTAGGTCTCATTGCACATGAAGCATGAGTAAAACCTCATTGCACATGAAGAACAAGTAAACTCTTGTTTCACTTGAATTATCCTGAGTAAACATGCATTGAAAATGACGTTTCATGATACTATACTTTACCCAATGCATTGTAGCGCTATTAGGGCACACCCTTTCTTAAACATTTCATTTCAGGCATAAGTGGGACACATGGATCATAGCACATTGAATCATTCAACATAATCATTTATTCCACGATAAACGAATGTGGACTTCATACATGAAAATATTTAAAAATAAGTAAATGTGAATAGAGGTGAATACCCTTGATAGAGAAATGGGCATGGTATTCACTACACAATGACTTTGGCTTGAAAAATCACGGTGCAATTTTGGAAGCATAACGGCGTGACATAAGAACTTATGAAAATTATTGATGAGAGATAAAGGGGTTTCTTATCATATTTATATTACATGGACAATAAGGGGTCATATAGATACATGTACCAACAAATGTAATGGAATTTAGATTCATTATACAAAAGAATTGCTTGAATGTAAATGAGGAGAGATAAATTTCTTTCTGAATTTCGGCATAGTAATGGGTGTACATGGGAGTCATTTAATGAGCGATAAAGGGGTTTCCCATCATTAAATCATAAATAAATAATTGTTGGGGATGTGAGAAACCATACCCCAACATTTATAATTTAAATTAAAAGGGCATAACAAATTACAGAATATTGGACAAAAATGGGAAAGGAAGAAAAAACCCTTACTTGTAAGTGTGCTTCCAAAGGCTTGATAGAGGCTTGAGAGAGGCTTCATGGGAGATGGGGGAGCCTTGATATGATTATAGAAAGAGGTGGTCAGAGGATGGACGAAATCCAAAGGCTTTGAGTGGGGAAGAAGTTGGAGATTTGGAGGGTTTATATAGGAAAGGAGAGGGAATTTTTTATTATTTAGGTTTGGGACACCTCACATTAAAATAATCAAAAACCACAAACTAGAACATGGTTTTTGCCCATGGTTTATGAAAAATGGGAGTGGAAAACTATATTTTATATTTACAAAGTCCAAACATCTTAAAATAATGGGGTTGTTTATGTGGAGGTGAGTCACACTCCCAAATAAATCAATTTAAAAAGGCAAAATGTTTAATAAGCCTTGAAGGGTCCACTAATGCTTTTTAAAATAAATAAAACAAATCCAAAATCACATTATTTTAATGGAAAAACATATATTGGATGAACATAATGTTTATAGTATTTTATTACATCACTATCGGGTCATTATGATGTCATAAAACACATTATAAATTTAAATGGTATTTAAATTTTACCAAAAAAATTGACTCTCTGAGAAAATTATGAAAAATTCCCCATTGGATAATTTTGAAGTCCTAATTCTAGAAATAATATTCATTTTATCTAAATAATTTTCTAAATATGTTAATTTTATCTTTTAAAATATAAACTGATATTTATTAAAAATTCATGGGCTTTGACACAAAATAGCTTTCAAAACATAATAAAAATTAAAATTTCATTCATAAATTTATATGATCGTTTATATTTAAAAAAAATTAATTTCATAATAATAAAAATATTTTATTAAAAAATTATTTAATTCAAAAATCCATTAATTCATCAAAATATACTACTTAGTTGAACAGTAACTGAAAAATATTATTTCTGATTTAAAAACTATTAACAAGGTAGTAATAATAAAAAGAAAGTATATTCATTATTATATAAAAAAATAATGTACATAATGATAGTAATAGGGACTTGTTAAATAACCCCTTAAAACACCCACATAATACCGAAGGGTGAGGTGTGCAGTGGTGACAGAATCTTGGGGTGGCTCAGATAACATCGCTCGGGTGGTAATCTCTATCAACTTCCACTTCTCCCATAGGAAGTTTCACTCAAGCTTAACCAATTCAAGCTTGGTTTGAGCATGGTCAAGAGCGAATCCAAATGATTCCACCTCCTTTCCAAGCTTTGACAAGTGAGCTTCGTTTGGGGAAGTCTACTGGATGAGGCCATCACTTCCTTTGTTTGAGTAAATTGGATTTGTTAAAGACCTCTATTTATACTAATCAAGTGATAACTATTAAACAACTATATTGGAAACGGTCACAATTCTAAACAGTATTTTAAAATCCAAAAACATAAAACCCATGAAGTTGACATTTTATTGAAAAATTTTAGATAAAGATACATTTAATTAAAACCAGAGGTATTTACATTAATGAATGTTTGGGTCACTACAATCTTCCCCCCTTAAGAAGTTTGTCCCTCAAAATTTCCTTCTCCAACACAAAAAAAGATATGAGTAATTATACTTTATCATTTCCTCGGATTCTCACATCACTTCTTCAAACTTGTGGTTTCACCACAACACCTTGATGAGGGGCATTGTCTTATTTCATAGAAAGTTTTCTCTATGATATAAGATCTTCACCGGTTGCTCTTTATAAGAAATATCATCCTCTAACTGTATCACCACTGAAGAGAGAACATGTGAAGGGTCTGGAACATACTTTCTTAAGAGGGATACATGAAATACATCATGTACTTTGGCCACGGTAGGTGGAAGTGATAGTCCGTAGGCCACGAACCTGGGACGATCAAGAATCTTGATGGGGCCGATGTAACTTGGACTTCACTTCTTTTTATTTCCAAACCTCATGACCTTCTTCCATGGAGATATGCGTATAAATTCTATATCTCAAACATTAAACTCAAGTTATCATCGACGGTTATCTGCATAACTCTTTTATCGACTCTAGGATGCCTTGATATGATGCTTAATGGTTCTCACCTACTCCATCATTACTTCGACCATTTATAGTCCAAGCATCTTACATTCATCGACCTCATCCCAACACGCCAGTGTTCTGCACCTTTTACCATAAAGGGCTTTATATTATGGCATTTGGATGCTCGAGTGGAAACTGTTATTATAAGAGAACACAACCAGAAGAAGATGTTGATCCCATCCTCCTTTAAGATCCATTGAGAATGATCTCAACATGTCCTCAAGTGATTGGATAGACCTCTTGGATTGGACATTAGTTTGAGGATGATAGGCTCTACTGAAGTTTAGTTCAGTATTCATAGCATGTTGAAGAGTCTTCTAAAACATAGTGGTTAATCTTGGATCTTGATCAGACACAATAGATAGTGGTACTCCATGAAGCCTTACAACTTCCCTGATATATATTCGTGCCACATGATCCAATGAAAAATAGTCTCGAATAACAACGAAGTGTGTATATTTTGTAAGACGATCCACAACAACACAGACTGCATTGTTGCCTTTGCATGTCTTTGGAGGTCTGGTGACAAAGTCCATGGTGATGTTCTCCCATTTCCATTCCGGTATGGGAAATTGTTAAATCATCCCCTTAGACTTATGCCTCTATTCCTTCACCTACTGACACACCAGGAACTTTGATGTATATTCAGCGATCTCCTTCTTCATATTATCCCACCAATAATTCTCTCGGAGATATCGATACATATTTGTGTTTCCTGGGTGAATAGAAAAATTTGAACTATGTGCATCATCCAAAAGTTCCTTATTCTACTCTGGATATGATGGAACACATAGTATTTTCCCAAATCTCACAATTCCTTCTTCATTAACATTAAACTCCAAAGATTTCCCTTTTCCGATAGCTTCGAATTTTTCTTGAATTCCCACATCATCCTTTTGAGCATCCTTCAACCTTTCCAAAAGTGACGGTTGAGAAATCATTTGTTAAAGGATTGATGATGTTCTCTTATTTATGATTCCCATGTCCATCTTCATCAGATCTAAGAAGATTGGATCCTTTTCAATTCTCATCAATGTTAGAATCACTAGGTACTTTCTTCTTAGGGAATCCGCCACCTTGTTCTCTTTCCTAGTGTGGTAATAGATTAAGTAGTCATAGTCTTTGATCAGATCTAACCATATTTGTTGGTTCCTGTTCAAATCATTCTGTGTGAATATATACTTGAGGCTTTTGTGGTCCGTATATATTTCACACTTCTCTCCAAAGAGATAATGTAGCCAAATTTTCAAAGAGAAGATCACTACAGCCAAATCAAGGTCATGTGTTGGATAGTTCTGTTCATGAAATTTCAATTTCATTGAAGCATAGGCAATGAATTTTTCATTTTGTATCAACACACATCCCAGACCCTTCTTTCAAGAACCACTGAATACGACAAAAAGTTCTCCACTTGTGGGTAAAGTGAGCACGGGTGCAGGGATAAGCCTCCTTTTTAACTCCTTGAAGCTTTCCTCACATTCATCACTCCAATAAAACGTTACTCCCTTCCGAGTTATATTGGTAAGAGGGTTGTACAATTGTGAGAAATTTCTCACAAATCATCGATAATATCCATCTTACCCCAAGAAGCTACGAATATCCGCTACCGATGTTGGCCTCGATCATCCCTCAATTACATATATTTCGGAGAGATCCACAGTTATATCATTGCTTATAATGATTTGGCCCAGAAATGAGACCTCCTTCAACTATAACTCACACTTACTGTACATTACATAGAGCTTCTCCTTCTTCAAGGTCTCTAGTACAGTTCTTAGATGCACCTCATGATCCACTGTGGTTTTAGAGTATATCAAAATATCATCTACAAATCCTACCAAATATTTGTCAAGGTAATCTCTATAGACTCTATTTATCAAGTCCATGAAGATTTCCGGAGAATTAGTGTGTCTGAATAGCATTACTATGAATTCATAGTTCCCTTATATTGTACGAAAAACAGTCTTGGGGATATCTTCCTTCTTCACCCTTACTTGATAATAACCCGACCACAAATCCATCTTGAAGAATTATTGTGCTCCACATAGCTGATCGAAAAAGTCATCAATTAGTGGGAGAGTATACTTGTTCTTTATCGTGATTTTGTTGATCTCACGATAATCGATGCAATGGCGCATTAACTCATCCTTCTTCTTGATGAAGAGGACCGGTTCACTCCATGGTGAAGTACTTGGGGGTATAAACCCTTTATCTAGATTCTCTTGTAGTTGTTTCTTCAGATCCTCAAGATCCACAACTCCCATTCTATACAGAGTCTTGGATATTGGAAATTCCCCAGGTATATGATCAATTGAGAATTCAGCAACTCTTCTAAGAGGAAGACCAGAAAATTTCTCAGGAAACACTTCAGCAAATTCCCTCCCAATAGGAATGTCTTCATGGATGGTTGCTTCCTTGGAATCAATCATCTCATCCAGTACTCATTCCTATAGGGCAGTAATATCCACGCTTGAGATGATGGGGATAAAGAATATTCATCTTCCTCCTTGAACTTGTATAGAATTGGGGGTCAATTATCCACATAGAGAGTGATTTTACTCTCACAACAATTTATATTGGCTCTGTTTAAAAAAAACCAATCCAGGCCAAGAATTGCATCAAATACTACTAGAGGGAGTATGATGAGGTTTTACTGGAAATTCAATCCACATATTATGACACGGGAGGAGTTATATTCATGGGATGTAATGATTGCCCAATTTTCTGTACTCACAGACATCTTTACTTCCATGATTTGTGGTGGTGTTGGGATTGTTCTACTAACTTTCATGATATCAAAGAATGCGTAGAACTTGAATCAAAAGGTTTTTTTGATATTCTTGAATGAATAATTAGATTACCTTTCACCACATCATTTTCAGAGTTCACTTCGGTAGTAGTGATTGTAGAAGCTCTCCCTTGCTACCTTGGAGGTTACTGGTTTCCTTCGAAAACCCTTAGCTTAGGGCACTGTTTTTCCAGATGACCTGGTTCTTTTTAGTTGTAGCAATGAAGCATCCAATGAGATTCTAATGGATAGTTCTTCTCTTCTATTTCCGCTACAAGTATTTCTTGTTGATCGTTAATATTCAGGTTCCCTTCTCTTCCACACCTAAAGCATTTCCTCGTCTCCTTCAAGAAATTTCTGGGGTGCTTCTTTCTGCACCTTTGGCAAGTGAGGTACTAGATATTCATAGCACCGTTGGATTTATCAATCCGAACAACATCATTGATGTCCACCATATGATTATTATCACCATGATACCCCTGAGATTCTCCGATCTCCATTTTTGACCTTGAGGGCATATTGGACAATTTCCTCATAGCTGTCAAAGTCACGGATCACGAGTGCTTTCCATAGGCTAGGTTTCTGAGCACCAAAGAAGCGGTAAACCTTGCATTCGGGGGTAACAATAAATCAAGAGGAATATCATGCAAGCCTTGTAAAGTTTTCCTCATACACTCTGACAGATTCGTCATCTTTTTGTTTGAGGGCAAGGAATTTCATTCCTATCTTAAACTAGAGGGTGCACGGATAATATTTATCAAAAAACATCTTTTGAAAATCCTCCCATTCCAATACCTCTATCTCCTCCTCAGGCTACGTATTTTTGATCAAAATTCTCCATTGATCAGATTCACCATCCATACGATAAGTAAGCAGGAGAACCATCTCTTGTTTAGAACATTGATGGATGGAGAAGATATTTTTAATTTATTTGATCAATTGTTCAATGATTGAAGGATCATATGATCCATTAAAATTATAAGGTCATTGTCTAATAAATCCCTCGATAGTAACTTGTTTTTTATTAGGGGGGATTGAACATTCTTCTTGACCCATGTTTCTATTCAATTCTTTAGTTAACTAAGAGAGAAGCAAGACAAAGTTCATGATTCCCGCTCCAATTGGATTGGGCATTTCATTATTATAGTCCTCACATTGATCTTCACATCATTTTCTAGCTCGAGTCCTCCTATTACCGTCTATTGGCTGGTATGAAAGAAAAGTTATGGGTAACACATAAAGTGTAATGCAAGGAAAAATCTGATAACTTATAAAAAAATTTTATTTCCATAACAAATGAATCTATTGGAATCATTCTATGTTATCCATGATCTACTTTATAACATATATTCTTATGAAGTTGTTTTTTCCTTTAATAATAGTTCATAATAAGCTTGTGAATTTAACAAAGCATATTTTCTGGGAGTGTTGTAACCATGAGTGCATAAAGGCCCATTTTCGTGCTCCAGTTCCCATTCGAGTCTTGACCAAAGCAGTGTTTTCGGGTTTGACCCCTAGGATACATCTGTGTCAGAGCTGTATCTACCTGGTCGTATCCAGACAAGGATGTATTTTCTTGATAAACCACTCCTTCAATACTCACCAAATCTTAGGTTTGTTTTTATTATTCATAGCCTTGTATCTAAGGCTTTCCTATGGTTTTCTAATCCTAATCCCAAAATTAACTAAACCTATCCTCTGATACCAACTATGACAATCCTGATCAATTATTACACAATTAAACATAATTTAGTTCATAAAATTCATTTAATAAAACATATTAGATTATAGGCCTAGTGTCTTTGGGGCTTAGAATCATTAAATAACAATTTAAAACAAGAAAAAACAACATCTTTATTGAAAATGTCATTTACATGACCTCTATATTCCCGTGTACTTAGCATTGCTTGGGATAACTTGAAGACATGCATTAGAAAAGGGTGAGCTATAAAGCCCCGAAAGGGATTAATCATGAAATAACATGAGTAATACAATACATGTTAGACAATGAGAATATAAATAGAGCACAAGAGAACATAATCTTAAATGCATGATAAAGAATGATAATCAAAACATGGAAAAGTGGCAACAACACTAATCATGGAATTAGCATGGGCCAAGGCTCATTGCACATGAAGAATGTGTAAACCCTCATTGCACATGAAGCACATGTAAAACCCTGTTTCACTTGAATTAGCATGAGTAAACACCTATTCCACATGTTGTATCATGATACTATACATTACCCAATGCATTGGAGCACTATCAGGGTGCACCCTTTCTTAAACATTTATTTTCATGCATAAGTGTGCCACATGGATCATAAAACATTGAATCATTCAACATAATCATTTATTCCATGATAAATGAATGTGGAATAAATACATTAAACTTTTTAAAAAATATGTAAATGGCCATAAAGGTGAATACCCTTGATAGTGAAATGGGAATGATATTCACTACACAATGAATTTGGCTTGGAAAAGTGTTGTGCAATATCGGCAGCATAACAGCGTGACATAAGAACTCATAAAAATGGTTGATGAGAGAGAAAGGGGTGTCTAATCATATTTAAATGACATGGAAATTAAGGGGTCATATGGATACATTTTCCAATGAATGTAATGGAATTTATATTCATGATAAAAAATAATTTCTTGAATGTAAATGAAGGGAGAGAAATTCCTTTGAAAATTTCGGCATAGTAACGGGTGTACATGGGAGGAGTTTAATGAGAGATAAAGGGCCTCGCATCATTAAAACAGAAGGAGGGAAGTATGGGGGAGGTGTGAAACAAAACACCAACAATTATAACTGAAATTAAAAGGGCATAACAATTTTAGGAATATTGGACAAAAATGAGAAATGATGAAAAAACCCTTACTTGGAAGTGTGCTTCCATAGGCTTGAGAGAGGCATGGGAGAGGCTTCTTGGGAGATTGGGGAACCTTGGGAGGATTATAGAGAGAGTAGGGAATAGGTTGGATGAACACAAAAGGCTTTGAGTGAGGAGTAAGTGGGAGCTTGGATGGGGTTATATAGGAAAGGAGGGTGAATTGTTTATTATTTAGGTTTGGGACACCTCACATTAAACTAATCAAAACCACAAACCTGCCTATGGTTTTTTCCAAAGGGGAGCGTAAAACAATATTTTATAAGGCCAAATTCATAACTTCTTAAAATAATGGGGTTTCTTATGTGGAGGTGAGTTACACTCCGAAATAATACAATTTAAAAAGACAAAATGTTTAATAAGTCTTGAAGGGTCCACTAAAGCTTTGTAAAATAAATAAAACAAACCCAAAATTACATTTTTTAATGGTAAAACATATATTGGCCTAAAATAAATTGTATAGTATTTTATTACATCACTATTGGGTTATTATGATGTCATAAAATACATTATATATTTATACGGTATTTAATTTTTACCCAAAAATTTTACTGTCTCAGAAAATTATGAAAAATTCACCGTTGGATAATTTCGACATCTGGATTCCAGAAATTATATTTATTTTATTTAAATAATTTTCTAAATATGTGAATTTTCACTTTTAAAATAAAAACCAACATTTATAAAAAATTCTTGGCTTTTGACCAAAATGGATTTCAAACATAAATAAAATTTACAATTGAACTCATAAAATTATACAGTCATTTATATTTAATAAAAATTAATTTAATAATAAAAATAATATTTTATTAAAATAAAATTTAATTGAAAAATCTTTTAATTCATTAAAAAAAAAGATTTCTTAGTTGAACATTAACTAAAAATACTATTTTTTCTTTAAAAACTATTTACAAAGTAACAATAATAAAATGAAAGTATATTCATTATTATATACAAAAATAATGTACATAACCATAGTACTAGGTTATTGATATATAACCACTTAAAACACCTGCATAAGATCGAAGGATGAGGTGTGCAATGGTGACAGACTCTTGGGGTGGCACGGATAACATCACTCGGGTGGCAATCACTATCAACATCCACTTCTCCCATAGGCGGTTTTGTTCAAGCATAACATCTTTAAGCTCAGCTTGAGCTTGGTCAAGAGTAAAGACCAATGACACCACCTCTTTTCTGAGCTCTGACAAATGGGCTTCGTACGGGGTGAGTCTACTGGATGAGGCCATCACTTCCTCTCTCTGAGAAAATTGGATTTTTTAAAGCCCTATATTTATACTAATCATGTGATCACTATTCAACGACTTTCTTAGCAACAGTCACACTTTTTAACAGTATTTTAAAATAATAAAACATAAAACCAAAGAAGTTGACATTTTATATAAAAAATTTACATAAAGATATAATTAATTAGATCAAGAAGGATTTCCATTAATGAAAGTTTGGGTCGTTGTAGGAAATCAACCTCTATGTATTCATTTACTATAGTATAGAATATCTTGAAGTTATTTTCTCATAATATCTCTATCCAATAACTCCATTTCAAGTTTTTTATATCTCCAGATGAAAATCTTAATGATACACGGATGGTCATAGAAAACAATAATACAACCAACACGAATAAAAAACCATCACATCCTCAAGGAAAAAAATTACATAGAGAAAACCATGTTATGTGTCACATAGTTCAGTTCCTGGGTTCATAAATTTCACTACAGATAAGAAATTTTGGACTACCTCAACATCAATTCTTATACAAGACCAACCCCTGAGGCATCAAAAAACATTACTCAATTGAATAACTCTATAGGTATTCTCGATATAGGATCACTAATAAAGCATATCTTAATTCTTAAAAGTAACAAAGAATTCTCATGTTATGAAATAGGATTCTTTATCTACATCAAGATATTAAATAGGGTTTAAATCATTTAAATTTTAATCAAATAGTTACAATAGTTCCCTAAAAATCAAGGAAAATTTGAACCTACTCTACACTCATAGGTTTCCCCCAATCAATCACTATACATACCATTTTTAGGCTTATTAATACACCAATTTTTTAGTTGACATTCCCAAAAATTTGATCCTATATAAAATATAAAAATAAAATAATGTGACTATCACCAATATGGGGACATTCATCAATCCAAAGTGAATCACTAGGAAATGATCATTCTCATAGTGACATCAAGATGTTGACTTCATTAAACCTTTTGCATCAATCCTCCAGAGGTGGTAATCAGACCATAGATCAAATTTCAAGAACCATCTCTCAACAAGAAATAAGCTGAAGAGGGGTTTAATTTTTTGGAAAAGAGTATTTTCTTCGATCATCATATAAATCAAGGGATTATAAATAATTATAACATTTAATATCTTGTATTTTTTTCACAAAAAAAACTCTATATATACCCAAAAAATTCACTATGTCGAACAGAATCCATGTCATAGAGTTTACCGGTCCAGGGGTCATATTATCCAAATAATGGGGTTTTCAACCATATCAAAAAATAAAATAACCTATCAAAATATTCATGATACTACCTCTTTCTAATGAATAAAAAAATATTATAAACCACATTGAAATAGATAAAACAATAATAGTTATAATTACCATAGTAGAAAGATCCAAAGAGAAGATCCCCCTTATTATAGTCGAGTTACAATACATTAAGTGGAGATCGATCATCAAAATTTTCTCAGTATGAGTCTCTAAATGAAAGGGGCCTGCTAAAAGAACCAATAGAATCACAATGTCTCAAACAAGGTAAGAGATTAGGAAAGTGTCACATATTCAAGTTCCTTAAAAATTAATGCTAAGGTAGATAGGTTATAGGTTATACCATGAAACACTCTAATTCCTCACAATTATAATCCCCCTATAATTGAATCTATTCTTACACTTTCTCCACTAGTTTCCCCAAAAAAGGTTTGTATATGACCCCTTATCACTAAAAATACTACCTAGAACATAAAATTAAAAGGATCTCATCCACCATACCATAAATCTACCTTCTATGGGTAGAACTATCATAAGGGAATATTTCATTATGGAGAAGAATCCATTTAACCATAGTGCTCGAAGCCACAACCATAAACCACCAACACATGGTTCAATCAATGCACATTATCTTATATAATATGTCTAGATATTATTACCACCATATCACTTGGAGTTTCCTCACACAATGATGAAAACCCAAGACATCGTATAGAGTTAATTCATGATTGCCTATGGGGTTGAGCGAATGTACTCCCCTCTAAATAGATTCTTGTATCTATCCTAAGAGAGTGACACTGCACCATAGATATAGATATCTAGAACCAACAAACACCCTGATACTCTATAAGAAAATTGGTTTCAATCAAAACAATTTTATTGTTCATGATATATACAGAAGAAAACCCATACAACTGACTTGAATAAATCCTCTGAAACCTGACATTTTTTTATTTCACGAAATATGAGTCATCTATATCAATGAAACACACCCAAAACACTAAACCATTATGCATGTTCATCATATCCTATTGAATCTATTTATTTCCTATCATGATGATGATTATTTACATGGACCTCTGAAAGTGGGTCCTTGTGCATCTCATCTAGTGGAAGTACTACTCTATGACCACCAAGAAGTAAAACCTCAAGAATAGGTCTCTACAATGAGGCCTCATTGATAAATTGGACATCATCATAATACCATCTAAAAATCCTTGATGTTCTATCATCAAGGATATATATTTGAACATATAAATATATTCTATAGTAAAATAAAATATCTTAGAAGCAGATTCAGGATGGACACAAAATTCAAAAGACCAAATTCAATAAGGTGTGCATACCATTGGATTTCTGTAACTAATTCCTCAACAACTCAATTCTAGAATTAGTTAATTAGCGCACTAGAGTAAAAATACATCATCCACTATACCATTATTTTGTTCCCAATATTGAGAGTTAATATTGAGACTTTCTAAATTTTTTTTACCTAAGTTGCAAAACTTATTCCCACGACACATCCAACTCTAAACATCCAGATGGGGAAAACAACCTTTGATACCACTTAATAACACTTGAAACACTAGGACCCACCCATGGTTTAAAGTATTTTAGGTGTGAAAACCCACGATTACCCTAAAAAGTATGAGGAAATATGACTTCAATTGAGTAATAATATCACTAAAATGGGTGTCCTTAGTCTACAGAATCTATATGAACTCACACAACCGACTCCATAAAACAATCCTTAGATATAAGAATAAAATAATACATAGAGAGTATAATAAATTCTTGGAAAAATCTATAAGAAATACCTCAAACTATAATAATGGTAGATAAATAATATAATAAAAACAATTCATGACCATCTAGAAATGAGGTACCATTGTGAAAAAATACATGGAAAGGGGAAATTGAAGATATCCATGATCCCAATATCTATGGATGACCACCAAACATGGTCAAAACCTCTATGTACCACTTTTATCCTTCAAAATTAGGCCCAAAAATGTTATTGTAAATCTACTTATCATCTGTAAAATGCAGAACACATATGACAAAATCCCATGTAGGGTTGACTATATACATATCTGGTAGGACACCATAAAAACCAAGTGGGGGTGAAATATCAAAAATTATCAACTCAACCATATGGAAAAAGGGTAATGAAACCAAAAATCCAATATGTTCAAACGAAACCCATGAAATGTGATAAAGGGGGTACCTATCCCCATATCTATCTAAAAAAATCATCCCCCAAATTCAGTGGTCCCATAACCAAGACAATTATCATGATAAATCTATCAGGAATTAGAATGGGCTTCCCGAACGTCTCCACTGCATGTCACATCCAAGGAATAGTAGACCAAATCATGACCCACGTTTAATTATGGGGAGTAATTATCTTTATATAGAATAATAATCCCCTCATTAATGTGTCGGTGTACCTTTATAAGATATATAAATGATATGCAGACCCACCACTTCAAGATACATGGTAGTACAAACCCTAGGAATTCCAATACATATAAAGAGTACTAAAACACTTTAATTATGTATGAATTAGGTATCTTATTATATATAGGATACAAAAAAACTTCCACTAGATGATATAGGAGAGTACTAACAACATTATCACTATAATGATCACACCATATAATTCCCTTTGAAAAAAATCATTAGAAGATATCTAACCCTCTCAATACCCCACATCGTATCTCAAATAACAAAAAAAGTCCACAATGAAATAAAAAAATACTTATTAATGGATACTCATGCGACCAAACATGATCCCCTTAGAAGTAGATACTTAAGGTATAAGATATTAGGGGATATACATGGTGTTTCAACTAGGGTAGATGGAAGGTCTTCTGAGGATGAAATCTAACCATGTCTCATTAATTCACTCTGTGTTAAAGTGAAAAATTACATGATGTGTCATCCTAGTAACAAGGATTATGGAAATAAAGAGGGTCCAAGTCATGATCCTTGATGAACATGGGATCTTCTTTCCGAGAATGGGTACATGGGTTGTAATTGGATGTACATGGTGTGTTAGACAACCCGGTGTCCAAGCACTATTACTCATTGAACATGGGTTTTCTAACATAGTGAGGTTACACATGGTGTACTCTATGGTACATGATATCTAGGTCACACAAGCTTCCTAGTCGTGTGTCATCAACAGATGTTTGGGATACCCAAATAAGGTCACAAGATGTGTGTGTCCTATATAGGGTGTGTGATATTTGTAGAAGACAATGTGTTAGCTTCCCTATAAATAAGTACACACATATTTTTCTCCTATAAAGTAAAAACTATTGATATTGTGTGTGTGTTTTTTAATAAAATGGTATCCATGTGTACTACCTACATTGCTTCTTCCTCCCCGACTGTAGCCTTGAAACCCACTATGAAGCTCAGTTCTATGTTGGATGGTATTTCAACAATGTTGATTGTTATATTCCATTCATTTATTAACCATATAAAGTTCATTATTTTTATCCGGAAAATTTGGAAGGCCTAATCATTAGGGACTCAAACACTAATGCCTTCTCTACATCTCTATTAATGCTTCCATGAGAAAATCTCATTTCTCAATAAGGATTCCTAACTTCTAGTGGTTGGTAGTCAGGATTCTATTCACTGACGCATGATCAACCACACCACCAGTTTCCAAAATGGGGTATCATTAACCAAATCCATCAACCCAAACCCATTATTACTTCATAAACCTCCACCAACCATATATTAGTTCTATTTAACATTACCAAGCTGTTTTTTATATGTTCAATTGAACTCAAAACTTATTTGGTAATGTCAAATCACCAAACCCAAAGTCTAATGTTGATGAACATGAGTATAAAAGGTATGATATGTTCAATAAAAATGTTATATCATTATTGAACATTTATATATTTTAAAAGGACTATAAATTTATGAATAAAAATTGATGATATGAGGGTCACAAAAAAATATATTTTGAATCTCAACTTCAGATTATAACTGGATTATGGGAATATCAGAAAAAATTAAATCTTCAGATGATAAAAGAGCCAAAAAAGTTAAATCAAAATGGATGTCATTCCATAAGATAATGATCCATACATCAATAATTGATAAATGAAAATTAATGGTCTCTCCATTTTGATAAGAAAATAAGGATCCTACAACATTTTTTATTCATCTCACAGATAAAATTTATTATTCCTCATGTATATATGATTCCTAGTATTCAATGCTAATAAGGTTATATTTGACCTATTTAATCTCAAAATTTTTATATGGTTACCCATGGGAATTTACCACGGGGACATATTTATTATGGGCTATTTGGTTTTAGGTTATTAAATAAATAAAATAAATTAATCATTTATTCTATATAATGAACCATCCAATGTATTCCCTCAACCAAATTTCTATTAAAAAAACATTATGTCACACCTAGGGTAAACTCCATGTTGTGAAAATATTTTATCTCCCACATTTATAATCTGAGGTTCAGATCATTTGATAAAATATATATTCTGAAAATATGGCTACATGTACTTTAATATATATTAATATTTTTAATATACTTATTCATGGGTCATATAATCCCACATGCACCACAACAGAATTGGGGGAAAATATTAATATATATTTACTAATATTCAATGGATGATAATATATAACATGGAGTCATCACATGATCCTACATTGGATAGAAATAAATTATAATAGTTAGAATAATAAAATGTTTCTATGTATTTTCCCCTAGACATAGAGGTCCTAAAGGCTTTAATTTTATTTTTTCCACCCATTGAAAGGAATTCATGAATGAAGAAAGATGATAAAATTAGTATCAAAAATTATTATAAGGCATAAAATGAAATTATAATGTCCCTATCAATTAAATGGTTCAAAAAAGTTATGAGACATCGAACAACAAATTGAATATATGGTAAGATAGAAAGTGTCTATGAAGAGAATATGAATGTCAAGGATTCAAAATTACAAATTTGGAGAAGCATGATTAGAAATAGAAACAAGGCTATATAAGATACCAATGATGATTAATTTTCTCATATAAATGTTGTTAGAAATGTCCATGGATTTAATGAAAAATTTAAAGAATCTAGAATATTTAAGAATACATTTTTGTATTCTATGTATAGGTATGATCTTCATGTATCTACTCTAGAATATATAGGGGATCATTTATTTGATGAATTTAACGAATTTATAATCAAATAATATCATAGAAATTATATCATTCAAAAAACTGTAAAAGAATAATAGATTGTGATGCCATGAGAATGTTTGAAGCCCAAGAACATATTGATAATAATGATTTAAGTACCTCAAAAAATGCTAATGATAGATTCAAGTAGGATAATATGAATGGAATAAATGATTTTATATTTATTGATACAAATGTAATGGAATATAGAAAATTTCAATTAATTTTATTATGATGAAGTAATTAAATTATCCATGAGAAGAAGATAAAAAACTATACAAAAAAATGTGGAGATATGGTTTAGAAGAATCATTGAAATCCATAAGAGGAAATAAAAAATATTATAGAATAAGGAGATGAAACCATATAATAAAATTTGAATTTTATGATCACTCATATTTCCATGAACCCAAAGAAAAATTTGGTAATTTAATATTTCATTTTGAAAGATGTTTTTAATATTTATGTAGGTAACATGTTTATTCCAAGCCAACTGATTTGAAACATATTTTAATTACCTAGGATTTAGTAAAATGTTACTCCTTAGATACAATGTTCAATAATTGTATCCACACAAAATGGAAATAAGAAACAATTATAGAGGATTTTATGGTTGGAATATAATTAGAATATTTATGTATTGGAAATGGAATTATTAAATATATATACAAAAATGAGAATAATATAAAATCAAGGTCACATTAAATATCGACATAACTAATCAAGTTAAAAAACTAATTACATAGTTTTTTAATAAAAATTAAATATTTTAAATTATAAAATATTTTTATATGAATAAAGGATTAACATTTATTCTATTTTAAATTTATATGAAATGGAAAGAATAATAGTTAACATATCAAAATTCATCTTCATATAAAAAAATTCATTACTATATTTTATATCGATAATTGAGTATAAAATCTAAAAATTTTACACCTTTAATTTTTTTAAAAATAACTTCATTTATTAATTTATAATGGAAATATTATCATAATATTAATTTTTTGTATTGTTAGAAAAAATTTGTTTTTAGGTGAAGAGTTAAAAATATCATTTTTAAAAATATCATGAATCTTATAACATTTTTAGTATATTAGTAAAAATACTAAATTATTAAATCATTTTTATAAGAACAAATATATATTTTATAAGTCAATTTATAATTTTATTCTTTTTAATTTACACCCAAAATTTTGATATTTTATAACATTAGTTATGTTTTTCATTATTTTTTAGCATATTTTATATTTAGTATTTTAAAATTAATTTTTATCGCCATTATAAATTTAATAACAAAAATATGTACTCCAAATTTATTATGTCTAATTTAAAATTATATAATATTGGTCAATTTATTTTTTGTTCACACATGGTACATTATTTATGTAGAAACAGATTACATTGGATAAAACCAAAAAGGTAAAAATAATAATCCTCAGTGTTAACTGGTCTAACTTGTTGGAAACATGTATCTAATTGAGTAATTGATGTATTTTATAAAATTATATCTTCCCCAGTATATTATATCTAAATTTTCAAGTCACTTTACTTGAATTTTACTTCCCATTACTGAAAAAGATTGGGTATTTGAGAAAACGTACTCCATTTTCCATTATTAAAGGGGCTCTTCTCTCCTCATATACACTCACAGTAAAACACCCTATGGTTAGAAGGAACAATTCTAAACACATTTATAAACCCTCTAATCAACCTTATATAATTTTTCATTCTCTCAAAAGATCCTATCCGAAATTATTAACATTGTTTTAAAAGATATAATCAATGTAGTGGAGTATAAATTTATAGCCTTTCATCCATCATTTATATTATCTTATATGAACATAATATTAATTAAATAATATTCATCCATATTATAATTATAAAAAGAAGAAAATAATATAATTTTATGTTCTTATTATGAAGGTACAATAATTAACCATCATTCCCTCTTCTAATAAGAAAATTGAAAACATGAATCGTGTGTGTGTACGGACTGCCACCACGAAAAAGAAACATTTTCCATTTTCCAAATCTCACAAAAAATAATGTTAAAAAATGGGAATTAACAAAATATTTATTATATAAATTTATTATAAAAATATATAAATTTATAATCCATGTTACTTCATTCATTCTTTCAATGATAAATGAGATCATTATATATGCATTCGTGTAGAATACCACATAAATGTAATGATGAATTATATTTTTTAATAAAGACACAATAGCTAGATTTAGATTATAATTTATTATTATTAATGATATAATTATGTAATATATATAATTAAAATTCTAATTCATGTTGAAAACAAAAAAATCTCAATCATTATAAAGTAATAAATCGATAGCAGCATATAACTTGAAAGTAATTCATCATTAGTTTCATATTTATTAAACAGAAAAAAAATATAATCTAATAGAATTACAACAATATAGATATTTAAAAATAATATATTCCAATATCATTAATGTGTTTTAAGGGAATACCATTTGGGGAATAAGTAAAATGGATATCAATTTTATGAACCTTGTTCAACATGGTTAACATTATACACCCCTATTGTTGAAAAGAGACTATTATAATATAATAAATGTAAAATTTTTTAATAATGAACAGTATAAGAAAATTTTCTATATAAATATGGTTCTTAAATAATTGATTAATATTTATTGTTTTATGATATATTAGGTTGGAGAACTTACTTTGTAATCACGATTTAAGTTATTTTTAATAATGATTTATATTTAGATTCATTGAGTAATATTTTTTCTCACATGAATATAATTTTAATGTTCTCTTTTATGCTACAATTACTATATAATGTAAATTACATTTTCTTGTTCTTTGGTTAAATTAATTTTATCATCAATAACAACTTATTTGATAAATTTTTTTTTGAATTATATGTATAGCATTAGTAAGAATAAATATCATTCATATCGTCAAATATTTTCCTCTTTGACAATATTTGTCCTGTGATATGTGACTTATTTAGTGAAATATAAATATTTTTTTACATTATATACCTTATAAACCCAATTGTATGATTTATTATATAAAATTCTTTCAATATTAAATTGATATGGGTTTTTCATTAAATCGTCTTAAAAATTATTAATAAAGATATTTCATTTCATTATTTACCAATTTTGGTTTATTAGATTTTGTTTATTTTTCCTTAGATTCTACTTTTGGATGAAATTGTGATTTTTATATACATTGTTTAAATTTTGTTCATGTTATGTGATGTTGTTGAAATGTTTTAAAAATACATACTTATCTATGAGTTATTTTATATATGATTTTGTTTTATTTTAAATGGAATGCATATATATAGATTATCATGGGTTGTGTGATATATTTACACTGAATTAATTATTTTATTTATATATATAATATTATGTCCATGAATTGGCATAATAACATTCTTTACACAGGCATGGGAAAAATGGTTTTGCTCAATTTTTTTGGCATGGAAATAATGCGTTTATTAACATTTTAATGGCCATAATGGGTCTGATCTCAATGTTTTGGAATTGGTTAAGGGTTTTATACATTTCAATTTTTTTTTCAAGTTATGGAACATTTTCATGATGAATTTTATTTATACGAGATTCAATGTTTTTATGATTATTGCTTACTTTTTATTTGCAATCCATACTTCAATGTCATTATCACATGATATATGATTAGTGATATTTATATTTAGATATTTCATAAAATTTATACATATTTAATTGTTTTAACGAATTTATGTCTCTATTACAAGTGTTATGATTATCATTAATTTATGTTTTCATTATGTTCAAATTCATGTTTATGATCTATTATATTACAATTTTTTCCAAAAAATGGCACTTAAGCTCACCCATTTCTTATGTTTTTAATCCCCATGTTATTAATATGATTATATCATGTGATTTATCTATAAATGTTTATATAGGTTATTTATTATGAAGAAATTTTTACAATTGTTTTAAAATAGGATGTGTATTTAGTTAATCAATAATACACTAAAAATATATATCCATGGTTTGAGTGAATATTTGAAACATGGATTTCTAAATCATGAAAATAATATGTTATTTATGTTTTTTATTGGCCCTATTTTTCTGGTAAAGAGATGGGTTTAGATGTTTTTCAAGATTATTATAGATAACTTAATAAAAATTTAAGCGAAATGTTTATGGGATAATTTTAAATATAAGATAACATATAAAAATTTCAATGTATTGGATAACGTATATAATTTTTGGTAATTTAAATATTGAATGTTTCACCTAGAATCTATATCCCTATATGGATACAACATGTTAGTGCATGCCATGGAACAGATGTACCTAAATGTAATACCCAAAAACTATGTATTTTGTATTAATTCTATTTTTTATTGGGGAATGACAATGGGGAAAAATTATACATCCAATTTGATAAAAATAGAGTATTTTTACATTTTAATTTAACTTCTAATATAAATAAATATTTCACATAGAAAACTAACCATGAATACCTTAGATTTAAAGCTATTGAATATTTGGAAAGATTGTGCATGTCCTTTATAAAATCCTACATCTAATCTTATTGCTTACTTATATGTACATTCATTTATTTTTTTTATAAGTTTGACCATTATTCCTTTAGTTTAGTAACTAGTGGTAACCGATAAGATCCATGTTAACAATGGGAGATATCACACCGTCATTAATCTAACATATTCTATATGAACTCCAGAGTTAATAATGGTTTAGTGGTAGTTGTACTAGTTTGGGTGACCTCCTAGGAAAATAGTCCATGTGAATATATTTATACATCACTTGGTAGAGTTTGATTTAATATTAAGTATGTATTTTTCTCTCTCCACATAAAATGCATATCAATTGTTAGGATATGTAACACTCATTGCAAATATGAAGTCATCGTAATAACATGTATCATTGTAAGGATGACAACGGACTGGATTTTGATGAAACTTAAATAAAATGGGCCATGAAACCTAATACTAAGGGGATGATGGAATAAGTGATATGGGAGGAAGTGAAAATTGATGAAATTAAAGTTTATAAGGAATACACAGATGTTTTTCACTATGAACTGCATATCATTTCCCTACATCATAGTGTTGTTTTTTCATCAAACTCATACCAAGATCCGTGACTATCTAAAATTGAAAATATTTGATGAAATTAATTAAATTGAATGAATTAAACAAGAAATAGAAAGATAATATGGATAATGATTTTATGTTCCCAACTACATTAGGGGGAAGGGTCCAGCAGTCCTCTTTATCAAAATTAAGTATTGATCAATGTGACTTTTCATTTATTATCATTATAAGGACCTGGCCTTAAAACATTACATAATCTTGAATTAAACGAATAATTCACATTGTTTATATTTTGAGGTTTATAATTTTAGATAATTAGTCCATAACCATTACATATCAACTTGAAAATTACATGTATACACTACTACTCAATATCCATTTTTTCATAAAATAAAAACTCTTAAAAAGAAACATGTTTAGTTCTAAGTATTAGACACGATGATTTTTCATTGATCCCATCCTTGACCCTATTAATATTTTAGTCCTGTGGAAAACATTTCAAAAACATGGAATGATCATAAAAAGCTTAGTAAGTGTCATAAAATAAGGAAAGAAAACAGTATCTCATCCATAAATACAATTCAACGAAACCACACTTTTCTATCATAAAATACCTTATGAAATCATAAGATTTAGGATTAACACATAGAAATCATAAATAAAAAAGGTAACGTTTGGCATACAAAACATACATAAATTGTAGATATCACAGATACATAGGGAGTTATGTTAGTATACCCATCACAGTATATTACCTAAATCTCTTAGGAGAAACCTTAATGTTTACCTCTATCACGTTACCCAATGCATTGGAGAGCTATCCCGGGCTCACCTGCCCAAGGTTTATCACGGAACCGCCCATATACGTAAATAATCACCAAGACCCATAAAATTTTCGTAAGAAATAAAATAAGCATAAAAGAAAGATAACATTTCCACATTGAAATAAAAATATACCATTTTAAGATTTTGACATAATCAAGGCGTTATCAGACCATTTTCAAAACCATTTAAAACATTTAATAAAGAGACTTTGGAATCAAAATGTCTCATACAACATTGAAGCATTAGGAAGAAATTTTAATTTCAAAACATTAATTTCTATATAAATAAATTCTTAAAACCATTTTTAAAACATGGACATTAATGATAAAGATTTATAAGAATAAATCTATAAAACATTTATAATGATATTTAAATTAATGAGTTCTGAACCAAATAAGAGACGCTTGAATATAAATAATTGAGGAATAACATTAAACAAAGCTTATAATAACATGAAAATAAATATATTAAGGATATAATATGTCAAAGATAATTATATACGCTATATAAATGTGAATTTATGCATAACAACAATGAAGACTCAATGTAATGTAAATTGAGATGAAATCCCTTATAAAGATGGTATCCTTAGATTGAGGATAAATCAATAACCTAATTATGTGTAAAAAATATAAATACACCTAATGTAAGTGGATATTAATTGTAAAATAATCAAAGGTTATTCACATATATTCATAGCACAACATAATCAAGAAGTATAAGTTTAACCTAAATAATTCAAATTGGGTGAAAAAGTTCCCATACAAGAATTCAACAGCCTAACGATGTCACAATTAAATTAAGAAAATGAGTTAACGAGAGAGATAAGGGTATATAATAACTTTACATAAAATTTACATCAATAAGGATATATAAGAACATATCCCAACATAATAAGATGAAAATTAAAAGACATAACAAAAAAAGTCTTTTAAAAAGAGAAGAGTGAAAGGTTCACATACTGATTTGGTAACATACAAAACATATACCCCATGAAATAAGTTTAATTCAATGAAGATTTAAATGCCCATAAATTCAAGTATGTTAAACAATGAATACAATCATGGGCAATACATACCCCACACAACTGTATATAGTAGAAAATATAGCGTGAATCTCATGGGAAAAAATTGAAATGAAAACCCCTTACCACGTTGTAATCAATCATTTCATATTTAAAAGAGTTAATAACCACCAAATAAATCATATAATACCATGAATATAAATAGATCCATGATAATATATATCAAATGGAAGTAAACAATACATAACATGTAATAAATAATTGGCGATAAATAGAAATCTCACAGAATTAAAATGGAGATAAGAAACCCCTTACCTTGTGTCTGACTTGACACGTTCGTTCTTTAGTTCTTGAATAATAAGATAAATTTAATTTCTCCATGATTAATATATTTTTTCAAGTTTATTATTCCTTTTATATCACTTATTACCATGTTATAAACATTATTCAATCATTTAAGTGAATGATGGTTGTTTTTTCGATATTTGGTACTTGAGTCGAAAATGAACTTCCTATAATTAGAAGTTGTTCATGTAGTCAAAATTCCATTATCTACATAATTATATTCATGGTTTAGATATAATATATATCCAGTATATGTATGTTTTTATAATATTACATAACATTTTGAGATAATATATGAAATGCACCGTTCATGGAGACATTAAGCCGTACGTACACATTAAAACTAATTTCAATTAGATATCATATTTAATGGAATGAATACATAATGATAAAAAGGTATATTGTAATTACATTATAGTATCATATGATATATTTGTTACATAATTTCATTAACTCCATACTTTATGCGTTCCATGTATGTCATGAACAAATCATATCACCTTGAGGGGCAGTAGTCTGCATTTCCTCAAATGAAATTAGCGTATTTACACATATTCGAAGGCATAAAAGAATGTTTGTAAATAAAAATTATTGAAGATTAAAGAAAAAATAAATATAACTTGTATCATATATAAATAATGTGCTCTCATAATGGCCACCATGAGAGGTGGTAGTAGAATATTGAATACTCATCGTTTCGTGATGTTGTAGTTCGCTGTCCACAGAAACAGTATGTTATTTACCCATTAGATGGAGGTTTATTAAAGTGTAATTCGAATCGTTATCATAAAAAAACCTCATATATTGAGTATACTAGTGTTTTTATGCAATCAAGGATTAAAAACAGCTAATGGGGTTGGAGTAGAAAAATATAACAAAAGAACTTAAGAGAATATGTTACATTTAAATGAGGTATCCCCCTTTGTTTTGAACCAAAAGGCTTCTAAATTTGCCTTCTTCCAAGGGAAAGGATTCTAAGAGGATTAAAGGGATGTAGGGATCTTAATTGGGCAGTTTTTGGACGAGCCATTAGGGATGAGATGTTTGAGGAATGGGTTATAATTGAGGGATTTTAATAAGGGAGAGGAGGGGATCTTTAGGAAATCTTGAAAACATTATTTTATTACATAATGATTTTCGGTTTATAAATTTCAAAACCTTTTTAAAGTATAATATAAAATGACTCATGTTCGAAATAAAATAATCCAATAATAATTTTATAGGTTTTAGATATTGTTTTAATCTTTTTAATTTTATTTATTTCAATCATTTATTAGTGAGGCAAACACTGCATCATTATTGTGTCAAAATTTTTTTATTTATTTGATGTATAAAAATTATAAAAAAATGTCATGATGTAGGAAATATTTCTATATTTGAAATTAATATTTATATTCAATGATATAACTTATATAACCCCATGTAATAATTGATTTACTAAAAGATATATGTTTGTGCCATTTTTTTCTTTACTTCACATTAATTAATATTTAGAGTCATTGTCACTCTCAAGTGGCTCCATGGGGTCCCAAAATCGACCAAAGTATGCCAATGGTCAGAAATATATCAAGAAATAGGATTAGGAAACATTTTTGAGTAATTTAATATTATTATAGTAATATTTTATTTACCCTTATTTACTAGATTTACCCTTTATCCATGGTAAATAAAATTTTTACTAAAGTAAATATTCATAATGTTTAAAAATAAAAGTTTCCTATTTAAGAAAATTGGAATTAATGATTCCAAATATAGAATATATTTTTCCAAATTCAAAATAAATAAGTGGAAGAAATTAATTTATAATTAAATCCCATTGTCAAAACAAAGAAAGCGCGTTTTTAAGAAATTATAACTATTAAAAGATTGACACTTATTTATGTCCAATTTAAAAGTAAAATTACTTCGAGTGACAAAAATTTCAATTAAATGGTAAAAAATAATATAATTACACTTTAAAGCCAATTAAAAAGAAAAAATAAACTTATTAATATATTATATTTAGAGGTAGTTTTGAATTAATATACAGAATTTTTCACTATTCATTACAAATTGAATCTTATCAGAAAAATACCAAAAAATTACCCAAAGTAAATTTTGATGTTCCGATTCTAAGGAAGAATTTTATTTTGTAAAATAGAACATGTAAAAGTGACCAAAAGTAGATTTAAAGAGGGTTTGGCAACAAAAGGTGGTAAATCGACCTTTTAATGAATATTATATTATTTATGCTTAAAATAAGATTCTTTCTTATTTTAAGCCTCTAAAATTTATTGAGTAAATGTAAAAACATTTAACAAACATGTATATTCATATTGTATTTAGTTCTATCTATTCCCTCCAATACAACCACTAGGCGTTAACTACCATTTAAAATAATATTATATTATTATTTTTCAATATGACTCAACATTGTGTGCAACATAAGATTTGAAAGAAATACGCTCTTGTGTATCGGGTATTCCATCGAACATATAAACCCCATTAAATTAAAATTAATATTTAATTCGAAAATTTTAATAAATATGAAAATGTTATATTCTTTATTTACATGGGATGTTACATCCTTCCCTCTTTTTTAAAATTGCATCCTCATAATTTTAAAATTGGGCTTGGAAACTTCATTGAATGTCCCAAATCAGAAAAGGAGTCAATATAAAATCACTTTAGAAGAATGAAAGAGAAATACAAAGGTCACCTGAAAAATATATACTAGGATTCCATTAAAACATGTATATGGAATAGAAACTAACTCTCGTTGATTAATAGAGAGGGATAGAGAACTTGATCATGAAATTTTAACCACTGCAATACTATAAATTTGTAGTTGGGTAATAGTATGATGTATAAAGTGATCTTATAATATTATTGCTTCATGATATTTTTAATAGAGTTGAATAATTTTATTAATAACTAGACTAAGATTGTTAGGAAATAAACATACATGTCATGTAGAGCGTCATACATTAATAAAATTCTACCACAAACTCATCTTTTCACCAAACGGTATGTATTCAAGTTGAATTGGTCACACTTGAAGTGCTAGAATAAACTTCTATAGTATCACATAGTCTAAAAAATATAACCTATATATTTCCCCTATCTTTATACATCAACCAAAACCAAATTTGGTTATTAAAGATCAGATAATCCCCAAAAAGCATAATCTTTTACAAAATGAAAAACTACTCTTAATAATCAAAATTTGTCCATCAATACCCAAATTTCAACAAAGACAATTCAATAAAAAATTGTTCATAAAATTATTCAAAGTAATACAAACTACGATTGAATCCCAAATCTCATAAGGATTTAATAACATAGTCTTCCAAGATATATCGTAACATTTATCTCCAAATAAGATCAGTTACTTTTAAAGTCTCATACTGAAAAGTAATTAAAAAAATAACATATTCTCTATGATAGGTTAATCAATTTACATAAATAAACCAAATCACCTTATGTCCACAAATAAAATCATATATTGTTCCAAAATAAAATTTCAACCATTACTCCACAAATTAACTCCCACATTATTATATTTTCCTTAAGCATATAGTGTTCCCAAAATAGAGAATGTATTCTAATATAACCATTATTACATAATCACTAAATCATTTCTATATACAAAGGATGTCCATTTGATAAAACATAAGATCCCAAATAAACTTATTCTTTATCCATAAAATCATTTAAATTAAAATAATAAGTCATACATAATAGGGAATTCACGTAGGATAGTAGTAGGATATGCACCCTTTTCACCCTTCAGTTGTGGGTTTGATTCATGTGGCCTTGCTGGATGCAATGAGTCGTCACCCATCTTATGGGTTGTCCTTTTTATAAAACTATAAAATATTACTTACATGTTTTAACCTCAAAGGTTTTCTTATCCCTTTCATTTTCATCCCAATACATTAAGACCTCAACATATTTTATATTTTCATTTTTTCTCCTCCATATGATAATATAAAACTATTTCGAATAGAAAGAACATCATACTGTGATTATGGTGTCTATATGGTTTCATTATCATCTTGTTCACATAGGTAGAATGTACTTGCATTACAAAAATGATTTATAAATCCTTAAAACCTATTTTATTCTTTCATCCAAATATACCTTTTATAGCTTGGGTCATATGGGTGTTCATAGAAAAAAAATTTCAGAAAATAATTTCGTATGACATATAATTTCAAAACATCTGATAAAACATGAATTTATAAATCAATCAGACAGAGTTTGAGTTGAAAATTTTAATCAATGGTTCTTATAAAATACCATAAGTATGTTCTGGGATACTATATTATAAAATAAAATATAAATAGGTTGTGCAAGGGTCTCCTTATATAGCACATTTTTTAAAATCATAATTTACTTGAAAATTCTGTGATAAGGTAAAATATTTATAAATGTCGGGACAATATTTACCTTTGTTGAAAATATGAGAATATTGAGAAAATCAGATGTTAATAAATACATCCCATGATCCTTGATTATATTAATGTATAGTGGAGGTGTTTGATATCTCAAACAACTTTTAACAAGAATGTTTTATGGTAGAAAAATTTCACAATCATCTAAACATGACTTTGCAATAATTATTGCAATCATGTCATCAGGAAGAGATCATAATTTCATTTGATATCCTCCTCATACCATTTGTGACTGAAATTCCTTAATATGAAAATGTTATAGAACAAGGATTTAACTGAAATAATATACATAGGGACTAACCATGTGTTTAATGAAAACTCTTAGTCCCTAAAGTCATCTAAACTGACCTCTGATTCCCACTATAAGGAACCCGACCATAAAACATTACATAATATTGAATTAAATGAATAATTCACATTGAGGATCTCTTAAGGTTTAGAATTTTAGATAATTAGACCATAACTATTACATATCAACATTAAATTTACATGTAACACAACTACTCGGTAACCATTTTCTCATAAAAAAAACTCTTAAAAAGAAACATGTCTAGTTCCATGTTTTAGACAGCATGAAATTTCTGTGAACCCTTCCTTGACCCTATTAATCTTTAAGTCCTTTGGAAAACATTTCAAAAACATGGGATAGGAATAATTATATCACCAAGGGTTATAAAATAATGAAATAAATCATTATCCCATCAACAAATACAATTTAATGAAACCATACTTTTCTATCATAACATCCCTTATGAAATCATATTATTTATGAATAACGGCATGAAATCCTAAATCATAAAGGTAACTTGTGGCATACGAAACATTCCTATATTTTAGCTATCATAGAAACATAGGGAGTTACATTGGAATACCCATCACAGTAGATTCCCTAAATCTCTCATGAGAAACAATAACGTTTACCTCCATCACATTACCCAATGTATTGGAGAGCTATCTCAGGCTCACCCACCATAGGTTTATCATAGAACCACGTGTATACATAAACAATACCCAAGAACCGTAACATATTCATAACACATAAAATAAGCATAAAATAAAAATAACCTTTCTACATTGCAATCACAATATATCGTTTCAATATATTGACATAATCAATGCTTTATCAAACCATTTTCAAAACCATTTAAAACATTTCATAAAGAGATTTTTGAATCAAAGTTTATCATAGCACTTTGAAGAATTTAAAAGAAATTATAATTTCAAAACATTCATGTCCATATAAATAAATCTTTAAACACATTTTTAAAACATTGACAGTAATGAGAAATATTTAGAAGAATAAATCATTAAAACATTTAAAATAATATTTCAGTTAAAGTGTTCCTAACTAAACAAGAGACACTTGAATAAAAATAATTTAGGAATAACATTAATAAAAGATTATAATACCATGATAATCATTATGTTAATGATATAATATGTCCAAATATGGTATATACACTATATAAAAGTGAATTGGTGAATAACAACAATGAAGTCTCAATGGAATGTAAATTTAGACAAAATCACTTATAAAGACGGTATCCTTAGATGAAGGACAAATTAATGACATAATTATGCATGAAAAATATAAATACATCCAATATAAGTGGATATAATGTGTAAAATAATCATATTTTATTCACACATATTCATATCACTACATAATCAAGAAGTAGAAGTTTAACCCAAAGAATTGAAATTGGGTGAAGAAGTTCTCTTACATAAATTCGAGAGCCTTATGACGTCACTTTAAAATTAAAAAAAAATGAGATGATGATAGGGTGAAGAGTATGTCATCACCTAGACATAAAATTTACTGTAAATAAAGATATATAATAACATATCCTAACATAATAAGATGTAAATTAATAGACATAACAAAAAAGTAGTCTTTTAAAATGAGGAGGGTGAAAGGTTCCCTTACCGATTTGGTAACATAAGAAACATATACCCCATGAAAGAATTATAATTAAATGAAGATGTAAATACCCATAAATTAAATTATATTACAAAATTAATACATTCATGGGTAGTACAGACAACACAAAAAAGTAAATAGTGGAAAATATATCATGAATCTCATGGGAATAAAAAGTGAGATGAAAACCATTTACCACATTGTAATCAACGAGTCATATGAACAAGTGTTAATAAAAAACAAAATGAATAACAAGATACCATGAATATAAAGATAATAATTATAATATATATCAAATGGAAGTACACAATACTCCATATTAAATAAAAAAGTGGCGAACAATGGAAATCTCACTGAATTAAAAGTGAGACAAGAAACCCCTTACCTCATGTCTGACATGACATGTTCGTTCTTTAATATCCTAAATAATATACTAAAGATAATTTATAATTTCCTAATTACATTTTTTAAGTTTATTAATTCTTTTATATCACTTTTTACCATGTTATAAACATTATACAATCATTAAAGTTAATAATGATCGTTTTGTTTATTTTTTGTACATAAGTCAAAAATGAACATCTTATAACTACAAGTTGTTCATGGAGTCAAAATTCCATTATATCCAGAATGATATTCATGATTTAGATATCATATATATCATATATATCCAGTATATTTATGTATTTATAATATTACATAACATATGAAGATAAGAAATGAAATGCACCGTTCATGGAGACGGTAAGCCGTACCTACACTTGAACGCTACATTCATTTCTATTTCATATTTAATGGAATGAAACTAAATGATTCATAGGTATATTATAATTCCAGTATAATATAATATTATATATATGTAATATAATATCATTATCTCCATCCTTTATAGGTTCCATGTATGTCATGAACGAATCATATCACCTTGAGGGGAGGTAGTCCGCACTTTCTCAAATTAAATTATCATATTTACACATGTTGGAAAGAATAAAGGTATGTTTGTAAATAAAAATCACTTAATAATAGAGAAAACATAAACATAATATGTATCATATATAAATATAGTTCCATCATAATGGCTACCATGAGAGGTGGTAGGAGGAGATTGAACAATCATCATTTCATGAGTCAGTAGTTCACCATCCACAGAAACAGTATATTCTTTAACCATTAGATGGAGGTGTGTGTAAGTGTTGTTATAATTCATATCATAACAACAACCTAGTATATTTAGGATACTGGTTTTGTTATAAAATAAATGAATAAAAATATTTTATGTTGTTCGAGAAGTAAAATAAAACAAAAGAACTTAAGAGAATACATTACCTTTAAATAGGGTATCTCTCTTTGGTTTGAACCAAAAGGTTCACTTGAATTTTATTATACATAGGGGAAGGATTATAGAAGTAGGAGAGGGATATTGGGAGATTAAATGGGAAGAGTTTGGATAAGACAAGGGGCTATAGAAATGTGAGTAATGGGTTAGAAGTGAGGGCTTTTTATAAAGGGGGAGGGGGCTCTTTATGAAAGAATGAAAATATTATATTATTATATAATCATTTTCTTTTTCTAATGGTCCAAAAATTATTAATGTAGAATATAAGAAGACTCATGTTCAAAATAAGATAATAAAATAATAATTGGATAGGTTTTGGATATTTTTTAATCTTTTTAATCTCATTTATTTAAATCCATTATTAATGAAGTAAAGACTTCATCATTATTGTGTCATAAATATTTTTATTTATTTGATTTTTAAATATTATAAAAATTATAATGATGTAGGATTTTTTTTGATTTAAAATAAATATTTATAGTCTAATAGATAACATATATAACCCTATATAATTATTGGTTTACTAAAATATATAATTTTGTGTCATTTTTGTCTTTACATTAAATCAATTAATATAAAGTGTCATTATCACTCCCAAGTAGGTCCATGGAGTCCAAAAATCGACCCAAGGATGCCCATTGTTGAGAGTGTAACAACCAATAGGATTACGACACATATTAGGATAATTTAATATTATTATAAATAATATTTGTCTACCCTTTTTTACTAGATTTACCCTTTAATCATGGTAAATAAAATTTTTACTAAAATAAATATTCATAATGTATGAAAATAGAAGTTACCTATATACACAATTAGTAATTCCTGATTCCAAATATGGAATTGGTTTTTCAAAATTCATAACATAGAAGTGGAAGAAATTAATTTATAATTAAATCTCGTTGTCAAAATGAAAAAGCGTGTTTTTATGAAATATTAACTATCAAAATATTGACAATTATTTATGTCTATTTTGAAAGTGAAATTACTTCCAATGACCAACATTGGATTAAATTGTAAAAAAATAATATATTTACACTTTAAAAACAATTAAAAATATAATATATTCTTGTAAATAAATATTATTAAAAGGTAGTTTTGAATTAAAAATAGTATTTTACACTATTCATTAAAAAATGAATTTTATTAGAAAAATACCGAAAATTTACCCAAAGTAAATTATGATGTCCTTATTCTAAATAAAAATTTAATTTTTTCAAATAGAATATATAAAAGTAACAAAAACTATATTTAATGAGGGTTCTCCATCAAAAGATGGTAAATCGACCTTTTAATGAATATTAGAGTATTTATGCTTATAATCAGATTATTTCTTATTTTAGGAATCTAAATTTATTGGTTAAAGGTAAAAACATTTAACAAACATGTATATTTATATTGTAGTTAATTCTATCCATTCCCTTTAATACACCTTATAGAAGTTAACTACCATTTAAAATAATATTATATTATGATTTTTCAGTATGACTCAACATTGTGTCTAACATAAGATTTCAAAGAAATCCACTGTTACATATCAGATACGCCATCGAACATAGCATCCCCTTTAAAGTAAAATTAATATTTAAGTCACAAATTTTAATAAATATGAAAATTTTATATTCTTTATTTTCATGGGATGTAACAATAATAATATCAAGAAAATCATTATCATGAACATGTATACACTACTCCATATCAATTATATATTCAATCATCTCATTGGGGATTAATAATTCTTTGAGATATGCCTTCTATCAATATGAAATTATTTAAGAGTTAAAATGCATGATATTTCCAAGATAGATTTACATATGATGTATATTAATAATGAATTTATAGTGATTCCCTTTGTATTTATGAATGGTTCTGGTATTTTTATTAATCTGATGAATCGAGTATTTAGAAACTACCTTTATCAATTTGTGGTTGTCATTATATATGATATTATTTTATATTCAATGAGTACGTAAGAGCATGATTTTCATTTATAAAATTGTGATAAACATCATGATAAAGGAGATGATGTGTGCCAAATTATTCATGTGGGTATTCTAGCTGGAAAATATATCATTCCTGGGTCATGTAATCGCATTTAAGGGCATATGTTTACATCCCTAGAAGAAATAATTTATCTCCAAAGGTACCAAAATGATTTTTGTAACAATGATCCATTGTTTTTTTTGCTTTTGTAGGATACTTGTGAATATTTTTTGGATACTGTCTATCTCAATTTAATCCACTAATTATGTTCATTTGTAAGGGATTATTGTTTCTTTGTAAAGAATATTATAAATAATGTTTCATGGAATGGAAAAAGTGAATTGTCACTGATCCTTTAAATAAATTACCATATAGTGGGGAAAGGGTTCTTAATATGTAGTGATTCTTCGAAAAATGGTTTAGCTTACATCCTCATGAATTATGATAATTAAATTTTGTATAACTCGCCCTAATTTATTAAAAATGATTAAAAAATATGATGGATAATTTAGACTTGGCCATAGTAACATTTTTATTATTGATTTGGTGATAATATCTCTATAGAATAAATTATGAATTATATATTGATCATAATGTCTTTAAATATATATATAATATGAGGAATATAATATGTTGAAAAGGATATAGTTGTAATTACTAAACTACTCCCCAGGACCCTGATTACCTTCTTGTTGACTCGGCATGCTGAGAAATTTGTTGTAGAGAACTTCAGTACATGCATTATATAGGATTGAGTCTTTGACTAACCTTCTCGACTCAGGTCCCCACTGTGATTGATATATATATATATATATATATATATATGATCATTTGACGACGGTAATCCTTGATAAGTTTCAAGATGCCTATGCAATGATAGCCAACCAGGATACTAGCTCTAGTTTGTTATGACCACACAATGAGCGACGATGCATCAGTTTAGGATACATCATATGATCCAACTTCCTCCAGGTGGACAGGTAGTAGGACATCTACCTATTTTGTGGAAGTTAGTCCCAGCCAAGTAGGATGAGCATGTGCGCAGGTTGACAGTGCTCCGTGAGTTATAGTGTTAGAGACCCCTAAGGTTTCCTGGTGATCAATATCCTCTGCAAGAAGAGGTTTTTCTAGAGTCTATGGTCTATCACTTCAGGCTTGTTCAGACAACTATGGATCAAATAATGTCTTTTATATCCAGTCTTTTCCACAGAGTGGTTGGATGTTTGTGTAGTTTAGTTATAGCGATGTGCATGAGTTGGTAATAATGTTGGATGACTTCGATCATATGTTATATGAGGAGTACTACCACACCTTCTAATGTTACATTAAAATTTAGGGAGCTTCTTGAGCTTTAGATGGGTAAAATGAAAGAGGCTGAGTATGTTACTAGAGTTGTAGACTGTACATGCTACTCTCCAAACTAGATATGTGACAGCTACGTCCGAGCATGAATTTTTGAGACTTGACTCTATATATATATGTGTGTCAACATATTCACCTTGTGAATCCCCACTTATTTCATGGTTTTGGAACAAGTATTACTGATAGATGGATTTCTATTAGTGGAATTCAAGTTATATTATTTTGTTAGTGGATATGTTATAGCTGAGACGCCTACCACAGCTAGCAGACATTACTTGGTGAGGCATTAATACAAGAGGCATACCCTTGATAAGTCTCGGGCACATGGTTTGGGACATCATAAAAAATACGGTTATCCTAGGATGGGACAATTCTATGCTTGTAATGGGTGAGGATACATGGCACGATACTACCTAACCAAATTTGATGAGCTTCCCAGAAAGTTGGTAGGTGCACTTCCATGGCAGAGGTGGTGTCGTGATCAGGGATCTCCCAGGTGAGGATATAGTGGTCCCTAGAAAGGTGGTACTGGCTAAGGATAAAGAGGGATTTTGGGTGGCAGATGGTGCTATGAGGTCCTTCCACCACCACCAGGTGACACATGTTAGGCTCCGGGAGCTAGCGATCGGGGCCGCGAGTAACTACAAGATATGGATGTCTATGATACTGCAGCATGTGAGATGTTAATAGGTACACTCGATATCTTTTCTACCTTTTGATGTATAGAATGTTAGACACTATATTAGGTAAAATTTTCTCCCAGATTCATGATTAAAGTTATACTTGGGTTATGTGGGGAGTTCGTTTAACCTTGTGTTAATGTTGTATGAAATAGCTTTGAATGCACGAGGAATAGGGGTCCTTCCCCAACCGAGAAAAAAAAATTGATGCAGGTAAACCCTTGAGGGAAAGTCAATGGCACTCAAAGAGGATATTATTGAAGTGTGTTAGATGATCCTCTTTTACTTGTGCATTAATGATAGGGTTGTGTAATGGAGTGTGAAAGAAGGTCTTCGCATTGTCGATGGTGTTTTTCTACTTAAACTCATTTTTTCTGAAGATGCCACTAGTGGGTGTGGAAGAATGTATGTTTTGGGGTTACTCTCCATATAATAAAGAAAAAGACATGCAGGTTATACCATATGATAACCATCGCAATCATTTCTTGTTTGGATGAGTTTACTCACCTTCCAAATTCATTGGTACACTTGTGTGCTCAATGTCAATCATTATACTGCAGTTATAACGAAAATGATAGGTAATAGAGACCCAATGAACATAACTACATGGATCACTACCTAGTGCTGGCAGTGGTAGTATTTTCCCTAATAATTTGAAGACACTAACATCTAGGATGGTTATTTGTGGTTTTTTTAACCACCAGTGTCTCAGGTACGTCTTCACATAAAGAGAACTGAACCTTACTCAACGACGCTGGTTAAACCTCCTGCAGGACTACAACTTCATGATACTCTATACTACGGGGAAGGAAAACGTTGTGGTAGATTTACTTAATAGGATGTCCTATGCTCTGCTAGTGTGGGATGTTTCGAAGTAGTTATCCTCTCTACAAGAAACCCTAGTGGAGTATGAGGGCACAATTTTTCTTTATAATATAGTGTTGACTCCTTCTCTTCTTGAGCATATGAGTGAGTCCCAATTGGGATACATCGATTGGGAGATCTTGTGTGACTCAGATATCCAAAGGTGGCACACCATATTTATATTCTAAAGGAGTAAATCATTATACCATGTTCTATGGACAAACAATGATTCTACTCGCAACGTGGGATTCAGAGATTCGGAAGGGCAAGCAAACTATCCCTCGAGATTCATCGGGCATTTCGAGACCGCACAGAGGGTTTTCGAGGATTCAAAAAGCCTTGCCCTACACCCAAAGTTAGAGCAGGGGAATGAAATTTTCCACATGTCATAGCTGGGAAGATATGTGCACCTTCCCTTCACACATCATCATCAGTACTGGACCTTACAAGGATGTATTATCCCCTTGGTTCACATGTAGTGAAAACATAGACAAGTGCATGAGAGTTCGTGGGAGCTGGAGGTCCAGGTGTGATCTCAGTATTCTGATATGTTTCCATAATTTTTCTTTCTTGGGGATGAATATATTGAAGGTGGTAATTATTTAGATACTAGGTTCTTTCATTGTGATACTTTTTAATATTAATACATATATTTCAAGAGGTAGGCATTGAGACGACATCAAATCCTGAGGCCTCGAGTACCCATAATACATATTATAAAAATATTTATCATATTTTATACAATACATGTAAAAAATTAGATATCTCAAAAATAGTATCTCATATCATAAATTTGATGCCACATTTTAGTCTGGAGTGTAAATTTTACCATATTCATAAAATAACTTTAGTTTAGATACATCTTGCATAGATAAACACACAGAGATAATTTTCATAAATAAAATAATTAAAATTTATTATTTCATCTCTAACGTCAAATAAAATAACATCTGAATGGGGACTCTAATAGTAAGTATGAGTCCACCATTGATTTTGAAGTTTGTTGTTTACACTAGGTAGGACCTGAAGTAAGAGGGAATAGAATATTCGGATCCCACGAACGTTTTTGGGTGACCTATTTAAATTCTATATGTAGGTCATTTTTAATTCTTGTTTAGGGTTGGCTCATAAACCCCCTATTGGAGTGGATCTCTATCTCTTTCTCTTTTTGGATATTCAATGTCTAATCATTGATAGAGCATGGCGGCGGTGTAGATATGAGCAGATCAAAGCACAGAAAATTCAAAAAATGTTGGCGAGTGTGATTGTTGATGACGGACGGATCCAAATCCCTGTAGGATTATTTCATTTACACTCTAAATCCCCAATTAAACTTCTTGATTCATAAAAATTGTTGCATTCTCAATTATGATTCATTCAAAATCAAAGACGATGACCAACCTAACACGACCATCGATCGATCCATCTTTTCCTGCATTTTTCGCACGTGTTTTTGGCCTATACTGTTAAATATGATGAAACAACAATGGATCGTCAAGCGACGTAAGGATATGTGTAGATAGAGAACTTAGGATTGAATATCTATGGTTGTTACTTAATTTTGACATGAATCGATTGTACAACATAGTGTAGAAGGTGGAGGTGGTCGGAGTGGCTTGCGGGGAAAAGTCCAGTTAGTCCAGTGAGGTGCAGTCTCGCCAAGAAAAGTGGGTCGTGGTGTGGGGTGGTCGTCTGACACAGGTCTGGAGAGCATGGTCGTCGGTAGTTCAAGAATATATGAGAGTCATCCATATGCAAACTGAGGTGGTAGGTGGCTAGAACGGCGTCCGGATGATGATGTCAAGGAGTAGGTGGTCTAGTGAATATGGTTTACTGTGTGAAACTGGATGAAGATGGAAAATTTGGATTGATGTTTGAAATGAAAAATAATTAAAGGTAAAATAAATATATATGAAATTATGATTGATGGGTCCCGGTAGATGGGGCACGTTGCACGTGCGATTGGAGAGAGGTAGTAAAGATCCCCTACAGACCCCCTTTGATAGATATGTATTGATTATATAAGTTCAAAATAAAATATGTGTATGATATGAGAGGGGAATAAAAAGAAAAGAAAATTAAAAATAGAAATATGTCAAAGGGGGTGTGTTCAAGGAATTGAGTGTGAACCCATATGAAAAATAATAGATAAAAAAAGTAAAATAATAATGAAATAATAATATTTTTATTTTGGTGGTCAATCATTAATTCGTTCATAACTCGTTTATGTGGTGTCTAATTGATACGTCGTTACTGGAAATGAGAACCTATCTTCATGGTGGTATTTTTATAACCGATGTTGGATTTCCTTCTCCAAAATAGGGATTGTGTCTATAAAACCCCCTAAAATAATAATATAATTATATATTTCAAATATTTATTCAATCAAAACTCTTACATGGAGAGTCTGGTTGAGGTGTTTTCTTGTGGAAGCATGACCCTGTTCTTGAGATGGTCAATTCGAGTCCCATATTGGATTCTTATGTCAGACTCATGGATTGAAGGCTTGAAATGACTATGTATATTATTATTGTTGTTGTTGTTGTTGTTGTTGAGAAATATTGTATCTAACATATATTCTTAGTACGATGTTTGTTCGATGCACTATTTGTGACATCATGACCCTGAAATGGAGCTGACATTTCAAGAATGATTTTAGGCTCTTAAACAGAAATCATGGTGCAATCCCCACGAGGAATGGTATGGGCATTTCTGTTGAAATGTGTCTTTTTAACTGAGTGTCTTATTTGGAATAATTAATAGCTGATCCTGGGTGTTTTTCCATGAAGATAGAAATAGTGAAATCCATAAGATGTGATGTGGGACTGGGATGTGGGACCCACAAAGAAACATCTGTGTACAATGTTGTCAAATTCATCTTCTTCCCGGGGTGTTTGAATTGGGTGAAAAAATAGTTATTCTTGTGAATTTTTATACAAATATCACAATGGTGTGATCTGATTGGTTATCTAGGGAGATTTAGGAGGCATGCTAGAAGAATTGGGTTTTTCCACTTCAGTCAAACAATAAGAATTTTTTTTCTCATCATCCCTATTGGACAGGCAAACCATGAACCCTAGGAGTGTACTGTAATGCCTAGGGGTTCTAGTGAATAGTTTAGCATCTGAGTATAGTTTGATACCTGGTAAGGATATCAGGTTGGGTCACACGTTATGTAGTCCCCACATTCTTCATATACAACATTTTGATTATTCTATCTCACATATCTCATTATTTTGGACTCATATTTGGGACCATGGGTAGCCTACCCTGAGTTTTTTTAGTGTAGATTGTGATGGTACCACTATAGTGGCTTTCATGATGTGATACAAGATGTTTTGGATGTGATGCCTATTCAGGGAGATACTGGATGATGGAATCAGTCTTACTATATCTTCAATGTATCCTAGGATTACCATCTAATAGGGAAGGCCATGGTAGTTCTTTTATACTTTTATAGAGGTACCATCTAGTAGGTATAATTAGTGTAGTTACTTGATACCTTATTTGTTGAATCCCCCTACTGGATAGGTCATGGGTCCTCGATGACCTTGAGTGGAATCCCTTAATGACATGTGTGTGGATTATCTACGACTACGATGAGAGTGAAATCACCCATCAACATGGGTGTGTGTCCTCTATATGCTACATTTGAGAGGAATCCCGCTGACGCACTAAGGAGAGGTTCCTTAGTGAGGAAGAGTGGAATCCCCCTGACACAACAGGGTCTTGGTCCTCTACGAAGACTATAAGAGTAAAATCCCCCCAACCCATCATTGTGTGGGTTCTCTATAATGAATATTAGAATTGAATCCCCATGATTCACTAGTATATGGGTCCTCTACTTTGGGCTTACTCTTTCCGGTTAGGGATCAGTGATGAGACATACATTAACATTACTTTGGACTCATGAGTAATATGGGAATTTCACCCCACAGAGACATGTGATTGCGACGTGACCTAAAACTCTACGGGTGGGACAGAACCACGCAAAGTAGATAGTATCAAAGTGTGGATAATTATCCCCTTCAACACATGTGTTTAGAGCATACATGATGGATGCTGGGCATCAATGGTGGATAATTGTAGAACATTTTTCAACTCTTTTACAGGGTTGAGTTATGAGATGTAGATCTCTTTACTCCATCCTTTGGGTTTCTTTGACTGATTATATGTATATATCCTATATTATAAAAAATCCTTGGGTATTTGTTACTCTCATTCAAAAAAGGTGAAGACATGTGGGGTATGCCACATGCTTTTTGTGTCTGGTTGATCATTTTTGGATGAGTCTACTGTCCTTCTATAGGTATCGAAGACTCGATGGGGTGTTCATATTCTCACTATTTCAAGCTCCTTAGGTCTGGATGATCTTACATTGGTATATTTTTGGATGGATATGTATTCTTTACTGTAAATTGTTCTATCCATTGCTTTCCCCTTTAGTGTATCTCTTACGAATCCCCTTTCTCCTTTTTGGGGAATTCTACTAAGTATTTTTATACTCACTCTTGCTTGGGATTTGCCCGTACATGATTTTCCTTACGTAGAGGACGAACTGGTGATCATGGTTTCAAAAAAGCTTAGGGATACATGTTTTTGGACTACATATGATGGTCTTAGCTTTGGATCCAATAGATAAGCTCTATCATTTATTTAACATTTTTTTAGTGCCACGTTTTGGTGATTTTTTGATTAGGCATGTATTTCCCCCCTTTTTCCTTTCAGTTTACATTATAAAACTTGTACTTTTAATATTTAGAGGTAGATTATTGTTTGTGGTATATATATATATATGAGTATTGTATATTTTTTTCTTCCCTCTACACTTTTTTATTGACTTGGTTGTGTGTGTGTTTTTAGAGGTACTTAGGAAAAGGCCTCCTAGATTTTCTTCTGACTTCATCACTTGTCGCCACCCCCCGTGTCTATAGAAGCGGGATTGGGGTAGTTGTGGCCCAATCCTTGACATGGGTGTGGTCAAGACACTATCTCTGCATAACAATGATATTCTTTAGCCTATATATGAAATCATTCAGAAAAATATGTGGAAAATAATTATATGTTCCATCACATTTTGAAATATTATGGTTCATTTCAGTTCCAACCATTGACTAGAATAACAAAACATAGTTTCAAAAATAAAATTTATAGTAAGATTCTATAAAATAATGAAATTTAATTATATTTTCTTTTAATCCTGACAGAAACTTTTCAATATTTGAAACAATTGGTTTAATCAAGTTTATCAATGGTCACCATCAATTTAAATCCTTTAAAATGATTTTAATAATGCTTGGGGTCGTAAAGACATTAGGACATATGTTGGTGGCCCTATACCATAAATTCTTATAACTAGCAGCTAGGATCCAATTAGGTAATATTGGGTTAACTATAACCTATATTGGTACTATAATAATAATGGTCGTATAATACTAACACTATGGAATATTCATCACGAATAAACAAAAGAAATAATAATTAGTGTCAATAACAAGCCAAAACATACCATCCATACCTATAATGTAATATAAACATTTATGACAACTATAAAAAATAGACATGCGTGATCACCCATAGATGATCATATAACTACGCACACATTATCCCATAAAAAAACTCCAAATCTTTGTAAAGAACAGATATAGTCTATTTTAAATCCATCCCATGCACCTATGCATCCAAAATCACTAAGGTACAACCTTAGAGTCTAATTTATAAACAGATCTCATATTTATAAAATCTATGGGCCCATAAAGGGGACCAATTAGGTTTTCATTATAAATTCAGTAAGACACTTCCAATGTGTTCTGATATTTCATCCAAATTTATAAAAGGATATACATTAAAAATAAATTGAAACATCAAACAAAATTACATAACGTTATTTACGCATGATCAATAGCCATTTACCAGAGATTTAATTATTTAGCCTTTATTGTAGTGTAATGATACATCATCCTATTTTTATATAGGTAGAACATCAGTATCTCTAAAACATACATGTCACCCTAATCCTTATGCATTGTGATAAAACATATTCTACATGTTGGGAAAACCAAATTACATCATCTTACCCATTTAATGTATTATTAGGTCCTAGAAAATCCAATTGAATAATTATTCCACCCAACAACCTAACATCCCAAATTAAAAAATTTGTCCCTAAGACTTCCCCCTTAATAACAACCGTTGGGTCAACACCCTTCATCCCATGTCAAAATGATATCCATCCTTTAATGAATTAAAAATCACTATCAGCTCAAAATTTTGATGAAATGATTCATAGAGAGATCTATTCCACCATCAACACATCTCACCATCCATTAATTTCATGGAGATCCTTAGCTCTATATGATTATCCCAGTCAACATCAATCATGTCTTTCTATGCTGATCACCTACCCATGGCTGATGTAAAAATCTACCCCCATGATACAAAAATATAAAGAGGCATCCACCCATAATGAGTTAAAACACCACCTTAATGAGTCCTCATCTTCATAAACAAGACTCCAATGGCATAATTATCCAATCATGATGAGGGAAAACTACCAAAAATACCTTAGAAAAACCAACTATAGACCTCTTTGCAACATGAGAATTTCATTTCCCTTTTTATTTATGGATATCACCATCCACCTCAACATAATGATCACATCACCACAATTCTAATTATCAACACTAGCCCAAGTATCTTGGCTAAAACAATTAGCCTAATGAACCTCACCATCTCAATCCTAGTGACCACATAACCCCATTTTTTGGAATATAGCCAACATATTCCCAAGGAACCAATTCTATTATATAGAATTTTAATTAATTTTCTTTGAAAAAATACATAATTTTATAAACCATCCAAAATTTCCAATCCATCATAAAACACTTAATAATATATGAGCATTATCATCAGTATCAGATAGTGTCAATTAGAAATTTAAAATCAAGCTTTAATAACTAGGGTTTTCACATAGAAAATCCAACCAACTCGTATTAAAATATGCATCACATAGAACATTTATATACATGGATAAATATAATAACCACATAACATTTTTTAATAGGTTCTAATAGTTTCAATATGAGCCTCTAATTTATGATGGAATGAGAGAAATAAGAATTCTATAAAAATACCTTAGAAATATAGAGGTTGAGATCATATGTATTTAGCAATCAAATTATAGAGTTAAAAAATTTAAGGGAGAAAGTTAAATAATGTCCATAACACTAGACATACAATGTATCTAATTATTCTCAAATCATACCATAAATGAGTTAGATAGTCTAATGCCTAGAGGAGGAGAATGTAGGAACCCATGACTGGAGGAGTCACATGAAGGGGCAATAAAAAATGTGGAGGACGGAAATAATTGGGGAGGGGGTGTTTGAAAATATTTCTCCATTTAATGAACCACACAATTAGGAACCATTGTTTGGATAAGTGTGTGATAACCATTTGGTTCCATTGTATGAAATATCATCTACCTCACATAGCTAGGTGCAATAATTCTCAAATAGTGAACATCCCTTACTAATCACATCTTTAAATAATAACAGAATTCTTCCATGGTCATGAGGATAACACCTCATAGTTTGACTAACCATTCTATATAAATAATAGGAATCATTGTTACTCCTATAGTTCTGTATGGTTTGACGGAACCCTACACCTATGACCGACCCTTTTGAAAATGAGTTTTCTGGGAACTAATGATCTTTAGACTCATCTAATCCCATGAAAAACTAAATATGAATTTAACCCCATAGAAAAAATTATCATATTCTGATTCTATGAATTAAACTCTAAATCCCAATTATAATGTTGACCCATCTGCCAAACTCAAAATACAAATTTACCTAAAAATTTAGACCTCCTAAAAAACCTAGGATGTTACAATATCCACAACTTATGATAAATTATCCTCAAACTATGTGATCACACATTGATATGGTTACACACATAACCATCTATTAATTATCATCCCAGTTTAACCTAATTACGTAGTCATAGGTCAATTCCTTTTGTAGATCCACACCTTTAGAACTATCTACCAAGTCACTTGAAAAACCATCCCAAAATTATGATGGTTTCTCTAACCACCCTCTATACATAAAACATCCATGTGACACACCTTCATACAAAATTCCATTTTGTTCGCATTCCTAACCTATGTCACCAGTTGAACCAATTAGTCCCACATCACAACATATTACCAAAATTCTTGATTTACACTAATTCTTAAAAGTGATTCCACATCATATATATATATGCATGCAAATTAAAATTTATAATATTTATGAATGTAAAAAAATTAAACATAATATCAGATTACCACACACTATCTGGCACTTGGTTAGTTAAATTACAACATGTTCACCCCATACACCCATATTATTTATGACCAAAAATAAGGTTTGTTCGTATAATCATGGTATACCCATATCCATAATCATCAGTCTGACATGTTATGACCCTTCCATTTCCACCGAATTTACATGTAACAAAGAATGACAACCCAAGGTCCGTCCTCCCTATGGACCTTCAATAGCTATAGGCCACAGACCCCACTATTGGGTATCTCTCTCTCTCCCTCTTCCATAACCTATGTAGGAAGTATTATCTCGACTACTAGCTCCAAATACCTCTCCATGTCCTACCTCAAATCCATAAGTCTAACTAAGAACACGATTTCCAACTTCATGATATGTATTCCTGTAGAACCTCTCTTATTTCCTCACTTAGATACATGCTTGGAGTTCCTTTTGATGTCACACACATTGGGTTTTAACATGAACAAAAAACCCATATTGGAAGAATATTTTCGATGAACCACTCCTTAGTGGACTACCTAAATCTATATCCTAAATTCCAAGTTGAGTCTCCTCAAATAAACACTTCTGGATTCAAAATTCATCACTTCATATCTCACATAGTTCAATCACTTAGTTTGAATAGGGTTTCTTTATCAAATCAGGATAGGTCAGTGTTACTCATTTCATAATCAATAATAGATGAATCCCCCTTATACAGGTTCATGAACGAACATGATCTCTTCCCACAACATCTATGGAAATATATGTTTGCAGAAAATGGACTTGAAATACTTCCATCTTATTCCCATATATATAATATCCAATACTTGTATATCCCACCAACACATCTCCCTTCCTAAAAGAAAATATGTTGCTAGCTTCACCCTATGACCTGGGGGTGCCACAAGATGGTTAAATATAAATTGAAAATAGTTGATCAAATTATTTGATGCATTTAGTCCACCCTAACACTAAAATAGTAGTGGGTGTTGATTTTGGAACTCTCATGTTAGCTAATACATAGATGGCTCATATCCTTGAGCCTCACTATCTATATAATATATAACAAATACCAATACTCCCTTGAGATTATGATCTACTAATGGAATAAAATATTCTATCTATTGTATATTTCCTTCCCATCTTGAATTATTTATCTATATATCATGATCATCTAGACCATTGGCTGCGATATCCTGACCCTTAGGTGTCCCATATTTTGTATTGTCTTGAAGAACCGCATAACCCACCTTCTAATGATCCACAGAAACCTATCAAGGTGGCATTATATTGAAGACCAAATACCATGTTTAATTATGAAAATAACAATATATATATATATATTAAAATATTTACTGGATAGTGCATCTTACCTCACATAAACATCCCTATTTGACCCATATCAAATATCATCTAACCTCATGTCCCCCTACTCACCCTTATCATATTTAGGTATCACATATCTATCACATAAATAATTATTTATTTATTTTTTTAAAATATTATACTATAGTAGAAAGAAGAGGTTGAGTAAAAATATTCAAGAGATCAGGGGGTTCTGATGTAACAGAGTCCAATGGAATCCTCTCAAACTAGGTTGACTCGCTCTGGAGGGATGGGTCTAAGACCTAACAAAAAAATTTACACATGGTGAATTTTCGTGGTAGATATAAAATCAACGACAACATTCCATTCATTCTAAGAATGTAAAAACATCCTTGTGGTTTTTCATGAGCTCATTTAACCTTCTAATAGTATATTGAATAGACAAGTTGATAGTTTAATGGAAACACAACACATTTTAAACACTAGGAAAATTATTTTCAATATCTATAAGATGAATATTTCTATACTTATAGAACATGAGACTAGTGGTCATTTTTTGATCTTCTGCATAAAGGGAATCACTTGTAAAAAATAAATCATAGAATTATAGGATAACTGATAAAGTGACCCAGGATTAACATAAATTAATATTAAATAATTATATAATATTATTTAGAACATTTCAAAAATAAATTCTTGAGTACTATAATTGTTTATTGTCTTTGGAAACGTAGAACATGACCATCTAACCTAGTGAATGATCTTCAACATTTCCCACAATGGTCTTCCCCTTCAGTACATACACTTAAAAAGTTTTTTGCATTACCTAGGAAAAGGAAACATAATAAAGGGATGATCACATATGCTTAACAAGGGTAAATAAAGGATATATACAATCATAACATTAACATAAAGGTATGATAATATTATCATAACATTAGAGGATCCTACACTACGTATAAAAGATATTAAACATGAATCATGGAATAAATGTTGGAAGTTCAAAAAACATGAATCATAAAGGAATCAATATCATAATCCCTAAAATCAAAATATTGGAATAAGACATAGAGTTTGCAGTAGACACATAAGCATATAAAGATGATTTTTAATTTAGTAAATTTTTAATGAAAATTCGATCTAATTGGAAGCGGTTAACTCCAAATAAACACCTTTTTAGTCATGGATTACTCCCATGACCATCTTAATAGCAATTTTCACTCCCAATATGATCTTATAAGACAATGTTCTTTATTGAATAGAGTTCACTTCCCCATTCTAGCCATGTCTATCTCATTATATATAAATCATTACCCCATTATTTTGAGGGAGATATAGGTCTCAAACATCTCACAATGAAATCATACATATGTGTTCCAAAATATCATAAATAATAATTCTATAATCCATGAATTTAAATAGTTATCATAAACATGTCATTATACTACAATCTATGGAAAAGAGATAGGTTCCCTAAAACATTCATTAAATCATAACATGTGAATTGAAGTGTGTTTTATAAAAATATTACCCATGAAAGAGAAATGGGTTTCATTAACATATAACTTGTGAAATAGAAAAAAGCTTCATAAACATATATCCCACGAATGAGAAACTATTATCATAAAGATAATTCTATCAAAACATAAACCATTCAAAGAAATAATATGAATGGAACCCTTGGATCATATTCCCAATAAGGCATGAGTAACACTAATATATATTATTGTAGAAAGAATATAATTTTTTAGAAATATAATAATACCATTTTTTAAAGAAAATAGAAATTTTTATTTTAAAAAATAAATTTCAAAATATCAATCATTTTGAAAACCATTTTCCTTGAAAAGTACCTTTTTCCTCGAAATATTATAAAGGAATATTGAAAACTTTTTCAATGAAAACAAATAAAAGATGCTTGAAAACATTTTAAAAAGAAATTACATGAAATTTTATAATGGATTATTCCAAAATATCCATACACTTTTTAAACATAAAACATTTTTGAAACTGTTTTCTTTGAAAAAAGAAATGAAATAATCTAAAATAAGATTTAAAAATCATTAAAAACACTAATTAAACATAAAATATATTTGAATATGATTTTCATTGAATCCCAAATTTAAAAAAGGAATTTTTGTAATATTAAAAAAAATTTAAACAAGTATTATTTTAATGTTTCAATCAAGGTATAAAATAAATGAAATTCATGATGATATAAAAAATCATACATTTTGAAGATTATATTTGCATAGTAAAAATGTTTAGAAAAGTACCTCGATTGGAAAACAAAAAAAATCCCTTTTAAAAAAAATTGGTTAAAAGGAAAATATGAGTAAAAATGACTTTTAAATATTATATTTCAAAATTATTATGTTTTTGTTTTTTTATAGAAAACATAGTTTTCAAAGAATAAATATTTTTGACTAAAGAGAGAGATAAAGTCATATTTTCTATAAAACACTTTATTAATTATATTAAGTAAAAAAAGTAAATCAATGGTCACATTAATTGATGATGTAATGAATAACCCAAGGATAACATAATCTTTATATATGAATCATAAAATTTCTTCAAAGGAATTATAATCATAAACAATATCAATAAATGATGAGATTATAGCAATAAATTGTTACTACTTTCAAAAAATTGATTCACAGTACCCATGAATGAATAAAAAAAAATTAATATTAAAATACAATGAAAATAAGGTTATTCATGATATAATATTTAAAAGGGAATTATATACCCCTTTTTAAGACTATAAGATCACAATATGGCATGTGTATCCAAGAAAGAAAATCGAGACAAAATTATATTATCGATTTGGTAACATTTGAACCATAAACCAGATGATAAATAATCACTAAAATGGATATGTAAATTAATATAAATATAATTATATTAATAATAAAATACATCCATGGGTAGTATAAACCCCCATATATAAAATATGTGGTGAACATGGCTCATGTCCTACAAAAAATAAATGTGGGACGAGAAAATCCTTACCTTATGTCGAGAAATTATTAGTATATGTTCAAACCTCATATATAATAAATATATGTTTATTATAAATATACAACAGAACCATATTATTATATCTAATACCATATATTATTTTATTATTACTTCATTCTACCTTTTTACTTACAATTCCAGGTTAACGTTATGTTTTGGGTAATATCTGTTTTTTTTTCGTATGTGTTTTTACTTGTTTTTATTGATCGTATTACTTAGATTATGATATAATTATGTAAAAAAATTAATACATGTTATAAATAACATATGTATTTATTATATAATTATTCATACTAATATTAAATTTGTAGAAATGTGAAATGTAAAACACCATTCATGGAGACACTAGATCATACATATGCATGACCATTATTCCCATTTTCATTCCATTTTGAAAAAAGAATATAAATGAAATATTTTAATATATATATATATATTATAGTTTAATTATTATTTAATAAATAAAATATAAACTTATTGAAACCATACCTAATACATTTCATGATTTGTGTGAACGAATCACATCACTTTGAGGAGATTGTAGTCTGCATGCCCACAAATGAAATTATTATATTTTTAAAAAATGAGAAGTATGAATATATGTGTTATATAAAAAATAAAGAAGAATAAATTCATCATAAATATAATATATATCATTCTAAAATATAAAGTAAAACATTAACTACAACCTTTAACTATGTAATTGGAAGAACGAGTGACATCGGTTCGCGAGGCGACAATTTCCCATACACATAAACAACGATTTCATATCTAATTTGATTGAAGTGTGTGTGATTTTTGGTATAACCCCCAACAAAAAACACCTAAAACATTTGTATATATATTTTTTATTTATTAATTTAATAATAATATTTGAGTAAGTGGATAATGAAAATAAAACAAAAGATATTATGTAAGGATGTTGCCTCTTCTTTGGGTAACTTTTTTTATTTTCATCAAAGGGATTCCTTCGTTGGATTTATAACCAAAACTGTCTAATATATAATGAATTTAGGGATATTTTTTGGATATTTGAGATATTTTTTTCTAATAAATGTTTATTGAGATGAGTAAAGGATTGATGGGGAAGAGTTACCTTTTTTAGTGGAGGGGGAGTGAAATTTTGAAAATATAAAAATGTAAACACTGTAGAGAGATATAACATACATGATTTCACTCAAATAATTATAAAATATTTATAAAATATGAGAATATGTAAAAATATTTCCATAAGATATATTTTGAATATTTTTATAGGTTATTTGGCCACTAAAATTAATGTTTAACCACTAAGTAATCTTGTGACTACATTAATCATTATAATTAATATTAATACCTTTCACAATTATTTTTTGTGGAAAAATAATTTTACATTATTATAAATTTTAAATTAATATTATTATATATATGGAATCCATTTTTCAAAATTCTAATCATAGAATTAGATGAAAATAATTTACAATTAACCCTGCAAATGAGACGAAATAACTGGGTCTTTTTAAAGTGAAAATGTTTAAATTTGTGGATTTTTTATGTGTTATTTCAATGGTAAATTAATTTAAATTACATATATTGTATTGAATAACATAAAACATAGTGAAATTAACTTCAAAACTGATTCAAAATATAATTTAATTATATTATTATGTTTTAATATAATAATATTTTCGAATAAAATTCTTTAGTTTTTACTATTTATTAAAAATGAAACAACTCTGAAAAATACCAACAAATCATTCAATGTAAATATTAATATTATGATTTGACAAATAAATTTTATTTTTTTAAGTAAATTTTTTAAAAATGTAAGAAAAGATATTTAAAATGGGTTCTCTATTAAAACGTGTGAAATTTCCTTTTTAAAAAAAATTTATTCATACAATTTGATTTACTCTTAACCTAATATTAACAAATAAATTATATGAGTCTAAAAAAATTTTGATTATGAAATATTTAAATTTTTTTTAAAACAGTTAATATTTTTTAATTTATTGAGATGAAATGGTATATATACATAGGGGAATAATTTTCTCAAAAAAGTAATTTCATTATTTTTAAATAGTTCTTACTTTTATTTCAAAATAATTTATGACCAAATAAACTCATTTTATTTTCATGTTTAAATAATATTTTCACAAACAACTTAATCTTATTTAGAACTTCCATACCAATAGCTAGGTGATAACTATAATTATATTTTAATAACAATTTTTATACTATTTTGCAGTTTATTAAAACACAACTTTGCTTGTAATGCAAGATGTCGAAGGAACCCAACATTATGTGTAACACAATCCAAATATGGTGATGTATGTATAAAAATCTAATAAAAGTTTTAAATGTACTAAAATCTAATCAATGTGTTGTGTGTAATGAAATATTAACATAGTGTTGTGTGAAAAAACAAACATATTTCTTTAATATAACAAAGGTTAAACCCACTGCTACATGAAATGTAGAATATTGAAAATATTAAATTAATTTGAAAAACAATCATTAAATCATGGGTTGTTACATTCTACCACCCTTAATAGGAATTTATCCATCAAATTTCTTCTAAGTTATAACATGTTTAATACATGAATATTAATTTCATAGAAACTGACATCAATAAAATGAATTCTGAAGCATTATTTAAAAACAGGAAATAATAAATATAATGTTTACCCAAAGTAACTCAAAAATGTGTTTCCACAGAGGATTAAATACATGGAATGTGTAATCAAGGAAATGGAATAAGAATATAACTGTTAAGTTCTAAAGGAGAGTGATAGAGAACATGGTTAAAAGAATGTTAACGATCGCAAAGACATAACCCAAAGTCGTTAAAAAATACATTGATATAATTAAAAATTATGATAACATGAATTTTTTTTCATGACCATTTTTCCTAATGCTGAATAATTTCCATAAAAATATATACTTACATGATTTTTGGAAAACCTCACCCTTTTTTGTGCCATGATCAATTTCTACTTCATCATTTACTCCATGAAATGATGGTGAATTTTTCATCACTGAATCATGAATAGATCAAGAGGTAGAAATATATGCCATTTAATTTATCTTTTTTTAGAATCATATAGAATGGTTTAGCACCACTTATCCAATATGAAAAAATCCTTATATATTGATATAATACATGAATCTCTAAAACATCGTCTGAAGATTAACCTAAATAATCGCAAAAATAATTTACCTTATATCTCTTAAAAAAGATGAAATTATAGTAATTTAGGGATATTATAACTAAATATCTCAAAAAAACATAGCATTAATCCCCTGTATATCATAAGTTTCTCTTAGTTGTTACATACCAAATATGTTAGTACCATAATATTGTATTATCTAGAAATAAGGTAATAACATGAATTTCCACAAGTCATTATTATAAACACACATGTTTCCTTATTAAAAATTTGATTGGATATAATCATTAAATTAAAAAATGTTATAAACTTAATTAATTACTGAATAAAGAACTTTTTGAAAAATCATTAATAAGATACAATGTCATTTGTACTGTCAAATTTTCTTATTCATATCAAACATATCGTTATAGAGACATGATTATCTAAACATATGAATCCTACTATTGGTTATATAACTTTAGTAAAAATTACACCATGCCATTAAATCATCTTTCTAGTCCATGAGAACCATTAATCATATTCTTGAAAATTTTTAGTAGAAAAATAGAGGGAACAATCCTTACATAATTTACCATTCATTATTCTTAAATCAAAATACATAAATACTTAAATTATTATACTTCATTCTTAATTTATAATAAGGATAACTTATCCTTTTATATAATACCTCTTTCCTATAACATTATATCTATAGTATCATCATTAGGAATAATACAACCATTAGTCATACCACCTTGAGGATTCTCATTAGAAGCATTCCACATATGACATAGATTTGGATAATAACCATTCATTCCACACTTAATGAATATACCATATGATGATGTCATATGGAGGCCAAAATTCTCATCCACTATGTTGAATAAAATCTTAATTTTTCATTTTTAGTTACTTTATTTGTGTCCTTCTTTTCCATAATCAAAACAACTTCATGTTTCTCTATGACATTTAATTAGGTGATTCTTTCAACATTCTCGACATAAAGGAAACTGGATATTCTTTTCTTGGTGGTCTATATTACCCAAACACTCAAAAAACTATCTCCTTATTTTTTCTCAATCTGATAGTTGTTTAAGGTTGAAATTTTAAATCATATTCCATGAAATATAATTAGGTATGATAACAACATCCTTAAATCAACTGATCATCCCATTTGACTTGTCCTCATAAAATTATCTATCACATTCAACACTAACCTAGTTCTTTTTGTTTCCCACCATTGACTAAAACCAGAAACCATAGTGTGAGTAGCACTTGTTGTAGTGTAAATGCAAATAATCATGATAAATCAGTTATATGATATCTAAACTATGGAATATTATTTTAAATATATGGAACCTTAAGTTTATCCATAGAAACATCATTAGAAATATCCTTAGAAATATCCCTAGGGATATCAACAATGTTTTCTTATCATATATTCAATTGTTTGAATAAACCTTTCCTTTGATACCAACTATATATATAGGCATATCCTATATGTATATTACATCATTTAAGATGAATATTCATCACATTAAAAAAATATACATGCCTAATGACTGTAATAGTTCAATGTCTTTGGAAACATAGAAAAAAATCATCTATCTTAGTGAAAGATAGTCAATGTTTCACATAATGATATTTCCCTATTATTTATTTTACTTAAATACTTGATTCATAAATTAGGGCATGCAAACATAAGAAATTGGTGACCTCAACTGCTCGGTAATGACAAAATAGGGAGATATATAAGCATAACAAGAATATATATGTATGGGAATATGATCAAAAAATTAGTTCATAATACCTTGTATCTGAAATACAACAAAAATGAATCATATAATAAGTACATAAATTTCATAAGACACAAATTTTAAGGGAATCAAGATTAATATCCATGAAATCAGAACATAGGAATAAACCATGGAATCTATGGTAGACACATAAGTATATTAAAATGAGTTCCATATTAGTCATGAATTTGTGGATATGACATCTTAATGGAATGGTTTCACTCTCGAGACTATCTTGGTAGTGATGGTTTACTCAAGTGGTCATCTTAGTAGTTAAGGTTCACTCCTGATACCATATTAGCTGACAACATCATTTACTAAATCGAGTTCAATTCACTTTCCATCCATGTCTTTCCAATGAGATATAAATATTCACCCAATACATTGGAGGGAGATATAGTTCCCACCCATACCATGATATAATCATACATAAATGATCCAGAAAATCATAAACAATCAAATCGTAACCCTTGAAATTAAATTTGTATCTTAAACATGTCAACATATCATAACCTATGGAAAAGATATAGGTTTTACAATTGTTTAGTCACAAAATAACCATTTAAAAGAGGTAGGTTTCATTAGAATATAACAAATTAATGATAAACATGTTTCAGAGACATATAACCCATTAAAGAGAAATATTATTCATAGAAATATTACTCGATAATGGGAAATAGAGTTCATAAACATATAACCCATGAAATTGAACAATGTTTTATAAATATCATGTCCTCAAAAAATAAACCATTCGGATTAATATGATTAATGAAAGACTTTGATCATATCCCCAGTATGGAATGGGTAACACCAACTCAGATCAACATAGATGGAATATAATTTTTTATAAACATTTCAAACTCATTTGTTGAGGAAAATATCCAGTCATATTTCAAAAAAATATATTCTAAAACATAAAATATTTGAAAATGCATTTTTTTAATATAATATTTTTCCTCGAAAATATATAATGGAAGCTTGAAAACATTTTAAAACCCCATTTCCATAAATACATATATAATAATATTGAAAATATTTAGAAAAAATTCTCCCTTTAAAACATTAAAATTATTCTTGAAAAAATTTAAATTACATTTTAAACATAAAAAATTATTAAAACCCATTTTATTTGAAAATACATTTGAAACCATTTAGAGGAATCTTTTAAAATAATTTAAAGCATTTCATCAACATAAAACATTTCTGAAAATAATTTTCATTGAAACCCACATTAAAAAAGTATTTCTCATAATATTTGGGAATAAAAGTTTCTATATAAAATTAATCTTTTAATATTTCAAATGAATATTTAATCAAATTTCAATCATCATTGTAGATAAATTTGTGCTTTCCAAACATTCCTTTTTTGTTGTAATAAGATTAGAGATGTTCATCTATCATAAAATGACCAGAATAATCCTTTTAAAAACCCATTTTGTATAAAAATTTAAAACTTGAGAAAATTTGTCTTTCAATATCACATAAGAATAGTTTAAAAAATTTAAATCATTTTTAGGAAACATGGTTATGAAGGAATACATATTTTCGATACAAGATGATGATAAAGTTGTATTAAAAAAACAATTTCAAAAATATATTATGTTCCCACAAGTGTAAATGGTAGCAATAAACTATGGTATAGTGACTAATATGATGGTAATAGAATTCATGATATTTATTGAGAGATGGATCATAATATTTCATCAATGAAATAATAATCATAAACATTCGAGATAAAATATTAGATTGTAACAATGAATTGATACCACAATGGTAACCTTGGATCATAATCCCCATGAAATATTTAAAATAAATGTATCTTAAAATATCATTATTATTATTATATTCATGATATAACATATTTGATGAAATTTTATAAACCTTATTGAATAATATAGGTGCATAAAATTGCATGTGTCTAAAAGAAGGTAAATTGAGACAAAATTGTTTTAGTGATTTGGTAATTTTGGAACCATAAAACCCATGATAGATAGATAATAAAATATATATTTAAGTCTACATAATTATAGTTATAATAAAAAATACATACACCTTAATTATACACAGAACATATAGTAAATAGGTGTTTAACATGGCTTGTTTATCACAAAAAATAAAAGTGAGATGAAAAACCCATATCTTTGGTCATAAATTTCTTCATACATGTTAAAAAATAATTTATAAAAAATATATGTTTGATATAAATATAATATATAACCATATTATTATATAAAATACCATATATTTTTTTATTATGATATTATATTACATGTTTAATAACAATTCCATGTTAATGTTAAGTTTTGGGTAACTTCCTTGTGTTTTTTTCTACAGAATTTGATATGTTATTATTGATCCTATTAATTAGATAATGATTTAAATATTTAAATAATGTAACACGTTATATAATTATAAAATATATTCAATAATTAAATATTTATAATAATCTATAAAATATAGAAATATGAAATGGAATACACCATTCATATAGACGGTAGGTCGTACGTATGAATGAACCTTGTTTCTGTTTTCTTTTTTATTGAATGAAATAAAGAAAATGAGATATACATATATATAATTACATTAGAATTATTATATCATACATATCATATGTGATTACTAAACCCATCTTCATTACATTCCTTGCAAAGTGTGAATGAATCACATCACTTTGAGGAGGGGGTAGTCTACAAGTCCACAAATGCAGTTATAGTATTTACAGAAAACAGAAAACATGAATTTTGTGTTATATAATAATCAAAAAATCATAAATAAATCCTAACTATCATATATATCATACAAAAAAACATAAATTTCATAATTATTTCAATCATTTATAGGTGGAAATGGAAAAACGATCAACATCGGTTCATGAGGCGATATTCGGCCATACACACGAAGAGTGATTGTATATCCCATTTGATGGAAGCACCTATGATTTTAAGTCAAAAAGTCAACATAAAATAAGATCAGTATATTTAGGGTATTTATTTAATTATATAATAATTTAATAATTATAGTGCACTTGTGGATAATTTAAATAAAACAAACGATTTTGTGGAAGTATGTAACTTATTCTTTGGGTAAGCCTTTTTCGTTTTCACCAAAGGTATTCCTTGGATGGATTTACTCTCAAAGTTAGTATAATAGGATGAATGGAGGGAAATTTTGAGGATATTTTAGAAGGATTTGTCTAATAAAAAAGTCTTTATAGGTGTGAAAAGTGAGGGGGGTTCCCTTGTATATTGGATGAGTGACATTAATGTAAATATAAAAAGACAACGACTATTGAGAGGGATTCATTACATAATTTTCTTCCAATAATTTTAAATTTTTTAGAAAATATAGAACTAAGTAGAAATTTTTCTAGCCTATGGGTTTTTCACATGTTAATAGTCTATTTTCCCCCTTAATTAATGTTTAACCACTAAGTAATCTTGTTTTTACCATTATAACTATAAATAACATTAATTACTTTTAATAATATTTAAACAAACAATATTTACCTTTTTAGAAATTTTAATTCATTTTGATTCGAAATATGGAATCACTTTTCTTAGTTCTAATCATATAAAATTTTATAAATTAATTCAAGATTAATCTCTTAGATGGGATAAAAATACGAGTTTTTTTAATGTGAAAATGATAAAATGATTGAATTATGTTTATATATGTTTTCAATGGAAAATTGATACTAATGACTTACATTGGATTAAATTATTTAAAATTGTTCTAAATTAACTATAATTCCAATTCAACATATAATTTTACAATGTGGATAATTCAGATGAAAATACTACTTTAAATTAAAATTCAGTATTTATCTTTGTTCATCCAAAATAAAACATCTCGAAATAATATAGAATATTTAGCTAAAGAAAATTTTGATATTTTTTACTTCAGAAATGAGATATATTTTTTCAAATAAAATTTATAAAAGTGTAAAAATTATATTTAAAATGGGTTATAAATTACAAGGAGGTTATACTTCTTTTTTGAAATATACATATTACTATTCATAAAATTAGATTTAATATTATCTTAATATTATAAAATATATTGGATTAGTGTCAAAAATATTTCATTTAATATGTAAAATATTAATTTTATAAAAATATATATAAATAGTATTTTGTTTAATTTATTGAAATAAAATTGTGTTTGTAGATAAAGAAATAATTTTCGTAGAAAAGTAATTTCAACATTTTCAAATAGTTGGTACTTTAATTTATAACTAATTAATAACCAACGGACTAATTTTAAATACATGTGAAAATAATATTTTCACATTTAGATGATCATATTCATAACTTATTGTCCAATTGTTAGGCAAAAACTATGATAAACGTTTTTATATAATCTAAATAGCATTTTATAGTTCTGTAAAACTTGTCCTTTCATATAACACAAGCTTTCAAAGGAACTCAATATTTTGTGTAACATAATTTTAATATTGTGTTTCTCATACTGAAACATAATTTATGTGTTTCATGTAAATAAACCTAATCAAATTTTTTTCTATTGATACACTACTTAGTGATTTTATATCATAGAAGCTAAATCCAGTTCTGTGTGAAATGAAGAATATTTGAAAAAAATAAATTTATTTGAAATAACCTCTCAATATCAAGGGGTGTTACAACAGACTGTGTTGTGTCCCAAAAAAACATCCACCCCACATGAAACGCATGTTTCACGAACCATCTATATTCTAATTAATGACTACATAATGAGGTCACTAGTGAACCCATCTTCCAATCATATCATTGAAATCATTTCCATGTGGGGAGGCCCTAGCCATGCAAGCCCTATGAAAGGGGGTTTCTTTATAAATCATTGATATTGGGTGGATAAGTAAAATTCCACCAATAATCCATATAGTAATTTGTATTGTATGTTTTTGTTGACAATTTCAATGTCTATATCCATTCGTACGTTCCTACCTAACCAGATCAGATTTAGTCTCATATATACACCATATACACATATTACAACATATCAATATCATCAGGAACTACATACTTATGCTTGATGATTAGGATGCCACACAAAATCAATCTAGTAATGTTCTTTTTATCATTTTTTTAATATTACATAGCCCAATCGTTTTTCACATATTCTAGGGTTTATAAAACAATCACAAATATATAAACATATGAAATTATTATATGTTTCTAGGATGATGTATAAATACTCCACCATTTCTATAGATGTATAATGTTAAATATATAATAATCCAATAAAATTACACCCACATGCACCACTCGATGTTGAAATCCATCAATAATAAATGTGTATGGAATAAAATTTATTTCCCACCCCTAAAAACATGTTCCATCCCTCATGAATGGAGAAACAAGCATCCAAAACAATCTAATTACTCGTTTTTAACTATATTATAGTCTACAAAATATCAAAACTGAAATAGGAATACCAAATATAATGGGACACAGTAGATTCTATTTATAGTGCCTTGAACTGGGAGCCACTCAACCAGTTATCCATAGTGGAGTCCCATATTCCAAGGGCTATCAAATAAGTATGAGGTACTAATTAAATGATACTAGGGACACTATACTCATTGGTGATAAAATAATAAATATGGATATATAATACATTCTCAATGTAATAAATAAAAAAATCATCTGATGATGTAATAAGTAATAGAAATAATAAGATAAAATACACCATCCTTAAATATAAATAATGTATACATGTCATAGCATCATATAATAACAGTAATTCGGGATGTCTTATGAAAGTTCACATAAGTATGCCTGAAAATACCAAAGACAATCTCTAACTTGATTCCAATAACATCGATGGTCCATCATCCACCCAACCCCGGCACATGTTCATCCTTAATCACTAAGTCCCCACCCCTAATTTTGATCCCTTAATGGATCTCAAATTCATAAAATCAACATGTGTCCTGAGTGGATCTTGTACAATGTGAGTATGATCAAATTAGGCCATAACCAATATATTTCTATCATAATTTTATATTTATACAAGTTTATGCACATGAAATATATCACAACTATACATAAACATATATAATATTCTAAACTCATTCTCAATAGGCATGATGAAAATATTACATATTGTATAAAATTTCGTAGTGTAATGATGTATCCATGATCTATCATACTATGAAAACCTCATTATCTCAACCACATACATTTCACCCAAAACAACATTCAATATGATATTTCAAACACCATATATCAGGTAACACCAGTATCCCATCATCCCACCCAATGTATCGTTAGTCCCATGAACATCAACATGAACAATCTCTATTGGATATATATCCCAGTGATGAAAAATAAATCCCAAGCCCCTAAGACTTCATCTTGAACAATTGTTTCCATTTCAATACCCAATCCTAAAAGGTATGAAGATATTAATCTATTAATGAATAATAAATCATTTTATGCTAAATAGCCCGACCTCACAGGCCACTATGAGATATGTCCTACCATAATCCCAAACCATGGCCCAATAATTTTATGATGAGGAACATTCCCCATAATATGGTCTCACTCACCATCATATACAGATTTAAAAAATGATCCCATAACTGACAGGCAATACCATTCTATAAGTCATTAAATATATGACTATCTCTACCAAAAGAATTATTCAACAACACCTCAACTGAGTCCACATATGTGTCAACATGAATCCAAAAGAACTATCATGAAATCAAGGTTAGTGGAAATAACCGAAAATAATGATTGCACAAAATTTCGAAATCATGTTCCACTAGAAAACCACTTCTCTCACCCACAAAATTATTATCACCATCCTTATCAACCGGACGATCAAATCACTACAATTATGAAGGTCAACACCATACCACATATCTCAAGAAATACCCTCATCCTAATGAACCTTATCATCTCAAAATTTATCTTCTCATAACCACAATTATTCTAGGTTATTACCATCACATTTGACAGCACCATTTTATTTATATCACATCATTATTATTTTTCAAAAATTTAGCATCTAGATTAATTATCCAAACCAACCAAAATAGACAAACTCATCTTATGAAATTTAAATTGACAAGATAATTTCCATCAGCATGCCACAATATTAATTAAATGGTCAAATACAATAGTTAATTTATAACGGTATCACATGGACAAAACCCACACATCCTTTTTAAAATATGCATCCCATAACACATGTATATGAATGAAGAAATCCATGAACCACCTATTATATGCATGTAGGATCTCACTCCTAAAATACTAGACTCTAATCCAATCTAGAATGATGTAAATTTATATTCTATCCAAACACCCTATACAAAAAAACAAGATGTCCTAGAATTATCATTCCAAATTGGGAGATAAAAGAAAAAAGTAAGTTAGTGGAATAGTGTCCTTACCATTAGCTATCCAATGCACCTAATGGTACATTAATTGGAGCTCAACCATGGTTTATTGGAAAAATCCAAGAGGACAAGAAGGGATAAACCGATGGCTAGAGGAGGCACACGAATAGGTAATAAAATTTGGAGAATAAGAAGATAATTATGGTGTGGTATATTTTTAAATTCAGACACATTAATGAAATGTGTGGTTAGGCGACATGGTTTGGCAATCTATGTGCCACCAATGTTGTTCCACTATCAAAAGGCACATACACCTCACATGGATTGGTGGATGTTTGTTCAAAAAAATGCAGAACCCATGAATATTTACTATGTAATTAATTACAGACTACTCACGTGGTCATGCACCTCACCTCACATGGTTTCACTAACTATTTTATAAATCAATTTTTTTCATGGTTTCCCCTTTAAAGCCACATGGTTTGAAAACCTCATGTGCCTATACCTTACACCCTTTTAAAATGAGTCTCTCTAAGCCCAATTCACTATAGTCTCTTATGAAATATCAAGGTAGACACTAGTCCATAACCCCTATCTAAAATCAAAACAATAACATGTTCAAATTATTGAAATTAATTGTAAAATCCCAATTCAAATATTTCCCCATCTTTCAAAATAAAAATTAAAAAATTCGTCAAAGTACTAACACCCTAAAAATCATGGGATGTTATAAATAAAATGAAGATTTACAAAACCACTTCCTCATTGATTTTTTATCGAGGCACATAGCCTATTATCCACTAATCATGCACTAGGGATGATAGATTTATTACTGAATCCATCACTTTTAGATTTTGTATGCATAATTTAATATGTTCTATAACTACATTAACATTGCAGTATCTAGAAATGGATGCATTTTCTTGGAAACCAAACATATTTCATTAACATAACATAGGATGTTCTCATTTCATTCGGATTATCCTAAGGTTTATCACTAAATATTTATCATCTTAGTTTCATAAATTACTAAAACATGCTCCCACACCAACCATGGAAAAAAATTTGATATATAAATATTATATCTTTTGAGATGAGAATTCATTAAATATCATTATGAACCACACAAGAACTATAAAGTATTTGTATCCTTCCAAATGATAATATATATAAAAAACTAATACATAAAATATCTATATCATATCCTACAATGTTCTTCCCAACTAACGACCTTATTTTACAAATAAAACATAAAATATTTATTCACATACTATATAAAAGTACCCATTATAAAGGGTGATCTTGGATTCTCATTCAGCTTAAAAAATTGTGATATCTATGATAATATTATCATTACAAGCATATAATAGAATAATTACATGATTATAAAACTGAAAACCATAACATGTAATTTATTTATCATAACAATGATCCATGACATAAATCATGGGAGTTTATTAGACATGAATCATAAAAAAAATATAACAACATGAATCAGGAGAACATAACATTAACATAATATCCTATTGAAAAGTTGAAGAAAAATGAAGCACCTAATAAAAATAATACAAATATTATGTTATGTTTACCCACTAAGAGATTCGTCACATTTTAGGCCTGGTATAACAACTCATGTATAAAGATTGGGCATGATATAACCTCCTATATATCCGCTTTCAGGCATTGTCTATTATCCGTTATACCCTTTAAGATTGTAATGATTATTATTTACCAAGTGAATTATAGTTTTAGAAGGAAATTTTCCATTGAATGACCATAATATATTCATTTTTATGATAGAGGATCATTAAAATATTTATCATTTCATCATAACTTAACCCATGGAAAAAATACTTTTCATCAATATTTTATCATAATAATAATACAATATTAGGATAATTAATCAGAATGGTATCATAGGATCATACCCCTAGTGAACCATAATAATTATTAAAGGACTATATCATATATGAAAAATGGATCTAAAATATCACAATAGTATTCATCAAAGAAATTACCCACCAAATTTTGAAATCACTCATATAAAAAATAAAAAATAAAAAATTATTAATGATATAAATTTATTTTTATTGAACAATGGAGACATAAAAATGACCCTTCAAAACATTTGGTGTTCATGTGGGTGGATAAATCTATTCTTGCATTATATATTAAGAATAAATTTTTTAACAACTTTGATAAAGAGTGAAAGGTACCTCATTTAGAAAATGGGAAGATGATTCCAATATACTTAATTACATCAAATTTAAATAATGTATAAAAAAGAAATTATTCCATAATTGGTGACCATTAAACACATTATTAGAATTTTTTTAAGAATATATGGACATATAAGAAAAATATTCTCCGCGGACGATAAATATAATGTATGTTCTCCCTAAAATATTATTTCAGTATCTTGAGTACCTAACAATTAAGGAATACATGGAAGAAATATAATTTTCATAAATAAAAATTATATAATAAAACAATTTAAATATTTTAGAGATATATCATATAATTTCATAATTTTTTATTTAAACATACACAATCTCACCAGAATTAGATTGTAAAGTAAAACCCTTACCTAAAATCATACATCAATCATAATCAATATAAACTCCAGTATAATAAATTAAAATTTATTATACTTATATATAAAATATAACCATACATATAATAAAAAATATGGATTACTTATATAATCCTTCCCATTCATTAAAATTTATTTATTAAAATCACTTTTTCTGGTGATAACTGTATCATTTTTCTTGTACGTTTATTTTTTTAGTTCTGGTCCTTGTAATTTGATCATGGTTCCATAATATAAAGAATTTGAATCATTATATAAATATAATATATATTCATTATTTACATATTTATAACCATCTATAAAATTTTATGATAAAACAAATTAATTAAATTGTTCATGGAAATGGTATTCCATACGTATTCATGGATGTTTCTTTCATTTTCAAATGAATATATATATATATATATATATATATATATATTATTCATATTTTATCATTAAATAATGATAATAATTTTATAAATATCATATATATATATATATAATTGAAAACAATTACTATAATCTTTATTTTGAGGTGTTGATGGAAAATGAATCATATCATCGCATGGAGGTGGTAGTCGACAACTATGAAAAAGAGATACATTCATTTCCCTTTTGACATAAAAGACATGGAAAATGATTTTTCCATCATAATAATAATTTCTCAATATATTTTAGATAATTTATCAATCATGTTTTAATACAAATAATTGGTTTAGTAAACGTGCACAGAGAAATAAATTTGAAAGAACTATCTTATGATTTATACCTCTTCTTTGAGAAACCTCTTATGGCTTACACAATTTGCATTGAAATATTGGACTTTGGATATGAAATGGGATTATAGAATAAATGTATGAAATATAGAAATGTTTTAATGTTGGTATTGTATGAGATATAATGCTAAAAACATGAATAATGGTAGGTTGGATGTTCCCATTTATAAGTGAGGGAGAGGAAAAACTTGGAATACATAAAATATTTACGTATGATTACTATATCCATCGTTTATAATTCTTATATGTTCAAATTTAATATAGGTTAAGATAATTTAGTGTATACACATATTCATAAAAAATTATTAGTAATGTTTATGTTGCATTATTACAATTATCTCTTACTTTAACCACCTCCACCCAGTAAACTCATTTCAACCATAACTTTGGTAACATGTTTTAGATTTTTTTAAGTATATATTATTAAAAAATGTATTTAGACACATAAATAATATCGAAATATTTTCTGAAAATATGTAATGCATTTTTTAAAATTAAATTTTGAGATGTAAAAAAATTAATTTTTAAATAAGAACACAAAATTCATTGAAAACCGCTTTTTAAATAAATGTAATTTTAAGAAAATTATTGAATTTATCTTAATCTGATTAATAAAAAAATATCAGATTAAAGTAATATTTTATTATTTCATTTTTTATAAATTTCATTAAAAAAATTTCATAGGGATTTACTTAATTTATTATTATAAGAAAATGATGTAAACAAAAAATACTTCTATGAAAATTAAATCACTATAACTTTAAAAGATAATATCTTTATTACTATAAATTATATAACTAATTTATGGATGAATATTCATTAATTTATAAAAAAATATGAATTTATACAATTTAATTTTTTTCATAGTAATAAAAATCAATTTTATTGATAAAAATAATATATATATATAAATATTTATATAAAAATTGTATTAATAATTAAAATAATTTCTTAAAATAATTAATTTTTATTTCATATAATTAAAAAATAATTTACCTGTTAGGAAATATTTTTTATATTTCATAATTTGGTTAATAAAATTCATACCTTCAATCTAATGACTATTTAATAAAGTAATATTTTATCATAGTTTATAAGCAATCAAGGTTATGTGTATGGAAATCTATCAAATACCACAGGTTATTTAAATGGAAGTACAGGTGAATTCTTGGCATGCTTCACTATCAATTTATAAAAAATTCAACTTTTATCCTCTTTTATAATGAGTCAAATAATGTTGATGATTTAAACGTCATGTGGTTTCATTGTGTAAACATTTTCATGCCTATTTTTAGATAGTATGTGAACTCTTTTTGAACTTGTGATTTTACATCTTTCAGTCCAAAAGATCATTGAGTACTTCATATTAAATAATTTAATTATTTTAAAAAAAATCCTTATTTCTTATAACTAAAATAAAATTTAGAATTAATGCCTCATAATGAATAAAAATAAAAATAAATCAGATAATTTTATCTTGTGAGTTTTCTTTGCATTAATATGACCACTATTGACTATATATATGTTTTTCATGTTGGTATATTTTTAATCATGTGTCAAGAGAAACCATTATCCATTCATTATGTATTTAGTCGGCTTGTACTCATATATTTCCATAAAAATCACAGAAAATGATTTTTTTACTATCAAACCCTAACCACTCATCTCATTTTTATTTTAAATATTTATTATTTTATATTATTTTCTATTATATTTGTGAGGTTTAAGGAAGATTTTTTATTGACATGGGTTTTTTTATCCTCCAAAATAGTTTTCCAAATCCATGTGACATGAACATAGAATATGTGACATCTAATTACCTTATTTATGTTATTTCCCTTTTCTTTTCTAGGTTTTCACCTTAATTGGGTGTATTTTGAGAATCCTACGATATAAAAAATTATATGAGAAAAGTGAGAAAAATTTTAATGATGCATAATTTTTTAATTATTGGATTATAGCTATAAATCTAAAAATTGAATTATGGGGTTCTTTAAATGCTAGGATAACACTTGAAATAGTATTTGGTTTTGAGTTATAGTCTTCAGTTTTATTTTCTACCAAAAATTTACCCATTGTGTAAGGTGTAGAGGATGTGTAATTCTTCGCAACATAAAGTCATGATCTGTGTACATAACCAAAATGATTACATGATGTTTAAGGGATACATGTCATGAAATGTTAATATTTTGGTTTTTAGTAAAATGATGACATATTTTTTGGAATATACAGACCTCCTATATTACACGATGTGTAAATATGTTACATGCCATGTGAATGACACAAACATGGATTTATGTGTGCTTCACTAGTCGATTAATATTTCATTCTTCCACAACCCTCATTTATCATGACCAAGATCCTTTATATGGTGATTTTGGGATCTTACATTTATTATGAATTGATTCATCCATAGTTTGATCATCAGGGAAGTTTGGTTTCATCTCTTAGAGTATAAAATCCTTTGTGCTTATTTTTTTGTTTGTGATTAAAGTAGCGATGTTGTGTTGTGATACTATTTTTATTGTTATGTGGTGATGTTTCTTTTGTTTTCATTCAGTATATTTTTTTTTGATCTTGTTATATAGGTCATTTCCTTGTTGGTTTTGGTTCTATGGGGGTTCGTTATTCATGTATGTTGTGATATTTCCTCAACAAAAACCCATTTGTTTAATTAAATAAATTATTAGATGTGTATATTGATTCAAGAACATATGTTTTCATTGTTGGAATAATTAATATGGTAGATTTTATTACGGTCATGCTTGATCTATGTTTTGAGTTAGGTAGTTCAATCTTTAGCTCGTGTTGGTGAAATGCATGGCTTCTATTTTTTATAATGTTTCTAATTAAATGGAATGATTGACTGATTGGTTTTGGTTTTTTAGAAATTATTTTTCGATAAAATATGTTTTCTCCAAAATTTTTGTAAATTAAAAGGTTTAAAATAAATTGTAAAAAGGTTTTATAAAATAGTTTTTAAATCATGATGTGATGAAATGGTCAGATATTTTTCTTTAAAAAATAGAACACTTGGGAATCATTGGGTACTTAGCTAAAAGGTATAGTAATGTGTCTAACCCAATTCCATGGGGTTCTATCATGGGGGTTTTCTATGCTTCCTAGGAATTTTTTTCTAGGTACATGTATGACCTATTGGGGAATTTGCATTATGAGGTGTTATATCTTTTCTAGACTCGATGCATATGTTTATGTAGTTGATGTGAATGATTTTCTATTTTTGGAATCAGTGTCTTAGATATATCTAGTTTGATCCTTGGTATATTGTTACCTCTTCTACTTGGACAATTTTGGCTATTCTAGTTTTTACTATTTTGATTTTACTTCCATGTATTTTATATTATATGTGATTTATGATTTGTTTTGATTGGATAAATCTATTTTTATATATATATTTTAAATTTTGTCAAACTAATTTACCTTTTTTATTTGGAAATATAGGGATAATAGAAATTAAATTGTATTTACTTTCATTAAAAAAATTTCCAAACTATATATCATGCCTTATTTATTTAAATTCAATCATGCTTGGATTATTTTTTAGAGACTTGATAAGGAACACTTCGGTGAGACTATACTATCCATGTTACCTTACACCTTGTGTATCCCTTCAGTAGTACATAGACCTGGGTATGAATTTCGTTTCATGGAAAGGAAATGAGCCATAGTGAGGTGGTTAGGTTTTATTTTCGGTGGGTTTGGGTACTGGATGGTGAGATGTGGCCTATTTTCGTACACTATCACATGGATACTGATGGATTTGTTTTTTGGTTTTTTTATCCCTTACTATTGTAATTTTCTCTTGAATATTGTTTTATGTAAATTTTTTTATTATAAATTCTATTTTTATATTCCTATAATTATATATATTTATATATATATTCATATTTTATTATGTTGTTTCATTCTCTACATGTGCAAATATGTCATGCTACTACTTCAGGTCGAGAGAAATTGTACCCTCTGGTTTTTTTTGATGCTAGGGTGCTTTTCACCAACCCATGGGGATATGGAAGGCCCTTTAGATATACATTATATTGAGTTGGTTTATATTATTTAGATGGTATCTTTTTTGTTTTTTATAATGTGGTATCAATGAATTCATATACTGAAGTTTCCTTTTCATGGGCCATTTGGCGGACTAGAGATATGATTGAAGGGACTTGATAGGTATATTACGGTGATTTCTTCACAAAATCTTGTCCTGATGAGGGTAAAGATACCATGGGGTGTTGGGATGTGTATCTTAGGGTTTTTTTAACCTTAATCTCTTTTTTTGAATATGGATTTTCTTGTATTAACATAGGATATTTTGTGTATGATCATATTTTTAATGTCCAGTAGTATGCCTCTAATACATCTTCCATGAGTTCCTTAGGGGAAGTTCAGCTGACTCCCACCACGAGAATCCTCTTCGGGAATATATTTTTTTTGAAATAAATTATACGATTAGTTCAAGATGTGGAGAATAATTTTTCATATGATTAGAATGAAGTCATTGGGGAACAACATAGAGCTATTGGAGACTGTATGGTCCTAAATATTATGGATGTACATTCTAGATAATGTGTTTATGTAACATCCTTTTACTATTTTAAGATATTACTAAATACATATTTTATCTGATATTTGGTATGGTTTTTGGTGTTGTTATATGTTGAATATTTAAATCTTTTGAATTTTTAGGGTTAGTACACAATTGGTTCATTGTTTTTCCAAATAGTGTGCGCTATCAGATCAAACCATGCAACTCAAAGACATAGTTTTTTGAATGGTCAGTAAATCCATAAACCCTATTAGAAAAAACAAATTAGATAATTTAAAATAAGCACATGGCAAGGATTCTTGGTTTGTTCTAGCCGCGCGGGTCAGCGTATGGTATTTTAAGAGATTTGAAATTTTATAAAAAAAATCATGGACCCTATTATAGCTCCCCCAATAGACCTCCTTCAACCTAAATAACCTTCCTCTGCCATAGATCTCTCAAGGTGGTTTCATGGCCCCTTGGACACCTCCCTGATGTAATCTAGAGATAGGTGAATGTTGGTCGATCCTTTAACTATTAGTTTCCTTCTATCGTTCCTGATCTCTTATTATCTCTCTTTCTCATTATGATTGCAAGGATCCTTGTGTTGATTTATGGATCTAATAACCTTGGTTTTGGGTCAATTAACCTAGGATTGATCATCGTTTCATTTATTACATGATTATCATTCCTCATTGACAATTCCTGGAAAGGCTTTGGTGGATTGATATCCAATGATCCTAAGGTAGGTGGTCTTTTTTTACGATGCCTGATTTATATTAACCCTAATTAAATTGTTTAAATTTCAATTTTATGAATTTAAAAGTAATTTTTTGGATTTTAATTATAGTTATTTAAATTATTTATAGGAAAATACCCAATACTAGTTTATTGGGGGTTTTTAGAAAATAATGATTGGCATGGAATTGAAAATTATTGATATGTAATTTTTTTATTTTAATTTTTTTATGATGTAAAATTGAAACAATTAAATTTTTTATTTTAACTGTGGAATTGTTTTTGATGGAAAAAGGTAAAAACCCATAATTCTATTTAATTTGGGGTGTGTGTTGAAATTGATGATTTTGTAAGAAAATTACATTATAGTATTTAAATGTGAAATGTATTATGAAATTGAATGAATTGGTTTAAAACCATTATTTGAAAAATAATTCCTTAAAATATTTTGATGGAATCTTGGTGTTTCATCTTGGTGAAAGGGTATTTTTTAGATTAAAAATACATTATGGGTTTTAATTTAACGCACCGAACTTATCCCCCATGTAATAAAAATATTGTAGGATGATATTTTATTTAATATCTATTTTGAAAAAAAACATATGAAATAAACCCAAAGAATTCTTATTAAACAATGTATTAATTAAATTTATTTAAATATAAGAAAATTCAACTAACCAAACATACCTACTAAAATTCATATTAGGATTATAGGGAGACCACCCAATATAGAAAAGAACCGAAGCATATAGTAAGGATCTTTTAGATCTATCACAATAAACATATGCAAGGCCAGAGCCACTGCAACCGCACTGAGCATCAGTGGTATAATGAGCACCATTTTTCACCAAGTTATATTGAATGTGGAACACTTTGAAACATGGTGTAATAAGGCCTTAATCTGTCTGCTTCTCCTTATGAGACCATTAAGTTTCTAACAATTATAATTATAACTTTTGATTATTTTTCGTGGTTTAAATTAAAATATTCAGGTAAAATTAGTTTTTGAAAATATTTAAATTATGTATAGAAATTGTAACTTTAAAACATATACACACTTTTTATAAATACTTTAGTAATGTAAAACCAAGGGTATATTTTTTTAATTAGTTTTCAAAGTGGGGTATGGATTTTAAATACATTTCAAATATTTCAAATGAATTGAAAATCATTTATAAGAGTTTTAATTCTTGATGTTTAAACTAAGATCTTAATTATTAATATTTATTTTGATTTAATTAATACTAATATAAGTTTTTTTAATGATGTATTAAAAGTTAATTTATCAGTTTGTGTTTCTAAAAACATTAGCATTTATACAATTTAATAAAATATGCTGTTATAGGAGAGGATTCATATTTGATTGAACTTATATAAACCTATATATGTATATGAAAAATTCTTTTATATTTTTAACAAAAAATAATCATTACTTTGCTAAAAATTATATGTATGTACCCATCTAGATGAGGGCCACCTTGGGGAATCCCTCAAAGCCTGGATGGGCTTCTCACCCCACAACCCCCTGGAGATGGCCCAGTGGTAGTTTTCACGTAGGGTGCATGCTAAGTCGCAATCACGAGAACATATCTTACCCTTAGTGCGTGCACAGGTGCATGTTCAAGGACAAGAGCACAAAACCATGTGGGGTGGCATGACGGTGTGGGTGGGCGCATGAGTGTGCCCACAGAAGAACCTGGTACGTGACGATACTGGGAGGGTAGAGGGAGTAATCTGAAATAAGGTTAGATACCTCAAGCTTATAAAGGAGTCACAGAGTTTGCTCCGTTTTGATGAGTGATGAAAAAAATTTAACTAGGAGCAGATTTGGGTTGTTCGATCATGTCGTGTGTGATCTGAGCCACTTTATCAGTTCGGCTTTCTAACCTTAGTGGGCGTGGACATCCTCTGCATTTTTTAACAGTCTTTTGATTGAGTCTTGATCTAATCACATCCATCCAATTTATTTTAAATTTCTACATCGCTCACATCTGTTAGATCACACACGATCTAATCTGGACCATAAATCCTATATAAATTCCCGCGTTGCATCATAGTTGTTTGATCTTCTCCACATTTAATCCCTGCAATTCCTTTTTTTCTGGTTTTTCCTACTCATTATGTCTTCATCTTCCTCTATGAGCACTTCACCAGTGGCTTTACACTTTCTCTTTTTCATTCTTCCACGCCCGTGACACCTCCCATCACCATATGAGGCCTCTCTTTGCTTGTTTTCCACAAAGTCTTACCCCCAGTATTTTGTTTAAAACATGTGGGTCTCAGTTGTCAAGCAAGTTGTATTAGAATTATAATATATGTAGTTTATATATTATATCTCATTTTTTATAGGAACCCTACAGGTTTTCATCTTCTCCAGCATCTTGTCAAGCCTCCATTGAGCTTCCCCGAGCCTCTCCTCCTCCTCAAACCAGGTAATGGTTCATTATAATTTTCCTTCCTTTTTCAAACATGAATATACACATTGTATATGCTGGTATATAATTTATACATACCCTCATATGGTTTCAATCCGCCCAGTTTTAAATCTGTTAAATGTGGATGTGCAATGATGTTTTAAAATGTAAGGGTTTAATAATTTTAAATGTACCTCATGTTATAAAAGTTGTACAAAGTACAAATATATAAAAATATATATATAAATATATATATTCAGTTTTATACAATGATCATCCCATCCTATTTTAAGTTATTTCAAGTGGGGTTGATTAATATTAATTGAGGGGTTGAAACACATCTTACGAGAATGTGTTTACCTCACTATGTTTTAATAAGCAAACCTATATATATAAATATATATAAATATTTTATATACACATTGTGTTTAGGAATGTTCCTAATGAATTACCTTATAATCTGAATTATGTTTCTATTACAGCTGTTTTTAATATAGAAGTATTGTGTTTGAAGGTGTGTTAAATCGTGCAATAAAAATGCTCTTCAAATTATATAAATATATATATGTATATAGACATGTAATTTTATGTGAAAAATATTACTAAATTTGACACATTTACTTCTATGAGTATTGGTTTAATATTTTATCTTTAAAACTCTTTATTTTTTAGGTTTTTGGAAACATGTGATTAAACATATTGAATATTTCAAAGGAACACACTCAATTATTAAGTTATTGTTTTGTTCTGTGGACACACTCATTTATCAACAGATGGCTTAACTAGATTGAAAAATATCTTTAATCGTGAACATGTAGGTTTTGAGTATTAGTTATCTTTTTTAAAAAAATTAAATAAATATTATTTCATGAGATAGAATCATAAATGAATATTATTTTATGTGATAAAATAATCATTTTATGTACTCTTCTTATCATTTCATAAAGAGAATATTCCTCATATTAATGATTTCTAGGTTTCATGTTTTATTTATAATGAAAATGTTATTTCACCATTTTATTAATTATTTGGAGTGGAATTGGACACCCCAAATAATGAACCTAAACTTGATTATTTAGAGTGGTATGGGATACCCCCAATATGAGACATGGAATTGGGTATTCAAAGAGGTCTGGGACAATTTGGATACATGTATTTACAAAACATATGAGGAATGTATTGGACTTGTTATGTGATGGGTGAGGACCGCTATAGGCTCTCGATGCATCGGTGTGTCTCATGAGATGAATCAGGTCATGGAATGAGGCCTTAGTGAAGTTATGGTTTAGGCACGAGGCCTAGACAAAGATTTTAAGGTCTTGGCATGAGGCCTTGACATAGTTCAACATTATACATTACCTCACTATGTGTTAGAACGTGACTGACCAAGGGAGTATTCAACTAGTAGAATTTCCCTGGTTATAGTCGCACATAAGAGGATCATAAGTATAAATTCATGGAATATTTTTTATTCATTATTTGAACTCAATAACATATGTCAGTAGCTTATCTATCTCCCTGTGAATTATAGTAAGGAAACTAATGTTGCGTTTATTGGTGCACTTTAATCATGTTTTACTTTAATGTATAAGTTGGGTACTACAAACCTGCATGTTAGAATATGTGTTTGTTAGTTTATGGACTGAGTAACATATTTTACATGTTGTTACTTGTATGCATACTCCGATTTTGTTTATATGTAGTTTAAACTGATTTTTTTTAAAAATGTTTGAGATTATTTCAATGGTTATTATTTTACATCAAATGATATTCTTTAATTTATTTTCAAAAACCCCCTTATTGGACATTTTGTGCTCACCCAACTTTTTTAAATAAATTTTTTCAGGTATCAGTTTTTTGTCGAAGAAGCATGTCAGAAGAGGCCGGTTTCCCAAAACATGAACTATAACGTTCTTCTGTATGGGACATGACATGTAAAATATCAATGCATGTTTATTTCTAAAAAATTTCACATCATGTTTTATGGAACTGACTTTGTGTATTCTGAAGTCTAGTTGTGATAGTTGGTATCATAGGATCGGTTTAGATAACTCTGGAAATCCAGAACTGATCTAAATTGGTTTTTACATAAGTATTACTAAGTATGATGTTTTCTTAATTTTTAGATGGAAAATGAAAATACCAGTATTTTTCCTCTTCTTATTGAGGCTCTAGAAAACATAGTTACCATATCCAGCGATGAAAACATTTTAAACTATGCACACATTCGTATGGCATGCAAACACGTCTATTAAATTTCAAAATATCTTCATGTACTTCAACTCCATTTAAGAGTGGGTATAGACTACCTCTTTATGATAAAAATAAAATTTCTATCCTATGAATGTCTGGGAAAGTACATCGAGTAACTTTTTAGATGATTCACCACATAAGAAGGAATCCCTCCCCTCATGGACTTCCAAGAAGTTGCAACAGCAGGTGACCTCTGCACAACATATATGTGCCAAATATTGTTCTATTTCCATTATGGTCTAGTAATGGAATTTAAAATACTTGAAATTGACTCATTCTATTCATGGAATAGACATCAAGTACATACTGATGTCTCTTGTATTTACACCCCTCATGTGTCACTCTAGAGACACTATAATACCCACAAGATTAAACCAGACGGCTCGGGTTGCATTTGATTTAGGGAGATCAAGTGTTTTGAAATTGTTTTGTGTATTCATGTAATTGGAAACTAGAGAAACCATTAGTCTTGGGTGTTGTGTACCAGTTGTTTTATGAATATAAAACTTCTTGTTTATTATTTCTCATACCTTTTCAGTTTTTGTGCTTTTGAATGAGTTTTACAAATTAGAATTTCATGAATTTTTTTATTTTCAGATAGAAAAAAACCATATCTTATCTCTTCTCGTTGAGTTACTAGAGTCCATTATAGTCTGAACCAGTGTAGAAGAATACATTTCCTTCACAAACCAACTAAGAACATGCACACATCTTTACGAGGTATCGAACAGTCCATACATTCTATCCTCCTTCCAAGGGAATGCTTATATCTACCACCACATAGCCACTGTCTAAATCACTTAGTATAGGCGAAGGGTAAACTACAATGAAGGTAATTATCCATGCTTCAATCTATCCCAAAACTTCACAGCCAACACAAGGTTTCAAGAGGATTCCTTGGAAGGGAACCTTCACGTAGCCTATATGCACCAAATTCTGATCTACTATTTTATGACCACGTCTACAACATTTACATTTTCAAAATAGAGATAGCCTGATGATTTCATAGGGAGTTTATCCATTCGTACATGTCTAAACATTCTACCATTCTATCCTCCCTATGGAAGCCAATGTGTGCAATTAAAGAGTTTAACCCTTACTATCTGAGGTGTGTCTAGGCCAGGGAAACAGAAGAATTGAACACCAATTTAGGCATTTAGCTAACTGCACCTGAGGATCCTTCATGATGGGGGATGTTATGAAGAATGTCAGAGAGTCTTTTTAGCAAGGTTATATGAAATAAATTGCAAGGAATCAATTCCTCTTAATGGGGGGATAATATAACACCACGAAATTATTCTCTATGTGATAACAATATTGTAGGATGATATATTATTAATTTTTAATTTTGAACAAAGCATATGAAATAAACACAAGGCATTCTTATTAAACACTAAATTGATTATTTTATATCAAAACTACAAAAATTCAACTAACCAAAAATACCTACTAAAAGCCTGATTAGGATTACAGGGAGACCACCCAATACAATGAAGAACCCAAGCATATAGTGAGAATATTTTGGATACTTCACAATAAACATCTTTATGGCCAGAGCCACTGCAAGCGCACTGAGCATCAATGGTATAATGAGCACCATTTTCCCCAATGTTGTATTGAATATGGATCAATTTGAAACATGATTTTATAAGGCCTTATTCGGACTGTTTCTCCTTAGGTGACCATTGAGTTTCTAATGATTATAATTATAACCATTGCTTATTTTTGGTGGTTTAAATTAAAATATTCAGGTAAATTTATTTTTCCAAAATATTTAAAGTATGTATTGAAATTTTACCTTTAAAACATATGATCACATTTTATAAATACATTATCAATGTAAAACCAAGGGTATATATTTTTATAATTAGTTTTCGAAGTGAGGTATGGATTTCAAATACATTTAAAATATTTCAAATGTATTGAAAATATTTTATTAATGATTTCATTGTTCATGATTAAACCAAGATCTTAACTATGAAAATGTTTTTGATATAAGTAATACTAATATAGGTTTTTTCTTAGTGATGCATTAAATGTATATTTAGAATTTTTTTTAAAAAAACTTTATCATTTATACAACTAAAGAAAATATGTTGTCATAGTAGAGGATTCATATTTTTTTAGCCTATATAAAACTATATATATATATATATATATATGAAAAATTATTTTATAGTTTTAACATAAACTAAACTTTATATTGCTAAGAATTATAGGTGACTACCTATCTAGATGAGGTCACCTTGTGGTAGCCCTGTAAAGCTTGATGAGATTCTCATGCCACAACCCCCTAGAAATGGCCCAGGGGTAGTGCGCACGGAATGGGCATGCTAAGTCGCGTGCACGAGAAGCGAAGCTTACACTCAGCGGGCACACAGGTGTCTGTGTAAGGACAAGTGTGTTTCCACCATGTGGGGCGGCACAATGGCGTGGGTGGGTGTAGGATCATTCTCACAGAATAACCCAGTATGGGGTGGTACCGGTAGAGGAGATGGAGTAATCTAACATAAGTACAGATACCTCGATCTTATAAAGGAGTCACAAAGTTCACTACGTTTCGATGTGGGACGATGAAAATTTAACTAGGAACAGATACGAGTTGTTCGATCATGCCACGCGCGATCTGAGCCACTGGATCTGTTTGAATTTTGAACCTTAGTAGAGGTAGATATTCTCTACAATTTTCAATATCCATTTGATCATGTCTCGATCTGGTCATAGCCGTCCATGTTATTTTAAATTTCCCCATCGCCCGCAACCATCAGATCACACACAATCTAATCCGGAGTGTCCATCAATTTTAAATTCTCGTGTTGCACCATAGTCATCTGATCTTCTCCATATCATATCCGATCCATTCATTTTTTCTAGTTTTTCCTCCTCGCTGCACCTTATTCTTCCTCTGTATGCACTGCAGCAGTGGCTTTCCACTTTCTCCTTTTCATTCTTCCACACCTGTTACACCAGCCATCACTATTTGAGGTCTCCCTTCACTCGTTATCTAAAAAGACTAACCCTCAGCCTTTTGTTTAAAACATGTGGGACTCAGTTTTCTAGAATTTGGTATTAGAATTATAATATATGTAGTTTATATATTATATCTTGTTTTGAATATGAACCCTACGGGTGTTCATATTCTCCAGCATCTTCTCAAGCCTATTTTGAGCTTCCCCAAGCCTATCCTCCTCCTCAAACTAGTTAAGGGTTCATTATTCTTTTCCTTCCTTTTTCAAACATTAATATACTCTTTGTATATGCTGGTATATAATTTATACAAACACTCATATGGTTTTAATCCACTAGGTTGTAAATGTGCCAAGTGTAGATGTGTAGTGATGTTTGAAAATGTACGGGTTTAATAATTTTAAACATACCTCATGTTATAAAAGTTTTGAAATGTATAAATATATAGATACACACACACACAAACACAGATATATATATATATATATATATTTAGTTTTATACAATGATCAGCCCAACCTATTTTCAGTTATTTGAAGTGGGGTTTATTAATATTTATTGAGGTTTTGACATATTTCTCATGATAATGTGTTGACCTCACTTTGTTTTAATAAGAAAAACTATATTTATTTATACTTTTTTATATATATTGTATATACAAAATGTTTTTATGAATGTTCCTAAAGAATTACCTTATAATCAAAATTTGGTTTCTATTACTATCATTTTTAATATCAAAGTAATGTGTTTGAAGGTGTGTTAAATTATGCAAAGAGAATGCTCTTCAAATTTTATGTATATATATGTATATATACATGTAATTTTATATGAATCATATTACTAAATTTGACACATCTACATCCATGAATATTGGGTTGAAATTTTATCTTTCAAACTCTTTATTTGTGTGGTTTTGCAAACATGTGATTAAACATCGTGAATATTTCGAAGGAACAGTGTCAATTGTGAAGTAGTTGTTTTGTTTTGTGGACACACCCATTTATCAACAGGTGGATTAACTAGATTCACACATATATTTATTCTTGAACATGTAGGTTTTTAGTATTTGTTCTCTTTTTTTTTAAATTTAAATGAATATTATTTGATGTGGTAGAATCATAAATGAATACTATTTCATGTGATAAAATCATCATTTTATGTACTCTTGTTATCATTGCATATACATAATATTCCCCATATTAATGTTTACTGGGTTTCATGTTTAATTTATAATGAAAATCAACTTTCACCTTTTTATTAATTATTTGGAGTGGAATGGGACACCCCAATTAATGAACCTGAAATAGATTATTTAGAGTGGTATGGGACACCCTAAATAAAAGACATGGAATTTGGTATTCAAAATGGTATGGGACACCATGATTACAGGTCCTTACTAAAAATATTAGGAATGTATTGGAATTTTTATGTGATGGATGAGGTCCACTATAGCCTCTTGATGTTTTGGTAGGTCTCATGAGATGAATCAGGTCATGGAACGAGGCCTTGGAAAAGTTATGGTTTAGACATGAGGCATAGATAGAGATTTTATGGTTTTGGCATGAGGCCTTGAAATAGTCTAGAATTATACATTACCACAATATGTGTTAGAGAATGACCGACCAAGAGATTATTCGACTAGTAGAATTCTCTTGGTTAAGAGCCTTACTTATGAGTATCAGAATTATAAATGCATAACACATTTTTTATTCAGTATTTGAACTCAATTACATATGTCAGTAGTTTATCTATCACCCTTTGAATTGTATTAAGGAAACTAATGTTGTCTTTATTTGTGCACTTTAATCATGTTTTTCTTTGATGTATAAGTCATGTACTACCAAGCTTCATGTTAGAAGATGGGTTAGTCATTTTATGGATTGAGTAACTTATTTTACATTTTGATACATGTATGTGTACTCTGATATTGTTTATATGCAGTTTCAAAATGATTTTTGAAGATAATTATTGAGCTTACTAAAAAGGTTATTATTTTACTTTAAATGAGCTTTTTTAAGTTATTTTCAAAAACCCCCTTACTGGTAATATTGTTCTCACCCTACATTTTTAAATAAAACTTTTTAGGTATCAATTTTTATCCAAACAAGCATGTCAAAAGTGGCTGGTTTCCCAAAACCTGAACTATAACGATCCTCTGTATGGGACATGATGTGTAAAATGTAAATTCATTTTTTTTGTAAAAAATGACACATCAAGTTTTAAGGCACCTGCTCGGGGTAGTCTGGAGTCAGGTTGTGACATTTATAGAGGAAATTAGAATATTTGAAATGGTTTAGAGTATTTAATTGTATTTTATGTAGTCTTGAAATTAATTTCCCATAATTTTTTTTCATTTCAAAATGTACAAGACATGGCTAAGTATTGTGTCATGTTGGAAAAAACATTATGACATATCATGTACTAAAACCTCATATCAACCAATCGACATTCCTTCGGTGATCGTGATGATCCACCTATAAATTTGGGCCAAAGGGGTATATGTAGATACATGTCATTTCATAGTGTTCGGTCCCTAAATCCTGGAACTATCATACCTATTTGGATCATGACCATTTTTTTCACTTGATTGTATTTATTTGAATATTTCATTGTTATAAACTGTTTTACATGCATTGAAAATTCATATAAATTGTTTTATATAAATATGTTTATTTAATGCATTTTTTGAAAGTTCTATTTGTTTAAAGCACCCTTTGATTAATGGTAAACTCCATCATTTGATTTTTTTTAATAAATTGAAATGTGAATGATGATTTTATAAAGTATTTCTATCTTTTCAATGGAAATAAATTTTTTATAAATATTCTTTTGAATGGCCAAATCAGATTGTTTTAAAAATTGAAAATATTTACATGTTTAATTTGATATTTGAATATTGTTATGAAATCATTAGTGAAATCATATTGGGCTTTTTCTCACAATATACTTGTGTCTGGGGAAGTTTTCAGATTAACTCGATACTGGATCAAGTAATGGAATGGGATCTATTGGAGGTGGATACAACTATTAAATCCTGGTTTTGGTGAGTTGTGTCATTTGGTACTTGGGGTGTTTTAATTATTTTGGTACTTTTTATGGATATTTTGGCTTTAAGGACACTTTGAATTATGGTACATCACTACCAGTGGAGTGTCTTTTGATGTTGATACTTTTTTGTCTATTTTACTCTTGCAATTTTTGAGGATAAACCATTCCCACATTTGATTTGTATGATGCCAAGTTCTACTGGTTGACACATGGGGATCAAGAAAACCCTTTTGTCTATGTCAGGACTAGATGAGTTATCAGGTTACCTGGTTACCTAGGATGGTTCATGAGAATGTGGTATTAAAGGGTGGTTAATCTTTTTCTTGATGTTAGTATGGAATTGTGAAATCTTTTCGTCTCACAAGAGGTTGTTATGATTGAGTTATTAGAGAATTCTCATTTCAATGAACCTTATGTTTACAAGGGTGGTCTAGGAAATATGTCTTGTGTATTAGTTCTAGTCCTTTCCATTTTTTATTTGGTTAGATTTAAATCCTAATATTTTTTGTTTTATGAGTTGGAATTAATTTCCCACATTACATTGTTTTCACATAATCTGATGTCTTCTTTGTTCTATTCTGCTGTTTTGTAGTATCATGCCTCCAAGAAGATGTGCGAATTAGATCGAGGAGGAAGCTACTACTGAAACTCATAGATAAATTCTTATTGTTTTTCTGAATCTAGTTATGGTGATCTTTCACATGATTTGTCCTCTAGGAAAGGCACCACATTTAATTCTCGTTCAGGCTTCAGCTGTGGAACCTCAAAGGTACATTCCCAATGTTAGTTCTCAAGAGATCCTTAACGAGAATCTAGAAATATTTAAAGTATCATATGATCCTCAATAGTTTTTGGAATGGTTTATTAGGTTGAAATTCTTGTTTGGGTTCTTGGAATAACTTTATGAGATCAATGTGACGTTTTCCACCTTCATGTTTGAAGCACATAGAAGAAGATGGTGGGACACTATAGTGATGAACAATATTGATGAGGGATTAGAGTGTAAGGACCTAATGGTTCATTTCACTGTCCTTTTCTATCCCTAATTTAGATTTTTGGAAATATCTTATGTGTTCTTCGGACTAGAGCATGCTGAAAAGAATGTGATAGAGTATGAAAACCATTTTGCTAAGACCGTGCATTTTACACCAGAGTGTCTATAAAATGAGAAGATGGAGGATCAAAGGAGTGAGTTGGTACTTCATCGATATATTTATTTTTATGTTTTTTAAACTACCTTCTTATGTAGGTGTATTTGATAGATCACTGGGGTTGAGATGTACCAGGCTAGAAATTTTGGGGTTTTGGTAGTTTCTTTCTCTACTAGTGGCAGTGTTCATTATTCTAAGGAAAATAAGAATATTTATGATTCTCTTGGTGATTATCAAAAGTAGGGTCATTTAGTCCTCCTAAAGATCATGGTAGAGGACCTTTGGTCTATTACCAGTGTGGAAAGTCAAGAAATTCAAAGAGAGGTTTCCCTAAAGAACCCATGAATATTAGTCAGGCAGATATTCGTGAGCTTACATAGGTTCTTCTATATCTAATATTATCTACACAGTGGCATGGGATAATCCACACCTTGTAAAACCACTACACAATTAGATACATCATATGTGAAAGGGCTATAGTCACATGCATCCAGAACTAAACTATATCACCTAGTGGATGAGTATCTAAATGAATAGGATATGGGTCCAGTTACCATGAGAGGTATCATCATTATGGTTTCATCATTAGTGACTACTTAATTTGATATTTTTGAATCTCATTCATTTATTTCAATATATAATGATAATATACTAAACCATCCTATGGAGTATTTATCTTGTTTAATGGGTATTACTGCACCCTTGGTATAAAGGGAGAGTATGGTCTCTATAGCCTTGCTTCTATATTATCTATTTCAGATTTTGATCTTGCTTGGAGATTTCTGGTTCACTACAAGGAACAACTTGAAGTCATATTCAATATGGATTAGCTCTTTTCCTATAATGTATGGATTGATTCTTATCATCAGCATGTCTCATGTACTACAACTAGTGGTGTGTCTCATTTTTTTATATAGAATGGTACCCAATGTTGAACAGGTCCGAACATTCTTATATAATGTTGGGTAAAGTAATATCGGGGTTTTAATTTGACTGGAGAGATAATATTTGAGTTGTGACTTCCCTCTAGTTTTCATAAATATTTTGGACTTGTTTCCTTATGAATTCTCATGTTTTTTACTAGTATAGTTGGATGAGTTAACTATTTATTTAATACATGGTACTGAACCGATTTCCATCCCAACATACCACACAACATCAGCTGAGTTGAGAGAGTCGAAGTCCCAGTTTGACTATCTTTTAGAGAAAGTCTGTATATGCTCGAGTGTGTCACGTTGGACGGTTCCAGTTCCCTTTTCTATGAAATATGATAGTTTACTGCACATATTTTATTATTATTGAATTATCAATAGAGTAATGGTTTAGAAAAATATCTAGTTTTATGGATAAATGCTCTATTTGATAAGTAGAAAGGGGGAAACTGGTTCTCGAAGATTGATCATTGCTATAGATACCATCAATTAGAGAAAAAAGAACTCTAACATTTATCATTCAAGGAAAAAATTACTCCCATTCATGTTAGTGAATTCATTAGATAATCAAACTTTGAGATGTCCTTAAAGAACTGAAGATAATAACTATCTAGGCTAAATAATCTCTAAATCTCTAATACATTTCATGGTTATTCCCATGTCAAAAAAAGCATTCAAATTCTCTATGTCAATGGAAATAATATGTTTTAACAACAAGTATCTGATGAATTTCACTTTTTGAATCCAAAAATCTCACATAGAATGTTTGGAATTGAGTCATAATTTTCTCACCAATTTCAAATGATATATATGATCTTCCTCGAACATATATTATATAATGAATTATTCCCAAAATACTACCAAAAACTGTATACAGATAATCAAGGAAAATCCTATTAATTAACACCATAAAAGTATAGGATCATTGGTTTGAAAAAAAAATGAATGAAAAGGTACTTATAATGTCCACACCTACTCTAAAATATAGTTTTCAAAATATAATATTCTATTATCCTCAAATGATGGAAACTAGAGAGAAGATCAATCTTTGAGAACCAATTTCCACTTTCAATTGATCAAAAAATCATCTATATATAGAAAATGGATACATTTTCTTTACATTTACAGGATTGAGATTTCAATAATAAATAGACTGTCATAGTGAACCATTATCTTTCATAGAAAATAGAACTAGCACCACCCAACGTGATGCACTCGGACATATAAATCCTTTATCTATAAGATCATTCAACTAATACATCAACTCTTTCAACTTAGATGATTCCATGCAGTAAGAGGTGAGGGACCTCATTGACTACTAGGTATTAAATCAATAGAATACCCAAACTCCCCTACCAGTGTAAACCCATAGAACTCGTTAAGAAACAAATTGGAAAACTCGATGAAATCTTGAAGGATATCACAAATCAATGATTCTCACATTAGATCAAAGGAAAACAGATATATTAATTACAAAAACTATATATAAGATGTTTTGTCTCTACTTGACCTTGGGACACATTCTTCTTGGAAAACACGAGATGTACCATTGGGTATAATTAAGAATACCCATCAAAAAAAAATAAGTCTTAGATTTATTGGAAATGGGCCAATCCATACCAAATAAAAAATCAATTGGTTTCATGTTTGATAAATATAAATATCATAGAACAATCAACCATTGATAGAGAGAAGAAACAAGGGGGGATATAGAGTCTATGATCTCCCTTTGTACCAAGGGGTGTAGTAATATCCATTGAAAATAAAAAATCTCTTTAGAAGGTTTAGTAGATTAACAATATGGGTAGAAATAAATGAATGAGATGAACTAGTATCAAATAATGTAGTAACTAATGATGAAAATATAGTGATGGAACCTCTTATGGTGGTTGGACCCATGTCTGATTCCTCTAGAGACTAGTCTACTACATGAGGTTGGTTCATTCCAGATTCCTATGGCTGGAACCTTTTTTCACATGAATCATATAATTTTTTCATAGTTTTAGATGTTTGGGATGATCCCACGCCACTAAACATAGTATAATTAATATTTTAGAACCACATTATGTGACCCATTAATAGACAATGGCCACATTTCTTGGGTCCCACAGTACAAACCCTCTTTGAATGTCTAGACTTTCCACACTAGTAAAAGACCAAAGTACATATTCTAGGAGCATCAAAAGGTCTAGAATGACCCTAATATCGAGAACCACTATAAAAATCATCTAGCATATTCTTTACCTTAGAGGAATTCTCATTACCATTGGGAGAAAAAGAAATTGTAGTAAACCCTTACTTTCCAGCTAGGTCTATCTTGACCATTAGATCTCTATCTAGTAAATAATCATATGAATTCAGTTTTAGCAAGAAAGCATGAGAAAAATTGTATTGATCAAGTCTGAAATTAAAACATTACACTCTCATCTCTTTATTTGATAAAATATCATGTGATAAATGAATGATCTTAGCAAAATTGTACTCATACTCTATCACAGTATTGTCGTTCTACTAATGTCTGGAGAACTCTTAAGACTTGACCAAAACATAGATTCTAGATAGAATTGGTCCATGATAAAAAACCTTTATTTCCTTACAATATAATCCTCCATTCTCTTTCACATTCATCATAATGTACCGCCATCTCTTTCTTTGTCCTTCTACAACCAAGGTGGCATAGTTCACATTCATCTTGACAGGTGTGTTGAAGACCCCAAAAAAGAATTCAAAATTTCTAAAACATTCCTCAACACCTTGAGAATTTTTTAAGCCATTAAATGGTGATGTCTTTTGGAAAAGAAACTACACAGAACTATCTTTGAGAATGTATCTTTGAAGTTCCAAATATAGAGCCCGAATGGGAACTAGAGGTGGGGATTCTCCAAGATCATGGATAGTGTACACAACAACCTCAACTAGATTCGAATCAATAATAGGATTTGCTCCCTGGGCTATAGTTTTAGCTTCCTATTGAATTAGTTACACATGTATTCTTGGATTCATGATTTGACAATACATCAGTAGGAAACAAAGAAGACATTAGATAATGTTCAAATAGTGTAATGTGGGAAATTTTTCCCAACTGATAGAACAAAAAATATTTGGTTCTTACTCAATCCATATCACAATAGGGAATACACTAGAACTAATATGAAATACATCTTTCATTAACCACACATTAAAACATAAGTGTCATTATAGTGAGAGCTGGACATGCACTCAATCACAACTACCTCATATTCCATGACACGATTTGACATATTCATACTGACAACAAGACAAGTCTTAACCTCTCTTTGATACCACTTTTTCACAAACCAACTCAGGTACCCTGGTAACCCGATAACTAAGCTGATCCTAACATAGTCTGAATGGAATTCCCAAATAAAAAATTGTAGGGTTCTTTTGTTGAGTTTAAATGCCTTTTGACTACTGTGTTAGTGTTGACTCTTGTAGAGACTTTGTAGGTTTATGTGGTGTTCTATGATTCATTGGGTGTGGGATTCATTCTTATGCAAGGAACTCATGTTGTTTTCTATGGATCGTGTTAGCTTAGGCCACATGATAAAAATTATCCAACCCATGACCTTGAACTCACATTTTTGATTTATACGCTTATGAGTTGGGAGAAATACCTTAATGAAGAAAAGTTAGTAGTGTTTTCAGAAGAAATAATCATCAGTTATATCTTCTTTAAATAATATTTGAATCCTTAACATGTGCATTGGCTAGAAGACCTTCAATTTTTTTATTTCGACATCACATATACCCTAGTAAAAGGTAAATTCATTGCATATTATTTAACAGAATGAATCCAACCCATGAAGTGAAAGAATATTCAGAAGAGTAGAATTTGATGGGTCTCTTTGCATATTATCATATTCACGTTTTGGAGAAAGAGGTACAAATTCCTTCTCTAGTGTTAAGTTGACATCCTCTCTTCTCAAAATGATTATTCAAGATTAGTAGATTATTGATGAGTTCCATATAATTTAATACTATCTTCATATTTGGGAGACGATTACCCAATAGAGATTCTCAAAAGAGGGTTCATGTGTTATTGGATACTATACATTTTTCTGTTAGTAGAAAAGAATGTTGTGACTGGGAATTGACATAATTCTTAGGTGGAAGTTCACCCAGTAACATATTGGATATTCTGTGATGTGTTGCATCAGTTTTGGTTCCCAGGTACGAGACATGCCACTGCTATGCTTGTCTTTCATTTCTTTATATGCTAATAGGTGAAGGCAGACATCAAATGACTTTATGTTTTTTATAGCCACCTCCAATCGTTATGTGCATGTTGGATGAGATATCTATGGAATTTTTGGTTGTGTAGACTCACACCCAGATAAAAAAAATGTGTTATCTATTTTGATCAACTTTTTTTCCTATGTCATCTCACTTCATACCCTTTCATGAAATAAAAAAATTTGAGGAGTTTAGAAATATATATTTGAATTAGATTGTTGGTTATCACATTGTTCATAAAGATATAGTATGTAATAGGGATCCTTGGTTAACATAACACTTTTTTATAGGCCTTTATAAGGAATTATGATCTCACATCTATTTAATGTGACATAAAATCTCGAGTCGTGTGGCCAGACGGAAAGAGCAATAAATATTCATGATGATATTCATTATACTTGAGTTTTTAACATTGGTAGGGCATGCGATGATCATTTGGGGATATTTAAGTAATCTTAAAAAAATTCATACTATTACATGATCATGATGGAAACTCTTGACTCCTTTTATGGACAGTATTGTTAATCTCTATTGTGTTGGTCCAAGACTGGTGAATGTTCCTATGGCTTGAAAATGTTTGGTGATTGATATGATGTAAAATATTAATTTTATATTTTATAGAATATGTATGGACCAGATTCTATATATGTCTTATGATGATATTCGTCATAGAAAAATTGAGTTCTCAGTCGGTTACAATGTGTTCTTGAAGGTTTCATCATGATTGGGTCATCGACTGATTGGGAGGCAAGGGAAACGTGCTCCTTATTTTTGGGGACATTTCAAGGTTATTGAGATAGTGGTTAAAGTTTCTTATCATTTAGTAAATCCAATGTAGATAACATCGATACATAATATGTTTCATGTATCTCATCAATGAAAATATCTATGTGATCAATCTCATGTTCTATGTTGGCATGATAGTGGTTAAACCATGGGTATGGGACTTTTAGAGATCCGAAATTGAAAAAAAATATACCAAACACTTATTATAGATCCCAATGGACCTCCATAAACCCAAATCATTGTATCCCAACCATAGAGCTCCCAATGAGGATTCCTGGCCCCTAAAACCCTTCCAAGAAGCGATCCAAATCTAGGTGAACATCTGACGATCATCTTCTAGTTAGTTTTCTTCTTCCATTATTGATCTCCCCTGATCTCTCTATTTCTATTTAGGGTTCCATGGATCATTATGTTGAATTATGGATATAATAAACTCTAATTTGGGTTAATAAACCTATTTTTGATCACTATTTTCTAGATTCCATGAAAATATTTATTCATTGATGAATCCTAGCTAGGGTTTGGTGACTCGAGATCCATTGACCCAAAGGATGGTGGTTCTGTTATGATGCACTATTTATATTAACAATAAATTTTTTTATATTTAAATTATTTTAATTTTAATTAAATTATTTTTTCTTTGGATTATATGGATTTCAATTGGTTTTTGAAAAAATCCAATTCCGGTGATTTAGAATTTTGAAAAAAATGGATTTTTATCATAGAATTGGAAATTGGTGTGATTTAAATTGTTTTATTTAAAAATTCATTTTGATGGAAATCGAATCAATTAAAGTCGTGAATTCTATTATTGAATTGGTTTTCATGTAAAGTTGTCAAGACCCAAAATTCACGTTAAGTAGGGTTTGTGATGAATTTGATGGAATTTCATGATAATTAAATAGTATGATTTAATTATGAAATTGAATTTGAAATTGCATGAATTATTTTCATATAATTGTATGTGAAATAATTGTTAAAATTTTTTAATGTAAACCTTATGGTTTCATCTTTGTAAAAAATGTTTTGGATTATAAACCCATAAATGTTTTGTAGATGAAATTGGAATATTTGAAATGGGGGATGGTATTTAATTTTATTTTAACAATTAATTAAATAAATTACCAATATTTGAATGTACATGAGAACATTAAATCCATATATAGTTAGTGTGATATGTTGGACAAAACATTATGACATAAAATGATCTGAAACCTAATACTATCACATCATCATTCCTTAGGCTATGGTGATGAGTCCCCTTTTCTATTGGCCCAATGGGGAAAATGTACAAACTTTTTTATTTCACAATGTTGGGTCCCTGTATCCTTAAACTATCATTCATATTTGACACATGGCCATGTTTCTTACTTGATTGTATTTCAAATTTATATTCCATTTTTATAAACTATTTTACATGATTTGAGAACTTATTTAAACTGTTCCATATAATTTTTTTATTTAATCCATTTTTTTAAATGTGATATTTTTGTAAATTACCCTTCTATTAAATGTAAATTCCTTATTTTGAAATGTATTTTTCATTATATGAGATGTGAATCGTGATTTTTTAAATTATTTACTTATATTAAAATTTAATCATTATTTTCATAAAAATGATTTTGAAATGCCAAACATGTTTTCGTTAAAAACTAAAATACATTGCTTGGTTAATATGATATTTGTATCATGTTACAAAATCTTTGGTAAAATCCTAATAGTATTTGGCTCACATCTTAATTGTTCCTATAAATTTTTTTAGCTTATCTGCTTCCAAGTTTGAGAAAAGGAAATCGAACTCTTTGAGGTGGATCTAGTTGTTGAAACTTGGATGTTGTGAGTTGTTTCATTTGGGTCTTGGGTTGTTTTCAGTGTTTTTGTTCTTTTGTTGTAGTAATTTGGGATTTAATTCCTATCTAACTTCTGGTAAATTACTTCTAGTGTAGTTTCTTTTGAAATTTATACAATCTTGTCTCTTTTAATCCTGCAATGTTTGATAAAAACCCATTCCCATATTCTGGTTTTATGATTCCATGTTATAGTCATTGACCTGTGGAGATCAGGAACTCCCTTTAGGATATGTTAGGAAAATTTCATTTATCAGGTTACCTTGGTACCCAGGATAGTTTGTGATATGGTTTATCTCCCTTTTAATTGGTTGACTAAATTTTTATGAGGTTTATGTGGAGTCTCGGGGATGTTCCAAGGGTTCAGGATATGAAAGAGTGGAGGAAGTGGAAATACAATGCATGTTTTATGGTTCAAACATGGTTTGTAATAATTTTGTAGCTTAACTATACTTTCCCAGAGGTAGGGAACAAAAATTATTAGACCATGCTAGCGAGAGGCCAATATTTGTGTTCTTGGACAAAGCCATCTCACACTGTCACCGCTTGTATTTTCAAACACTAAAGGCTCCAATAAAGTTATACAACCTGTCCCCCGCTTGGATAGAGGATGGTGGATGGTTTTTACAAGATTTGTCCAACAATGTGGACCCACCATACACCCTATTAAAATTGTGGTATTTTTCCCATTTCCCTTTAAGTAATTTAGATTTCTTACTTATGTATCCTTCTAATTTCTTCTACGGCATCCAAGATTGATGAACCCTCCCTTTCTGACTTTCCAAGGGTTGATCTCCCTTGTTTATATGACTTTTTGATAATTTTTTGGTGTGGAGGGATTCAATGGGTGAGTCTAACACTCCACATTATTCAATTTTCATTATTATGGCTAATAGAACAATTCTTATTCTAAATAATTTAAACCATATTTTCCCAACAAAATCATGGTTTTGGCTTTAATGTTAGGTTTTTTTGGATCAAAGGATATGGTTGAGCATGAAGATGTTTAAAGAATTGAGGTAGATGGTATAAAAGATATATCCCATAGACTTTTTGATTTTCTTACGTGTAGGTCATTATAGGCTTGAATAATTTTGTTTTATGATCAGTTTTCCATGCTAAAAACGTTGAATTAATAGGTTAATTTTTTAATCGAACCCTTCATGATCCTCATGGGATGCATTTATGTTTATAAGATTTATTTAAGGTCAACTAACGTGGTGTGACTCATTCTTTAATATGTGATTTAATTGTTAATTGTAGAATTTTATTTCTATCAGAACAAACTGAGGATAAATATGTTGAAATTTTACCCCGAGTTATGAAATTTTAAAAATGAAAATAAATATTAGTTGTTAACATGGAATAATGTGGTTTTTGGTATAATGTGAATGGGTAACATGAAATATAATAAATTTTTAATGAACTAATACATTATAATATTAAATGTTTAAATGGGTTAATGTATTAAATAAAAATGTGTTAATGGGATAAGGCATGAATGAAAAATGTGGTCATGGGTTAAGGTTTGATGATGGTATATGAATTGAATAAACCATGGATGTATACGATTATTGCATTAATGAGTTATGGATTGAAAACGGAATATGTTGTAAGTGGTTAATAAATCCTGTTCACATGCCTTGTAGGTTTTACTGTATGACTAATTCTCTATGCCCCTGGGTGGGTTAGACTAATTCTCTAGACCCACCAATATGATGCCTGAGATGGTGAGTCTGATAGGTGGTCTATAAAACTAATACATGTAAGGGATATGAATACCCGAACTGAGCCTCCAAGGTATGTGTTATATATTTAATTGGTTGGGGGAGTCACACTAATGCTTTATACCCCTAAAATATTAAGGTTATGTGATTACCTGTACTAAGGCTTTAAGTAAGTGTTATGTACTATTTTCTATAATGTTATAACTTGTGATGTGTGTAACTAAATTAATTCCCTTTTACATGGTTTAGATGACCGATATTGGCCGAAGTATAATTGATGAATGTGGTGAACCATTGGAACTAATGATAATAGTGATTAAAGTGAACCTTGTTATCTAGTGTCACCCTGGTTGTTTTTAATTTACATTTTTATTCATTATATGCATGCATAAACTATCTGTTTAAAATGGGTATTTTGTAAAAAGAAATTCTGCTGTCCAACGGAGTTTCTCTCACACTCTACTCGGGCCACCATTTGGTACCTGATTAGACTTCATGGTTATAGGTCAGAAAAAGGGAAAGGACCCAATCCTAGATGATTGATTTTGGAATAGAATGAGAATTGATGAGGGATCCATACTTAGAGTTAGGTCTCGTTATGGGGATTCTTTATTTTTATTTAATTTAGGGTTCCTTGATACTTGGTACTGTGATACATAACATACCATATTCACTATTTAGTTTTGGGATTATACCTGGTTTTGGGAAATGTTTTAGTGCTGCCTTTTTATATTTTAATAGTTTTATTATTTCATATTTTATAAATTGTATCATACTCTAAATAAAGGGTATAGTCTCCCCACGTGTTCTATTAGACCCTCAGTTCTAATTATTATCCTTCTATATATGGGGAGGTATTCCTGAGGTCATGTAGTGAGCCATATCAGGCACCAGTTTTGTGGAAGATGGTTGGGGATAGTAAAATATGCTTTCAAAGGGGGTTTCATTCTTATTTTTCATACTATTTGGGAATGGTAGATGGGATACATGGATGATACATTCCTTGTAAATGAGGTTTTTCATGAGGTTAGCTAACCTATATGTGGGGGAAAACCTAAATTCCCATTGAGGGATGGTTTTTTTATGTTTGTTGTTACAGTTGAGTGATATTTCAACATTTGGTAATGAACATGTTGTGTGATGTTACTATTTCATGATATTTTTCATGTCAATAAATGATATGAGGTTGTGAATTAATGGAAAATTTGTGAACCTTTTTACATATGTGGAATGCATCATGGTGGGAACACACGTGGAATATGTGTGGGACATGAGGGATAGAATTCATTCCATTTCCCTTGATAATTTGAAATAATTGGTTTCTAATAAGGATGAATAAAATATTAAAAAGAAGGAATGTGAAAGAATGGTTAAATAGGTCCACATGAAGAGTAATAAATGAGTTAAAATGTGTTTATAATTATTTTTAATGTCATAAGGGTTCCAAAAAAAGGAAATATTTATGTTGTGAAAGTGAAACAAAGGGTGTTTAATGAATGAATTGTGAATGTGTTTGTTGGTTTACCCCATGATGATCATGGCCCTTAGTAGGGATGGTTGAGGGCAGTTCTAGAAATGTGACTATATATATTGGGATGGAGTATGTGAAATGGGTTTCTTATTGGTAGTGGATTGAATTGTTTTTTTTAATTGTGGAAGTTTTTTCTATGTGTTTTGAGATGTATTCATGGTATTGTAGATAGATTACACCACAATGACTAGTGCATGTTTTTAGAGAAGAAGATATTATAGATAATTCACATCTAGTTGTGGGAAAGGACACCCCATTGATCCATGGTAATAAAGGGTATAATTTGTTCCATCAAAACATTTCTTGTTTTATGGATTTGATGGAATGAGACCCATGTCGGGTTGTGATGAACATGTTTGACTATACTAGAGAGTTCCAGTTGAAATGCATGTTGACATTTTCAAGAGTTTATAGACCAAAGTGAGTCAAGTTATGGATATATTCAATCATTAATACTCTGAATTACTTTGAAACTCTTCTTGAGAGCAGTTTCAAGTTGGTGGAATATATGATATAGGACCCAAAAAAACACTAGTGTGATTCTCTCATTCATAATGATATAGAAGATGGTATTCAATGAATATATTTGTAAAAAATGAGACCAAAATATTTGTATCTATGTATTATGGAGAAGTAAAAAATACATAGTGTTTATGTGTTTTACTCAACAGAAATGATAGTGATGGAATATGTTATTTGCTTCACCAAATTTAAAATTGTTGCTCCAATGTTTTAAGGGGGTGAGGTAGCTACATAGTGGCTCTATCAAGATTTCCATAAACATGATATCATCTCCAATGTGAATATATTTATTTCAATGTGGTTTTTTGTGGTGTTAGAGCATTAAATTATATTAGTAGGTATCCCCTAGGAGACGTCTGATAGTGAACATGTGGTTTCATTTGGGTGGTCCAATGTTAAAGCTTTTGATAGTTGGAAGCACTATTTTTAAGGTTTTCACCCATGTGGTGGTAGGAATAGTACCCCGGGAAGAAGTTTGATCTCTTAGGGTGGTGTCTAGTTGCTATTTTATAAGTTCGGATGACTGGGACACATGTTCGGTCAATTTTCCTAAACACCAGTTCAGTAGTTAGTGTTTGGAAGGATGGGTATATTTTATAAGATTTATAAAAATCTATTATAGGTGGGATGTGATGGAGGGTCAAGGTTATACCATTGTGTATGTATATGGTTTACTTCTCCATATTATGTTTGTAGTTGAAGTTATGAAGTCCATATTAGTAATTATGTATCGTGTTGTACCCTAGAAAAAGGGTGGACTTATCAATAGGGTATTGAAGTGATAGGGAGTCTTACCTAAGCCCAATGTAGAGGCTTAAGTCAGCTCTAAGTAGTTTATCATACACCTGAAGAGGTTTTAGAATCAATAGTTTGATGTACGATTCTTATAGAATTTATTGTTTCTATTTCATTATTTGATACATTTTCCTGAAATTATTTTATATCTTCTTTGTTTGTGTGTGTGTTCAGCCTTGTGGTTGAACATATATGTGGGGTTATGTATATTGATACACCATTAGGGGTGATATAAAAATATCAAACAAGATAAGGAGTTTACCCTTGTGCATGGAAGTTACTGATTCCTTTGAGACCTATTTATGCTCAGGATACCAGGTTTTGATCTGATATTGAGGTTATATTCACTGGTTTTGTATCATTCCCATATTGACAGTTACCACCACCATGTACTATTCACATCACTTAAGGTGAATACTTATGTTCACTGTGGAGAGTGGGATATTCAATAAGGCCATGTCAAATGAGTTTCTCAATAGTTAGGCGAGATCACATCCCATGTTTCATGTCTTGTTCATGATGACGAGGGAATAGATAAGGTTTCAGTTCATCCTATGGTGGATCAGTTTCACAATTTATTTCATGATGACATATTGGCGTTGTTACCCGATATAGAATTTGAGTTCATGATTGAGTTGCTTCTTAGGGTAGAACCAATTTTTTTCCCCTGTATAAAATGGAACTCATAGAGCATTATGATCATAAAATTCAGTTGGATTAATTAGAGAATAAATAGTTTATTTATCTGAGTATGTCATCTTGAGGATCACCATTTTAGTTTTCCAAGAAGGATTATGGTACATTGGAGTTGTGCGTCGACTAAATATGATTTAATTGGATGAAAATTAAGAATTTAAACCCATTCACATGTACAAATTGTCTTTTTAACTAGTTTAGAGGTGCTTCTATGTTCTCTAAAATTTACTTGAGATCTGGGTATCAACATCTAAGAGTAAGAAATTATGATAAGTCATTAACTAATTTCAGGAGTAGTTTGGGTTTTTATGAGTTTGTTTTATGAAATTTTTGTTTTCCAGTGCACCAACTGTGATTATAGCCATGATGAAATGAAACATTCACCAATACCTATACTAATTTGTAGTCATTTTTTGAATGAAATCATGGTTTACTCTATGATTCATGATGATCAGGCCAATCATAATGAAATCATCTTGATTACACTAAGATAGAATAGGTTATACCCCATGCGATCTAAAATTAATTTCTAGAATGAAAGTGTACATTTAATTTTTCATGTCATTTCTATGGAAGTTATGTTTGTGGACCCGAAAGACGTGAAGGCAGTTGTCTCTAGGGAGAAGCACAAAAAAATTGATATCTAATTCTCTATGTGTTTTGAGGTCTATTATAGAATTCCATCAATGTATTTTTTGATTAGGTAGGATGAAATTTAAAATTTACCAATATGGGAATGAATTTTGAATGTTCTTGTGGCATTTCAGAATGTTTTTAGGTGTTAAATAAGCATTTAATTGTCAAACCACTTATGATCCTACCCAATATGTGTAAGGAGCATATCTTGTTTTATGATATTTCCAATGCTGAAATTTCCGTAGGGTTTATGAATAAATATAGTGTTGTGGAATATGATTCATGGTAGTTGAGGAATCATGAATAAAATTACCCTATACATGATCATATGTTGGTCATAGAGGATTATACTTAAAATTGAAGGTGTCGCTAACTATTGAGAGAAGTTTTATCATTTATACAGGTCATAAGAGACTTAAATACATCTTCTCATAGTTTCATTTAAAAATAAATAGAAAATGATGGTTGAATATACACTTGCCTTTGATTTTGAGTTGGCTTGCACACCAAGGATGTGAAATAGTGTTTCAAATGATTTGAGTATGAAAACTCAGAGTTCGGCATTTCAATAATTCATTTTAGAGTGGGGGATGATAGATTTGTTTTTTAAGATGAATATATATGTTCAGAATGGGAAATGGAAGATGGAAATTTCATCCATAGAAGTTTATCCTATAATTATGAGTCATATCAAAGAAGGTATTTATGATTATTTAGAGTATTTGGACATGAGGTAATGTCTTTAAGGTGGTGTGGAACCTTTCTATTTGACTTTTGATGATGATTAGATCATTAATGTTCATGTATGTGTTATTTTCCTAATTGTATGTGGGAATAGTTTTTGTTTGGGATTCATTATTCAAATTGGGAAGTTCACTCTCATATGAACAAAATGAATCATGATCTTCTTAGATGGTATTGGTGGATAGAGATATAGAAAAATGAATTAGTTTCCATGATGCAGTCCAACACATTCCATCAAGTTAAGGCTGAGAATTAGTGGCTAATTAGTTGGTTGTATTATTTTCCTATTATAAAATTGATTTGGGATGGAATCATGATAGATTTTCTTGTTGGTATTGTGATGATGCCACAAAATAACGGTGAAATATGGGTTTTTGTTGATTTTTGGACCAAGGTGACTAATTTATTTTTGAAACTAGATAACTTCGTAGTTGAATATTTGTGTGATTTGTATGTTCAATACATATTGAGGTTTCATGCGGTTCCATAAAATATTGTTTTGGCTCATGATCTGTGTTTTTCTTCACTCTTATATTAGGTGTTACTGAAGGAACATAGTTATGCGCAGTTTTTAGTATGGATTTCCAATTTCAGACATACATGCATACAGAGAATATTATTCAGGTTCTGGAGGTCATTTTTAGGGCTTGTTTACTAGACTTTCATAGATCTAGGGAGAATCACAGGGTGCTTATTTAATTCTTCTATAAAAAAAGTTACCGAGAAATGATTCATATGGAACTGTATGAGGCACTACACTATAGGCTATGTAGGTCTGCACTATGTTGAATGAAGTTTGGTGTTCAATGTTTTTGTGACCATATATTATATAAGATATATAAGAAATTATTAATTTGATTAAAAAATGTATGTGAATAGATCAAATTATGAATAATTAACTTGTGGATGGACATTATAGACCACTTTAGATTATAGTGGGCGATCGTGTGTTTCTTCGGGCTTCCCCAAGGTCGGTTCACCATTGGATTCAAGAAATATGGTACGTTGGCACATAGTTATGTGGGTCTGTTTGATATAGTAGAGAGGATCGAGCCAGTGGCATGCTGATTGTCTCCTCTAAAGAGGTATATAGGCATACATGATGTTTTTTATTTGTCACAACAACAATGGAATAACCCATACCTATCCCACGTAAGGGAAACTGATGATGTTGATCTTGAAGATGATGCACACTTTGAGGAGAATTAATTTTATATTAATGGATCACAATAAGAAATTTTTACAATGGAAGGTCGTTCTTCCATTACGAGTGTCATGGATATATGGTAATGTTTTGGAGGAAACATGGGAGAGGTATTTGGATATTTATTCCCAGTAGATAAAACTCATTACACTAAATACTTAGAGATGGTTGGGAAGTATAGATCAGGGATGAACCATTATAAGATTTGGAGGTTGTGAGGTCTTGGAAATTATAGAGGTACATTATTATTTAGTTTTTTGGATTAAGTCTAATTAAATTAGTTAAATAAATGTATTTTGGGTGTATGCAGAGTCTTGGAGGTGTTCTGGTAGTTCATGACATGAAAGAGCGGTGGAAGTGGCCATCCGGTGCATTTTTCATGGTTCAAACACTGTTAATAGAAACTAATCTCTCGAACCATTCCTTCATTGAGTTAGGATTTATGATTTTTAAAACCATTCAATGTGGGATGCTAAACCATGTGTTCTTGGATATAACCATACTACATAGTAACCGAATGGGGTTTTATACTATGGGGGATCCCTATGAAGTTATATTACATGTGGCCTTATTGGATAGTGGCAGACACATGGTTGGACCATTTTTTGGAAATTCATCTATCCAAAACTTTCTCTCCATTAAAAATTTCATTTTTTTACATTTCCCCCATGAGTTTTATATAACACCTTGAAATTCTAAAGTAAGATCATTGTATTTGATATCATGTATGAAACACAACACAAATAGTTTAATGGAATATAAACTCTAAAGAGTATATTATATATTTACTATTTAAAATACATTTAATATATTTTTATCTTTTTATACACAAAAGATCAAGGTTAGCTTATGTTACACTCAATAATGACTTGCTTTGATGGCTTTCTTTACACACATGACCATGTTTTATCAAATAATAGTATATTATTAAAGTATTATTATAATTAGATATAAGATAAATGATAATTTAGAGGTTATTAAAAGGATTTAATAACTTATAAAACAATATATGGAATTCATTTTCAAAAAAATTGATTGAAATGAAAATATAATCCAATTTAATATCAAAGTATTTTTTTTATAAAAAACTATTCTTATAATAACAATAAAGCTTTTTATTAATATATTAAATTAATTACTACTAGTGAATGATTTTAATTATATATATATATATATATATATTCAATTAATCTATTTTAAAAATAATTCAATTGGTTTGACAGACATAAGATAAGAATAGATTAAATTTCATGCCTAAAAACAATATTTTTATGCCTGTAGTTTTCTTGACTGTTAATAGAGAACATATTTTAAATATGATTTAAAAAAATTATAAATGAAATATCATAACATAAACCCATTATTTTATATAAAAATTTCTTAATTATTTTATGGTCATTTTTTATGTTTCAAAAAAATATTATTTGATGAATTGTGAAAATACTAATTTATAATTGAAAATTGACATTCCACCTAAAAAATTAATATGGATAAATTATATTTTAAATTTTATTCTATGTAACACTGGTAAAATAATAAATAAAATATTCAAATTTAGGTCCTTGTAATCAGGTTCACATTGATACTAGTTATAAAAACTTTTCAGACTTTTGAACATTTTTAATTTAAAACCCTGCTTTTGTATCCCGCCTGTGGGAAACAATTTAAATTATTTTCTGCCACTTATATTATTTTAATTTGGAATAAGTGTCTAAATATTAATATTCAGAATATTTTAAAATTAAATAGTAATTTCAGCATATTTTTTAGCACAAATATTTGTGAATTTAGTAAAAAGTAATTAATGTGATTAAAAGAAAAACTTTCATAACAAGTGACTGAACCTTCAAATTTTAAGGAAATGACCTAGAAACATTTCCAAAATCCATTTAATGGACATATTTAAACCATATAATACTTCTAATAATTGTTTTTATTATTATAAGAACAATATGTAATGGATACCTCTCAATAAAGATTATCTTTTAATATATATAAGAATCCCACCCTCCCACCTATAAAAAGAAAGTCACCCCTCCTACTTATTCAAAAATATAATTCTATTTGGATCATCAAAAACCTAAAACAATATTATCTCAAAAATTTTTCTCTAATATAGAATAATCACATTGGGATGAATAGAAACCAAGGAAGACTATTTTTATAAACTAAAAGGATTAACCCAATGAAGAGATAATATTCTTCACCGAGCTCTTTTATTTTATTTCATTTTACACAACCTCATTTATTCATATATATTTATCATATAATAAACATATTAAATCAATTATACTGATATGTTTTTGTTTCAAGGGTATTATGTACACTCACACACACTTCTATCAAATGCGATATGCAATCACCATTCATGTGTACGGGGGACTCCCGCCTCACTAGTCGATGTAGTTTTTTACGCCATTACCAACCATTAAAGATGTGAATAATAATGGATTTATAGCTTGTATATTCTATTTATAATGTCTTGTTTTTCTAAAATTCTTTTACGACACATTCCCCTAAGATTTCTATTTTATGGTAATATGATAACAACATTTTTGGACATGTGGACATCTGGATCTTCAAAATGATGTGATTTGTTCACAATGTACATGGAATGTATAATGGATGGTTTTCATTATATATTTGATTTATATGTTTCATTTATTTTAGTTTAATTATAATATACATATACAATATATAGTTTTCATTCTTTTAATATGATAAAATATGGAAATATAGTTCATGCGTACGTATGTCCTAGAGTCTCCATGAACGGTGCATTTCATTTTTATCCCCAAATTTTAAGAATTATTATAAATACAATTAAACTGAATATATATGATAATTAAATCATGTTTTATATTTTTTATATGACTAAATAAATATATAAGTAATAGTAAAAATAGATAAAACAACAAATCATGCATGATAAACTAGGCAATTGACACTCGAAATTGTAAAAATAATGAAAGATTACTACAAAATGAGTAATACGATATTATAAATAGATCATAAATGATATAATAAATAATAATATGGTTCTATAATAATTTAGTAAAATGATTAAACCATTAAAATTAAAATTAAATTATGATTACCCATAAAAGAATTCACCATAAGAGACTTCGTCTCAATTTCGTTTCATTGAGGTATATTATAATATTATACACATTGTTTCTTTTATATGGTCCATATACTTCCCCTATAACATTTAATAGCATGAATAATTTATTATTCATCATATATTGAGTTTAAAATTTAATTATTTAATCTGTAAGGATTTGAATTAAACCTTTTCATTTTTTGAGTATATTCATAGACCGAATCCTTTTCATTGTGGTATATTACATCATGTTTTTGTTAATATTCTACGATTATATATGTAATAAATTTATAATATATGTTTTATTATTTCAAAAAAAATTATTTACTGAGGATAAAAATAATCAATCCATTGATTGATTTTCACGACAACATTATATTCTTTTTAATGTTTTATTTAACAATCTCATTCTAATAGATAATAGTTATTTTTTAAATAAAATTACTGTAATTTATATGATAATTTTTTAATATACACTTTAATTTTCTTCTCATATAGTTATTTATGATATTTTTAATTAATATTTCCATTTTTCACTATTTCATACTCAATATGTTTTGGATAATGTTTTAAAAAAACCCAAATTCATTTCTCTATTCTATTAAAAATCTAATTTCTCTCTAAACCATAATTTATAAAAATAATTTCAAATCATGTTTAATCATTTAAAAATAATTTATTAAATTTTTTTTACCCTATTTATACTTTTCCAATTTTATTCAGTGGAATATTCTTACCTATTTCTGAACAAGGGACTTCCCTATCGTTTTTACCGTGAAAAAGAGGAATGTTATTTTTAAATTATATAACATGTACATAATTACTCGATTTTATTTATTTGTAGCTTCATTTTCAAATTATAAAGTTACAATTAAATAAAAATTTCCTTTTATTGTCATTTTAAAATAAATTCTATTTTAAATATGTTTCTCAAAACGAAATGGGTATTTTTTTCTTTTTATGGTATTTTTATTCATCAACATTAACAACCCATTATCCTTACACCACTATGGATATATTACATTGATACTATCCTTATTCTTCCTTTGGATGGTTTATAATTTTCTTTACCAAGGATAGTATTGAAATTCACTACCATGATACTTTTTTAGTACACTTATAATCTTCAATTCCCTTGGATCATTAGACATTAAATTTACCCTAAATATCCTTATTATTTATCATTTATTTTATTATTACCAATTTCATATTACATTTTTACATAAGGAGTTTATATTATACTTATTCTACATATGATACAAATATAGATAAAAATTATCTTTTACTAAATAGAGATGTTGGATAAATCATATTGTTCATTAATTAAATCAATTATTTGATATATGAGAAACGCATTGGATAGGTATGACATGTTTGAGTCTTGGTTAAAGATAAAAATTTGGTGCATCAGTAGTCTCCTAGGATGAGTTAGTTGGATATCTTTAGTGGGTTTTCACCGTGATTTTTTTAATTTTTATTGTGAATGGACTTGATAGTAAAGGTATAATTTATCTAGGAAACATAGAGTTCAGTAAATAAGCATTTCCTTTATTCAGATTTAGTTATTATTATCTATGATATTTTAATATTAAAAAAATATATTGATGCATTTCATTCTATGTTTATTTATTAACTAGAGTCTATGTTAATTTATTCAATTTTCTATATATATTAATCCTTATCCAGTTATTTAAATGGAATGCTTTATCAGTTATTTACCTTTCAATACTGGTTACACACTCCCTCTAATTTATAGATCATTTGGCATGTTTATTTTGTTATTTACCAGGAAATGTTGATTATTATCATTGAATCATTATTTATTCTATTTTGTTTCACCTTCACTGATCATTTTAGCACACCCATACTTTGTTTCCTTTCCTTAGGATTCTAGAAATAGTACTAAGACGGATACTGAAAGATATTCTAAGTGGAAATAAATCTATCCTCAAAACAATCATATTACAATTATTGTATTCATTTGTAGTATAGACTCGTGAATGTATCTATTTTAATAAGACAATTAAAATCAGAGATCTTTTAGGATTTGATTCATTGTAATCGTCTCAATACAATGATATTAGACTCTTCGTCTGGATTACTAGTTTCAGGGGGCTATATTTGGTATCAAAAAAATTAGCAGTAACATTGGGAACTAGATTTAAGAAAACATTTATTAGGGAATATAACCCTAGGATAGACATTACGGATTAGGATACACATGTCTTCATTAAATTCAGAGTTATGAATACCATCATGATATTATGATATTAATGTACATAATAAGTTATAAGTCTTAAATATATTATTTTAGGACTAATGTAATGGGATTCTTCCTAGATTAAGGATATTTTTTAGTGAAATTTATAGAAATAGAACTCATCAATTTAGTAAATGAATTTTTTGAAATTTTATTTGATTAGTAATTAATTTACATTTTAGAGACATACATTTAAAGGTATTGATAAACATTAGGGTTGATATACAAATAAGATTAATAGAAATTGTAAAATATATGTTGTATTGGAAACCATAGTGAAATGATTATTTAATGATTAATTGTAAAAGATGTCGAATTTTTTTTTGAATGTGATATGAAGATTATTAATATAGTTTATAGAAAGTAAAAAACCCCAAGACATTTTAAATCTCATCACATCTTGCGAGGCACTGTGGCATGAACCCATGACTGAAGGATGATATGGGGTTTTCACCTACCACTAGCATATATGATGTCCTGGTTAAGGTGTAATTATTTGTATATAAACAATTTTATGGATAGTTATTAATAATGTCATTAAAATTTTAATATTTAGACTTACTTATTAATTTATTAACTCTATTAGAGTTGGATAATATTTAGAGACAAATGGAATCACTTGCCCCACTATTATGTGACTTATGATTTGATAAAAGTATATTTTAGTGATTTATGATTCAATGATAAATTCTAACTATCCTTTTCCTAAAAAAATATAATAATTATAAATTTATCAAAAAAATTGGATTAAAACTTTGTTTGTTAAAAAGAAATATTTTAAATAATCATATTTCTTTATATTCATATTCGGTAAAAGAATTTATCAAAATTAGTAAAATGACCAAAAGAAATGTTGTCCTAAAAAATAAATTTCTATAAAAGTGACAATCTTTTAAATAATAATAAATTTATGACTTTGAGGCCCTATAATATTAAATTATCCTTCACTTTTTTTGTGGTCAATGACCTCAATCACTCCCTATAATTAGTTACTATTTTCTTATAATTCCATAACATCACTTTCAACTTATGTTTTCCTACATTAAAACCTTACTATGTTTTGTTCCATATAAACATGATACATCCCATTCTATCTTTTAAATAGTATGTTTTAAAAATGCCTATCATGATTGGGGATTTTAATAATGTAATTTTAAAATATAACAACCCATATTATGAAGATCATGTTTAAATTGTGGGGACACAATTGATTTATAGTTGGGAGAATATAACACCCGAAAATTCTTATGTATGAACATTATATTCAATAGAATGTGTGACACATAGCAACAAGTGTAGAGATGAATATAAATGTTGATGTCTATATTATAGATTTACTATTTAAATAAATTTAATGAATTAATTATCTTTTTCATCATGGAACACTATTGTAAGCTTGCAGTACACATAATAATGGATTTTTTTTGTGGCTTGCGTTACATGCAAGGATTAGTTTTACTAAACCCAAATTTAATGACCTAGACCTCTCTGATCCATTCTATTGTGAAAATCTAGAGTTGGGTGTGGTCTCGAGTGGTATCGGTTTCTCATTTTGATATGTTTACCCAAAAAGTATAAATTTTCAGTCAGCGAGTCATTTTTTAATGGTCGGTGTTGATGAGTCATTTTCGAACTATAAGTGCTCGTGAGTATTTTTTGAACTATCTATGTCACTGAGTAATTTTTGAACTATCGATGTTGGTGAGTCATTTTTGTAGTGTCACTGTCAATGTGTCATTTTTGAACTGTCATTGTTGTCGAGTCATTTCTCCATTGTTAGTGTCGGTGAGCCATTTTTTACTATTGGTGTTGGTGAGTCATATTTGTTATGTCGGTGTCGGCAAGTCATTTTTGAAATATCGGTATCGGTGATCCATTTTTTGAACTGTCAGTGTCTGCGAGTAATTTTTGCAGTGTAAGTGTTAGCAAGTCATTTTTGAATTGTCAGTGTTGGCGAGTCATTTTTGTAATATCAGTGTTGGTGACTCATTTTTCTACTATAAGGTTATTTGTGTCATTTTTGTACTATTGGTGTCGGTAAGACATTTTTAAACTATTGATGTCAGTGAGTCATATTGGAATTCTCGGTAGCAGGGAGTCATTTTTGTACTGTCCGTGTTGGCGAGTCAATTTGAGCATTCGTTGTTGGTGACTCTAGGTGTCAAAGTTGGTGACTTGGGGTATCATTGTCAGTTAGTCAGGTCACGTAAGTGGCTCAACATTAGTGGCTCAACGTTGATGGATAACGCATCATTGACTCATTCCAGTTTGTCTGAGTTATTCAGGTTTCACACCTCTTATGTTTTATTTGATGTAAATCAAGTATAAATCCTAGTTTGGATGTTTCTAATGTAATTTACAAGTATATTAATAACATATTTAATATACTAATGCTTAGGGGACATTGAAAATTTGGACCCACAAAATCATAACCATGATCCCATGTTAATGACATTTGAAACAATTTCTCATTCCATTGTTATAGGATTTGGATTTCTTTTTCTAATGTCAAGGTAATCTCCTCTCATTGAACATAGTGCACCTAGAGCCCTCCACTATAGACGAGTCATGACCCTACACTAAATCCCTCTCTTATCCAATTTTTCTTGTAATTGTCTACTGCTCGTGCTATTTCATGTTCAACGCAAGTAGGAGTTTTGGTCTCCGGTTTATCTAGGTAGGGATTTCATTCATCTCTATTTAATTGTGTATCATTCAGTGTGGATGTAATAATGTTTCTCGAGGACAGTTTAATCCTTCACTTTAATAAGTAATAAATAAGTGGTGTGGAAGATGATAATCAAAATATAATCAGGCTGTTACGATATCAGGTAAGGACCTGAATAATTTTTTAGGTTTATCATTTGTTTTTATTGTTATCTTTGTATTACTCTTATTAATTATTGTGTTGTAAGGCCTTCAAAAAATTGTGGCCATTAGTGGTCCTTGTTTTCAAAATGGTGATGCTTTTTTTATTTTTTTAATACTCTCTTGAATGGTCGTAACTTGAAAACCAACATAGTCATGTACACTTTGTAATGTAAATGGATATCCCAGGATCAGCCCAATTATGTGATCACCCATGTTATTTAATGTGAAATTTAAAAACCCATGTTGGATAAATATAAATATGATTGTCTTGATGGTGTGGTTGTGTGCTATGTTTTATTAGGTAATGGTTGTGGACAGAGGGGTTGTTCGTATAAATGGGTAATGGTATGTGTGTACAACATGGATGATATGTTTGGTGGTACTTTTCTTTGGGATTTTTGAATGGGGTGGTACAAAAGGTATGATGGAATCTTAGTTTGAGAGATTGATTGATTATATAATGGATTAACTTGTAGGTAGTGGGACTTCCTTTTGTTGAGTTATGTCCATCGAACGATATTGTACAGTGGGGATGCAGTGTGTTTATCTGCAGTTTTTTCAGAGGGATTGTAGCATGACTTGTGTGTTGTGTTGAGAATGGTTTTAGATAGTGGATGTATGGGTAGTGTAGTAATTAATTATATTAATCTCCATAATAAATAATTAAAAGTGATGAAATGAAAAATGGGTTAGGTTATTCTTTGGTTGTGGCTATTGTGTTGTTGTGCAAATAGGTGTAGCAGCAAAGGTGGTTCTGTGTGGGATGGTTGTTTTTTTGAAACCCATTGACTAGGATGCGTTCTTGTTGACCTATATGTATAAATTTTAGTTTCTTGGGATTTTAAATACACACCCCACCCTTGTTGAGAACTATGTTTCGAACACCCTCACTTCATGGTAGAGGGTGTCTTTCCCAATATCCTAATGTGAGGATGGATGACCGGTTACAAACATTCTTCCTAGCACACCCTTCTTGGTTCTTACCACTCAAGATTATCTGGGCAGGCTATAATAGCTTGAGATTTACTATGGACCATGATCCTTTGGCTATGTTATGTTATGACGAAGGGTCCAAGGTGTTTAGGCCCAGGTTTGTTTCCTATGTGTCTTCAGGATTAGGCCCAAGTGTATTCGTGTGAGAGGTGGGGTAGTTGGGACCTAAGTTTCTGGGGGTAGTATATGTGTGGTTCATTTCTCATGCGTGTGAGGGAAGTTGTGGAAGTCGGACTTCCTTTCGATAAGGGTGGTATCATCAAGACATTAGCTATTATGAATGAGCATTTAACTAGTGGGAAAAGGGGTGTGGGGTACCCAAATCATCAATGATATCATATTATAGTATTACAAGACCTATATTATTTGGTGACCGTGCCTTGGTGAGGTTGGTATGGTTAATATTTTTTCTCAGTATGTATAATTGGTTTCTGTTGTTTTCCCATGGGCATTAGTATGCTTCTCTCATATATCCCAGAGTGAATTTGTTCTCCCTAATGAGTATACTCGTATTCTCACCCTTTGTTATAAAACTGATATTAGGTTTCCAAGAGGACATTTGAAATAGTGCAAGACTTTACTAGCTCAGGCGTCAAGATAGTTATTGTGATGTTTCTTAGTTTCTATCTTTAGGTACATTCTTTGGTGCTTTGGTTGTAATTTTGTCACAAATTATGTTTAAATTGGGCATTGGTTGTATATTGGTTTCCTTTATATAATTTTTTTGTGTTGTTTTTGGATTTTTACCATTTTATCTTCTGGTCCTATTTTCATTGAAAATAGAAATGCCTTCCATTTCGTGTGAGATTATATACCCTTGGTGCTAGTCTCCACTCTAGTGCCTATTGAAGGTGGGACTAGGGCTTCATTATCTCTCCTTCATCTTGAAGAAGGAAGGTTGTGGCATAATGTTTCCCCCCAATCATCTTGAAGAAGTCATGTCATGAAAGAATGGTATTAAAGGTGTTGGTTGGTTGATTGGATTGAGATCAGAGTTAAGCATGGTGAGGATTTCATGGGATGGTAAGGAAACAGTGTAAGGTAATAATGGTGCGTGAAATAGGATAGGGAAGACTTTCTAGAATAAGAGATTTTAGCACCCCCTTAATGATCCAATGAAAGGACACTGAACCTACCAAACAACCAAGTGGGGTAGAACTGATTATAGGGTAGAGAGCCTAGGAAATGTACATGCATCATAATGACTTGTGTTCTTATGTGTCTTATGTGTTTTTGGAATTTAAAATAAATGATGAGTTAAAATGGATTTTAAAATGAAAATTTCCATACTACACAAGCTTAGGAGTTCCTTTTTTACCCTTTTCATCTATGGCACCTAGATGTTTTCCAATTGTGATACTAGTGGATGAGGCCCAACAGGATGTACTACCACAAAACTGGGAAACGACATCGCCGACCTTTATTAGATCTAACGAAAAAGCACTGATAAAGGCGGGGGTACTTTTATCAGCACTAAAAAAAGCGCTGATAAAGGTACCCCCTTTAACAGCACTTTTTTTAGCACTATTAAATGGTACCCCTTTATCAGCGCTTTCTTAGTAGCGCTAATAAAGGGGGGTCTTTATCAACGCATTTTTTTAAAGCGCTGATAAATGGTTTACTTCCAAAAAAATTCATTAAAAAATATATATTAATATTTAAATATATAGATATATTTATATTGATATAAGTATAATATATATTTTTTAAATATAATTTTAAATATATTTTAGATAAGTGTAAATATAAAGTTTCACTTTATATATAAAATATTTAGTGAAAATGGATTACAAAAAAATTAAAAAATTATTTTTAATTAATAAATTGTTAATTATTATGGAGTAATAGTTATTTAATAACAATATTAAGACTAAAAAAATTAAAAAAAATTAAAAAAGATCCAAAATATGTTGAAAACGCAACTCGAACTTCAAACGGCCATAACTTTTGATCCGGGTGCCCATTTGAGCTATACAACATATCAAATTGAAGCCTGTGACGGGCTATAATTGATATTGACTGAGACGAATCCTCTATCACATTTCTCAAGGAAAAAAAGGCCCATAAAGCCTCTAAAACTTATTTTTTAGTTTTGATACCATGATTTTTTAACTTTTTGTGAATTTTCAGCCTCGTTTAAGAGGGTATTATTGGATTTTTTGGTGGTGAATGAATTTATTCCAATGTATTACATTCACATTAATATTATGTATTTGAAATTTTTCGTTTTTTATAATTAAATGTTATTTATAATCAAATATATAACAATATATACATATTTTTTATATATTCACATATAAAAATAAAATTTTTAAATAAATAATTAAACATATTTACATATAAAATATATTAGCTTTATATAAATAATAACTAATATCCATTTTATATAAAATACCAATATATCAATATTAATATACCAATATAATAATCTAACTATATATATACCTATATAGTGTGTGTGTGTCTATTTGTGTGTGTCTATATATTAACAAACTGATTATATATATATATATATTCTAACATATGTATATGCGTATATATATATATGTATAATTATACTTATAAAACACACACATATATATGTGTGTGTGTGTGTGTGTTGTATATATGTATTTATTTACACACAAACAAAACAAAACATATTTTATAATTGTTTTGAAAACTAATATTATAAATAAATATTAATATACGAATAATTATATGGATAAAAAAATATAGAAATATATATAAATAAATAGATATAACTTAATATTAATATACGAATAAATATATAAATATATATACATATATAAATATAACAAACTATATATATATTAATATACAAATAAATATATAAATATATAAATATAACTATATATGTATATATATAGTTATATTAATACAACTATATTAATTTATATTAATACATGAATAAATATAACTATATATATTTATAGATATAGATATATTACTAGTTGGAGAACAATTCAAATTAGAGGAGTGGTAAAGGCTTAGAGTGCATGGAGGGGAGGTCTGGAGTTCAAAACCTGGTAGAGGCTGGCAGGGGCGCGCGCATGTGTGAATTTGGGGGGGCGGATATAGCGCTATTAAAGGAGTCTACAAAGCGCTAATAAAATGTGGGGCACTATGGCTGGGGCGTACAGGGGAGTGGGTGGGGCGGGGGGTTGATAAATGGGGGGGGGGTAGAAAGCGCTGTTAAAAGCCCCCTCAGATTTACATATTTTTTTAATTTTTTTTAATTTTTTTAAATTTTATAACTTTTATCAGCACTAAAAAAAGAACTGATAAAAGGGGTATTTTATCAGTGCTAAAAAATGTGCTGATAAAGGACCATTTTATCAGTGCTTTTTTAGTGCTGATAAATGGGGGGTAAGCACTGTTAAAAGCCCCCTCTGATTTACAGAATTTTTTTTATTTTTTTAAATTTTTTTAATTTTTTTTAAAGTTTTTAACTTTTATCAGTGCTGATAAAACGGGTCTTTATCAGTTCTTTTGGGAGCACTGATAATGGGGACCCCCTGCTTTATCTTTGTCAGCATTAACAGTGCTTTTTTAGCACTGTTAAAGGCCTTTTTAGCATTGATAAAATCCATAGTTGTAGTAGTGATGACCTGGTTAATTAGGGGATGGTTGATGGAGAGTAAGAAGATAACTTCTGGTAGAATACCCTTCGTTCATTCTAGAGGTAGACCCTGGGGAAGTACAAAGGAAGCATTTCAGACATAGAGATGGTGTGCTTTCTTGAAGATCTGGTGATCACCTTTACCTTTATCTATGCTCTAAGGGAGTACTAGTTTCCTCTGGTGGTGATCCAGAAGCAAGGAGCAGTGGATCAATGGAGGATGTTTTACCTTGGAGATATGAAGGAGTTGTATGTCTCATGGTATGACTTTGAGAAGGATATTTGGGGAGAGATTATTTCTATAATAATGAAGGCCAACAAGAGTTAAGAGATTCTCTTCCTCCAGAAGGGGAGTATGTGGGTGAGGGAACTGGGGTTCAAGTTCAAGGATCTCCTACACTTTTCTCTTGATCTCTTTTTGGATGAGGAGTCTTGGGAGAGGTGATTGTAAGAGGCACTCTGACCATCTCTTCAGTATGTATTAACTACTTCCACCTTACCGACATACTTAGAAGTTTGGAAGAAGGATGAGGTAGTGGAAAGGCTGCACTCACAAGAAGGTGTACCGTAAGAGGGGTGCCAGTCGAGTTCATCAAAGGAGAAGGTAATGAAGAATATGCCTCCTATGATAAGACCTTCTAGGTTTTGGTTTGTTAGATGTAGGTCTCATTAGTTATATTTCTGGTCTTCTAGTCCTCACCCTTTTCCCATGGGCTTGGGACTGAGGTTTGTTGTCTGTAATGGACATGGACATCATCAGAGCCAGTGCTCTATTCGAGATTTATACAGAGGAGGTGGAAATGTTCAACACCCACCTCCGCAATGGTTTTTGGACAAGCCATTTTAGTAGAAGGGACAATATTCTCCCATTCCACAAAGGTAAGATGGTGCATGATGACGCCAAGCTCATGGTTCTCCTCAGGGGCCTCGATAAGTGTGTGGTTTGGGAGGAGCCTGAAAGCTGAGGGTAGAGGAGCTATACATGGGCAGTTTCACACCATTGAAGAAGTATTTCCATTTGGGAAACAAGTTGTTCAAGGTATAATCATTTTGTTTAAAACTATTGCTTTTGATTTGTTTGATTTAGGAGCTTCACACTCTTTAGTTTCTCATTGTCTAGATTGTGATTTGGGTCTAGACATAGAGAGACCACCCATGTCCCTGATGTTGAGCATGAGATTTAGAGGACATACCATTATTCTTTTTGTTTATTGAGGATGTAAATAGATCTTGGGGCTGCATCAATCTATTGGGGATCTTCTTTTTCTAAAGAATCATCCCTAGGATGTCATCTAATTCATCGAATGGTTTTTTTGTGTACGCTGTTGTTGACTGGTTCTAGGGAAGAGTTGTGTTTTTTGGTGTGGATGGAAAGTACGTTGATTTATTTGGAAAAGAAATCTATTGGGTGGGATGCTGGCATGTAAATCCTCTTCTCTCTATGTTGGATGATATGTTGGTGGAATCGGCAGGTAAAGAGATGGTGGAGGTTCTGAGGTTTGTTGAAGAGTTCCTGAATGTCTTACTGGAAGAGGTTGTGGCTCTACCCCCTCAATGTGATCTTCATTTCAAAAAAGACCTGATAACTGGTGCCAATCCAATTTTGATGGATCCCTATCAGATGGATCCATCTTAGTTGTAGGAGATGTGGATTCAGATTGATGACCTGATGAAGAAGGGCATTATCTAGCTCGGTGGGTTTCCATGGGGTGATCTAGTCTTGTTTGTGAAGAAGGAAGATGGTGGACTAATATTGTGCATAGACTACCAAATACCGAATTAGGTGACTATTAAGAACCATTACCCCCTTACGAGTACAGATGATTGTTTCGAACATACAAGGGGAACATTTTGGTTCTCTAATATCGATATTTGGTCAGGATATCACTAGTTGGGGGTGATTGAGGGTGACATATCAGAGACTGATTTTTGGTGAAGGTATGAGCACTTTGAATTCGTGGTCCTTCCATTAAATGTCTTGAATTCACCAACTATGTTCATGGAGTTCATGATATCTATTATCTATAAGTTCCTGAACTGGTTCATCGTTATGTTCATCAATGTCATCCTTATATACTCACGGTCAGATGAGGAGAACATTGACCATATAAGGACTATCTTGGAGGTCCTTTGACAACACCATCTCTATGGGAAGTTGTTCAAGTGAATGTCTTAGACACAAGAGGTGCACTTACATAAAAATTTGGTTTCTTAGAAGAGGATATTAGTGGACCCATAAAAGGTCTAAGTTGTTGTTTGTTGGGTCGCAACTAATAATGTGGAAGACTATTTTAGAATCCTAGGTCTATCAGGCTATTATCGGAGGATCGTACCTGAATTCTCATGTGTTGCAGCTCCATTAAAAATATTGACCAAGAAATAACAGGCCTTTGTGTAGGTTGAGTACTGTTATGTTTCTTTCAGCTATCTGAAGGGGAGTTTGGTTAGTGCTTTAGTGCCCAGGCATCTAGAGGAATGTGTGGTTTTTGAGTTGTTGGGTGAGGCCTACAACTTAGGTTTTGGGTGTGTTTTGATGCAGCAGTAAGGAGTGATCTCTTATAGTTCTAGGCTATTACATCCTCACAAACGTAACTATAGTAGCCATGATCTGTATCTTGCAGTGGTCATGTTTTCATTGACAGTGTTATGGCATTATCTCACCGAGTATCACTTTTTTGTTCCTCATAGGTCACTAGATCATAAGGTATATCTTTTATTACTAGGAAATGAACATGTAGTTGTAGAGGTGGATGGAGTTTCTCTAAGACTATGACATTGAGATATCTTAATATCCTAGAAAGGGGATAGTGGGGGAATATTCATTGACAAAGAAGTAGCAGAAAGAGGTAGTTTGAGAATTAACATATACTTGGAAGAAAATGGAGGAGTTGGTCATTATTTTTCTAGATGGGAGACTGGATGGTGTCATATGATGCTTATTTTAGATGACAATGTAATAATTTCTGATACTCTAGGTGGAGGAGTCGTAGTGGGAAGACTCAAAGGCTGAACTGATGCAAGATCGCATTGTCTAGGGTGATGCTTCAGAGGGATGGTCAGAGTATAGTCAAAATCAGATAATGTTCCATGGAAAGATGTTTTTCTTAAAACAATGTGTGAGCGAGTTCTCTGTGACATCAATAGCTCACCCTTGGCAGTAAAACCATGATTTTCCTAGATGTACCGAGATTTTAGGGAATAGTTTTTGTGGACCAAGGTGAAGCAACTCGTAGCAGTGTTTGTGTCATGGTTTATGGTGTATCAGTAGGTGAAGGTTTAGCATTGTGTTCTTCGTGGTATATTGAAGACCATAGATGTCCCCAAGTTGAACTGGGATGACATATCTATGGATTTCATCATAGAGCTACCCAGGGCTCAGGTAGGATACTACGTTATCTGGGTAGTGATGGACTGACTGACTAACGCAGCTCACTTTCTGGCTATCAAGGAATCAAGCACAGTGGATTCCTTGATAAAGAGGTTTGTGGATAAGGGGTGAGGTGCATGGGTTTCCAAAATCCATCATATCATATCATTATACATGGTTCAACTCACTAGTCTGGAGGGTACTACAACATGCTTTTGGCTCCCAATTATGCCTTAACAATACTTCCACCCTCATATGGCTTGGTAGATAGGGTGTACCATCTAGACTTTAGAGGATATGATGTAGGTGTGTGTTATGGATTTCGGGGGTTCATGGGTACTACATTTTCCCCTAGTATTGTTTTCATACAATAATATCCATCACACTACTGTAGGCATGGAACCATTAAAATCCTTATACCGGAGACCATGTCATTCACCCTTGTGCTAGACAGATATTGCAGAATCAGCTTTCCTTGGACCAGGCATGGTGAAAATCAGGATAAAGAAAGTTCATATTATGTGTGAGAGGTTGAAGGTAGCTCAAGAACAACAGATGATATATGTCGATCCTAGTAGGAGGCCCTTGGAGTTCATGGTTGGGGACCATGTGTTTCAGAAAGTTTCCCCTCAGCATGGGAAGAGGGGGTTCAGTAGGGGAAGAAATTTTTTCCTCATGTTCATTTGACCTTTTGATGTTTTTGGATGAGTTTTTGAGGTGGAATATTAGCTGAAATTTCCACCAAGGTTGGGAAGTATCTACAACATCTTTCATGTCTCCCAGATTCATCGGTAACTACATGGTGACTCCCTTTTCATTGACTAGAGATACTATGATTTCGAGGATGACACGAAATTCATGAAGCAAATGTTGGAGACGCATGGCCATTGGGAGAAGCATCATTGTGGATGGAAAATTCCATTGGTTCATGTGATGGGGGGGAATGGCAGCCTCGAAGAGAGTAATTGGGATCAAGAGGCATATATATTTTCCTAGTACCAAGAGTTGTTCGAAGTTTTTCTCAGGTGTATTGATTTATTCCTTACATATGTTGTAATGCTTGGCCTTGTTTCTATGAAATGTATTGTTTCCTTCCCTCTGATATGTGAAAACTCATGACATGCAAGAAGGGGAGGAATTAATTCTTACTCAAGATGCATTAGTTCATATGAGATTAATCATTTTTAGGGGAGTGAGTTCTACACAAAACAAATTGTATCTTAATAAGGAGGAAGGATCTCCCTAATCAATCTGTTAGGTTAGTGTGATATTTGAGGTTTTCATGGTTGTTTGGGGCAGTAGATATCAGGGAGGAGTTCATTGATGTTTATTTTTTCACTCTAGCTTACAAAAAACACATCGTAGTTTATCCTTGAGTGGTATCATACCGGGTGGTTTTTCGGACCCTTCTTCCTTCTGTGTTTGGTTTTAAATTTTCGAGGATGAAATTTTTTTGAGAGGTATTTGATGTAATGACCTAAAACTATATTGTCCATTCCATTGTAAAAAATTGAGTGTTTGCAGTTTTCTACAAGGCAATCAGTGTATCATTCCATTAAGTTTACCCAAAATGTATAGTTTTTCTCTTGGTGAGTAATTTTTTAAATGTTAGTGTTGGTTATTCATTTTTTAATTTCTGTTGTCAGTGATCCGCTTTTTAACTACTAGTGTCGGTGATTCATTTTTGAACTATCTGTGCCAGAATGTCATTTTTGTATTATTGGTGTCTGTGAGTCATTTTTGAACTGTTGGTGTCGATGAGTTATTTTTTTACTTTTGGTGTTGGTGAGTCATTTTAGAATAATCGATTTTGGTGAATCATTATTGAAATGTTCATGTCAAAGAGTCATTTTTTGTACTATCAGTGTCAGGGAGTCGTTTTGGAATTGTTAGTCTCAGTGAGAAATTTTTTTAGTTCTGGTGTCGGTGAGTCATTTTTGTACTATCAGTGTTTTCAAGTCATTTTTGTATTGTAGGTGTTCGCGAGTCATTTTTGTACTGTCAGTGTCTGCAAGTCATTTTTGAACTATCAGTGTCAGTGAGAATTTTTTGTACTATTAGTGTTAGTGAATCATTTTGAACTATCAGTGTCAGTGAGTCAGGGCATTGATGTTGGCTACTCCGGAAGTCAGTGTTAGGGAGTCCGGGTGCGTCGATGGCTCAGCGCCGGTGACTCACCCATTGGTGACTCATTCTAGTTTTCCCAGTTTTTCAAGTTTCACCCCACATACATTTTAATTGACATAAAACGAGTTTAAATCCTTTTTTGGGATTTTAAATGTTTATAAAAAATAATAATTACATCTTTAATATCCTAATGCTCTAGGGACTTTTAAATAGTCAGACCACGTAATCTTAACCACGATCCCAGATTAATGACTTTTGAAACTATTTCTCGTTCCATTATTATAAGATCCAGACTTATTTTTATAAACTCAATTTCCTCTACTCTCTTTTCTCTTGGTACACCTAGAGACCTCCTCTCTGGATGAGTCATGAACATGTGCTCGAGCCCTCTCATGTTTGGGTTTTCATGGAATTTATTATTGCTCGCACAATTCCATGTTCAACGGAAGGAAGTGTCATGGTCTCTTATTGTTCCAGTAAGGGATTTCCTTTTTCTTTATTTAATTGTGTATCATTCGGGGAGGTTTTAGTAAGGTTTCTTGGGTCTATCTAAGTCCTTTTCGTTAACATATAATAAATAAGGGGTGAGGAAAATGATGATCAAAATATAATCGGACTATTACGATAATAGGTAGGGAACTGAAGATGGTTTGATGTTGATCATTTTATTTAATTTTTATCCATGTTTTCCTATTAGGAATTATTGTCATGTAAGGACTTATGAAAATCATGGTCATTAGTGTATTTTGTTTTTACACTAGTGATGCACATTTTTGTTATTTATTCCATGTTGAATGGTTGTATCATAAAAACCTGATTAATCACATACACATGGTTAAATAAATTCATTCCCCTAAATAAAACCTATTCTGTGATCACTTCTATCATTTAAAGTGAAATTAAAGAGCTCATGTTAGATAAATTTGAATATGATTTGCTTGATGGTGTGGTTTTGTGTGGTGTTTTATTGGGAACCAAGTGTGGACAAAGGGGTTAGACTTGTGAATTTATAAGGGTATGTGTGTGATTTTGGTCTACTGTGTTTGGTGGTGCTTTATTGTGGGATTCATGTACTATGTGGTGAAATAGGTATGATGGAATCTTAGGTTGAAATATTTATTGATGGTGGAATGGATGAAATTGTAGGTAGTGGGACCGACGTTATTTATGTTATGGTTATCGAGCAATGCTGTGTAGTGGGATTGCAATGTGTTCAAGTATATTTTCTGAAGTGCGACTATAACTTGACTTGCTTGTCGGGTTGAGAATGGTTGTGGATAGTGGTTGCATGGGTAGTGCTGTAATTAATTACAGTAAAATCCATAATAATGAATGACCAATGAGTATATGAAAAATGGGTTGGGTTATGCTTTTGTTGTGTATGTTTTGTGGATATGCATATAGAGGTAGCAACAATGGGGGTTCTGTGTGGGATCGTTGTTGGTTTGAAACCCATATGATGGGATAAGTTCTTGTATACTTATATGTATATATTGTAGTTTCTTGTGATTGTTCAATATAGATCCCACCCTTATTGAGTTATATGTGTCAAACACCCTCACATTAGAGGGGAGGTGGTCTTTCCCAACAACTTGGTGGGGGGGATGGATGACTGGTTGCAAAATTTCTTCCTCATTAACACTTTTGATTTCTTACTGCTTGAGCATATTCAGGTAGGTTGTAAGGGCTTGAGGATTACTATATCCCAAGATCATTTGATAAGGTTGTGTTAAAATAGAGCGGCCCATGTGTCTTTGTGCTAGTTTTTCCCCCATGTGTCTTCATGATGAGGCCCATGTGTTTTTGGGCAAGAGGTGTTGTAGTTGTGACCCTACGGTCTGTGGGTAGGATATGTGCCATTTTTGGCCCAAGTAATTGGAAGCATTTGTGGTAGTGGGAATGTATTTTGGGAATTATGGTAACATCAAGACATTATTCATTAGGAATGAGTAGTTAACCAGTGGGAAAAGTGGTTCGGGGTACCCAAATCAGTAATGTTCTTATATTAGTACCTTACATGACTTTTTTAATTTGGTGAGAGTGCCTTGGTGAGGTTGGGGTGGTTAGTATTTTCCTTGGTAGGTTCATTTCCTTTATATTATTTTCATAGGGTAATTAGTATTCTTATCCCCCTTGTTAATGAGTGACTTTTGTCTCCCAACTGAGTATACTTCTAGGCTCACCATGCATTGCAAAACATATTTTAGGATTCTAGGAGGATATTAAGAATAATACTGGACTTTACTAGCTCAGGCATTGGAATAGTTTCATTGCTATTTCTTAGTATATTTTTTTGTTACTTGGTTTGGTGCTTTGGTGTTTTGGTTGTACTTTTCGCAAATTACGTTTAAATCACGCTTGTGTTAGAGTTTAGTTTTTTTAGATAAATGTTTAATGTTGTTTGTAATTTTTACCATCTTATCTCCTGATACTATTTTAATTAAAAATGGTAATGTCTTCCATTTAGTGTGAGATTATATACCCTTTTTTCTGGTCACCACTTCAGGGGCTATTGAAGGCATTACTCGGTGGTCATTACCTCTTCTTCACCACGAATAAGGAAAGGAAAGGCACTTTGTTGTCCCTTCCCTCATCTGTAAGAAAGTGGGTCGTGATAAAAAAAACATTATTAAAATATTATTTTAATAGTATATAACAAAACCAATATATATCAAGTTAAAAATAGGATCAAATGACTTAAAATAATATAGTTTCGAATTCATTTTTCCAATTAAATCTATATGAATCTAGACACTAATCGAATGTAAAGAAATATTTTTTTATAAAATACTATTCTTATACTCCAAATAGTTTTTTATCATCATAATTAAAAATAATTAATAATAGGTAATGGTATTAACAAAAAATATATATATTACATATTTAATCAATTGTTCTTTATATACATCAAACATGCATGACATCCATAACATTAAAACAAATTCAATTTTATACATAAAACTATATTTTTCTAAATGCGGTTTTAGTGACATTTAATTGGGATAAAATTTTAATTATGATTTTTGAACATTAATAAATTAAATATGAAAATATAATTCTCATATTTTATATATGGGCATCCAAATGAGTTTATGGTTAATATTTTTTATTTTTCAAAGAAGTTTCATTTTTTGATGAATAGTGAAATATATTGAATTTTAATTGAAAATTGAATTGTCGTGGAAATAACGTATAAGGGTAAATTATATTTTAAATTTTGTTTAAATTCACATTTTATCACTTTTACATTCATTAATAAAATTTATCATATTAGCATTTTTTCTGAAATTTGATAGAAAAAAAATTCAAACATTTGAACATTTTTACTTAAAAACCCCACATTCTTATCCATTCTTTGGGAATAAATTTATATTAATTTATGGAAATAATATGATTAGAATGTAGAATAATAGATTACATATTTTTAATCAAAATAATTTATAATTTCTAGTTTCATAAAATAATGTTTTCACTTAAAATATTAAAGAATGTAGTGTAACTTAATTACAATGATAAAGAGAAAAAGTAGCTTAACAATGCATTAAACCTTAATCCTAAAGGCCAAAATGACCTAGACACTTGAAAAAAATCCATTATATGGAAATATTTAAAATATTTCTTCCCTTTAATATAATTTGATTTACAATTTTAGGCAAATTATGTAAGTGATATTTCCCAATACTGTTTACCTTTTTATATTTAAAAGAATGCCACTCCTCCACCTCTATAAAAAAGAACTCACAAATCCAAATTATTCACTCATGTAAATCCATTTTTCTCATAAAAATTGAGACCAAATTATCTCCCAAAATCCCTATCATCATCCAAGAAGCATTACATTGGGAATAATGTAATTTGATGAATAATTATTTCTCAAACCACAATGAGTTACCCAAGGAAGAGGTAATGTTCTTCTATAAGCTCTTTTGATTAATTTATTTTTCAAAAAATTTATGTTATTATTATATATTTTCCAAATAATAACATCAGTATCTTAAATATGCATAGATTTTTTTTTTCATGGGTATTATCTACACTCACGCACACTTCGATAAATTGGGAGACATAATCATTTTTCCTATGTAAGGCAGACTACCGCGTCACGAACCGATGTAATTTATTCTTTCATTAAAACCATTGAAGGATGGGAATAATGATGGATTTAAGGTTTATATGTTATATATACAATTTATATATGCTTATTGTTTTATTTTATAACACATAACTTCCTCAATTCCATTTTTTGGGAATACGATAACATCATTTATGGATGTGTTCACTACAATATCCACAATGACATGTGATTCATTCACACCATACATGGAATTTATAAAGGATGGTTTTAATAAAAATATTTGATTTGATAAAATTATTATAATTTAATTATAATTAAAATATATAATATCTAATTTTCATTATGTAAATATGAAGAGAAAATTAAAACCATGTTCATGCATACGTATGGCCTACCGTCTCTATTAACGGTGCATTTCATTTATATCTTCAAAGTTAGTGAATTATTAAAAATAAATAAACACAAATTATATATTATATTTAAGTAATTTTTTAAGTTAATTATATGATTAAATTATTATATAATTTATTGTAACAACAAATAAAATGTTAGATCATACATGAAAAAATAGGCAATTATCACTGGAAATAGTGAAAATAATGAACGATTACTAACAAAATGTTACTAAGATATTATAAGAATATCATATATGATATTAATAATATTAATATGGTTCAGTAATAGGTTATTAATGCAACACCCCAAGCTACCATGACATGCATCTCTTCGAATAATACAATAGCGTCCGATGTACGCAACACCGAGATAAAGCGCACCATGACCTATCAAACTAGCCATTTAGAAAGCTATTATGAATATTAGTAAAAACATTTTCAATTTTATATATATCCCATATAATTTTAACATTCATATTTTTTGTTTCCTAAACATAATATAAGGACAAATTCAATTCCTTAGATAAAAATATTATTTAAAAAAATGCAGTTTTTTCCGCCTTTTAATGGAGAACCCTTTCAAAATCTAATATTTTGAAATTTTATATATTAAATTTGATGAAATTAAATTCTTCTTTAGAAGCGAGACATTAAAATTTAGTTTGGATATTTTTTTGTTTTTCTGATAATTTTCATATGTTGATGAATAGTGAACGATACTAAATTTTAATTGAAAACAACTTTTTTAATCAAACAAATTTGTAGTGTTAAATTATACATTTGAGTGGTTTGAAGTATAATTAGATTATATTTTTATCATTTAATTCATTGTTGTTCATTGGATTAAATTTCACTTTCAAACTGGACATAAACACATATCAATATTTTGATTGTTTTTACTTCTCAAAAACCCGCTTTCTAGTTTTGACAATGAGAATTAATTTTAAAATAATTAATTCAACATTTATGTTTATAATTTGGTAAAATAGTCATAATTTTTGGATTTTTAATATCAAAATTAGATTACGGTGAATTTTTTTTATTTTTTTGAAAACATTCAATTTTTGATAAATAGTGAAAAACACTATGTTGTTGTTTAAAAAAAACTTTTTATGTAAATAATTATTCATTTTATTTAAATTTATTTTAAGTAAAAATATATTCATAATACCTATATTAGTACAATATAATTCATTGGAGACATTTTATAATAAAATTAGATGTATAAAATTTTATTGAATTTTTAACATCTTTTACCCACCTTTTAGGCACGTTATAAAATTGGCATAAAACCTAATTTTACTGCTAATGTGAATTGAATTTAAAAAATACAAGAGACATAGTTGACATCAGTAAGTAAAATTTGGTTCAATAAGATGAAAATATTTTTTTGTGAATAGTAACTTTTCAGTTTTATTTTCCACGGTTAAAAGTAAATATGGTAATTAAAGATAAAAATTATATTATAATTACCCAAACACAGATAATATTTCTATTGGATAATTTTATTTAGACTAAATTAAACCTTAGGAATAAAATATGATCCTTTTGATCCACTTGGTTTAGATTAGAACATTTATTAATATTTTATTTAATGAAGTGTTAAAAGTGTTAAATTCAAATTCTAATAACTAAAAAAAATTTAATATAGGTTTATAAATAAGGTAATTTAGACTATAAATATTAATTATAAAGAAAATATGATTTCCTACATCATGGTATTTTATTTTTAATTTTTAGACATTAAATAGTTAAATTTAATAATCACACAGTGATGATGCAGTAACTACCTTATTAATGAGAGGTTAAAATAAATGAAATTATAAATATTAATATAATTGTAAATTGAGACTTTTGATGCATCAAAAAAAAATTTATAGGTTAATATTACATGTTATGGTTGATTTAATTTATTTTTTTCTAAGAAATCAGATTGTTATGACTTTCACAAAAACCAAATACTAAATAATGTTAAAATTGACATAAATGAGTATTAAAAAAATATTATATTATTAAATTATATAATAGTATTAAAAATATAAGATTCATAAAAAGAACATATATAATTATAGATATGTCATTAATTAACCACTTTGGGTTCTGTTTTAATTTGATAGTAATTTTAGTTACCAGGTAATATAAAAATACAAGGAGAAATAGAAAATGTTAAACTATTTAACAAAGAGTTAAATCTAAAAGATAAGTTAATATGATGACCAAAACCTGTCTAAAACCCATTGGTTGAGAGATTTTAGATCCATCCCCACCTTATACTCAAAAGGTTTTTTTTGTGCCATTATAAACTGAATATGATTGTATAATAAAATTATATTTCAAGGTTTCCCTAAAGTGAGAATCACCTCTCTTATAAAAGGGTACTTCCCATTCTCTCAAAATCACACCTCTAAATCCATTTAGCTCAGTAAAACCTGACTCAAATAGCCTCCTAACTACCATCCCTTCAACCTAGAGGCCTTAAAAGTATCAGAAAGGCAACCTAATGATCCCTTTTGATCAAATGAAAAGAAATCACCCAAAGAAGATGTAATTATTTAATCACCTCTTTCAATGTTATTTTCTTCTTCCAATTCCTCTTTCTTTGTTGTTTTCATAACAAAATAATATATCCATTACCTTCCACATACTATGATGTTATTATAAATATGGTACAACAATATTCATTATTCTATCCATTCTACGAATGACAATGTCACCATACATGCGTATGTGTGGCTTACCATCTCCACGTCGAGGTGTAGTTTGTTATTGAACAGTTAATTATTTGGATGGAAATAATAATGAGTATAATTTATGTAAATAATAAATATAACATGATAATGATTCTGTATATATGACATACCATCCAATTACATACAATTTCACCATCAATCGAATCGTATTTTCGCTCGTGTGTACATACGGATTACCATCTCCACGAACACAATGAGATTCATTCCCAATCGTAACCATTCAAGAATAAATATCATTTTATGATTAAAATATATAGTTTAATAACATAATATAATTCTTGATACAAATAAAATATATCTTATACATAACAAACATTACTTATGTAAGAAATATATAAAGAAAAATGAATCAGTTAACACCCGAAACAATGCTACTACTAAAATATTATTAACAAAGAAATATTAAAAGATCATATATGATATCATATTTATGTATATGATTCTTGTATAATTTAAAAAAATTATTTCACCATTATACATGATGTTAACTTACCCTCAACTAATGAAAATTACAACGTAATGGTATCTCATCTCACTTCTTATTCATGTGAGATTCTTGTTATATTGCCATTATTTCCTTTTGTGTGGTGTATATACTTACCATGATTGTATTATTTGTGTAATATGATTTTATTTATTTGAATTGTTATCTTCATTTTATGATCCTTCTTTCATGGGGTGTATGCTTCGTAAGTTACCAAATCTATAAGGGAATTTCTAATTTCGATTTATACTCATTGGGTTTTACACAAACTTTATTGATTATTGTACTCCAATATTATGTGTGAAATCACTATTTATTTATTTATGTAGTAATTTACACTCAACTTTGTGTGGATGTACTTTGGAATAAAATAATCTCTCCATTGATAAATTCTTAAGTCATCGATATGAAATTGATAAGAGTAATCTTAACTCAATTTCCATTCATTGAGTTAAACATCCAAGTCATTGGTGTTGTTGTTACAAGAATATGTATAAATGTACTATGATTGATTTACACTGAATATACAATCATATTGAGTGTATTTATATTTTTCATGAATAATTATTTCATTGGTTTATGCTTATCCTAAGAATACATTCTTTATAAGTAATTTCGTCTCAATATACATTTTATTGAGACTTATTTACTATTATGCACCAATTCACTTTTATATGTTGTATATATTGTAAATTGACAAAGTATATCATGAATGCATTTATTCACATGATATTATAAAGGTTTAATTACCTCAATTATTTTCATTAAAATGTATCTCATTTTTATAGGAACTCTTTAACCAAAATATCATTTGAAATGTTTTAAAAATTTATTCTTCTAAATCTCTCTCATTAATTTCCATGTTTTAAAAATGGTTTTTAAATATATATTTATATAAAAATTAATGTTTTAAGAATAAAATTATTTTCAATGTTTTAAAGTGGTATTGGAAACATTAATTCAAAAATCATTTTTAAACAATTTCTTTGATAAATAGTGCGCCTTTTAAATGTTTTCAAGATAAAGGGGAAATTTCTCTCAAATATTTTTTCTGATCATTTTCATCTATGTAAAAATCCTTCATTATTCATAATTAAGGTTGATTTATTATAATATAATCTTCTCTATTGTATTGAATGAGTTATGTTTGAATGTGGATGTGATATTTTCATACCATTCATGGTTTGTGGTTAAAATATTGACATTTCGTATGATAGTATTAATACAAATGTTTAGATTTTGTTTTAAAATTTTCATATGAGGAATGCATTGGACTTAGTATGTGACGGGGGAGCCCGCTATATCTTTTCTATGCATTGGTAGGTCTCATTAGACAAACTTGTGTCTTGTCACAAGGCCTTGAAAAAATCTTACTTGTAGTCACGCCATGAGGCCTTGTCTATGTGGTTATGATGTCCGTCCTTAAGAATTCCATCATTATAAAATTAGATATTGATGTTACATGTGATTATTCGACTAGTAGAATATCCATGTGAATATGTAAATGGAATTATTTGATTTATATTTTCCATATTATGCTGAAATTTAATTTTAAAAGGCTTGTGTTTTAGTCTTATACATTTCCTTAAATGTTTTTGATTATTTATGAAAGTTTTTGCTATATTGTTATCCTTACTGTACATCTGAGCTCACACCTTTCTATGTTTTATTTTTCCCAAGATGTGAAGAAGTATATCATGATTAATCTGTAAGAATAGGCTAAAGGATATGAATGTGTTCAAAGTGGATACAATGTTGTTTTTCTTTAAATCATGATGTAATGTAATACTTATGTATGTATCTAGTACTTCCAAGGCTATTGAACTAATCAGTTATTCGGGACATGATCTCTTGTGATCATGCCGATAATATTTAATAATGCACTGACTCTGATTAAATAGGGTTAGGGAGTTACAATTAACAATATTAAAAATCTTATACATGTGTTCAATGTACGTTCACCCAAAATAAAATTCAACGTAAAGAATTTCTTCACAATTTCATTTCATAGAGGTATATTATAATTTTATACACCTAGCTTCTTTATATGGTGTATATAGTGCCCCTTTTTTAATTCGATATCATGAATAATTAATTATTCTTGGTATTTTGAGTTTAAATATTAATTATTTAATATAAGATGGTATAAATTAAAAAATCCAAGTGGTAATGAATTTTATAACATGATTCCTTTCCATTGGGCAATATTACATCCTTGTTGTCATTAATATTATAAGATTCTGTGGGTATAATATAATTTTACTACATATTGTTTTATTTATAGTTGTTTTATGTGTATTTAATGATGTCACACTAATTATATTCATTACTTTATTCTCACATCAATGTTATGGTGTTTTACGAGTTTATTTGATAATGTATTTCTAATCGAGATTTTATTTTCTCAAAATCACATTAATGTATTTTATATGATAATTTATTCATAAAACCTCTCATTATTTATCTCCTCTAGTTATTCATGACCTTTTTTATCCAATATTACCATTTTCAAATGTTTGGGTAATAATTTTATTTCATAAATTGTTTTATGAAAACCCAACATCATTTCATTCTTCGGATAGAAATATGTTTTTCACTCAAAACAATGTTTTATAAAAAAAAAATTTAAAGTGTTTTTAAACTTTTAAAAAAAATTATTAAATTCATTTTCATCCCTTTTTTGTTTAATTTTGTTTTAAAATGAGAATTATTGTCTCTTTTTTAAGAAGTCCATTTTTTACCCTTTTTACCGTTAAAAATGAATGATCTTGTTACCTTATATTAGATGTATGAAATTAACCATTTTTATTTATCTAAAACCTGCTTATTAATTATTCAATGAAATTTTTAGTTAATTTTATTTAAAACTAATTTTAAATGAAAAGATACTTTTCACATGTTTTTCAAAATGAAAAATGAATTTTTTGTTTATTTTTACAGTATTTATTTTCATAATTGACAACAAACTATTATCCTTACACCACCTGGGATATATTTTATTGATATCATCCTTGTACCTCTTCTAGATGATTTATGATTTAATTGAACAAGGATAGTATTAAAATTCACTACATTAATTATTTTTAGTCCCCTTGAAATATTCATTTCCCTATGTTCACTAGATATTAAATTTCCACTAAATATCCATATCATTTATCATGGATATGATTTTTATAAAAATTGTATACCTATATATGATGTGTACTTGATAGTTATTTGTTTAACAAATAAAATATGGATAAATCCGTATCTTTTACTCAATAACAATATTTGATAATAAAATTGGTCATGATTTAAATTGATTATTCGATATATAAGTAATTATAAGTCTTGTACAACATTGGTGTGTCCTGGTTATAGATATCCCATCAATGCATCGATATTATTTTGGGATGACTGATTTGGGTTTCCTTAGTGGTGTTTTCATCTAGTATGTTTTGAACTATCTATTGAATGGTATTGACATTAAATGTATAAAGTACCTATGAAAAATTGAATCCAATAATTAATCATTTACTTCATTTAGATTCAGTTATTATTGTCCATGAGATTTTCGCAATGAAGGAATCTATATATGTGTTTAATTTTTAGTTAATTTATTAAATGGAAAGTGTATCCATTTTTTTACCTTTCCATAATAGATATGACTTATCTAGTTATTTACCTGGAGTTTTTTATTTAGTTATTTACCTCTTAATGTTGATTAGGGTAATGGAATCATTATTGTTTCTGATATACTTAACCCTTACTGATCTCTTGAGCTCGTACTTATCAGTTTCATTTCCCCAAAAATTTGAGAAGTGTACTATGAGAGATATGCATTGATATACTTATTGGGATTAAATTTTTCCTAAAAACCATTTTGTTGTAATTAATATACTCATCTAAAATACAGACACATGTACGTCTTTGGTTTACCAATACTACTAATTCCTTCAACAATATGGGATTTGAATCCTTATAATCATTCCAAAGTAATGGTAGTAGACACTGGATCCAATATTACTAGGGTTAGGGCGCAACAATTTATGTTATCTTACTCGAGTTTCCTCCCAATTTCTCCAATAGTATCCAAGAGTGACAAACTGTCCATCCAAAACATTAAATGGATCGATCTTCTATGTTGTTGAGATTTTTGTAGCATTGTTGGGCATTGTTCAATGATCTGGGTGTGTCTGACACTACCATTTGTTCTATATAATGGATAAGGGATTGTGGAAATGTTCTTCTTCTTCTGAAGCCCAAAATTAACCCATTTTCCATCATATTTGAGGATAGAAATTTAATGGAGGTTTGTTTCTGAATAAAATGATATGGTTGATCATGTCAATTTCTACATAATAAATTTATGTGTTCTGGATGTTACATCCCATAGTCTTATTTATTTTCTCATGTTTATGTAATTTTAAGATTTAGTCATTAAGATGTGTATTTAGTTATTCATTGTATAAATGATGGATTAATTATTTAATTGATTTATTGAACCCATATGATCCAATTGGGATGCATTGAGGTTGATTTGACTAGGTTAAGGGCCCCTCATGTGGTGTGATTCCTACATGAATGTGGAGTTGAATTGTTAATATCAGAATTGAATAGTTTTGAGATCGAACTCATTATAAACATTCAAACTTGTTAACCCAAGTTATGAATTACAAAAAATTATAACATTGTTTTGTTTTTAACATTTAATACGCATATATTTTGTATAATTTTAATGGGTTACATGAAATTAGGGAACTTATCAATGGGATAAGGCATGAAAATAGTTAATGTGTTCTTAGGTTAAATTATGAAAAGGAAAATATGTTCATGGGATAAGGAATGAAAATGGAAAATGTTGTAATGTGTAAAGGGGTGAATTTGGTATATGTATTGTATGAACCATGGTTGTATTTGATAAATGTGTTCATGAGTTATGTTTGGAAAAAGAAATATATTGTACATTTTTATAGAAGCATGTGAAAATAGATTATCAGTTTGTGGGTTATGACGATGTTCTTTTACCGCATGTCCGGTTAGACTGATGCTTTAGAACCATCCCTATCATGCATGATTTGGGGAGTAGGGATGATTCCTTAAGCCCCAAATAGATGTATGGGATATGATTACCCAGACTCCGGCTCTCCATTAAGTGTTTTGTAATTTACAGTTTTGCGAGTCTGACTGATTCTCTATGCCCCCAATGAATGAATGAGACGTGATTACATAGACTGAAGCTTTAAAAATATAGTACATAATGATTTCTATAATAATTTACCTAGTTATTTTGGGAACAAAATTATTTCTCTTATGTATAGTTTAGATTACCAAAATAGGCTAATGTGTAATTTATGAAAGTGGTCAACCATTGACACTAATGAAAAGTATAGTTAAGTGAATCATTTTAACTAGTGACACCTTGGTCGTCTTCAATTTATTTTTTTAATTCATTATGTACTTGCATACAAAATCTTTTTAGACTGGATATTTTTTTATGTAATTGGTATTGTATTACTAAGTTGTACTCATAACCTACTCGGGTTTCCATTGGGTACCCCATCTAACGTCATGGGTACAGGCTAGGACAGGGGATATGGTCTTATGAAATATCACTGATTTAGGTGTGGGATGAGCACGTATGAGGGATCCGGACATGGAGTCAGAAGTCATTAAAGGGATACTTTATATTTTCTTCATTTTGAATTTTCTATACATGTAGTAGTCTTATAATTGACATAGAAATTTTATTATTTGGTTATGGCCTTGTACCCAGTTTTGGGAAATGTAATAATCATTCTTGTTTATTGTTCCATTTTTTATTATTTCATATTTTAACTATTATTGATAACAATTAAAAAGAGGATATATCCTCCCAAACAATCCTATTAGGTTCTCACTACTAGTCGGTAGGTTTTAGAAAATGGGGAGGCACACTTAAGGTTATGTAGAAACCCATATTTAGCACTAAATTAGTGGCATCTGTTTTGGGACATTACAAGGATAGAGATCGATCACAAAAGTTCTTGTGTGAGAATCCATTAACATTTAAAGGTAGAAATGAACAACAAGAGGTGGTGGAAGAGCTAAATAATGTTGGTCATATTTTATACATCATGTATTCAAATGAGAGAATCATGGATGAGTGTGTGGAATTTATTCTTGATCTTCTCATCAAGCGATGGAGGGATTCGATGATATAGGAGGATTGGATTTTGGTATTGTACTGAAAGTTTTTTATCACTCCCATATTAGAAATGATTATCTTAGATATGTTGATGTTGTATAAGTCTCTACTGTTCATTTCATTATAGTATAAGTAACATTAAATGTGAGCGTTCACCAATTGGTTTTCAGATCTTATTCATTTCTCGCTATAGGTTGTAAATAATGACCATTTGGAACCATATAAGTACACGTAATGTTAGGGGCTTGGATATCAAATAATGGGTATTTTTTCGGAAGATATTGACCAATAAAGAGATAGTGGATTTGGATATGATGGAAGAAACAATTATAGAATTCACTTTTGTAAATTCTTCCCCTTATCACCATCTTAATGGATGCATCAATGGTGCACCATGGAAGAGGAGGAAGTGAAAAGAACATTGAAGGAGTGGAGAGGTTGTTCTTGGTAGAATGACTCTTCAGAAGCTCTAGTTTCACCTATAAGTGCCCCTATTACATGAAATACATGTGGCAAGATTATACCCAGATGATATTCTTTCACATCAACTATAATGATGTTTAGTATTAGTGGATGTCATGGTTATCTATATAATTTCAATTACAACTTTTTCTACACCTTGATATGGCCAACAATCATTTGATCCAAAGGATACAATGGAATATTAAGATGTTTCAATTAATATACGGCTCCATGAAAAGTTCACTTGATTAATGAACCATCACAAAATATCTAATATTCAAGATGAGGTATAAGTGGGCTCTATAATAGTGAGAAGTACCATATATATTTCATCATTAGTAGTGATAGATTTAATTGATACTAGTGTTTCCCACTAATTTATATGTAATTTTTTTTGTATATGTTAATCTTTACAATGGTGCTTGTTTTCATTGTTATGGAGTTACTAACACCTATGGGGAAGAAAAAATAGTATGGATTTTGGTGTCCGTCTTAGGTACTATCGATGAATTATGAAGGGTCATCCTATTATTTTATAGTTCTAAATATGGATTTGTTTTATGTCATCATTTGGATGGATTATCCCAAATCTCATGAAGATAATTTTGATCATTATCATCCGAGTGCCTCGTTTATTGGGGTCGATGGAATCTCATAATTGTATCGATGAGAGTGAATTTATGTATTGTTATATTGGACCTTCCTACTAAGTGCTCAATAGTTTTTGTATTATTTTTTATTTGAGACTGATGATGTTTCCTCTATTGTGGATCATCCTCCTATTGTTTAGTATATTCTAAAATTTTATAGATTATTTTTTCTAGGATTATTATATATATGGAGATGGAGTTTATGAATAATATGGTGCTATATATGAATCTAATTTTGACTTTTTCCTAATATATTGTACAAGAGGATCTGATATAGCTCATTATTCCGAGTAATGACTTGATGTAGATGGGTTTTATTCACCCCACTGTTTCCCCGTGTGCAGCCTCTACGCTCTTTTCCAAGAATAAAGATGGTTTAATCTAACTATGTATGGATTATCGGATGTCGAACCAAGTGGAGGTTGAAAATAATTATCCTATCACTATGATGGATGATTTTTTAACAATTTAATAGTGGAAAGTGGCTTTTAAATTTTGATCTTTTTCAGGTTATCATTTTTTCATAGCTCGGGAGTGTGATATACTGTAGATTGTTTCTAGGTGGAGGTATGGACATTAAAAGTAAATTGTAATATAATTTGATCTGACTAACGCTCTTATAGTTTTTATAGATTTTATGAGTTATATATTTAATATTAATCCAGAAATTTTTTAGGTAGTTTTCAAGGAACATATTTGGGTTTATTCGTGATCTGGGATTGAACACATATTCTATTCTAATGTAGTTTTAGAAATCATGAGGAGTCGTTGCATGTATGTAAAAAGTTTGAAATGAATTTTTTGGTTAATTAAGTAAATTACAAGGGTTCTGTAATTTATAAATGTATTGTCCTGGATTTTTCCATGTATTGTTTTAATATTATATAAGAATTATTTTGAGACTAAGCATTGTGACGGCGTGCAGTTCCAAGGCCTAGTGATCCCAGAAAAAAATTTTGAATTTAATAAAAAAAATTAAATAATGTGCACATATGGTTTTCCTGAAAAAGTTGAATACCTCATGAATAGGTGCTCAGATCTGAAATCTGAGGGAACTGTTGCGTTCAGAGCAGTGATTTTACCTTAGGCGAGACCTAACATCGGCTGGCGCAGGTCGGTGGTGAAATCTAGTTTTTGGACATAACCGTAATAAAATATTTAATAAAAATATTTTATTAAATATTTTTGCAAAGAAGTATCTTAATTATTTTAAATTAATGATTTGACTGAGGATCAGGGTTTGAGATCTCATAACTCTGAATTTCCCCTGGAGGCACTGGGAAACTCTAGAGAAAACCTCCCAACGCGGTGATGACATTCTTGACGTGTTCGACCGGCGATGACGACGCGATGACCATATCTTCACCAACGAATTCTGCAGATCTAGGTATGACTTTTGATTTTGATTTTCCTTTTCCCGTTCTTGATTCCTACGATTAACGCAGAATAATCCACGAACAGATTATCCCACGAATCGATTTTATTTGCGGGGGGGGGTTGCAGGGATTTTTGGTGAAATCATAATCCTTATGATTTAAATCTGTTGATTTGTTTTGGTTTTATCTAACGTCAATGAACCCGGATCGTCCAAAACAACAATCGAGGTTCATCCCTCTTGTTTGTGGCAGCTATTTGTCCCCCGTTCTTCGTGGAGACTTCCTGATCTTTCCCACGCATGAAGTTCTTGGAGAAAATCGATTTTTGCACATTCCTTTGTTGGCATGATGATAGGAGATTTTAGATCGATCCTTGGGAGGATGCTATGGAGCTGTGACGACGATGGCAGTGGACGATTTGGAACGGATCTGAAGTTATGGATTCTCGGGTGTTTTCCTTCAGATGAATCAACGCTTGGTTTTCGAGCCAATTGAAGGTCTGAAACACCCATATTTGGTATTAGGATGATTAAACAAACAAGGTTCATGAGTGTCGCAGAAAATGGACCTGAGAAACAAGATCTAAAAGATTGGTCGAGGCGAGCAGATGAAGAACAGTGTTATGGAGAAATCATAACTACACATCGTGTAGTATGGGCTACACGGCGTGTGTTTGTCGGTGGACCACCTGGCGTGTGCTCTAGGAGTACACGGACACAGGTTGGGTACATGGCCAAGGACACGGTGTGTATACCCTTCCCCGGCTAGACTCGGCTAGATACACGGGATACCCCGTGTACTGGTACACGGGCAAGGCGACACAGGTTGAGGCCGTGTACGGGCACATGGCCAGCGTACATGGAACGAACCCCGAACACTCAGAAAAAATGTGTAATCCTTCTACACACCATGTAGTTAGTTTTATAAGACATTTTTAAAGACATGGGCCATACCCAGAGTCAATGAACACGAAGTGTGACAGTACTACACACCGTGTAACCTTTTTTACATGGCTTGAGCCATTTTTCTTCCGTGACTTGAGCTATCTTTCTTAGGATTCATACACTAGGTCTTTCCCCTGAAGGTTTCTAGTATCATTACCTACAAGGAGGAGTATGATCCCTTCATCATGACTTCCTGAATAGAGTTGTAGGAATCTCCTATGTGAGACTTAGAGCCGGATCATCTATTCCTTCCTGGTACCCTAGGTGGAGTTCTTGGTATCGACGTGACCTACCTTACCCGGTTGCTAATCCACTACTTAGCGGATTACTTCAGACTGAGTTGTTGGAATCACCCCTTAGCTATTGGTTGTGATCCTCATCTTAATAATGTATTCATAAGTACTTGTGGAGTGAGTTATCCTACAACGAGTGCTTCACATCTCTCTATTCAGACATAGGAGTGTGTTCTTCTTGTTACGTGCTTAGTGTAATCTTTGAGTTAGATATTAGTGGTGGTTTTGCGATAATCGATCGTGTATGAGTATATCTTGATATTCTTGTTATATGTTCTGTAAAAATATATTATGTAGAGATGACTCTATCATTCCTTTGTGGTATTTTCCCTTGTTGTATTCTTTTGTGGTTTCGGGGGTGTCCTTCTGGGTATTGTTATACTCACCCCTACACGGGCTTTTCCCATACATGTCGTGTCTTGTGCAGATGAGTGATCCTTTAATAGGATTATGGGTGGACTAGGACCAGACGGTGCTCAGTGAGACTAGGCAAGATGAGGTGTGTTCCTACGGATACGGATTGCAGTCCCTGTACCTTTCTTTACAGGTTGGGCTTTTTTGCAGGCTTTCTTTTGGTGGGACTGTACATTTGGCACAGGTTCTTACATTACATTACTTTACATTCCTATCATACTCTCATGTTTGGGATTTTTAGTGTATGCATGCATTTCACTTTTCAGTAGTTTTTACTTTTGAGCTTTGTGGACGTGGAGATGTGTGTGTGTGTGTACAGGTTTATTGGAAATGCCTCCCATAATAGTTACATGCCTACTCGGTGCTAGTCAACGGCCCCTGGCCTATTGGAGGCAGGCTTGGGGTGTTGTGGCACATGCCCCACTGGGACGGGTCATGATAGAGTGGTATCAGAGGTGGTCGATTCAACCTTAGGACCGAGAGTCTCTGAGTTGGTTTGGGGAAACAGTGTTAAGTGTTTCGTGTTCTGCTTTTAAGCCAGGGACCCCAGTGTTGGTATGGGTGACTGACATATCCATACACCAGGACTCTGATAACATTCTTTTTGACTTGGAACATGAGAACACTAGTTTTAGGGGGAAACAATGGGTTGTGGTTTCCATGTCCTTCTTGAGTCACCTCTCCAAATATACACACTGACTGTGATACATCTTTTTTCTTTATAGGATGACTTCATGACGCGCACCCGCTAGGATCCAGTAGCTCGATCACGAGGTTGACCCCCTCAGGGATGAAGCTTCGATACAGGGACCAGATCCCTCAGTTTTTTCTTCGGGTGGTGTGCCAGCTATTCCACCACCTGTGGAGCTGTGTTTAGTGCATGCTATACCAGTAGAGGAGGAGCACAGGCTGAGCGCACTCCACGAGTTTGAGAGACATATACCCCTCATGTTTCTAGGAGAGCCTGACCCTCAGGCATTAGAGGACATGCTTGAGGCAGTTTCTAGAGTCTTCCATTTGGTAAGGACACCAGTAGACCAGATGGTGATCCTGGCAGCGAGGCATCTACAGGGCTCGGAAGGGTGATGCTAGATTTTTATTATCAAGACTCACGACGAGGCGACTCTTTCACGGTCAGAGTTTTGTCATCTCTTCAAATTAGAGTTTTCACCGGTTACCTTGAGAGTAGTATTTATACAAAATCTTCTACAGCTTCAGTAGGGAACCATGATGGTGGGTGACTATTCATTGGGGTTTACCAACCTCTCACGGTACTCGATGGATATGGTCAGAGATCAGTACTTTAGAGCTCGGAATTTTGAGCGGGGCTTACGTAGGGACATCTAAGCTGGCATCATCTTCATGAGCATTACAATCTATAATAGGGCACGCGAGCGGGATTTGGTGGTCGAGATCTTCTTAGGAGAGTAGAGACAGCTAGCAGTTGTTGGTAGTGAGCGAGCTGGAGCAAAGACCTTGAAAATAGGGAGCCAACGTCAGGGACCCAGGCATGGGAGATGTTTCCAGAGGAGATCCCAGGATAGGGGATCTGCCGTACAGGGTTCACAGGGCACATCCATCTAGCCTCAAGAGAGGCAATGCTACTCATTTGATGGCAGGGGACATCTCGCTCAAGATTGTCCGACCCTCCGTACTACTGACATGGGAGCAGTGGATGTACCACCAAGGCAGAGGCAACGTGTGGAGAAGACAGACACGCGGGGCGGCAGACGTGTTATAGGATCTGGTAGAGCAGTTGGAGGTGGTCAGCGTTTTGACCCTTTACCACCACCACCCCCAGGAGGACCTCCATAGGTTTAGGGAGCTAGTGGACAGAGGCAGGGACAGCTGCAGTCAACAGAGGTTTATGACCCAGGTACTTCCGGAATGATTAGAGTTACAATATGTGAATTTCTACTTTGGTTGTCATACTGATAGACACAGGTGCTAGTTATTCTTTTCTTTCTGCTTATCTTTTTCTAGTCCTTTAGATCCCATTTGAGCCGTTGACTCGACCCTTATGCTTAAAAACACCGACTAGAGAAGATTCAAAGATAACACACCATTGCAGACAGTGTGACCTGACCCTTTGAGGTGAGAGTTTCGGTTGGAACCTCTTGGTGGTAGCATCGGGGCCTTATGAAGTTATTATTTGTATGGATTTTATATCCACCGTTCATGCCCAGATTGACTGTTTTAGGCGAAGGGTGTGGTGTGTCTACAGTGATTGAATGATGTTCTCCTTCATCGGTGAAAAGGAGACCCAGGAAGTGCCGGATGGACTCATGCGTAGGAAGGTAAAACTGATTTCACATCAGTTGGCTAGCCTGGACCTTGGCGTAGCAGATGTTACAAGTTTCTAGTTTCTAGCTGTAGTGGCAGAGTACAAGGACATCTTTCTGGAGGATGTCCTCGGACTACCTTCCCTTCAGAAGATAGATTTCTGCATTTAGTTGCAACCCGGGATGACACCGATATCAGCATCAGCATATCGGATGGCTCATATAGAACTTCATGAGTTGAGAGTGCAGTTGGAAGGCTTATAGAGGAAGGGATTCATGAGACCTAGTGTTTCACCCTGGGTGGCACCATTGTTGTTTTCAAAGAAGGTAGATGGGATCTTGAGACCATGTATGGATTACCGACACTTGAATCAGGTTACCGTGAAGAACTGGTACCCACTACCGAGGATCGATGACCTCTTTGACCATTTAAGAGGAGAACGATGGTTCTCAAAGGTTGATCTACGATCAGGCTATCACCAGTTGCGAGTACGGGATGAGAATATACTGAAGACGGCTTTTTGATGTCTCTACAGTCACTATGAGTACTTGGTGATGTCCTTATTCGTGATGAACACCCTAGCAGTGTTTATGGGACTCATGAACCGGATATTTCAGCCCTCTCTAGATCAGTTCTTGGTTGTCTTCATAGATGATATCCTTGTGTACTCTACGTCTGATAGGAGCACGCGAGGCACCTAACGATGGTTCTGGACACACTACGAGAGCACCAGTTGTACGGGAAACTCTCGAAGTGTCAATTCTGGATAGAGGAGGTCCACTTTTTGGGACATGTTATCTCAACAAATGGTGTAGTAGTGGACCCAGTCAAGGTAGAGGCAGTGTTAGCATGGGATCCACCCCAGAGCGTGATAGAGGTGCGGTGTTTCCTTGGGTTGGCAGGCTACTATCAGAGATTCATTCTTAATTTCTCTAGGATTTAAGCACTCATGACAGCTTTGAGCTGAAAGGGGAAGCCTTTCCTGTGGACCGAGAGATGCCACCAGGCTTTTCAACAGTTGAGACAGAGTCTGATGAGCGCCCCAATCTTGAGACTACCAGAAGAGGGTGTCGAGTACGTAGTGTTCTGCGACACATCAGGAATCAGGCTTGGTTGTGTCCTGATGCAGAGGCAAGAGTTGATTGCCTATGGATCACGTCAGTTGAGGCCACACGAGCAGAACTACGCAACCCAGGATCTTGAGTTTACAAAGGTATTCTTCGCATTGATGATGTGATAGCACTACTTGAGGGGTGAGCGGTTTATCATTTAATCTGATCACAAGAGTCTAAGATATATATTTTCTCAGAAGGATCTAAATTTGAAAGAGAGGCGGTGGTGTGAGTTATTCTAGGATTACGACTTTGAGATTGTTTATACTCCTGGGAAGGGGAATGTTATTGCAGATGCTCTTAGCAGGAAATCCAGTTCCCAATTGCTGGATGAGGAGACGAGGCAGTTGGCCACTTTATAGTTATCCTTCATAGATAGAGATGATGGAGCTTACCTTCAGTCGATGGTTGTTACCCATCCACTCTTATAGTGAGTCAGGAAAGCATAGATCAATGATGCAATCTTTGAGACTCTACATGCTCAGATATCCACAGGTGATGCTACCAATGGATATTCAAAAGGTGGGGAGCACGTTGTTCTTTTTAGAGGGCGCACAGTAGTACCAGTGGCATTGAGGGATGATGTTCTGAGGGATTTCTATACATCTCTTTTGGTGGTGAATCCAGGTCTGGAAAAGATGTACCAGGAACTCTGATGTCAGTTCTGGTGGCAGGAATGAAGAAGAGTGTGGCAGAGTTTGTTCATCGATGCCTTACTTGTCAGCAAGTAAAGGCTGTGCACCAGGTTCCAGTAGGTTTGACTCAACCCCTTGAGGTTCCAGAGTGAAATTGGGATGGCATATCCATGGAATTTGTGATGGGTTTACCATGTGCATCTAGGGGACACAATTCCATCTAGGTGATTGTTGACCGACTCACCAAGTTGGCCCACTTCTTGGCCATATGGGAGAAGAGTTCAGTAGAGAGCTTGAGACACCTCTACGTGCAGGAGAGTGTTTGAATTCATGGAGTTACATCAATGATCATCTCAAATTGTGATTCTCGTTTCACATACCATTTGTGTAAGTCATTGTAGGAAGCTTTTGGGACTCATATATGCTTTAGCATAGCGTTTCATCCCAAGACTGATGGTCAGACAGAACGGACCATCCATGTTCTGGAGGATATGCTACGAGCTTTCATACATGACTTCAGTCATAGCTGGGAGGATCACCTACCACTGGTAGAGTCTTCTTATAAGAAAATTTATCATTCTACTATTGGTATCACACCATTCGAGGCTTTTTATGGACGACCATGCAGGTCACCACTTGGCTGGACTGACCCGGGAGAGTAAGCACTCATGGACCCAGAGATGGTGCGAGCTACTATGGAGAAGGTGCAGGTCATATAGCAGTGGATGAAGACAGCACAGAGTCAGAAAAAGTCTTATACTGATAGGAGAAGGAGGACCATGGAGTTCGAGGAGGGATGCCATGTGTTCCTTCAGGTCTCACCTCGACGGGGATTGCATATATTTGGCTGAGGCGGCAGGCAATCTTTGAGGTTCGTTGGCCTTTTTAAGATTATGAGTAGAGTGTGAGAGGTGGCGTACCACTTGGATCTACCTCCTCAGATGGACCGGGTACACAACTTCTTCCATGTGTTGTAGCTACGGAGGTACGTGCATGATTCATCGCACGTTATCGACTGGGGAGAGCTGGACATCGATTATAGAGAAACCTTTGTAGAGTACCTAGTGGAGATCAAGGAACATAAGGAGAACATCCTTCATGTGTGAGCTCTTCCTTTGGTGCGTGATTGGTGGTAGCACAGGAATCTCCAAGAGATCATGTGGGAGCGGGAGGCTCAGATTCGTGTGTTGTACCCACATCTTTTTGAGTAGCCTTTGTTTTGGATTTTCGGAGACTTAAATCCCTAAGGTGGGGAGGATGTAATGTCCTAGATTTTTTCATGTATTATTTTAATATTATATGGGAATTCATTCGAGACCAAGAATTGTGACGGCATGCAGTTCTGAGGCCCAGTTATCTCGGAACAAATGTTTGAATTTAATTAAAAAATTAAATAATGCACACGTTTGGTTTTCCTGAAAAACTGTAATAACTCCTTTACTGTTGCTCAGATCAGAAATTTTAGGGCACCGTTGCGTTCATAGTAGCAATTTTACCTAAGGAGAGACCTAACATCGGCTGGCGCATGTCGTTTGTGAAATCTAGTTTTTGGATGTAACTGTAATAAAATATTTAATAAAAATATTTAATTAAATCTTTCTGCAACGAAGTCTCTTAATTATTTTAAATTAATGATTTCACAGGGGATTGGGGTTATAGATCTCATAACCCTGAATTTTTCATGGAGGCACTAGGAAGCTCTGGAGAAAACCTACCAACGCGACGACGACATTCTTGACGAGTTTCACCGGCGACGACGACGCGACGACCAGATCTTCTCCAACAAACATTGTGGATCTAGGTAGGACGTTTGATTTTGATTTTCCTTTTCTCATTCTTGATTCCTACGATGAATACGGACTAATCCACGAACAGATTATCCCACAGATCGATCGTATTTGAGGGAGGGGCTTTGGCGGGGATTTTGGGGAAAATCTTAATCCTTGTGATTTAAATCTATTGATTTGTTTTGGTTTCATCTAATGGCGACAAACCCGGATCATCACGAATAACGATTAAGGTTTGTCCCTCTTGTTTATGGATGAGATTTGTCCCCCATTCATCATGTAGACTTCCCATTCTTTCCCGTGCTTGACGTTCTTAGAAGAAATCAATCTTTGGCATTTTTTTGTTGTCACATTGATCTGAGATTATAGATCCAACCTCGGGATGCTGCTACGGAGCTACGATGGCGATGGAAGTGGACAATTCGGGATAGATTAGATGTTATGGTTTCTCGGTTGTTTTCCTTTAGATGAATCAACCCGTGTTTTTTGAGCCGATTGAAGGTCTGAAACACCTGGATTCAGTGTTAGGATGATTAAACGAATATGGAAATTGAGTTTTGTGGCAAACAAACAAGAGAAATGATATCTGGATGATTGGCTGAGGTGAGCGGATGAAAAACAATGTTCTGTAGAATTCACAACTACACGGCGTGTAGTATGGGCTACACGGCGTGTGTTCATTGGCCGACCACCTGGCATGTACTCCGGTAGTACACGGACACTGGTTGGGTACACGGCCAAGGACATGGAGTATATAACCTTCCCCGGCCAGACCCGGCCAGATACACGGAATACCTAGTGTATTGGTATATGGGCAAGGTGACACGAGTTGAGGACGTGTACGGGAACATGGCTAGCGTACACGGAGCGAACCCCTACACTAGGACCCAGCGTGTAATCCTTCTACATGCTGTGTAGTTACTTTTATACAACAAGTTTTAAGACACGGTCCGTGTTACATGGGCAGTACCCGGAGTCAAGAAACACAGCGTGTGACCCTAATACACATCGTGTGAACTATTTTACATGGATTGATCCATTGGTATTCTATGACATGAGCTAGATTTCTTAGGGTTCGTACCCTTGGTCTTTCCCCTGAAGGTTTATGGTATCATTTCCTACATACATGAGTATGATCCCTTCAGCATTACTTCCTGAAAAGAGTTGTTGGAATCTCCTCTATGAGACTTAGAGCTATATCCTCTATTCCTTATTGGTAACCTAGGTAGAGTTCTTAGTATCGACGTGACCTACCTTACCTGGGTGCCGATCCTCTACTTAGCAGGTTAGTTCAGATTGAGTTTTTGGAATCACCCCATAGCTACTGGTTGTGATCCTCATCTGAATATCATATTCTTAAGTACTTGTAGAGTGGGTTCTCTTAGAACGATTGCTTCTTATCTCTCTCTTCAGACCTAGGAGTGTGTTCTCCCTATTACGTTTAGTGGAATCTTCGAGCTGGATCTTATTGTTGGTTTCGCGATAGTCGATCGAGTATGAGTATATATAGATATTCCTGTTATAAGTTATGTAAACATGTACTGTGTAGAGCTGACTGTATCATTCCTTTGTGGTATTTTGCATTGTTGTATTCCTTTGTGTTTTCGGGGTGTCCTATTAGGTATTGTTATACTCACCCCTACATGGAATTTCCCGCACATGTCATTTCTTGTGTAGACGAGCGAGCCTTTGACGAGATTCTAGGTGGACTAGGACCGGATGGTGGTTAGTGAGACCAGGCAGGCCGAGGTGTGTTCTTACAGCTATGGATTGTAGTCTTAATACCTTTCTTTAAAGGTTGGACATTGTTGCGGACTTTCTTTTGGTGGGCTTGTACTTTTGGCCCAGGGTTTTACATTACTGTTCTTTACATTTCTGTCATACTTTGTTGGTTGGGATCTTTAGTGTATGCATGCATACCCCTTTTCAGATGTTTTTACTTTCAGCTTTGTGGGCTTGTAGATGTGTGTTTGTGTACAGGTTTATAGGCAATGCCTCCCATGTTAGTGACATGCCTACTCGGTACTAGTCACCATCCCCTGGCCTATTGGAGGCGGGCTTGGGGAGTTGTGGCATAAGCCCCACTAGGATGGGTCGTGACAATAAACATGGGTAATTAGTTGATCTAAATAAGATGAAGGCAATTATTTCCTTATTAGAGCCCCAAAATGTCTTTGATATTTAGAGTATCCTTGGTATTTATATATTTTATAAACGGTTCATTCAAAAAATTTAAACATTTTCCTCACATTTAACATCTCTTTCTAGATAGAGGGTGAAATTCATATGGAATGAATAATGGTATTCTTATTTTTATTAGTTTAAATGACTCTGGACATTGGTTCATATTTTGATCTTAGCTAAATGTGATAAAGGGTAAGTGGTTTTTTGTGATTCGTCAATTTCTAGTTCAGTTTCATTATAATGATTTATGATCATGAGGTATCTTATGAATCTTTTCAGTGTCGACGATATAACAATAATTACCCCACTCATGAGTTAGAGCTCACTATCGTTATGTATGTATATGGGTGTTTGAGGAACTGTCATATAAGGGAAATGTTCATAGTATTTTATGAACATAAGATTTTTAGAAATATATATTCTCAATAAATAATTTAATCTAAATCCAAGGTGGTGGGTGGAATACCTTAATACATTTGAATTTGATATCGCCTTCACCTTAGGGAAGGGGAATTTAATTGAAGACACTCTTACCAGGAATGTACCTTCACGGTCTATTTTAGAATCGAAGGAAGTGTGGAACCTTGTGGGGATTTTTTCTCAATAACATATGGATTTTTTAAAGGATGTTAAAGGCATGGTTTTAAACATTGTTAATTAATAATAATCTCTTCTTCATTCTTTTCTACAATGTTAGATGTATGATAAATAATTTAGTGTAATTACATAAATCATGTGTGGTATGGTGATTTTATCTAGTTTTTCTCTATCTTTAAATTGAAATCTGTGTTTTGTGAATTATTTTCTTATCCCTACAATAGTGAGGATTTAATTTTGGTTTTATTTTCATAGTTGTTCATGGGATATTAATCAGATAACTAAAATAATATATTCTAACATGGGAGGAAAATTCTAATTTCCAGGTATGAAGTATGACATTGTTGAGTATGTGTCCTTTAATTACATATTCCAAAAAAATAAATAAAGAGCATAAAAAATATTCTAGTTTTTTAAATACTCTTACGATGCTAGTCTAGAAATGATAAGAGTTATCAAGGGAATTTATACTTTTAGTAGCATGGACTGTATGAGGGAGAATTGATATCTTAGTTATGGTGGATCAGTTGACCTATTTAGCTCATTTCATTGTGGGAAGGGGCACTAGTAAAGTTGAACATCTTTGTAATTTGTATGTGCAGATCTTATGAGTTTACATGGGATGAATACTATTATTGTTTTGGAGATGGATAGAAGGTTTAAATTATTATTTTTTGAGTATTGTTCAAGAAGAAGTGGGGACTCTGGTCAATTTTAGCAAAACTTATCATCCACAGATAAACAATTTAATAGAGAATGCTATTATGATCCTAGAGTATATTCTCTCTGAATATTTCATTTCTTTTGGAGGATAATGGGACATTCATCTTGTAGTGGTTGATTTTTCTTATAAAAATATTTATGATATTCTAATCAGAATGTATCCTTTTCAGTATTTGTACAGTTTCCCATGTAGTTCCCTCACATTGTTGGGTAGAGGTGGGTGAAGCTACATTAGTGAAACCGAGATTGGATCAAGATATGTATTCAAGGATTTGACATATACATTAGTTTTTTTATAGAAAGAAATTTATGGTAATATTATAAAAATCCATGTTTCTTACCATTGTAGTTTTCCAAAGGTTATTGTGTTATCTTCAATGTTTCCCCTTGGATGGGTCAGAGTTGACGTGGAAAATAGGGAAAGATGGATCTGAGTTATATAAGACTATTTGAGGTAACAAAGAATTTTGGGAAGGTTTTTCATTGTTTATGTAACATCCCATGTTTTATAATAGAAACACTATATTCAATAAGATACTTGATACACTACATTGAGCATAAACGAACAAAAAAATATTGTTATTTAAATGTTATCATTATAACCCATTAATTGGAATGGGGAGAATTAATAGTATTAACTATATTAGGGTAAAAGGGGTTTTAAAATGTTTATAATTAATTAATTGGTTTACAATTAATTAAAACAGAATGTGAACCCCTTTTTAAATAAAAGGAAATGTTTTTCTAAAAAACTATTTAAATTCATATAAATGAGTTTATAAAGTATTAAAATCACACTTGTTTATTTTAATTAATGAAATATAAACTCAATATATTCAATTTAATTCATAATATTCATAATATATGTTTTTTAGACATGACATAAGAACATATTCTATTTTTTAGATAAAAGAAGGATTTCTCGAAAAAAAATCATGTTTTGCGACCTTTTTATGGAAGAAAATATATTAAATATTGTTTTTAACAATTTTATAAGATATATTAGAAAAAAAAATTTATTATTTTTATGTGGGACATAAAATTTTACTTTGGATAATTTTTCATAATTAAGTGATAATATTTAATTTTTAATGAATAGTAAAAAATACTAAATTTTAACTCAAAACATATTTTTAATCTAATTTATTTATAAAGTTAGATTATACATTTAATTTTTTTAATGAATAATTATATTATATTTTTATCATTTTCTTAAATTTAATTGAGTTGAACCAATTTCATGTTGAAAATAGATTTAAAAACATTTCAATCATTTAATCATTTCACTTTAAAACCCCGCTTTTTAGTTTAGCTGCAAATTTAAATATAAATATCATTTTACTAATTTTTTGAATTGAACTAAATAAAATGAATTCCATATTTTTAATAATACGGTAAAAATTTGTCTATAAGGCCAATTTTACGTTTTTTGTTTTAAAAAGTTACCATGGTAAAAAAATATTTAAGGTAAAAAAGTAAAATTATGACAGGGGATAAAATTAAATGTTAAAATCTTAACATGCTTAAAAACTAAAAAAAAATTAAGAGTTATTGAGCTGTGAATCGACCTAAAAATGTCTATAAAACATTAATTACAATGAAAAATCTTCTAATTTAATTCCACCTTCATATGGTTGGAGTTTAATATAAGATAATCAATAAAATAACCACTTGAACCCACCTCTCCTCACATAAAAATACCACCTCTCCATATCTCATATTAGAACCACAAAGCCTGGTAGCTTTTAGAACCACTTCCCAAACCTCTTCTCCTTACCCCCCCCTCTTTTACGTGCTTCTGGTCTCACTAAAAGGCCAAACCCAAGGTCTTATAGGGTCTTTCAAGGGGAGGGGGATATTTAAGAGGTAATTTTCTCAAAGTACATCTCTTAATTTATTTTCATTGTTTACTTTCTTCTCACATCCATCATTCATAAATTTATGATATCTCCAGATTCAGGTATCTACTATAGTTTTAATTTTATAATGGAATATATCATACCCATTTAATTTCTCATCTTCTGTTATTCAAATAAATAAATTTATTATCCAAGTTAGGTCTGTTATTCTCCTCCGTGATTAATGTTTTTGTTCCATTTCCATTACCCCATTCTTGTCTGGTGTTCAAATTATTTTTTGGTTTAAATATTTTTTAAATATGTATATTCTTACTTATTTTATATTCCATATATTTTATATTAAAAATACCTTCATTCTTTCCATATTTTTTGTTATAGAATAACTTCTTTTTTGGATCTGTGGACTATCACCTCCTCAAAATGATGTGATTCATTCACACCTAACATAAAATTTGTTAAGTATTGTTTTAGTAAACATATATGATATAAATAAAATATTCATTATTATTTAATTATGATATATATTAATAAATATTTACAGTAATTTCATTTACTTTTGTTTTTTCAATATGACAGGAAAAAAGATAATGTTGTTCATGTATACGTACGACCTACTGTCTCAATGAATGATGTTTTTAGATCATCTTCAAAATATTATTAAAAATACATATATAATTAACATATAATATATTTATATCACATTTTATATTTTTATATGATTTAATTATGACCTCATGGACTATTGACATCATACCAAGTTCATTTTCGGTAGAAGTAACGAATATCGACAAAACATATAACATAAACATAAATAATTATGTAATTTTTAAACATGGTAAGAAGTGATATAAAATGAAAAATAAATATAAAAATTTTCTCAATGAATTATCAATTAAAAAAATTATTATTTAGGAATACCAATGAATATACGAGATGAGTGGTGCTGAGGGTAAGGGATTTTTTAACTCAATTTCAATTTAATGGTTTATACATCTACTTTGATGATATTATTTTGAAAATATTATGTTTGGAATCAATTTCTATTAGTATATATCCTATTTAAAAAAATATTTTGTATGGATATACTATTTCTACCTATAATCACCCAATCTATAAATTCTTACGTCATTGGTATTAACTTTGTAATGATTTACTCATCTCACTTTTTACCTATGTGAGATATATGCATTATTTACCACTAATTAATATTTTGTGATTTATATATAATGAAATTTAATAAACAATATTATTAATAACTTTATCATCATGTTATTATATGTTTCATTTGATTATTTTTACTAGTATTTGTTATACAATATGACGGGTTACAAGTGATATGGAAAATTATTAACCCAATTTGAATTCTTTAGGTTAAAATTCTATCTCGTGATTATATCAACCTATGATTATGTGAGAAATGAATTTTGGATATATTATATTGTATTTATACTTTTTTTTATTGATTTTTAGTGAATAAAAATAATTGATCTCTTTGATTAAAAAAATGTTCTTCAAAATGTACTCCTTAACTAAAACATATTTTAGAATGTTTTAATGATTTATTATTATAAATAATTTACAATAATGTCCATGTTTTCAAAATGGTTTTAAGGTTATATTTTAAGGCCATGAATGCTTTAAAAATTAAATTCCTTTCAAATGTTTCATGGTGAAATTGGATAAATTGATTCAAAAATCTACTTTTTTAATTTTTTAATTGGGTTTTGAGAATAGATTGATTATATCAATATCAGGAAAAATATGTTGTGGATTTTTTACCCATTATAATTTTCTTATGTTTTATGATTATTTTTTAATTCTTGGTAATTTATTATGTATATGGGTAGTTCTTTGTTAAAACGAGGGTGGGTGAGCCCATGATAGCTCTCCAATGCACTGGATAATGAGACAGAGTTAAACTATACTGTTGCTGCTAAGCAATTTAGGGTATATACTGTGATGGGTATTCCCAACGTAACCATAAAGATTCTCTCTATGTAGCTGTGCAATCTACAATGTTAGTATGATATGGATTCCACAAGTTTCCTTTAGGATTTATTATTTCAATGAGTTTTTTAGGAATCTTATTATTTCCTGAGGTATGATAAAGAGCTTATGTTTTTGTGGGAGACGATTATGATTTTATGAATTTTTTTCTTGAGTTTAATATATTCATCGAGTAACAGTTTCATTTCATATTTTATATCCTTTACTATGATTTTTGTGCTCATATAATGTTTTTTGAGATGTTTTCAATGTGGTATGAGGATGGTTAAGTGAAAAGAATAAGTCAATAATATTGTTATCAGTAAACGAAATCATTTCTTATTTTAAAATGTTTTAAATTTTGAAAAAATGGATTGTGAGTAAAAGTGTAAACTTATAATATTTGAGTTTTTAAGTAATAGTTATGGCCTAATTCTATAAAACTATAAACATGAGAAGATCCTCAATAAGATTTACCAAATTACCTAATAATTATGTAATGATTAAGGCTGGTCCTTATAGTTGGTATTAATAGAAAGGATGGGCATCTTAAAGATTATGAGTTTTGGTTAAAAATATAGAAAGTTTTTTGACTATTATTTACAATAATACATTATTCTATAACTACTTTAGATTGATAAAATTAGGTTACAAATTGAAGGAAGAGGATCTCAAAAAATACTCATATATCTTCTAGATGACTTTCTTGCAATAATTATTGTAATGTTGTATTCAGATGATTCGAAAAAAAATTCTATCATACAACTCTCAAGAAAATAGTTGTATGAGATATCAAACACCTACTCAAGTACCATCATTGATCTTGGGTTCTTTTTAATCAAATCTTATTTTTTCAATATTATTATATTTTCAAAAAAAGTAAATATTATCAAGGAATTTAATATGTTTTACCTTGTCATAATATTATGATGCATATTATTATTTTAAAAATGTTACTAAAGAAGGAGACCCTTATGCATCCTATTTTTACTTTATTTTAAAATATATTATTTCAACACATACTTGAGGAATTTTAAAAGGACCATTGATTGAATATTTTATCTCAAACACGATCAGAATATTTTATAAAAATTAAGCCTTAATTATTGTTTTAAAATTATATGGAATACAAGATTATTTTCTAAAACTATTTCACTGTGAACACCTATACGACCCACATTCTAGTAGGTGTATTTAGATAATGGAAGCTAGTGATTTTGAAAAATCTATAAATAATTGTTGTAATTATTGGACCATCTATATTGGTGAACAAAATGATGATGAAACTGGGAAGACACCATGATCATTGTATGATGTTATTTCTTTTTGGGATATTTTTATTAAATCATCTGCATATGAAATGAGAAATTGAACAATATATAAGATATCATTAGTAAATATATTCATGTAATTATATGTTGGGATGAAAATGAATGGTGTGAAATATCGTTTGAGGCTAAAATAGGTAATTGTTATTTTAGTGGATTTTATATTATATTGGTAATTTTATATGAAATATATTCCTTTGGAAAAAGAACAACATGCAGAGTGTGTGACAACCTATCATTTCAGAAAAGTTTATAGAAATTGAACCCACAACCGAAGGGAGACATGGATTTATTTCTTACAATTATCCTACTTGATGTTTTTAGTTTGAACAAAATTTCCTTTTTAATTCAATTAGTTGATGGAATATGAATATGTTGATTTTGGGGACTTTTGTTTTATCAAATGGATACCCTTGGTATTGGAAAAGGATTTTGGGATTGAGTGATAAATGTATTTTTGGAATACATTAACATTTTGGGGAATTGTCTATGGTGAATGTAAGTAGAATGATATCAAATTTTATATGAAGTGTAATGGTTGAATTCTAATTTGGAAGAATCTATGTTTTTATTATGAACATGTGGTGGTTTGGGTTATTTATCCAAATGATTAACCAATCATGGACAATATGTGATTTGAGAAATTATATTTTTTTTTTGGGACATTGAGAGTGATCGATTTTATTTGTATATAAATGTTATAATTAATCTTGGAAAACTGTGTAATCAATGTTTTTTAGTTTTATGTTTCAATCATAGTTTTGATTATTTTTTGGGATATTTTTATTGAAATTATTTATTTAATGGTATATATTGAATGTTTGGTATTACAAATTAATTTTAGAGATTAAAATTAGTTTTTCATCATTAAATGGTTTATTAATTTTAGATAATTGTTTTACCTTATCCTAACCATGTTGTCTTTGGTTATTGTTTCATGATAAGAGAAATATAAAATTAAACATTTGTGGGTTATGAAATTATATAGATTTTTATTCATCATTAATGCACATCATTTAGAGAAAAATATTAGTGTGTAATAGAAATTGATTAAAGGATGAACCTATAATTTTAGAGTAAGTATATTTCATTATTTTCTTAGTATAAGTATTAAAATTATTCTTCAATTCAATTAAAAGGATCCAACTAAAACAGTATCTGATTTCATTACATAACGGGAAATCAATGACCATTTAATCCAATAAAAAATTAATAATTTTTTTATTGTTAAATTTATCTGGGTGATATTTCTTATTACTCTCCATCAAAACATGATGGTTAATTTTCTCTTCCATATCCATGTCTTTTTACATGGAACCATAGTATTTGTCTTCTTATATGATCTTTTTGAAAATATTTATTTCATTTGATGTGGTAGTTTTTTATTCATTTTTTTGCTGTGAGATTGTAATAAAAGTATTAATAAGAGTCATACCTTAGTTATCAACCCAATATTTAAATTTTAAATATAGATTTTAATAAATTCATGAGTATTTAAAATCCTATCTTTTAAGAAAGAAACACCATGTTTGATAACATACATGATATACTACATCAAGATTAAATGAAAAAATAAATATTATTATTTAAATGTTACCATTATAACCTATATGTTGGAAGGATGAGAATGAATAGTATTAAATGAATTATGAAAAAATGTTTTACACATGTTTATAATTAACACATTGGTGAAAATTAATTATAAATGATTGTAAAACCATTTTTAAATAAAAGGAATTATTTTTCTAAAAATATATCTTAATACAAATAAGTGATTTTATAATGTAATAAAATCACTCCTGGTTGGTTTTATTAATGATATATATATATATATATGTAATATTTCCAAAATAATGTTTAATATTCATTTTATATGTATTATATACATGATACAAGATGAAATTTAATCTTTTAGACAAAAGAAGTATTTCTCCAAAAAAATAATGTTTTACCGCCTTTTGATGGGGAAAATATTTTAAATATTATTTTTGAAACTTTTATAAGTTATATTTGAAATAATAAAATTATTATTTTGGATGAAGTCATAAAATGTTACTTTGGATACATTCTTTTTATTTTTAGGATAGAATTTCTTTTTTAATGAATAGTGAACCTATTGTATTTTAAATTAAAGAATGGTTTTTTATCTACGTTGTTTATATTGTTAGATTGTTATTTTAATTTTTTTTAATTTCAAATTACATTAAATTTTTATAATTTTGTTCAATGTAAGTAATTGGAATAAATTTCATTTTGATGACACATTTAAAAACATTTCAGACTATTGAACGTGTCACTTTAAAAACCCGTTTGGTAGTTTTGTTAGTAGAATTAATTTTTAATATAATATTACAAATTATTTTAATTTAAATAGGTAAAATGGATTCAATATTTGTAATAAAGAGGAACAAATTATTTTTTAATATTAACTTAATCATTTGGTATTAAAAATATACCACGGTAAAAAGAATTTTTTACTTTAATAAAAGTAAATTTTGGACGAGGGATAAAATTAAAATTTAATAACTCAACCTACCTAAAAACTACAACATTTGTTGAGTGTTTGATTTTTTTATTGAACCTAACAAACCTATAAAACATTAATTATAAAACAATTTTTTGTATTTTAAATCCACCTCTATATGGTTGGTTTTTAATATAAGATAATTAATAGACTAATCACTTGAACCCACTCTTATAAGTATGAATACCAAAAATACACCTTCAATTTTCAAACCACAAAGACTTTTATATCCTAAAATATCTTTCCAAACCAATCCTCCTCACTCTCCCAATGTCCAGGAGCTTTTGTCATCACAAAAAGTAAAACCCACGGTCTTCAATGATCTTTCAAGGAGGGGATATTTAAGAGGTAATTTTCTCAAAGTACCTATCTTAATTTCTTTTCTTTTTTATAATTTCGTCTCACATAATTCATACATGAATGCTTGATAACTCTAGATTCATTTTCAAAATGTATTTTTAGGTTTATAATATAATATCTTATACGAATTTCATTTCTCACCTCCTCTCATTCAGAGACACAAATTTATTATCCATGTTATATCGATTTATTCACTTCCGTTATTAATTTTTTTGTTCTTTTTCCATTACCACATTCATGGATAGTTTTTAAACTATTTTCAGCTTAAATAATATTTAAAATTTATATTATAACTTATTTCATTTAAAAATGGAAATTTTATATTAAACATACCTGCGTGCTTTCCAATTTGTTGTTATATGATTACTTCATTTGCGGATGTGTGGACTACTGCCTTCTCAAAATGATGTGATTCATACACACATCACATGAAATGTATTAAGGATTTTTTGTATAAATATATGATATAAATAAAATATTAATTATACTTTAATGATATTATACATGTATACATATGTACATACATATCATTTAATTTTTTTTATTAAATACAAAAGTATAAATAAAAAAACATTCATGGATACATACATCCTACCATCTCCATGAACGGTGTTTTTATTTTGTATTAAAAATACTAGTATAAATAAATATATAATGAATATATAATATATTTATATCATTTTTTATATTCTTGAAATGATTAATTGCTGACCTCGTGGACTATTGACATCATATGAAGTTCATTTTCGACTCAAGTACCAAATAATGACAAAACGTCTCATAAAACATAAATAATAATGTAATTGTTATAACATGGTATGGAGTGATATGAAATTAATTATAAACATAAAAAGGTTTTAAATGAATTTTTAATTAACCTATGTTTATTGCTTTGTAAAATCAAGGAACATATGAGATGAGTGGGACTCGAGGTAAAGAATTTTTTCTAACTCAATTTCCATTCTTTAAGCTATACATATGTTGATTTTGATGAATATATTATGTGTGGGATCAATTTTTATTTTTCAATATTGTCTGTACACTACTATTTGTGTGGATATACTATTGTTATATATAATCACCCCATTAATAAATTCTTACGTCATTGATACAAACATTGTAAGGATTTACTCGTCTAACTCGTTACCTCTTTGAGATATCTGCATTATTCACCACTAATTACTTTTTGTGATGTATATATAATGAACTTTGATTTAAAATATCATTTATATATTTATCTTAATGTAATGAAATTTATTATTTGATTATTATGTCTTTTATGGGTTATATGATTTGATAGATTACAAGTGGTATAGATATTTCTTAACCCAATTTCCATTTATGAGGTTAAACATCTATTTATAGATTATATCATCTTATGATTATGTAATAAATTAATTTTATATATATTATATGTTATATGTACTTTATCAATGTGGATTTATAGTGAATACACATATTATATCTATTTTATTAACAAAATGATCTTTGTAAGGGACTCCTTAACTAAAACATCATTTTAAATGTTTGAATGACTTATTCCTATAAATCGTTCCCATTAATTTACATGTGTTGAAAATGGTTTTAAGGATATGTTTATATTGACATTGATGTTTTAAAATTATTATTTCTCTCAAAATTTTCAAGGTGGTAAAGAACGCTTTGATTAAAAGAAATATTTTTAAATGTTTTAATTGTGTTTTGAGAATGGATTTATTAAATAAATATATTAAAAAATATCTTCTACAAATGTTATTTTTACATTAATATTTTTTTATGTGTTATGGTTTGGTTTTTTTCTAGGGAATTTCTTTTTTATATAGGTGGATCCATGATAAATCGGGGGTGGGTGAGCTTGTGACGGCTCTCCAATGCATGGGGTATTGAGACAGATTTAAACGATAAGTTTTATTCTATGTGATTTAAGAAATATACATTGATGGTTATTCCAAATGTAACCATTTATGTTACTCTATATATATCTTTTAAAGCTACACTATGTGTGCGGTATTTATTCTACAAGTTAACTTTATGATTTTAAATTCTATGATTTTTTTATGAATCTTATGATTTCAAGAGGTATGTTAAAGAGCTTATGTTTTTATGGGTGAAAAGAATGATTTTGTGAAAAGGTTTTATTGAGTTTAAAATATTCATAGACTAGCAGTTTCATTACTTATTTAATATACCTTACTGAGATTTTTTATCTCATCTGATGTTTTTTGAAATATTTTTCACAAGGTATAAGTAAGGGTAAGAGAAAAAAAGAAGTCGAGAATATTTTTATAAAAAGAGAAATTAAGTTCTATTTTAGAATGATTTATATTATGAAAAAATGGATAGTGATTCAAAGTAAAAACTACTAATATTTGAGTTGTTATGTAATATTAATGGATTAATTCATTAAAAAATAAACTTGAAAGGATTATTAATGTGAAATCTTGACTTAACTCATGATTATGTAATGTTAATGGTCAGGTCCTTAAAGGTTATCATTGTTTAGTTGGTTGATAGAAATTAATAATGTTTTAGATATATCACAGATCAAGAAAAACCATCGTGACTCCAATCATGTTTAGAGTTAGAAAGAGACTGAGTTAAAGATAGATGGTTCTTTTTTGGTGCTACCATTAGAGATCATTAACTCTCAATTAAAAGTATTTCAGGGGAATAGAATATTTTTGGTCAATGTTTTATAGATGCATGAATCATATTCTTTTAAGACTTGATATCATGGGTCATTGCTATGGGATTTATAGCCTCACCTAATTGCTGGACTTCATTCTTCTACTTTACATCCCATGTATATAAATTATTGTGGTGGGGATTTTTCTACATCATTTTAACTATGTTCAAGTATCTCACTTATCTTATTTAGCTTTATTATTTAGTTGGGTGTGTCATGGGACTCCTGATGATGGAGAACATTTGTTAAGAAAAATTACCTGATGTTTTTGATTTGTGAGGGTTTAAAGAAACGGTGTCCTAGTATAAACGTGTTAGTATCATTTCTGGGTTATTCATGATTTTATAGAATTAATTAGGTGTTTTAAGATTCATTTAATAATATATAGTTTTGCTGTCTGTAGAAAATTTACGTAATGTGTAAGGAGTACAGGATGTGTATTTATAATCAGGATCAAGTAATGAGTTGAGTACACAGAGCAAATAATCACATCCCATGAAAGGGTTACACAGCATATAATTATAAAATAACTATTATTAATAATGAGGTGATTATTTTTTCCTTGTATAAGAATCATGTGTATTACACAACATTTAAAGGTGTTACATGCCTTGTAAATCATGCATCCTGGGATAATAGAGAATTATATCAGTTGATTATTATTTTATAATTCCACACACCTCCTTTATCTGGACTAATAACCTTCTTTAGGTGAATTTTGGAGCCTCCATTCATTTTCGAATGAATCATTCAGTATTGGATCATCAAGTATGTTGAGTTTAATATCTCAAGGTAAGTGATAATTTCTACTTCTTCATTACATTTTATCAGGATAACTTCGTATCATTTCTTGGTTAATATACATTTATTCATTTCCTATTTCCATTCTAGATCCATTTTGTGGTCTTTTTATAAGGGTGTACTTTTTGTTGGATGTGGTGTGGTGGGTGTGAATTCTTCAGGAATGTTGTGGTATTTCTTCTTCAATGACCCTTCATAGAAATAAATCAATTATGAAATTTCTAGATTGATTCCATGGACTCCATATTCATTTTTGGTAACATTCTTACGGGGGATTCTATTAAGGGTGTTTAGAAACCATGTTTTGAGGGAGGTGGTTCCATATATAGAATGTGTTGGTGAACTACATTTTTCTTGTTTTGATAAAAAATAAAAAAAATTCTAGATTTTTTGATTTTGTTTATGTGTTGGGAAATAGGTTTTGGTAAAAGGTATTTTTCCCCCAATATTGGTAAATGAAAAGGGTTTTTCAGAGTATTTTTCAATGGTTTTATAAATTTGTTTTCAATTAACTATGTGAAAAAATAGATTTATTAAATAGTTTAGAAAATATAGTGAGTGAAATCCCTTTGGTATATAGGTGGAAGATATTGTAAAAGGTCACATCCATTGTCATGGGTTCTCTAATGGCTATTTCCTCTTCCCGCTTGCCTTGTTGTTCAAGGGACTTGTTATAAATATTAGTGGGTTTACTTTTTAGGGTGTTCCACTCTACTCTTGACTCAATGAATATGTACAGGGACATGATTTGAGTGATTTCATATGTTAGATATGAGTTTCATAGAAATCCTACACTGGTGTGATCCTTAGTGTGTTGTTACCTATGCTTCTTGGTTGATTTAGGCTATTTTTGTTTATAATATTTTGATTGTACTTCCATGTATTTTACTTGATATGTGATGCATGATTTTTTAGTAAATATATATATATATATAATGGTTTGAAATAGATTTAACCTATTTATTTAGAAATATGGAAAATGGGTAAATTAAAATTTTTATCCTTTCACTATAAAAAAATGTGAACCTGTATAATATGCCTTGTTTTTAATTAAAGTTGGGAATGAATTTTTTAGTTTATAGAGTCTTGATATGGAACACCTGGGTGAGAACCTACAAATACTATTAGCTCACACCCTCTGTACCCCTTTGAAAGTGTGTACTCCTAGTTATAACATTTGATGAATGTAATGGAGAGGTGCTATAGTGAGATGGGTGGGTTATTTTCAGTTGGGTTTGGGGAGACAGATGGTCAGATAGTGCAGGTTTTCCCACACAATTATATAGAGATAGTTAGAGTTTCTATTTTAGTTTCACCATACTTTCTTATTGGACTAGCCTCTTATCAATTTTTTATTTCCATTTCATTTGATTCACTTTCATTAAAACCATCCGATTATAAAATATATATTCAATTTTTATTACATCTTTTAATTCAATACATGTGTATATATGAATGTTTGTTGATACATGTTGGGATACATCATTCTCTATGTTTTTTTGATTCGCATATGTTATTCACCAGCCTAGGATGACCGTGAACACCATTCATGTATGTGGAGAATCAGGTAGAGTGTATGTATTGAGAGGGTATCTAGGTTAATATCATACAAAAATACTTTAATAAAATTCAAAGGCTCTCACATAATTTAAAAATGGATTGGTAAACTATATAGGAAAAACATATCGAAAATAGAATCTAGTCTACCAAGGGATTCAAGGATAGTGCATAGTTAGATTAAATTTGATGAAAAATCATGTTGGCTTATATGATGATTATAAATGATATATTACCTTATTTACACCTTTTAATTAAACCCCCTTATGGGTGCCTTCTCCCCCCATTTGGCCCCATGTTCCCTAAGACATTCGATATCAATTTTTACGCCTCCTATGGTGATTATCAAGATATTTATTAATGATTATGGCTATTTTCATAAGGTAGCCTCATCTATTCATTATCTTATTTTATTTACCTTATTTTCCCCTCTTTTTACTTCCCTAGTTTTTCTTTTTTTCATATAGTTTCTTATATTTCATATAATAATAATGGTATCCTCTTGTTTAGGGTATTTTTTTTGGTATATAAGGCTTTCCTGACCTTGATAAGGTTGATAAATTCCATGGATTTTTGAGGTAATGAATTGAAATGATGTTCATACATCCATATTTTATTAAATGTAATTCCATGAATACGTTCTCTGTATTTTACTATATCATCCCATAATTTTCATACATTTATATTGAAATCTAATAGATATATAACAATTGCATTTCATTTCGAACTACAGCTGAAATCCTTTATGTCTAGTATCTTTGGAAACATGAAATCACTATAAAACGGTTCATAAAATATCAAAATCATATCCCACTTATTTCATCATTACTAGAAACGTTCTCAAAAAATCATTCTTGATACCTTTTATCAGAACCTAGGGAAAGATAACATAAGAAAATAGTGAGGCCAGATGGCCTATAAGGGTAAAAAAGGTAGATATCAATGATTACATAATAATTTTAGAGAATATAGGTATAATAACAAGACCTTAATGTTATAAAACCATAACCTATATATTAAAGATCATAATCTTATATAAAAGAATAAAACATGGAAGTTTCCACAACCTTAATCATTTTGGAATGAAATATCATGACCCATGATATCTTAACAGAGGAATAATACATCACAATGTGGAGCACACATATCCATGGAAAATTATTTCTTCTTCTTTCAAGGCTTATTTCAATGGAAATCATAGAGGAATTTTTCACTCCGAAAACCATTTCAGTATTACAGGTTCACTCCAATAACTATAACAGTGGGGAGAGTGCCTTATTGAACTATTTTTACTCTATATTCTATATCTGTTTATCTCCAAAGATATTAATCTTTGCCTAATGTATTGGACAGAAATATAGTCCCCACCAATAATTTAATTAAAATCACATTTATGTGTTCTAAAAGATCATAAACAATTAATAATATTTTAACCCTTCAAAAAAAGTGATTCGTAAAATTTTTATCATTTCATCATAGTATAACTTATGGAATAGAAATAGTCTTTATGAAAAGAATTCACTATATTTGTAAACCATCAAAGGGAATAATAATGATGGAATCCTTTGATCATATCCCAAATAAATCATTAGTAAAATCAAGTTTTCTTTTCTTTGATGAACATACATTCAATTAGAAGTACAGTAAACCATTCTTGTAGAAAATTGCCCTTCCATTTTGAAATAACATATGAAATAAAATAAAAAATTATAAATGAAAAAATTTAATTTTTAATTAATCATATAAAATTAGAATTTAATATTCAAATAGAAAATTATTCAATATAGTGGGATAAGTTTTTAATATTATATAAGTTAAAAAACAATCCTTCAATTATTTTTTTAGAAAAGACCTATAGTAACCTGTTTTGAATATAAAGAAAATATCACATTAAATATATTTTTAAAAAATTAATGAATGTTTCAAATGAATTTAAAAATCCATAACAACATTGTAAAAAAATCATTAAATAATTTTCTTACAACTTTTAATAAAAAAATTCTTAATCTCAAATAAAACTAATGTAGGGTTTTTCTGAAGAAACAATTTTAGTCACCAGAGTACATAAAGAGAGAAAAATAAAATAAAACAGTGTATTTTCAAAATATGAAAATGGAGAAGAAAATTATTCAGAATCATTATAATTTTATTAAAATATTTCATCATTTTCACATAATCATAAACAATCTCTATAAAAAATTAAATTGTAGAATAAAACCCATTACCTATGTTCTCCTTACTTTATATGAACTATAAAATCCTTCATAATAAATTTAAATTTATTATAATTAAATGAAAGATTAATTTTCATACAAATAGTCTCATATATGATACTTTTAAAAATTTTAAACACCTTCATATATAAATAATTCCTTATTAAAATTATCATTTCTGCATGTCAACACTTATGTATATCATGATTATTTTAGTTGATAAGTTATCTTCCATGTAAATTAATTGAGATACATTATACAATTAATATTAACCATGATATAAATATCATATAGATTATTTATGTACATGTTATAATTCATCCATAATATTTTGTGATAAAAATGAATTACACTGTTCATAGAGATGGTGGGCTATACGCACACATGAACACTAATTTTATTTTTCATTGAATGGAATGAAAGAAATGTAAATATTTATTATTTATTTCATGATAATTATATTATCATATATATATATTATATAATAATTAAGTTCTTCATCATTTAAAACAACAAAAAATAGGAATTAAAAATGAATCACATCTCTTTAAGAGGGTGGCAGTCCACACGTATGTACCAACGAAAATATAGTTTCCCAAAGAATTAGATAGTATGTAAAGAAGATGTGATATTATAATTAAATATGTATAATTATTTCATAAATATCATATATATGTATATATATATATATACATTAACACCAATTTTAATAAACATCTATTAAGGATGGTGATGGAAAATGAATTGTATCGCAATGTGAAGATGATTAGACATATGAACAAGAAGGGTGATACATTCACTTCTCCACTGATAGAAAAGAGGAAGAATAATGGTTTTTACTTAAAATTAATAACACCTAATAATATTGATGATAATGAATATATTATTTTATTTTAATTATCCAATATTTATTGGAGGTAAATATGGGATGAAAAGAAAGTGATTGACTAATATGTTTACCTCTTCATTGAAATAAGTCCATTAGATATCATGTAGATGGATATAGGTTTGGTCATTTCAAAAGAAAAGAACCACTATAATGTGGATAGGGAAGTTGAGAAGATAAAATAGTATTATTTTTTCAATATATAATTTACAATGTCATCTAGATATATAAGGGATGAGGCTCCCATTTATAATGAAGATGAGGGGAAATTTTGGATATTTTCCAACGATTATACTTTAATAAATTCATTTTCTTAAAAATTTCCTCTAAATTCCAATGTATTAACATCTATGGTTAAATGGATTTTTAATTCATTCAACAAATAGAATCTATATATGTTTTTGTGTCTTTTTAAACATTATCATTTTGATTAACCATTAGTTGACAATTTTAATTTTAAATTGTGTAACAAATGATTCAACATTAATGTGATTTATTTTTTACTTATAAAGTAAAAAATGGTCAATAAAAAAATAATTAATAACTTTTTACACATTACCATGTAAATATTTTCTTATTTAAATATTTTTGTTATTAAAATATAATTTTGTAAAATATTATATTGATAAGGTATCATCATTGAAAATTAAAAACTATTCATTTAAATTGACCTATAGGACATAAATAAAAACCATGAACTCAAATATAATTTCTTAAAATATAAATAATATCACATATTACACTATAAAAATGATTTCAAACTATAAATTACACAAATTATATGCATTTTAATTATTTTTAAGTCATTTATTTCATTTTGTTTAAGTAATTGAATAAATAATATATTAGTGTTGTGTCATAATTTGGCGTAATTTTATAATACCTAAAAATTAGATATAAATTACAATGAAGAATATAGTATCATTATTCAAAAAATGGATATTAATATCATATCACAACTAGTTTTTTCCCTATATGATCACATAAGGCCTATTTTAAACAAAGAGATTGATATATTTTGAGTTTCTTTGATTTACATAATATATAAATAATTTTTCTGGAAAAAGTTCCATTTAACTAATATATTTAGAGAATATAGTGATAAGGGTATAATTTACCTTATCTAATAAGAGTTGAGAGGAAAATTTATGGCTTACCACTTGTTTTTTATCTAGATTAACCTAATTAAACCTTTATTGAGGTGATAAATGTTACCATGGTCAATAATTTTATTGAACAAAAAATAAAAGGTGTATATTTTTTAATTTTCTCCTTATAATTATAAATAAGTGATTTATTTCATATAAATAAATCAGAATAAATTTCATTAATTAATTTTAATGAAAATACTTAAAATGTGACATTAACTACTTTTTAGAAGGAATAACTTTTTCTGAATAAAACTAGATATATTTATATTGTATGCATATAAAAAACATATTGCATGAATGTTTTAAAAAATTTATCATGTAAATAATATATAATTTTCATTAAATTCATTCACTAATAGTGAGAAGTTTAATTTATTAATATATAAAAACATTATGCACATTAAAATAGACTTTTTACATTGCATTAATATTTAAATATAATTTTTTATTTTAATTCAAAGAATATGATTAGAAATAAATTGATTTTAAAAATTTACGTGCAGCATATATTTAATAAAATATTTTTCACCATTTATTACCATCAACCCGACATGTAGAAAATAACAGAAAGATAATATTTTAATAATTATATGTGGTTCATCTAAACTTGTTGTTGCATGTAACATCTGTTATCAAAAAAATATTATTATTTTAGTATAAATATTTTATAAAAACATTGGGTGATACATTCCAACCCCATAAAACCAGTTTCTCCCTTTAAATTCAACACTCTAATAAAAAATAAGTATACATATACCTCATCACATATTCAGGTTCCCATATATATTCCTCAAATTGGTGGTTTCACCACAAAACATTAATATAGTGAGTAGTCTTATTTCTGATCACACTCTCCATGTAATCCCTAATCAATATAAGTTGTTCATCATTAAAAATATATTACTATTGAGTAAATACCACTTAGTTCAATTCATGTGAATGATCAAGTATGTACTTTTTTAGGATAAATATATGGAACAACTCATGAACATTTGAGAGATTCGGTGAAAATGCCAATTGATTGGTTGTTATCCCTATAGGATCAATAATTTAAAAATACAAAATAATCCTAGTTCTTATATTTCCCTTCATTCCAACATTAATAATTTTATTCCTTGTATATATCAACAGGAATACCCATTTACCTATTTCAATCTCTATATCTTATTAATGATTTTCATCTTAATATTTGTGTAGACTTTGAGATTCTTATATATGTTGTTGAATGGATCTAAACTCATCTTATGTTTATTTAGCGAGATTAGGTCCTAATAGTTTTATTTCTAAAACTTCAATCTATAATATAGGATTTCTTCACTACCTACCATATAGGGATCCACGATGACCTATATGAAGGCTCTAGTTAAAGAATTTTTTATTAAAATTACAAAAAAAGATATTTTTGATCCCAAAAATCATTTAAATCCCTAGGGAAAGATCTCAACAATTATTCTTGAGTTTGAATGGTCCTTTCATACATACCATTTATATTAGGATCATAATAATTTCTTAAACATAACTATATTTTCAAATCCTCATGTGGTTATTCTGAAGTCATTGAGGAAAACCATGGAACCTGATTAGATACAATTGATAGTGGTATACCATGAAATATTAGAACATACCTAATTTATAACCATGTAATTTTATAAAGAGATAAATCTTATCTAGTGGAAAATTTTGTGTCAGGACTACATGTATTGATCAACTAAAAAAATAGCATTATTCCCTTTATATATTTTATAGAGTCTGATGATAAAATTGGTGGTGTTGTATTTCTATTTATATTATGATATGGATATTTCTCTTAACATCTCTTTAGAGTACGGTCTATCAAACATTACATGTTGATATATTAATAATTTAGAAATATACTCTACAGTGTCTTTTTATTCCATCCAACCATAAACACTCTTCCAAGTCTCTATATATATTATTTCTTCAAGAATGAATAGATAATATAGAACTATATGATTTATCAATTATATTCTCATTTAAATATAGAACTATGGTGACACATAAATGGTCCATGAAACATATTATTATATCACAATAAAGGTTTAAATCAAGAATATTTTTCACCTTTTCTGTAGCTCTACATCTTTATTTTTTTTCATATTTATTCTTTACATTGATAGATTTTTTGAACACGCAGTTAAGAAATATAATATTTTCTTATTCATTCAATATTTCAGAATCCATTATTTTCATGTCCAAATTTTTTTGATATTTTTTATGCTCAACATGATAATTTATCATGATGAATTCAGTTCAGGGCATCGTCCACATTAATTGATTTCTCATGGTAGTAGTGTATTGAGCAGTCATATCATTATTAGTCTCTAACCATATTCATTAGTTCATGTTATGATATTTTTCGTTAAAGATTACTTTTAAAATATACATAATTATATATGTCTCACCATTCTCTATAGATATAATTAATGAATATCTATAATAAGATAATTACAATAACTAACAATAAATCAAGATTTTTTTGATTTTCCACATGGTCATTAATTTTTTGAGATATAAGATAAAACAATATCATTCTAGATAAATATGCATCACATTGCCTTCTTTGATCCATCCCTATGGATTATAATCACTTCTCTAATTTAGGGTAGTATAGAAATATGTGTATTGACTAGCCTTCTCTTTAGATTATTAAAACATTCCTCACATTCACCCATCTAGGAGAACTTGTCTCTATTATGAGTAAACTTGTTGATAGGATTTGATAGAAGTTAAAAATTATCCAAAAATAATAAATAATATCCATTCAAATAGATAAATCTAAATATATCACCCCAAATCGGTTGTCTAGGATAATGTTCAACAACATATGCCTTTTAAGGGTCTACTAATATGCCCTCAAATGAGATTTTATTACCCGAAAATGAATCTTTCAAAAACCAAAAATTCAAACCTGGTAAATTATTCATAAAGATCATCCTCTTTTATTTTTATCAACACAATTACCAAGTGATATTTAAAATCTTCCTTTATCTTTTAATGAGTAATTATATCATCAATAAAGACTATCAAATCTAATAAGGGAAATTTATAATGGAACAATTCATTAAATTGATGATGATAATGGGTAATTAGAAAGACTAAATGGATCACTATAAATTCATAGTATCCATATGTTGTCTTTAATGATATAAGGGGTATATAAATATTTGTGATGATAAATTTATGATTTTTAAAATAAAGATAAATCTATTAAATGTGTTGAACTTGGCAGATTTGATCAAATAAGACATTAAAATGGGGTATAAGAAAGATAATCCGAATAGTGGTCTTGTTACATTCTCAATAATCAATGAAGAGACACATTGATCCATATTTATTCTTAAAAATAGAATAGGTTCACCCCAATTTGACAAAAATGTCAAAATAGAAAATTTGTTATGATTTTCCTATATTTTATTATTAAGTTCTAGCTACTGAATGAGTGCCAATCTATATGGGGTCCTGGAAATAGTTGTTGCATCAGGTATGAGTTTTATTGAAAACTCAACAACAAAATTTGATGGATGATCTGGAAATTCATATAGAATGAAATTAACAAAATCTCACACAATATCCATATATATGATGTTTATTTTCTCCATAATCATATGAGATAATCCCTTATTATTAATGGGAATCGTGAAAATTAAAATAGATGTAATATCTATTAGATGTTTATTTTTCATCACACTGATAGGAAATCATTATTTGATTTGTAATATCAAACCTAACATCCCATCCTCAGTTATTTATGATGGAATTCTATAAAAAACCCTAATCCATGATAAAATCACATTGAATTAAACTAAAATAAGAGTGAAAATATTTAAAGAAAACATGTTCCCATAAACTTAAACCCGAGAATAATCATATACTATGGATTTTATCATCATACCTTATGGGTTATTACTAAAAAATCATCATCTAATTATTGAGATTGTATAGTGATACCTTTTAGAATGTATTTATTTATAAAAATGTGGGTATATCTAAAATCAAGTGGGATATTAGATTTACTAGAGTGGATGATAAGTATATATTTCACCACATAATTATCACACTCCACATTATAAATTGTGATTTCATGATATTTACCTTTTTTACTAGGATTAATAGGTTATAGATTTCTATCATAATAATTAACCACAACATTTTAGCACTTGTTATAAATATTCATATACTAATTTTATTTCATACATTGGAGTGTGGGTGGAACATTATGAGGATATTTAACTTAATTACCATCATTGTAAACATTATTCTCATCAAATTAGGATTTGATTTATTGATGACCATCCCTTCATCACCTGAAAATTTTACTATTTCCATTAAAAAAATTTCTCCCATGTTTCCAAATACACGTAAATCACAAAGGATGGCTCATTGTCATCTCTCTATAGTGTTTATAATTTATATTTAATTCTATTTTCGTTGTCTTATGAAATCCTTGAGATTCATTGGTAGCCACATTATCTATATCCACATTGGTATATGGTCCCATGATCTATTCATTTTTACTAAAGTCCCTTACAATTATAACCATTTATTGACATAGTTTTATGCCACCGATAAATCAATCAAACATACTTTTTGGTTAGATGATAATTGCATAAGCGTACCATGAATGTCTTATGAAATTTTCACTATATATACCAATATATTCTTTATACTTATTCTTTAAAAAAAGAAAATAATTTTTCATTTTCATTTAAATAATACGAGGAATTTATTGTTTAATATAAATATTTTAAATTCATCCCACTCCATTGATTAAATTATATCTTGTTCTATCGTTTTATTGATAATATTCCATCACTAATATTATTTCCCTTCCAAATAATAAATATAAATAAAAACATTCTCATTTTATGAGAAATATAGAATGGAAATTATATTTCCAGTGGTACTAATCCATTTCTCAGTGGCTAGTGGATTAGAGGACCCACTAAAATAAGTTATGCATTGTCTCATGAAATATTCAACGGAACCTTCTTCCCTATATTGTTAATTTCAAATCATAGGTTTATGAATTTATTGAGAAAATTGTGTGAGTATTTGAATAATAATTTGAATTCTATATCCCATAAAATTCAGTTTCATTAGAGGAAAATCAGTGCATCTTCAATCGCATTTAGAATTAACATGATTCCTTCGTGTATAATTACTTAACTAAAATTGAATATAATATTGTGAGAAATATTTTTCATGGTGGGAAAACACATAATTAAGAAAAAAATTTACAAGATATCTGAATCGTTACAACATAATCTATGCCACCTTAGGCTTATCCTTTGTTCTTCATAGTCATTAATAAATCATTGTTATTTTATCATATACATCAACATTTTAATATGGTTTATACTATATTTCTCTCATCATTTTCTCAAAATTTTAAATAAACATTGATTTGATATGAATTATAACAACCATACTTTTCATAAATATATATTACTTCTTAATGGGTAAATATTATTTTCATAAAATGTCTATCCACACATAAAATAATTTAGGTATTTTATATTTGGAAACATTGAAACATTAACAACCTCTTAACAAAAAAATGTACATCTTATCCCACTTATTTATTCATAACTATCACCATTCCTAGAAATATAATAAATAATATTATTCCTTATAAATAAGGGAAAGGTAACATAATAAGTGTGTGAGATCAAATTCTCAATAATGGTAGACATGTTAGATATCAATGATCAAATAATCATAACATGATAATAATGGTATAATAACATGATATTAATGTTTTAGAACCATACCATGCATATCAATGATAGTGAGCTTATATCATGGAATATATCATGGTTGTAAATATGGCATGAATCACAAGGGAATCATAGAACATCATCCATTAATAATTAACATATGTATAAGACATGGAATCATGACATACACATAATCATATAAAATAATTTACTTGGTTATCAAGTTTTATTTCCAAGGATATCATAGGGGAATGGGTTCAAACCCCAAACCATTATAGACGTAAAGGTTCATTCCTAATACAAAAATACTATAAAAACAAAATCAGGTTAACTTTCTATTCAATTCCTATTTATCATATGAGATTAATTATTTTCCCAATTAATTTTTGTGATATATTGGTCCCGCCAATGTGAAAATAAAAAAAATACAATGTGTACCCCAATAACATAAATGATTCGCCACATCTGATCTGATAAAAAAAAATTTTTATGAAAATTTTATCATTTCACCATAGGATATCCCATGGAAATGAAATAGAATTCATAAAAATTTAGTAATCATGCTAATAAACCACCCACATAAAGAATAAGGGTTTTATACTTAGATTATATGCCTTGTAAATTATAATTAAAATTTGGGGTTGTTTTCCTTGATGAATATAAATATTATTTAATGATTATGAAGGATTTTTTTGGGAAAATAAATATTCAATTTTGAAATCACAATGTTGAAAGTGTAGTGAAATTATAATGATAAATGTTTTGTGGTAAATAATATTGTAAACTGGTAAATGAATTATAAATTAAAAAAAAGTGGTCTATTGAATTCATATGGTGATGAAAATGAAATGAAAACGTGAATTTTCAAGAATAAAATAAGGATAATAATATTAGTGAGTTTCTTGAGATGCTGATAATAATATTTCATCATCATAACATTATCATTAAAAATCATGATAGATAATGTTGTTGTAACAAAAAACCCATTACATTGAGTTCCCCTTGCATCATAAGAACTCTAACCTCCAATATTAAATGTTTTTAACATATTAAAATTCTAAACCAAAGTTATTTTCATAGAAATATAATTTCATACATGAGCCTTTTTAAAAATTTGAACACCCATTTTGATAAGTAATTTCTTATTAAATTTTTTATTTCTAGGTGTTAAAGGATTATTTTATCGTGAGTATTCTATTTTTTATATAATGATATTTATACATATATGATGGTTACATAATAAATAGAATATTTTTAATGATATTAATATCATATATATATATATATATTGATATCTATGTATTGTATATATATATATATTATTTACACATTTCATGGAGATAGTAAGAAGTACGTATGGATGATTGATGTCTTGGTTTTGGATAAATAGAATGAATAAATGATAAATATTAAGTAAAATATATAGGAAAAATATTAAATAATATATATCATATATATTCATATGATTACTTTCCATTACCATCCATGTAAAATATAAATGAAAATTAATCACAACTCCTCAATGAGGTGGTAGTCCACTTGTACACCAAAATGATATTGTAGTTTCCCAAATGATGGGATGGTAAGTATGTAGACATGATATTATATTTAAATAAAAATAATTATCTCATAAATATCATATATTCAGATTAATAACCATAATTTTTCACATCCATAAAATATGGTGATAAAAAATGAATTTTATATCTATGTGGATACAATAAATTTTGCATACACACATGAAATAAATTCACTTCTCATTTGATGGAAAACTAGGTTTATAATGTGGTTTTCAATATAATAAAACATTTAATCATGTTAATAATATTCGACATATATAATTTTCATAAATACCATATATTTATAAGTGTTAAATAATAAAAGGGAAGAAAGTGACTGGTTAAGATGATTACCTATTCTTTAAAATGACTCTGTTAGATCTACTATAATGGGCTCCAGGGTTGGTATTTTGGGAAGAACATAAGCACTAGAATGTGTATAAGTATTTTTACAACCAAAATTTTTTATTTTTTTTCAAGCTATAATTCTCATCATGGTATATAAAATTGGTGGAAGATGTTCTATTTTATAATTGAGTTGATGGGTGCTTTTGGAATTTCTGAAAAGGATAAATTATAATTAATTAATTCTTATAAAAATGTATCCAGATTGAAATGGAGTAAAAGATATGGTATAATTTTGTTTTAATACCATCATACTATATAATTTAGATTGGTTTTTTAATCTTTCTAAACCATATCATTTTGATTAATTCTTATTTAACCAATTTTAATTTTAACAATAGTAAATAGTTTTCTATATTAATGGGTTATAATTTAAACTTATAAGTTCCACATTGGTCCATAAATTGACAAGTTATGACCATTTAGGAAATTTAATATCCAAATTTCCTTATTTAATAATTTTTAGAATTATAAAAATATTTAATAAAATAGTATTTTTAAAAAATATAATTATTTTCAATTTTGAAAATATTCATTTAATTTTACTTAAGATATATATATAAAAAGTTGTAAAAATTAAGTATTCCTCTAAAACAAAACTAATATGTGTTATTAAATTATAAAATATTTGTAACACTAACAGCTATTTAAATTATATAATTTTTAATATTTTAAATCTCGTTTATTTAATTCTTTCGTCGATTGAAAAAATACATTGGTATTTCATAAGAATTTAAGGTATTTATATAATAAATAAAAATATGAAAAAAATTACCATCATGAATATAAATTTATTTTCAAAAAATATTAATATTCACCCATAACTATTTTTCTACATGTATACACATAATGAATATTTGAAACAATGAAAGTATCATTTTGTAACATTAAAAGATTTAAATAAAATTGAAATAATTTTCAAGGTAAAGTTTCCATTAAACTAATACAATTATATAATAGGGTGATATTGTTATAATTATAATAATATAATAAGAACTAGTATTAAAGATTATGTCTTTATCACCTATTTTTAATCAAGAGTATCCTAATATAAACCATACCATTTTTAGAAAATATATAATGGTTACTATTATATTGATTAAAAATTAAAGAGTCCTATTTACCAAATTTGGTTATAATGACAATATATATTCAATTAATTTTATTTAATTCAATACATATAAATGGACGAAGTTAATTTTAATTTATGTTTACAATATATGAAAAATACATTATAAAAAATACATTTTTAAGAATATAAATGGATTTATTCATATCCAATGCCTAGAGAAAAATATTTTATGAATTTTTATAACACTTTTGAAATTTAATAATACATAAATTAAATTGAAATAGTTCCCTAATAGTGATTAATTTAATTTATTACAAGAAAATTACACTACACACATAAAAATTATTTTTTCATAAAAACGACCCATTTATTTTATAATAGTTTTGTTTTATAATTGAAATCATTAGATAACTAAAAAATTCATTTTATAAATGTTTATACTAAATATTTTTCATAAAATATTTATTACTCTTCATACGGACCAATTTTAAATCTTCATGATAGCGGACATATAATATTTAAATAATGTTATGTGGTTTTTCTGTAGGATCGAAATAATGATGTAGATGCTTAATATACAAGAGGGGGGGGTGAATTGTACACTTTTAAAATTTCCTTAAACCCGGAAAGATCTAAGTTTAACAAAGCTAAACTAAGAAAATTCACAACACCTCTAATAACTAATGAAGGATTGGGACAATGTATAAAGTTACAAACTTCTAGTTCTATGCACATACTTAAATCTGGAAAGTGATTCAAAAAACAGGTTCTGGAAATATGGATCCAGAAATTGAAACTTAACCAAAGTTTAAAAAATGAGATTCTACCTTAAAGCGTATAGAATCTAAACTAATCAGATTACAAGTGTAAGTAAATACAAGAATGTTATATTTTCTTTACAATACGAAATGCAGTGGAAAACAAGTAGTAAAACTACTAGTTATAGGATATAATTGTTTTAACCCAAGGGAAGGGTATCCAAAAACCTTGGATAAAGGACCCTAGATTTATACTTTCAAGAAATTCTGTCATACCAACACCAGGGTAAGCCCTCGATACGAAGATCGGTGTCTCTGTCTTGCTATCCACACAAGACCTTAACTTCGAGGTAGTTGGAACCTCTATCATCCTCAGCAAGGAAGCCCTCAGACATCATGGTAGTCAGCACCTCTGTCTTCCTATCCCCAGAATCCCTCCAATGTAATCACCAACATTCGGAGTTGCACGAAGCAATCTGAACGAGCGGTTCAGTATGAACAAAACATGAAAATCTTCTCTCTCTATAAATCACCTTAACAACATGTGGTTTCTAGAGTGATCAACTTCTATGTCGAGCTCTTTCAAATGATCTCCTATTTATAGGCTCGGTTGGAACAGTTGGCTCCCTCCTCCAACGGTCATATTTTCCTTAAAATTCGGAGGGACCTATACACGTGTCACTAAACCAACGGTTTGTTAGAAACAGAATGGATGACAACATTTTATAAAAAAATATGTATAACTGAATGCATGAAATCATTTTTAAATGAAACAAGTGTAAGTATAAGCAAAACAAGAATTTATAATGTAAGCAAATAAAAGTTCAGAGTCTAACCAAATTGGAATTCGAAGTCTTTAATAAAAAGGATATTCGGATTCTGTTTTATAGAAATTTGGAACCTGAATTTTGTAGAAGTCCAGAGTCTGAATTTCTAAGGAAATTCCGAGCCTGGTTTCATCAAGATTTAGAATCTGAACTTATAAAAGTTTGGAGTTGAACTTACAAAAGTTGGGATTCGAACTCGTAGAAGTTCAGGGTTGAACATATAAAAGTTCAGAGTCGAACTTATAAAAGTTCAGAGTCGAACTAGTAAAAGTTTGGAGTCGAAATCATAGATGTTCGGAGTCCATAATTCATAGTGGAACAATATGAGAGTTTGTATCCAGAATTCATAGTGGAACTTCATTACAGTTCACATCCAGAATTCGGAGTGGAACTTCATTACAGTTCACATCCAGAATTCGGAGTGGAACTCCATTATGGTTCACATCTAGAATTCGTATCCAAAAAACAGAATGCTCCAATTCTTAGCATTATATGATTCTGAGGTTTTGGGTATGAATTAGATTTTGTGTACTTTAAGAGAAATATTGATATATATAGGAAAAATCTAGGTTAGGGTAAATTTCCTTAAAGAAGAAAATTGTCCTTATAGAAGTAAAATATCAATTTGCTTAATTATAATGTGTTTTTGATTTTCAAAATAAGAAGGAATGGAAAATTAATAAGGATTACCGTATTGACTCAACAATATCCCCCTTTTTGGAAAGCACAAACATCCTTATGAAAAAGAATATAAGGTCATTGAAAAATTTCATTAGAGTTTGAAATTAAAACTTATCTCCCTTTGTTCATGGATTATAGTGAATACAACTAACTCCACCTTAGGCATTGAATCTCTAAGGATTGTATTCTGATTTTCCGGAATGGAGTTTTCATTATCATGGGAATGAAAAAAACTCCGTAGTGAGAAACTCCCCCGTACTTTAAGAATATTTCCCTTATAAATTTTTCCTTTATCCATTTTAAAATTTTCCTTCTCCTCTTTTTAGTGGTATTTTTCCTTCTCCCCCTTAGGAGTAGTTCTTTTTCCTTCTCCCCATTTGTGATTTTCAAAAATAATTGAAGGGAATGGAAAAATTAAAGTACCCAAAACATTAGTACATAACAAGATAAGATGCAACCACCCAAAATTTCATTAGAGTTGAGAAAAGTTTTACAAGGAAAAACAAATTCAACAAAATATTGGAGTATGTTTATTTGTCTTCCATTTCCTTTGGGATCAGCTTCTTCAACAAGGTTTTGAGCTTCTTCAAGTCTCTTTGGTCTTCCTTAGCTTTCCTCTCCAAGGATTTTATCCTTTCATCATGAACATTCAAAGCTTCAGCCTGAGCCTTCATGGCCTCTTCTTTCATTTTTATTAACTCCTCTTGCTTCTAAAGCTTGTCTTCAAACTCTATTTGGAAATCTCTTTCCCCTTTACAGTTCTGAGATATGGAGTTAAGCTTCCCTTTCAGATCTCTGACCTGTTGATTTCGAGTACTTTGTCCAATTGTCAGCTCTTCTTGATGATTCATGATGTTGTTATGCTCAGTTTCAAAGTCATCATTCACCTCATTCTAAAAATTATCATAATCAGCTATGTCTTCTTCAACATTTTTAGACCACAAAGTTATCTTGCTACAAGATTTCATGTGCACATCATAATTGATAAGAAAACTTTTATTGTCGGCCTCAATCATTTTACACTTATCGATCGACATGGATAAGTCTTCTGATTTTTGATTCAAACTATGCTACATCATCTGACATCTGGAGTTATGGTGGGGAAAAACAGAATGGTGTCCACCAACTTTTTCAGAGATTCAACCACATTATCGTGACTATGTGATGATGACTCCGAATCCAATAATTTTCATGGAGAATGTTCTTCTTCAACTTGCACCAGTTTACTTTTAGAAGAACCACCAAACTCCTTCTTCCTGAAAATATCTTTTGTTGGAGAATCCATCAGAACTTGCTTCCCCTTGTCAGCTTTCAGAATTGGTTGTTCAACTGGAGGTTCTTCCTCGCTTTCTGATAATTGTACAACCAGTTCTTCATCTAGTTTCTCCTTTTCTTACCCTTCTTCAAGGAAATTATTTTTATAGGATACTTCATCATCATACAATAAATTTTCATTCTCTTCCTCTTGTTCATTTTCATCCTTCCCATTTTCTTTCTCAACTGCCTTTCCTAGAGTGGGTAATATTTCGGATTCATCCATTTCATTATACTATTCTACTTGTTTGATCAAATCATCAAGATCATCACTTCCTTCTTCTTATTCTCCTTATTATTCTTCAATAACCTCTTCTTTTACTTCTTCACCAGCTTGTTTTTACACTTCTTCAACTACCTCTTTATCCTTGGATTTTTCCGGAGTGATATAGTTCTTACCTGGAGTCTCTAGTAAAGAAGGTTAGACAACGAAGGTTTCTGGAATGGGAATTTTCTCAGAATATATTTCTGAATTTTTTAACAGAGATTTCACCACTTCATCTTCACACAACTTCTTTTTCAACTTCTTTTATTTCCCATGATTTATTAATTCATCTACAACTCTCTCTATTAGGGCCTTAGCCTCTGCAGGGTCCAATCCGAACTGTGGATCCCCTTCATTCCTCTTCTCCTTGTCTTCCCTCCACATGGCAGCCACTTCATCTGTATATGTTTTTTCTTCTTCGGCTTGGGGGGAGCAGACTGAGTTTCCTTAACTTTGGGAGTTTTGTCTTCAGCATCCACTTCCTTAAGCTTTATCTTCTTCCTTTCCTTTTTACATGGATCCAATGTTTGTGAATCTTTCTGAGCTGCCTCATCCTCTTCCACGGATAAAGGATATAATTCTCCAGATTCACTAGAAAACCCCATCTTTCTCCTCTTCAATGTATTATCACTAACTAGCATAAGCTTAAAATTCTAAACTTTTGACATGGATGCAACATTGAAAGACTCTAAGCACCGAACTATCATATTTGAAAGTAAATTAGGGTAAATAATAATTTGGGCTCTCAAGTTCCCTTCTTCTATATTCTTAATCCTAATCAAGACATGCCTCATCAAATTTATATTCCTTAGATTTTCCTAGAAATATAGGACATAGATGTCACTCTTCTTCAGATTATCATTGTCACCTCTTCTTGGTACAATAAAACCTCATACCCAAAACTGTCGAATCCGATTATTCAGAGTGAGATGAGCAATCTTAGTCGTCTTGGTATCTTTAAGTCCAAGACATTTCAATGAATTTACCTTGTTGAAACTTTCTTGCTCATCCGGAAGCTTATGTGAGAAAAATTCAGCTTCCCCTTCGTAAGATAAACCCACCAAGCTTGCAGCCTTGGTGTAGGAGAATTTGAAAGTCTTACCATAGTATTTGAATGAAAATAAGTCTCTACCATCATTCTACTGGAAGGAAACAGACTGGTAGAGCTCGATAAGTAAGTCTGTATAAACCGGGTACTGTTTCTCTAACTTATACAAGCAAACATCTTCCCAGCCATTCAATCTGATATTCTTGGTTACAAGAGAATCAAACCTCTAAAAATCTGGATGCACTAACCTTTAATGGAAGACTAACCATTTTGAGATTGGCTTTGAGGTAAACATGTCTTGAGATGTGGCTTCAACAGAAATTCAGAGTGGATAGTTCTGGAAGATTCGGAACTGATTTAGAAAGTTTGGAACAGTCCTTAAGAGGAGATGCAGGGCTTCGAGACGTGAAAGATTTGAAAAAACTATGTGGGACGACTATTAGAGTCGCCTTTATATAGGCGAAGGAGGTGACCTTTGGTCTTCTAGAAACCATCTAACGATTAAAAATCCTTCTGATCTGATCTGACGGTTGAGAACATTCCCTAAAGGAAAACATGACTCCGATCTATTGAGGTTTTAAGAAAAACATTCCGATTTATGGAAAACAAGAATCCGAATAATTTTAAAACTCATAGGAAAATACCAACAAGAAAAATATGACTATGAAAATTTAAGTAAGGAAATCATACCTTTTGGATTGGCTAGAAAGATTGTTTGTAATTGGTAATATTCTTCCTGGAAAAAAAATCATTACGAAAAATCCTCATTATAAAAGTTCATTACGAAAAATCTCATTAAAAAAAAATTCATTACAAAAGTTCTCATTATGAAAAATTCATTACGAAATTTCTCATTACAGAAAATTCATTACGAAAGTTCTCATTATGAAAAATTCATTATGAAAATTCTCATTATGGAAAATTCATTACGAAAATTATCAGTTATGAAAATTTTCTATTCCGAGAATTTCCATTCCAGGAATTTCCAAAAACTTGTTACGAAAAAATTTAGTTACAAAAGATTGAAAAGAAAAACTGTCAACGAAAATTTTGGTTAAACTAACACACAAATGTACTCCCCCTATGAAAAGGAGTTTATTACTGTAAGGAGAATTGTTCAATCAAGAAGTTAATGGAGAAGGATTACCTCACGGTTATCATTTCTAACTTCTGTTTAATGTATTCAAATCTAATGGAGGGTAATGATTTTGTGAAAATATCAGCAAGTTGATCTTGCATTCCGATAAAATGAAGAATGATATCTATTTTAAGTGTGTGATCCCTAAGAAAGTGATGCCTAATATCTATGTGCTTCGCACGTGAGTGATGTGTAGGGTTTTTACTAAGGGAAATAGAACTTGTGTTACGACACAAAATTTGAGTCTTATTAAAACTCAACTCATAATCTCTGAGTGTGTGTTGCATCAACAACACTTGAGCACAACAAATTACAGCTACTACATATTCAGCTTCAGTAGTGGAGAGTGCTACTGAGTGTTTCTTCTTGTATGACCAAGAAACTAATGAATCTTTTATGAAATGACAAGTTCCAGATTTAATCTTTCTATCCATTCTACAACCACCAAATTCAGAATTTGAAAAAATCTTCTAAAAACAAAATCATTTCCATAAGTATAAAATAATCCTATATCCATGGTTCCCTTTAAGTAGTGAAAAATTCTTTTCACTGTCTTTAAGAGATATTCCTTAGGAATGGATGGATATCTCACATATAAGCATACTGAAAACATTAAGTCTGGATGACTAGCTTTCAAGTATAGTTGACTTCCTATAATACCTCTAAAATATGTTTGATCTACTGGTTTCCCATCTTCATCAAGATCTAAAGAGTTTGAGGTACCCATGCGAGTACTTATACTCTTAGTGTTTTCATATCCATACTTTTTAAGAAGATCTTTAATATACTTATGTTGATATATATAGGTTCCTTCTGGTTTTTGGGTAATTTGAAAACCAAGGAAGAATGTTAAATCACCCATCATACTCATTTCAAACTCAGACTTCATTAGAATTGAAAAATAGTTCGTTAAAGATTGATGAGTTGAACCAAATATAATGTCATCAACATAAATTTGAACAATCAAAACGTTTTTCTTATCTTTCTTCATAAAAATGGTAGGATCTGTATTTCTTTAACATAGTTATTTTGACGCAAAAACCCTGTAAGTCCATCTTACCAGGATCGTGGGGCTTGTTTAAGGCCATACAAAGCTTTGGTTAGTCTAAAAACATGATCAGGATGTTTCGTATCTTCAAATCCAGGAGGTTGTTCAATAAAAACTTCCTCTTGAACATAACTGTTAAAAAAATCACACTTCACATCCATTTGAAAAAGATTAAAATTGAATATTGCTGCAAAGGCAAGTAAAATACGAATAGATTCATGTCTAGCTACTGGAGTATATGTTTCTTCATAGTCTATTCCCTCTTGCTGATTATAGCCTTTAGCAACTAGTCTAGCTTTGTTACTTACAATGACTCCATTTTCATCACACTTATTTCTGAAGACCCACTTTACTCCAATAACAGAATATTCCTTAGGTCTTTCAACCAAGGTTCAGACATTATTCCTTTTGAATTAATTTAGTTCATCTTTCATGGCTTTGATCCAAACATCATCACCTAAAGATTCATCAGTGCTTTTTGGTTCTAATTGGGAAAGAAATGCTATTTGTTCCACTTCATTTCTTAAGTAACTACTAGTCCTTAAAGGTTGATTTACATAACCAATGATACCATCACTAGGATGATTCTTAAGAAACATCTGACTTGGGTTTTGTAAAACCCATTCATCAACATAGGGCTGAATATCTTCTGGTGTAAATGTTTTAGAAGTATCTTCTTGAACATTTTCCTTATCAGAAGGATCTTCTATCAAAGGTTGATAACCTATTTTTGAAAACACATCTGAGGATGTAAGTTGGGATAGTTTATAAACAATAGGATCAGATTTATTAAATTTTACATGCTCTATTTCCTCAATAGTACAAGTGTTTTTATTGAAAACTCTATAAGCCTTAGAAGTTGTGGAGTAGCCTAAGAAAATTCCTTCATCAGATTTTGGTGCGCATTTGTAAAGATTATCTTTAGTATTCAGGATGAATACCTTATAACCAAAAACCTTGAAGTATGAAAGTCTAGGTTTTCTACCATTCTATAACTCATAACAAGTTTTATTACGAAAAGTTCTAATCAAAACTCTATTTATAGTATAACAAGTAGTACTTATAGCTTCAAGAATAAAATGTCTTACTATCGAATATTCACTCAACATGGTTTTATTTATCTCTTGAAGAATTATATTTATTATTTTATCTACACCATTCTGTTGAGGAATTCTAGGTGGTAAAAATTTGTGAGTAATACATTTTCTACTACCAAATGTTTCAAAATTAGAATTTTGAAATTCTCCTTCATGATCACTGTGAATAGTTTTCAGTGGAAGGTTTTTCACATTTTTAACATGGGATCTAAAACTTTTGAAATAAGAAAAGGCTTCAGACTTCTTTTCTTGAAAATAGACCCATGTAAATCTAGTGTAATCATCAACTAGAACAAACACATAGTATTTCCCTCCAATACATCCAATTTGTGTTGGACCAAAAAGATCCATGTGAACTAACTGTAATGCATCAGTTGTTGAGACTTCACCGATTGATTTAAAACTAGATTTATGTTTCTTGACATATTGAGAGGGATCAAAAACTTTAGAATAATCTAATCTAAGATCTGGTAGATCCTTAAGTAGTTTCTTCTTAGAGAGATTACATAAGTTCCTATGATTATAGTGACCTAGTCTTCTATTTCATAACCAAGAATGATCTTCCATTGTACTAAGGCAAGTTAAATCTTGGATCCTAAGGTCTTCTATGTTTAATGTGTATACATTCTCTTGCCTATTGGATGAGAGAATAAACTCTTCCTCCAAATTGTGTACTAAGAACTTATCATTCCTAAAATTCACAAGGTATCCTTCATCACATAACTGACTTATGCTAATGAGGTTGTGCTTAAGACCCTTTACAAATAAAACATTTGAAATCAATGTTTTACCAATAAGAACAATATTACCTATACCAACAATTTCTCCCGGAGCATTATCTCCGAAAGTTACTTTTCCTCCTTTCGTTTTGATAATCTTTTTGAAACAGCTTTTGTTACCAGTCATGTGCCGGGAACATCCACTATCCATGTACCATGTATTGTTGTTGGTGCTTCCTTTACCTACCTGAAAACAAGAAAAAAGTTAGACTTTCAGAATCCAAACTTATTTGGATCCTAGGTTTTCAAATAAAAAAATTTGGGGAACCACATCTTCTTAGAAAAATAAGCCTTAGGGAAACCTAAAGACTGGGTTTTGTTTAAAGAAAAATTCTTTGCCCAGTGACCACCACATTCACACTTGTTAAAAAATGGGGCACTTTGAGGAACAAAATAATTGTTATAAAAAATTGGTTTTGCATGGGTATAACCAAATCTGGATTTGTTTCTTAAAGGTCATATTTGTGAATACATCTTATCAAAATATTATTTACCATGAGTAAAGTTTGATAAAAAAAATTTTAAGGAAAAAAATTTAGACTTGAGTTTTATAACCATGTTTTTATCTTCAAAATCAGTAGGTTTGGAAATAGAGCTAAGCTCAAAAACACTTTTCATAGATTTTACTTTTTCTAGATCTTTAGAAAGTTTATTTTTCTCAGAATTTACTTCCTTAAGATTTTTTGAAATACTTATAAACTCAGCATTTTTTATATCAAGATCTTTAGAAATATCTGATATTTATTTTGTGAGAATAGTATTCCTAGAGTTTTCCTTTTCATGATTTTTATTGAGTTTATAATTCTCAATCTGAAGAAGTTAAACAAACATAGAAACTTCTTCATAGGTAGGTAAAGTATTTTCTTCATCAGAAGAGGATTCTTCATCTGAAGAATTATAATATTTACTATCATTAGAATTTAAGGAAACAATGGTCAATGTTTTATCATTTCATACCTTATCCATGAAGCAATGATTGATAATAGGTAGTCTGACTATAAGACAAAGATTATTTTGTCCCGAAGATTCATAATTAGAAGATTCATCTGAAGAGTCACCACCACTTGCACTCCAGGTATCATTAGCTTTTAGACCTTTCTTATCTTTGGATTTATAATACTTCTTTCTGTTCCTTTCAGAATGCCTTTCTTTCCTTTCTTTCATTTTGAGCAAATGGAAATCTGGTCTAATATGTCCAACTCTCTTTCATTCATAACAAGTAACTTCTCCATCTTTCCTATCATTACTTTCCTTTTTCTTATACTTAGATTGGAAATTTCTCTGACCAGCTAACTTGTCCATCCTTCGAGCAAGATTTTCTAACTCATTCTCTAAGACTTCACTATCACTAGATTCAAATTGAATTCTAACTTTCTTAGACTTGGATCTGGTTACTCTCTCAGGAGTCTTTTCTTTCATATGATTTGATGTTTTTGTAAAAGAAACAATACCATTTCTATTCTTCTTTTTGATGTTGTCAGCATCTCTCTTTATTCTTGTTTCATGTTGAAGAAGAGTTCCAAATAGCTCATCTAATGAAATTTGAGTGACCTTCCTGTTCTCATCAATAGCTGTCCTCTTTTATTCCCACTCATTGGCCATAATATCAATAGTCTTGTCAAATAGTGCTTCATCATCCAGACCTTTCCCTCCCATAGATTTTAGACTATTCACAGTGGTTATAAACCTTTGTTGTACTTTTCTTATAGGTTCTCCATAAGGAAAATTAAATCCATGATACTCAGCTCTAAGCATAGCTCTTCTAGTCTCAATCACTTTCGATCTACCAAAATGAGTAACCTCAAGTTTCTTCCATATACAGTTAGCTATTTCACATGAAGAAATTTGGCTATATATGTTCCTAGTCATTGAACAAAGTATAGTATTGCGTACCTTATATTTTAATTTATAATCATGCTTCTCTTGGTTTGTGAAAGAACTTACTTCCTTATAAAGAATTTTATAACTTCTAGTAAGCATAACAAAATTTTCTACTCCAGTATTGATAATGAAAGTCTTTATTTGATCTCTCCAATAATCATAATCATTACCATAAAAAATTGGTAGTTTGGTAGGATTTAATTTGTCGATCGAACCAATATTCATACATGTCATCTCTAAGAAAAACATTGGCAACCAACTTGTTAGTAAGAAAAGTTCATAATCACAAAGTTCGGAGTGAACAAGTTCGGAATGAACAAGTTCAGAATGAAAAAGTTCAGAACAAAACCATCTTTCTAAGAAAGGATGAAGAACAACGAAAAAGTGAGCAAGAAAAACATATATGTGAGTATATTTATTTCATATACCTCCTTTGATACCAATTGTAGGATTGAAATAATTATGTAGATGCTCAATATACAAGAGGGTGGGTGAATTGTACACTTTAAAAATTTCCTTCAACAAGGAAAGATCTAAGTTTAACAAAGTTAAACTAAGGAACTTCACAACACCTCTAATCAACAATGAAGGATTGGGATAAATTATGATGTTACAAACTTCTAGTTCGATGCACTTGCTTGAATCCAGAAAGTTATTCCAAAAACAGGTTTCGGAAATATGGATCCGGTAAATTGAAACTTAAGCAAAGTTTACAAAATGAGATTCTACCTTAAAGCTTATAGAATATAAACTAATTAGAGTACATGTGTGGGGAAATACAAGAATGTTATACTTTCCTTACAATATGAAATGCAGTGGAAAACAAGTAGTAAAACTACTAGTTACAAGATATAATTCTTTTAACCCAAAGAGAAGGGTATCCACCAACCTTGGATAAAGGTCCCTTGATTTATACTTTCAAGCTAGTATGTCTTACCCACACCAGAGTAAGCCATCGATATGAAGATCGGTGTCTCTGTATTTCTATCCACACAAGCCATCAACTTCAAGGTTGTTGGAACATCTGTCTTCCTCAGTAAGGAAGCCCTCAGACTTCAAGGTAGTCAACAACTCTGTATTCTTAATCCGGGATGCCCTTGAATGTAATCACCATCATTCGGAGTCCCACGAAGCAATCTGAACGAGTGTTTTAGTATGCACAAAGCATGAAAAGCATATCTCTCTAGAAATAGCCATAACAGCGTGTGGTCTCTAGAGTGATCAGCTTCTGTGTCGAGCTCTTTCCAATGAGATCCTATTTATAGGATCGGTTGGAACGGTCAGATCCCTCCTCCAACGGTCATATTTTCCTTAAAATTAAGAGGGACATGTACACGTGTCACTAAACCAACGGTTTGTTAGAAACAAAATGGAAGACATCATTTTATAACAAAATAGGTATATCTTAATGCACGACATAATTTTGAAATGAAACAAGTTTAAGCATAAGAAAAACTGGAATTCGGAATGTAAGCAAATAAATGTTCGGAGTCTAACCAAAATGAAATTCGAAGTCTGTAATAAAAAGTATATTCGGATTCTATTTTATAAGAATTCGGAACCTGAATTCTGTAGAAGTCCAGAGTTTGAATTTCTAAGGAAATTCGGAGTCTGGTTTCATCAGGATTCAGAATCTGAACTATTAAATGTTCAGAGTCGAACGTACAAATGTTCAGAGTCGAACTCATAGAAGTTCAGAGTCTATAATTCGGAGTGGAACTATATGAGAGTTCGTATCCAGAATTTAGAGTGGAACTTCAGTACAATTCACATCCAGAATTCAGAGTGGAACTTCATTACAGTTCATATCCATAATTCAGAGTGGAACTCCATTATGGTTCACATCTAGAATTTGTATCCTAAAAACAGAATGCTCAAATTCTTGGCATTATATTATTCCGAGGTTTTGGGTATGGAGCTGATTTTTTGTAATTTAAGAAAAATATTGATATGTATAGGAAAAATCTTGGTTAGGGTAAATTTCCTTAAAGAAGAAGATTTTCCTTATTGATGTAAAATATTTATTGGATTACGTATAAGGTGTTTGTGATTTTCAAAACAAGAAAGAATGGAAAATTCATAAGGAGAACCTTATTGACTCAAAATTTTCTAATATTTTTATTACATTTAACTCAAGATATTGATGACTTAATATTATTTAAGAAGAAATATTTCATAAAAATTGGTATGCCATACATATTTTATATATTGACTTCAAAAATTAAATTACGTAATTTATTGGCTGAAGACCAATTTTTTATATAAATAGTGCATATAAAGTGTTTTTCAATAGGTTTAAATGAACTTTTTAAAACAACCAAATACTTAAACACTTATTATTTCATTATTTTTAACAATATTTTCAAATAGAAATAGGGCGAGGCTAAGGAGTTGTTATTTCTTAAGAAAAATAAACACATTATTGAAACATCTTAATCTTAAATGAAATGTATGTATTTAAAATAGTAAAAATTTATCATACACCAATAATTCCCCTAAAACATAATGGAATATCATTGGGAAAAATTTAAAAGGTAAAGGTGAGATAAAAATACTAGTAATGAATTATTAAATGTAAATTACAAATTCATAACATGATACTATATAAAAGGAAATATTAAGAATGGAAACATTTTATAAGAGAGTAACACCAAATGATCATGGAATAATTAAAATGTGGTAATATCAAAAATCATTACTTCATAACTATATATCAAGTCTATCCACAATATAAATGTAACATATTATATCATACATCATAATTATTGCATTACCAAGCTAACCACCATCAAAATGTAGTGTTTTTTGGTTACTCACTTGTGCACCATACATAATGTTCTTAGGCTAACCACACATGTTCCATACATCATATCTCAAAAGACCTTAATATTACCCATATAATCATAAGAAAATAAAATACCCACTAATAAAATCATTAAATGTATATTCATATATTTTACATATGATAAAAAATATATTCATATATTATAAGAACGATAAAACATGAAAACAAGGAATTGGATGTCACAATCTTGTCTTCAGATATAATAGAATGATATATAAAATATAATATAAGGGAAAGAAAAACAATAAACATTTTTTGGATACATTATTAATAAAAACATAAGATTTGAAAATTTATTTATATAAATGAAAAATAAAATTATAAGGAAAATGGAGTAGTAAGAACACAAACCCATGACTTTATTAATGCTTTTGGAAATGAGAGAGGGATTCATAAAGATATATATTTTTCTACTAAAACCTTAATTTTATCAAAAAATTTTTCATTAAATAATGATATATTTTTTCAAATACACATTATAATAAATATAATATTTAAGGGGGAATGTATGGTATGAAATTAAAAATAGGGAAGTTCCCTTAGGCCTGCTCCACAAAAAGTTAAACATAAAAGGGAACAAAAAATGTACTTTCCAAAAAAAATAATGGTAGATTTAATCTTGTTATATATTTAAAGATCATATATATATAATTTAGAGGATATAATTGATAATATGATACTGTAAAATTTAGAAAAATATGGTAAATATGTAAACAAAAGGTAATGCGGGTGGTTCTGAAGATGTTTTATCACATGTGCAGATACACTCTTCACTTGAACTTATCATCCTAAAAATTACATTATGTTTATTAAATATATATAAATTAATATTATTTATATATATTTAATATTTATAATTAAATCTTGTTTTATTAATTTTTTGTTATAGATTTTTATTATGTCAGTTACTCAGGGTTTTTTGGTTATTTTCTTAATAACACTTTCAATTTTTTTTACCAAGGTAAAAGGTGTTATAAAATAACTTCAATATAAATCAAATTTTTTGTGCTTATTTCCATTATGGAAGTACTCATACAATTTCCAAACATAATGAATAATGATAAAAATTGAAAAAAGTTCCTTGATGAGTCCATAAAGGAGGATAAAGTTACTATAAGCATTTTTATTATTATTATTACATATAGATTATCATATATTATCATACCAAAATATTAATATAGTAAAAAATATTTATTTTTACATTATAAAAACATTTTTAATGCTACCCTATTTAGGTTCTTAAGGAAATAAAACATGTCATTCATCAAGGTGCTAGTCCATACTCTAGTATGATTTCATTTTTTATCTCAATTATTTTGGATGAAGATATGAATTTTATTTTTATTTTTATAATAAAGCCTCATAATATTATATGTTGTTTTATTATCATACCACCTAGTATATAGGGGTCACAAGAGGTGTAGAAGAAGAAAATAACATATATTTTTTTGTTTGAGGGTATTACTTTTCCCTTTTAAGTTCTCCCATGGGTAACCGTATATAACTCTTTTTCTTGGTATTTAAATTTGAACTTATGAATCAAAATAATGAGAAGGGTTTTGAGAAGATACTAGGGATTATTTTTGGTTGAGCTATGTTATTTTAATGTGTGAATAAATATGGAGGATGTGGTCTCCTTTAAGAGGTGAAACAAATTCCACTTTTGTAAAAAATAATTATTTCTCAAGAATATCACTACATTATTAAAGAAAAAACACCTAAAAAGTACATTGATGGTATGGTAAAATATCTAATGATGATAATTCCACCACTATAATATATAAAAATTGTTTTTCATAGGTTTTATCCATTTTCAAAATTTTACATAATTGTTTCCCAAATTTACCCGTACCATGGTAACTCTACTTTAGAAAATGGTAAATAATTTTAATGGATGATATGAAAATTTCAATATTTTAATAATTTTATCATTAATAATTTCAAATATGTTAATAATATTAAAAAATAAATTTTTTAAAGGTTATTGAATCTTTTTTAGTATTATCACAACCAATCTGTAAACACCCTTTTCTATTAAAGATTATTTTTAAGGATAATGATTACATATTAAAAAAATATGAATTTTATTAATTAAAAAGATATTAATAAAATTATTATTTTTTAATAAATATTTATGTGACATTAAGTTAAATAAAAAACCTAAATTCCCAATGTGAATATTTAATAAATGAAATAGATGTATAAATATCATAAAATATTAATTGATTTTTTAAAATAGTATTCACGGGTATTATTAACTGGTTATAATATTTATAAATTAATTATTCTACTTAATATATATATATATATATTATTTCAATAAATTCTAAAAAAACCAATTTCATATAACAGTGATGATATTAGTACAAATTAGTACTGTCCCTATTCATTTAAAAATCTATTATTTTAGAAAAAATCTAATCATTAATCCTAATAAAAATTCAAAAGATGAATCCCAAAATGGAAAACAATTTATTATATTAAAATCATATATGTGATGAAAATTATATATATATATATATATGTTCTTATAAAGAAATAAAAATAATTTTTTGTAAATAAAAATTAAAACATGAAATATATATATATATATATATTTAAACTACACCAAAAATTTTATTATTATCTAAAATGTATTATTAAATTCATAGTATATATAAAATTAATCATATCATGATTTAAATTAATATAATATATATCACCCTATATTACCCTCATTTATATTTATATGTAAATTTTTTTTATATAATTCAGGGTTGTTACATTCTTCCTCTATTAGAAAGTATACACTATAAATTTAGTTTTAGAAGAAAAGGTGAAAATTTTTTAGAGTAAATTTTTCATTTTGAATCAAATTTCATATGTTTCCTATTCAAACATATGGTTTCTATACAATTATTTTTCTAGGTGGTTTGTCTTGTTGCATAGAAAATTGTCTATGTGGTCTCATATATTCATTTTATTCTCCTTGTAAAATAGATAATTCACCAAATACAATTCCTATTTATTTAGTATGTGTGATATATATAGTAAATACATACTTATGAGGGATTAATGGAAACTTTTATGGACTTCATGTTGGTTTAATAGATGTTCTGTTCAATAAAACATATCTTCCACACAATCAAGGATCTCAAAGGTGGCAATACTCTTAGGAATTAGATTTCCTTTCATTCCAAATCTCATTAATCAGTTCTAGGTTCATATAAGAATAAATCCATTATATATAATTTAAAAATCCTAATATCATCAATAGTTATCCATATAAGTATTATTTGAACTATTAGTTTTTCATATGTTTTTCTGAATATTTTTGAACATTTGTGCCATTTTTTCATCTGTCTCTTGTCATAGAAACATTTAATATCCACTTTCATCCCAAAATGAAGGTATTATATATATATATATAATCCCATACATTCCTTAATATATGGAGAAGTAAATTCTATAGTGTTTACAAATATTTTACGAGAATTCATCTAGAATAATATTTTGGTCCCACCATCCATTATTCTATATAGAGAAATATTTCAACATATCCTCATATGTCTAGATAGTTATTTCAAATTTTTATGTTTTGTGTTGATATCTCACATAAAATTTCAATTATTTATTTTTAGTTTTTTCAAGACTCATATAACAAATTGAGTTGAACCTGAAATCATAATTAGATGTAATCACAATTGGTGTTCAATGAAGCCAAAACACATCTCAACTTTATATATTTTAATTTTGATAATATGGGAATTCATCTAAAATTGATATTAACTGATGAGTATTTTTAATATGGTCTATAAAAACGCATATATAATTGTTTTAATTTTGTGTCTTTGGAAGACCCATAAAAAATTGAATAGTGTATTTTTTCTATTTCATTATAGGTATGAAAAATCATTGAATTATCCCATTTTATTTCATCTACATAGCCTTTACATTTCGAAAAAAGGAATATTAATTTATATTCCATAACAGAATTCATCATATTATAAATAAAATATTGTTATTAAATATATATATATACACCATATTGTTTTCAGGGTGGATATAGAATATAGGAAAATAAGCATCATTCAGTTGATAAATCATTTTCTCCATCTCATACATCACACATAGTTATTTCTAAAATTCCACCACACTTTCATCTTCAAGGTTACACATTCAAAAAAATCTATTATCTCCATGTAACCATTATTATATATATCTATATCTTTCTTTTGGGATATCTTAACTTTCTCTGGAGGATACTATTGAGAAAACATTTCAAAAGGGTAGAAGAATATTCTATCCATTATTACTCTAATGACTATGATTTGTATGTTTTAGAATATTGGATCATTATCAATTCTCATTATGGATATCATTTCATGATAATTTCTTCTTAGGTAATCATCAACATTTTTTCCCTTCCGATGATAGAAGTTGAATGAGAAATCATAATATTTGATCAACTCTAACCATCATTTTTATGTATGTTGAGATTTTCCTATGTGAATATATATTCTAGGAGTTTTAATCCTTATATATTCCAAACATTTTCCCATGTATTTAATGACTCTAAATTATTAATGATAGTATTATTAGAGCCAAATAAAAACCATTCTTATGATAGTTTTGGGCATGAACCTTCAACTACTTTGATGCATAGGCTATAAATTTATCATTCTTATTAAGTTCAATGTCCAAGAACCTCTATTAAGATTTACTATAAATCAAATATCCTTTATTAAATAATATTACTATGAGTAAAGTTTTTGTTATATGCCACTTATTCAACTCCAGTAATCTTTCATCAAATTCAATATTCCAGTTACTTTACCCCATTAAAAATTATCATGGTGAGAAAATATGAAAATCATGATAAATTACCCATAAATTTTTTATAAATCCAATATATTTCAACAAAACATTGTATTTATGTATCGTATCATGGTCTCAACTATTGATCAACTACATTCATCAGTTGGGGGTCTATATATATCCCTTCACATGTGATTAAATTCTTCAATAATGATTCATTTCCCTAAAAAATCACATTTATTATAATTTTCTTATAAAATATCCTACATTAATTACTTTTGTATATTATTAAAATGATCCGCATATTCATTCATAGTTTTAGTGTGTATAGTTATATCTATCTTGACTCGACCCACCAAGGCCTACCTGGCTAGTGGTGAATCATGTTTAACTACCCCACGCCTACTATCAATAGTACATGGACTTCTGAACAACACCAAGTTGGTGAAACTCTCACATAGGAGGGCTTATAGTAATTTTCCTATATACACACACACACACACATCTCTAGTGTAATAAAATGATGAAAGTTAAAATACATCTAATACAAATTTATTCATACATCTAAATCCTAAAATTAGAATATGATAATAATGTAATGAAATAAATAAAGGGATAAATACAAGCCCACCCAAAATAGAAAAGTAGTCCAACCTACTCAAAAAAGGGGAATTACATCAAATGTAACACTGGTATAAACCTTGGTCTTCCTTGCCCATGCTATGATCCACCTGCTCCATTTCTTTTATGTACTCCACAAAAAGGTATGTTGTCTATATAAGACATGACATGTGATGGAAGATCCCATGCAGGGGTGAGTATAAAAATAGCCTGGACACCCCTAAATAGCCAAACATTAATGATAAATAAAATATTCCTCATCACTATATGGGAATATCAATAAATATATGATACGTAATGATAAACTAGATCAACCAAAGTATACTCATAAAATTTATTTCAGTTCTTAATATATCAACAATAGTCTTCCTAGGATCCTAATAAATATTCTAGGAATAACTCGTATCATCGGTACCCTTTCTTTTAATAAATAAAAAATACATAAATTTTTTAGAATACATAAAATAGTATACAAACAGACGCCAAGAGACTATACTAGTCTAGTTCCTTTGTAAAATTGAATCATAAAAACTAGTACATAAGTGAGATAAATTATCTATCGCTATGTTCTTATTGATTAGAAACCTACCTTGACTTGTCAATAATAATATGTATCTTCAAAACGTGGGAATGGAAACATACAAATGGATGAGATCACATTCATAGAAATGGTAAAAAAGGGACACTTTTAAGCATAAACATTACCACAGACATATGATAATGTGATAATGAAAATATAAGATCATACCATGAATATTAAAGATCATAAACAAGAAACATTGAATAAATATTAGAAGTTCAAAATAACTTAATCATATGTAAATAAATAACATAATCCATAGAATCCTAACATAGGTATAAAAATTGAATTTTGGAAAACACATATTCATATAATATTATTTTTAGAGTAGTTAGGGAATCACTACCAAGAACATTTTGGTATTATGGGTTCACTCCTTATACCATTATGGTAGTCATGGTGAACTATCATGAACATATTTGTAGCATGAGTTCTCTCCTCATTCAATCTTGGTATTAATGATTTACTCTCATGGACATATTATTAGTCATGGTTTTCTCTGAAGACCCTTTTAATCAATCTCATAAGATATAAATCATTACCAATGCATTGGAGAGATATACTGGCCCCGCCCATATCATAATTAAATCATATATACTAGTTCCACAATATTATTATATATATTATCAGAAATCATGAAATTAAATGGGTATCAAAAACATAAAATCATATCATAACCATTTTAAAAAGATGCATTTTTCATATACATTTCATTTAATTCATAACCTGTGAAAAGAATCAGGATTCAAGGGAATATAAACCATGAAAGATGAATGATATTCATAAAGAAAATTCCATAAAACCATAAACCATTCATAGAAATAATATGAATGGAAAAATCAAATTATTTCCCTAGAATAGCATGAATAATACCAACATATATCATCTTCAATGATAAATAATTTTAAAATATCTTTTTAAAAACATTCTTTTGGAGAATATAATTTAATATTTGAAAATTATTTTTAAAACATAAAACATTTAGAAACCTTTTTTTAAAAATTCATTGAAAACATAGAAAAATGTCTTGAAATAATTCTAAAATCATATTCCCATGAAAATGTATAAATTAAGATTGAAAACATTTTGAAAATAGTATTTCGTGAAAACATATAAAAGAAGTATGAAGATAAATTAAAAACTAATTTCATTGAAAATATATAAAATAAGTTTCAATATATTTTAAAAAATATTTTCTATAAAATAATTTTGAAAATATAAAATTAAACCGTTGAAAATGTTTTGAAACCCATTTCGTTTAAAGTATATTGATAACTGATAAATAAATATTGAAATTGTTTTGAAAAATATTTCCTTAAAAATACATTAAAACCCTATAAATAATGTTATCAATTTTATTTAAAACCATTCCGTTGAAAAAATACTGAATCATTTATAAATAAATCTTGATAATGATTGGAAAAAAAATTCCTTGAAAATAATTTCAAAACATATAAAGAACGCTTTATAACATTTCTAAAACCATTTTGTATTGAAAATATATTTATAATATGAGCTTTAAAACCCAATAAACATTTTAAAAATCCATTATTTGTTGAGAATAATATTCAAATATCATTTTAAAACACGTTTTAAAACAATATTGAAAACATGGTTTTTGAAATAAAGTGTTTTTTACTCAAGATAGACAAAAAGTCAAACATTATTAAAAAAGATTTCTGAATTATTTTATGTAAAAAATAGTTTAAAAATAAAACCAATATATGAATATTTCATGAATAACATATATATATTTAAATTCATGATATTTCATAAGACACGGATCATAAAATATCATCAATGGAACCATAAACATAAATAATCTCAAAACAGTAAGAGATTGTTTCAATAATCTATTATTATGTGGTAACTTGTGATCATACTCTTCATATAAGAGATGGAAATTACAAGAAGAAAAAAACATATTTAAAAGAATTAGGTTCAATATATAACATTTCAAATGGAATTATATTCTCCTCAAAAAAAGAACATAGGGGAATGACAAAATATGTGTCTCAAAGAAGGAAAATTGAGACAAAATTGTCTTACCGATATGGTAGCATTTGAAGCAATATCCAAATTAATGAAATATCATAGAATGTATATTTAAATATTCATTAAATTAATAATATTAATCATGGAAAAATTTTATGTGAATTATATACTCTAAATAAATTAAAAGAGTAGTAACCATGGCTTCTATCTCACAGAAATAAAAAGTAAGATGAAATTTCCCTTATCTTGTATCTTGACACTCTCCAAACTCAAACAAAGTCCCATTATAAGAAATTTATGTATATTATAAATCCTATATATAATAATATTCTTATATCAAATATCATGAATGATTTTATTATGACCTTATGTTACCTTCTTGTTGACAATTCTATGTTGGTGTTTTAATTCAGGTAATATCCGCTTTGTTCTTTGCATGTGACTTAATTTGTTATATCTTTGGTATTTATACTTATATAATGATTTAGAAAATTTTTAACATGATATTAATATAATCTATATTGAGTATTTTTTTATTATAATATTATACATTTTATAGATGTTTGAAAAGAAATACACCGTTCTTGGAGATGGTGTGTCGTGCGTACGCATAAACGTTGTTTGTGTTTTATTATTGTGTTGAATGAATGAAAGAAAATGACATATAAGTATATTTATATATAATATTATTAGATTAGAAAATTTATTTCATATATATCATATATATTCTCTAAATATATCTTTAATACATTTCTTGTAGTGTGTAAACGAATCGCATCTCTTTGAGGGGGCGGTAGTCCACACTTCCTCAAATGAAATTATTGTATTTTTACAAAATAGAAAGTATAAATATATGCGTTAAATAGGATTAAAAAAAATTAAATAAATAATAAATATGACATATAAATTATATTAACATATTATCTATCATAATTTCTACTATAAGAGTTGGTAAATGAAAAATGAACAATCATCGTTTCGGGAGGATGTAGTTCATTATACAAGTAATCAATACGTTCATTACCAATTATAAAGAAGTGTTTGTATGTGTTGGTATAAAATTTATCATAAAAACATACTAGTATATTGATTATATTGGTTTTTATACATTCATTTAATAAGAATAGTTTAGGGGATGTAAAATGTAAATAACATAAAAGATCATAAGAAAGAATGTTACCTCTTATTCAGGTAACAACTTTTGGTTTGCACCAAAGAGATTAATTTGATATCCTTATTCTAAAATGGAGGATCCTAAGATGAGAGGGTGTAAATATTTAAGATATATTTTTTAATATAATGATGATGTCCAAGTATCTAGAGTGGTGTGAGGAATTAGAAGGCGGGGAGGCATTTCTATTGGGGAGGAAGAGTGACACACTTGTAAATTTTGTGAAATGGGATTCCACCCACGTTTTTTGCAAGTAAAGTGGATCCAATAATAGTCCAAAGTTGAAAAACATGTTTTCAGGGTTCAAAGTTTCCGATAAAATTTCCTTTTTACAAGATTATAGGCAATTTATGCCCTTATGATTATGGTTTAGACATTAGTGAAACTTAATTTTACCTTAATAATGTAATTAATTTTAAATAAATTTACTAATAAATTTGGTTAAAAACCATGTTTACCATATTGAAAAGTATACATTATGATTATAAAAAATATTGAATCCATATTTCATAATTTCAATCACTAATGTGGAACAAATTAATTGAAATTTTATCACACATTCGTGTCAACAATACGGGTTTTTAAGTAAATGTTCAAATGTTTGATATGTTTTTTATTCAATTTGCAAGAAAAAATTATTTAAAATTACCCAAATTGGATTTATTGATAAAACTAAGATATAGTTAAATTTTCGACCAATTTAAAATATAAAATAACCTTATAAATAAATTAAATGAAAAAGTATTTTTGAACTAAAAACCAATGTATTTCACTATTCATTAAAAAATATAACATCAATGAAAAGGAATCCAAAATTTTACACTAACATAATTCCTATGTTTCTATTTCAAAATTGATGATTATTATAACATATTAAATCTATTAATATTCAAAAAATTGTCTTAAAATGGGTTCACCATTAAAATGTTCTAAAATTACTTAATAAAAATAGATTTTTAAGCATAATGTTTGGTTTTTTCTTATATTCTGTCTATATAATATATTTTATGAATATAAAAATTAGTTGATTGAATATATTTCACATATATTACACTAATGAAACTAACTAATTATAATTAATTTAATTTATTATGATAAAACAGATTTGTGTTAATTAATATAATGATATTTTTTTATATTCAGTCAATTTTTATATTAATTTATATTTAATTTAAAATATATAAATTAATTTAATATTTGTGTAAAAATCATATTTTCATATATTAATTAATAATATTAATAGCCTCTAATTTAACATGTATGTTATATCTTATATTTTAAATTAAATCAATTTAATAATATATTATTGATCGGGAAAACGTGGTCCTTTGTGTTACGTAAGACATCGAGGAAAGTCATTGTTCCATGTAATGCAGGATAACCTCAGTGTTCCTTGTAGAGAAGGATAAAATTTATTTTGCGTATAGTGGATGATATACATGGTGTTGGGTATAACATGAGCAAAACATAGTGGTTTAATATAAAATATAAATATTTTCATTCTTGCGTGAATCGAAAAATATAAAAAAAATATATTAATTTGAAAAAAAATAATTCAAAAAATATCAGGGTTTAACATTCAACCTCCTTAACATCAATTTCACCTATAAATAATTCTAGGTTATAAATGATTTAAAAATTTTACATTTTTTTCATTGAAAATCACATTGTAAAGATGATCATTAAAACATCCTTTAAAAAAGAAAATTAGAACATAATGGTAACCCATAGTTACACATAGATGGGTTTAAACATAGAAGAACATAAGTGGATAATGAAAACATGGACATGGAAGAGGAATTTGACTATCATGTTCTTGAGTAGAGTGATAGGAAACTGGGTCAAGAGAAATTTAACAACAAAAAAATACATAAAACTATGATAATCTAAGGGACCATTTGATTCATCTAATAATAATGTACTTGGATAACCTTTTCCATTTCATGATCTTGTCCCCAAGGATGAAAATGTTTTATGTGAAGTTACACTTACTTGATTTTATTTCATTTCAAAATTAAATTATCACACTTTTGGTTTTCCCTTGATTAATTCCAACTTTATCTCATTCTCCCATGAATGATGGTGAATTTTTCCTTGCTAATGAACTAACATAATTGAGATACATAAATATAATGATAATTCAATCCATCTACATTTTCTTAACATAAATGAAAAATTGGGAGAATAGTTTATCCATAATTTATAGATTCTCATCTGGTGAGATATTACCTTAATCTCACAAACATCATCTGATGTTTATATTAGGTTCTTCCATAAATGGTAGACCATATAACCCTTGGAAAAGATTAAAATACAAATCTTTAGAAAGAAATCCATGATAAAATATTAACATTGATAACCCATATATTGTATAGTATCTCTTGGTTGACATAATCCAAACATTTGAATACCATCATTATATATTCTCTTGAAACATGGGAATAACTAGAATTACCAGAAATACTATTGGAAAAATGAATGCTTCTTTATTACAAAGGTTACTATATATACTCCTTAAATACAAGATGTTTTCAAATTTATCTATGATCAAATAGACCATTTTTTCAAAAAATTAGTAATCGGATCTAAGGTAATAAGTGTTATAATATAAACATTATCCTTTTCAATCTTATCTTTATCCAAGCTGAAAAAAATTTCTCATCATCTTGATCACACTAAGGGTTACCATCCCTTAATAAAAATTTCACTTTTCTAAGTTTTATTCACCGTTAAACATATCATTTTCATTCTTTTATGAAATCATTTATTGAAAACACTTATATATTTATTGATTCAGAAAATAGAATATTTGAATTACAAGACATAAATAATTGATTCATCCAACCTTGTTTTTAAACCATTAATCAAGCTTTTTCAACATATTCTTTTATACATCTTTTTAATAATATTAAATATGAATCATGTTTTATGGTTTCTAAACCTGAATATAGTCATGATTATTATATTTAATGTAACCAATATTATATGAACATAAGATACCTTCCACATGTTGTTTTCCATCACTTAATATTTATAAGTATAACCCATACTCATACCACCTTTTTTATTCTCATTATGAGATATTTAATTGGGAATTTAATTCACATAATGCCCATAATTTCCACATCTAATACATTCCACATTATCCATGTTGATTCTAGTTTTAATTATTTCCTAAAACTAGAAATTATAGTGTTAAAAACATTTATCATAATTGGATTCCATATAATCATGAAATATTACGCATAGTATACCAAAATCATGGATACTTATTCTTTAATATATTAAACCTTGGGTTTATCCAAGGTAATTCATATTTTTATTGATTTCAAATACTTCAGGATGGATCAAAATGAGTTTGTGTTTTTTCAAAGAATATCCCTCGTGAGTGTCAAACAATGGTACAACAAGGCCTGTTGTCGTGTAATATATTACCTTGAGTCGGGCTCGGAACATATTTTGAGAGATGTTAATACTAGTTACATATATCTAGAGCCATATCCCCCTGTAGTGTGTATACTGGGATGTATTTCTAGGGAACCACTTGCTCTATCCTTTACCAAAATTCCAATAGATTTACCTATACTTGTCAATATCCTTATACGTATCCTTAGACATGTCCATAGAGATCTCCATAAGGTTTTCTCATCCTAGATTCCAATGTATAACTAAATATTTGATATGATACCAACTATTTAAAACCCCTCTTTCTATACATTAAAAATTACACAAAAATTTAAAAATACATAAAATAATGTACAATCAAATGCCCAAAGACCATACTAGTCTAATGCCTTTACAATCACGAAAACATAAAAATTGGTATATAAGTGAGCAACATTATATCCAAATAGGTTCTTATAGACTTGATACAATCTTATAAATATCAAACATGATAAATAAATTCATAACTTGTGGAAGGATACATAAAAAAACGTGATCTCATCTAGTTAGTAAGGGTACTAAAGGAATATATTCAAGTATAAATAAGAGAATATGGATATAATAATGTGATCATGAAAATACAATATCACACCCTAAATATCAAAGATAAATAATTGAAAATATTAAAAAAATATTGGAAGTTCATAAGACATTATTTGTAATGAAATAAGGAACATAATCCATGAAAGTATAATAGGGAAATAAAATATTGAATTATGGAAACACATAAGCATATAATTTGATTTGAATAGTATTCAAGACACCACTACCAAGACCATATTTTATGTATGGGTTCATTACCCATATCATCTTGGTGGTAGTGGATCACTCTATTGGACATCTTAGATGTATGATTTCACTCCTAATATCATCTTGGTAGTCACGGTTCACTCCCATTGCTATCTAACCAGTCAAGGTTCACTCACAATACTATCTTCGTCTATCTCATGAGATATAAATGCTTACCCAATTAATTGGTGGCAAATATATGTTCCAACCGTATAATAATTAAATTTTACATACCTTTGCAACAAGATCATAAAAAATGAAATCATAACCATTGAAATAGAATGTGTATCAAAAACATGTAATCATATCATAACATGTTGAAAATATATAGGTTTTATAATCATTTCATCAAAAGAATAAACCATGAAAAGAAGTGGGTTTGGAAGGTTTATAATTACTAAAAGTGTAAAGGGTTACATAAACCTCATTCCATAATATTATAAACAATTCAAAGATAAAATATAAATGGAAACATTGAATAATTTCCCAAGAAAGGCATGAGTTACACCAACAGATGTCATTTAAGATGGGAAATAATTTTGAATGATCTTCTAAAAAAATTCATGAGGGAAATTTAATTTTTTATTTGAATAGTATTTTTAAGACATAAAACCCTTAGAAAACCATTTTTTTAAAATTCATTGAAAACATAAAATTAAGGAATGGAATCATTTTCAAAACATTATTCCATGAAAACATATAAAAAGGATTTATAACATTTTGAAAATAGTTATTCATGAAAACATATAAAATAACCTTGAAATCATTTTTGAAAACAATTTTCCATGAAAACATATAAAATAATATTTAAAAACATTTTTCTTTAAAAACTCTATGAAAAAAAATTCTGATATCTTCAAAATGGTTTGAAATCCATTTCATTAAAAATACATTCAAAAATTATAAAGAAATATTGAAAAAAATTTCAAAATAATTTTTTTTGAAAATGTATTGATAAATAATAAAGATATATTGAAATTTTTTGGGAGAAAATTTAATTTATAAAACATTTAAAACTAATAAATAAATCTTTAAAACAATTTGAAAATAATTTCGTGGAAAATAAATTGAAAACATATAGAGTTAGCTTTATAACATTTCAAAAACATTATATATTTGAAAATTTTGATATAAAATAATCATTTAAAAAGAAATATTTTGAAATTTCAATTTCCCCTTCAAAAAAATATTCAAATATAATTTAATAACATTTTATAAAATAATTTTGAAAACATGGGTTTTGAAATAAAAGTTATTTCTGAGCGAGGAGAGAGATAACATTGAACATTTTTAAAAACATACTATTTACTAGTTTATATACCAAACAGTTAAAAAATGGTACCAATATATGAAGATATCATGAATAAAGAGAGGATAATAAAATCCATGAGAGTTTTTAAGATATTTTTCATAATATTTCATCAAATAAATCGTAAACATAAACAATTCTGAGAAATGAAGAGATTATTTCAATAAACACTTATCATATGGTAACATGGAATCACAATAGCCATGCAATAGAAAGTAATTACATTAAGATTAATACATAAAGAAAATAAATAGTTTCATGATATAAAATTTCAGATCGAATTATATAAACCATGAAAAAATATAGGTACATAACAAAACATGTTTCTCAATGAAGGAAAATTAAGATAAAACTATCTTTCTGATTTGGTAACTTTTGAAACATTAACCCAAATTAAGAAATATCATAGACTAGATATTTAAATATCAAAAAATTTAATAATAATAATAATTGGATATATTCATGTAAATTATTTATACAACACAAAATAATAGAGTGGGGTTTAAGACATGTATCTCACGAAAATAAAAAGTGAGATGAAATTTCCCTTACCTTGTGTCTTGACTCTCTTTGTACTAATACAAGACTCATGTATAATAAATTTATTTTTTTATTAAACTTTTTTCATATCAATATTATTATATATAATACCAAATTGGGTTTTATAAAAATGTTATATTACCCTTTTATTAACAATTTTATGTTAGGTTTTCTCTTCGGGTAATATCCACATTATTCTTCACATGTGTCTTAATTTGTTATATATTTTATCCTTATACTTATATCATTATTTCCATAATTTATACTATTATATAAATATAATTTAAATTCATTATATTTTTATTATAACAATCTATAGGATATATATTTATGGAATGGAATACACCATTCATTGAGACATAAAGACGTACATGCGCATTAACATTGTTTCCCTTTTATTGTCATTTTGAAAGAATGAAAGAAAATGACATATATTTTTATATTTATATGATATAAATAAATTTTTATCTTGTTATTTATATCATATAATTTTATTATACCTATCCCTAATAAATTTTATGTAGTTTTTGAATGAATGAAATCGCTTTGCGGGGGCGGTGGTCCAGACTTCAACAGACAAAATTATCGCATTTAGAAAAAATGAAAGGTATAAAGATATTGGTAGTAAAAGAGTTAAAGAGGATTGAAGATATAATAATTATAATCGATAAAATATATAGATATATTTTCCATCATAATTTCATCCATGAATGGTGATAATGTAAAAAATTAACAGTCATCATTTCGTGTGGAAGTAATTCTCCATACATGTAAATTATATTTTCATTACCCATTAGATGGAACTGTGTTTAAATTTTGGTAGAAAAACAATCATAAAAAATCTTATCTTATTGAGGATACAATTTTTGTAATACATTCATGGAATAGTAAAAGTTGAGGGAATTAATAATGTAAATAACATAAAAGAACCTGAAGAGGAATGTAACCTCTTATTTCGGGTAACTCCTTTTGGTTTACATTAGAGGGATCCCTTGGAATTAATTATGACCAGGATAAGTAATAAAGTATTATCATAGGGATTATTAGGAGATATTAATGAAAATTTTGGATGATCCATGTGTCTTAAGAGGTGTGAGGAAGCGGTATGATAAGAGGCCTTTTTATAGTGAAGGAGGAGTGACACTCTGGTAAATTTTTTCAATGGGAACCACACCCTTGTTATTCCCATATAAAGGGGATCCAATACTGATACCAAGTAAATAATATTGTTATAGGGTATAAATATGTCAATATAATGGATTTTGGACATTTTTCTAGGTTATTTGGGCTCTAAACATCACGGTGTAATCCTTAATTAGTCTTAATTTTAAATTAATCGATGTTCTTATATTTAATTATTATCACTAGTAATTTTTTTAAAGAACTATGTCTACATTATTAGAAAGTATAAAGTATTATTATTGAAAATATGGATTATATATTTCTAAATTCATATCATAAAGGTGGTATAAATTAATTAAAATTGTATCTTGTATTCAGGTCGACAATACGGGTTTTCAATGTAAAAATATTCAAAAGTTTTTTATGTAATTATATTAAATTTCATAGTAAAATTTATTCTAATGACCCAAATTGGTTTTATTGAAAATATTCTGATCTACATAAACTTTTACCCATTCCAAAATATAATTTAACCATATAAATAAATTAGATGAGAAAGAATTTTTGAACTAATATTTATTATTTTTCACTATTCATTAAAAATGAATCTTCACATAAAAATATCAAAAATTTACTCTAATAAAATTATTTATTAATTATTGAAAATATAATTTATATGTTGACATATTAAATCAATAGAATTTTCAAAATTTGGATTTAAAATTCATTTTCCATTAAAAGGTTATAAATATTATATTATGAAAATATATGTTTTTGAGCATAACATTTGGTTTATTATTATATTCAATTTATAAAATCTATTTGATGAATATCAATAATATTTTTTTTGAAAATATATCAAATATATTACATTAATATCACCCACCACATATAATTAGTTAAATTTATTAGCCTAAAATATCTTTTCGACGATAAAAATAATAATATTTTCCTTTATATTCACTAGGTTTTCATATTCATTTCAAATTAATTAGTAGCCTATGAATTAATATTATATTTTTGTAAAAACCAAATTTTCATAAATTATTTATAATATTAATTACTTCTAATTTAAGAGATAGGTTATGTCATTTTATATAAAATAACAACATTACAATAATATATAATTGTTCGGTAAAACTCGACATTTCCTGTTACGACAACCATTTATGAAAGTCATTATTTCATGTAATGTAAGAATCCTTGATGTTCCTTATAGAGGAAGATAAATGTATGTTTTGTTTAGTGAACGATTAACTTGGTGTAGAGTATAATGCAAGCCAAATATAGTTCTTTAGTATAAAGTAAATTTTATTAAGTGATGCGTGAAATGAAAAATATCAATAAGATTAAATTAATTCAAAAATATGAATTCAAAGAATCTCATGGCGTTACAAATATGGGAGAAAAATACTCTACAAGTATAATGGTATTTGTCGAATCTATTAGATATCTTATGCTCATCGGATATTCCCTTGAAGATGCAAAAAAAACTAAGAGGTCTCTTCTGAGATACACACTCGATCAGGATACACCTCATTGAAAGAAATGATATTGATAGAAAGATGATGGATCATATCCGGGATATAGGATATAACAAAAACCTAAACTGGATTAACCCACATAGTTGGGGATCTCTTCTTGGCTAATTTTAGTTGAACTAATTCATGAAACCCTACGTAGTATAAAGGACAATCCTGGATCACACCTATATCCAAGGGGTATAATATAAACACTATTCGAGAAGAATTTCATAATTTCTATAATCATAGTCTAAGGATGTGATTACACAATGTACCATTATAGGAATTTACCAAGGGAACACACTCAATTAATACTGGTTCAAGGAATCTCATACAAGCTCGCAACAAATATGAACATAGAATACTAAGAAAACTAACCTCTATTCGAATGAGTACACAATTTCTACCATAGTGTATGCGATTTCTCTCACTATACCTAAAAATTCTCATGTATCTCTCTCTCTCTGTCTCTTAGAATATACCTTTCCAAAATATATTGAATATCTTTATAGTTACATAGAGTGTAGATGAAGATATAACACTCAGTTTTCCACCTATCTATTCCCATGTGTTCTGACCTGTATCCATTTACATCTCATCACATAGAATATAGAGATCTAGTATGGAACTGATCATTTCATATTCTCATGCCCTTGTACTCTATAAGAACACAACATATAAGGCTACATGGACACCTGGATGTGTACTTCTATACAATATGATTTAGAAAAATACATGTTTTATGGTGTGTGACATATTTCACATAGTGTGTGATGTTTATCTCTATTTGGAATCCAATGCTCCATGCATAGGGGACAATAGAACATGTGTTATTTTAGGCTAAATTCATTATATTCATCTATTTCACAGAACCCATATATTCTTCATGTTGCTTTTTGAGAACCTCTAATTCAATTGGATACACTTCCAATCTATCCAATGAAAATTTATGTTGATCTATATTTTCTTTTCCATTAGCTTTATCTAGATTAAACCCATAATTCCATTATATTTCTCACCTCCCATAACATCTCCTCACTAGAGTTAAAAAATCCATTCATGATTAACATAATCCTTCCATAATCCATCATCATTTTTCATCACATCACGATTCCTTCTTTAGGCATTGATCCCAATCCATGTTATCAAAAAATTACGCCATACAAAGAATGTAAAATAGGTTATTAATATATATTTTTCAAATAATAATCAAAATAAAGAAACACTGATGGTAATTCCAAGTAATATATTTTGAGAAAACAACAAAAACCTAATGAATAAACCACTTCCATAGTTTGGATTGAAAATAATATATTATCATTTGAATGAAAAAAAATATTAAACATTAACCAAAAATTAATAATTCCCAAAATGTCATGTATAAGAACCTACACATTCAATATGATAAACTCAAAAATAAATATAGATTTTTATTTTATATTCCATTTTTTAGGGAAAATAAACTAGGGATATAAATCATATAAATCATTTCCATACCTTGATTTTGGATTAGTCACTAATAAAGAATGGTCATACGTCATAGTAGTTCGTGAGACCCCTAAATCCTGATGTCATTTTGAATCCGTGAAATATCTTCTTGATCCTATGATATGATGTTTTTCACCTATTTTTCTTGATGATATTCTCTCTAGGTATCCATGGTAATATAGATAAACCATAAGAATCACAAAAAAAGAGAAATTTTATTGATGGTTCATATGATTCTATATCTAAACCAATTAATTAATTAATTAATTAATATATTTCATAATATAAATTAGTGATGAATTTTTAACTAATTTCTGGTGTTGTCCAAAATTATATTTCTCCTTGGTTAAAGCTCATATTCTGGACATAATGACAGTCTATGATTTCAAATATGAGGCTCTATTTTTACCTATTCCACTTTTTCAGAAATAATATCTTCACTTAATATCAGTATATTTAATATTTTCATAATTTAAATTTTTGACTCATTGGGTCTTATTTTCTCACATCGTATCAACACCTAGGTCTAGAAATGTTCCATGAAAGTTTCTAATGACATGCATGGAAAAAATTGGGTTATAATTTCTTACGTTCATTTTAGTATTTTTGTATCAAACATTAAAAAATGAAATCACAAGTGATGATACCGAGATATCAACTATGAGTCCCGCAAATATGAGAATACCAAACATTTCTTGTATTACTAGAAATATGAACCCAAGGAAATAATCCCCTATAAAAGTTCATCTCTAACCGTTTAACTACTTCATAATCTTCTTAAAAAGGTATATTCACCTTCAATGTCCATCTCAATCAGGTCAATATAGTGAAATGAGTAGTGCACATATTTCTTCTTTGGAAATATATAGAAAAAAGCAGCATGCAGATTAATTATGTCCATAGGTACATGTAGTACACCCTCTCACTAACCTAATTATGTAGTAGAAAATGGTCCTATGAACCCCCATAGATAACCGATTTTTTCACCTAACACTGCAAAACTATTGAGTAAGAAATTTATCCATTTTTTGTACATAAAGGAATCCTAATCACAAAATTGATTCCCCATCCACCTCTAAATTAACTAAACCCTTTATTTCAATCTGAATCATCAAATCTACCACAACAAAAATTCTCTCTCACTGGTTTCATCTTCTATAGAAATGTCCTATAGGGTCACTGACACATTGAATAAAATTGTGATACATTGATGGTGTATTTTTTACTATTGTGATTCCAAAACTACATTTATATTCGATGATCATATTAACTAAAACTCATAAAAATAATGATAAACTATAATCATGTCCACTATAAAGAAAATGGTCTACTTTTACATGGTCATTTAACTTGGTAAAACACTATTTTCAACCACATCTGAGTCCCTAAATGCTTCCTACATCCTCTCCCAAATCATGATTTAATTCTATAATCATAGTTTTCAATGATCACAAAAGGTAATTACTTGAAGCTTCACTCCCTCATGCATGCATGGGTTTTCCAAACTCTTTGTAATGATCTGATTGTCTTTAACTACATATAGGTTAGACACTTTTTGTTTAGCATGAAAACGCACTACAACTCCCTAGGTTTCTCAAATAATGCCAAGGGATCACGGTACATCCTCTCCATTTTTTTATATTTACTATTAATGGAAGAAACCTCTTTAGAAACTCAACCCACAGTGTGACTAGTGTCTTTGTACATTCTCAATCAAGGATGATACATTCCCAACCATTAGAAAAAAAACAATAAACAAGTCTAATAGACATCTGACCATGAAATATCTTACAATCGTTATCCATATGTTTTTCCTCCTATTTTTGAAGATGTGTAGGTTAACAAAAATTGACTATATTTAAACCAAACTACCTTCAGGTGTCTCGGGTGACCAACTAAAATTTCTAGGAAAATTGTATTTTATCGAAGAGGACTACCATGAACTAATCCACGAATGGTTTATGATCTCTTCTATAAGTACCATGAATCTATTGTGGACTTCAACGCATAGAATGGTATCACCATGATATCATAACAAATGTAGTATCTTTGGAAGGAAACTTTGTGTATATACTTCTCTGATACCAAAAATAGTGATATGCTATTTTGAGTTCAATCTCTGAGAACCAATTCACTTCTAACCCCAAGTCAAAGAATTAATTAATCATTGAGGGTGGATACTCCTCTATAACAGTCACATGGTTTGGATCATTTCAATCAAAAATTAATCTAAAAATCTCATATACCTCTTAAGTGAATAATTATTATCCTAATAAAAACACACTAATTCATATGAATCCCCAACTCTATATACTTGTCAAACCTTACCTCTAGCTCTCAAAGTTATATGAGGTCATCCGATATAGAAGTGAATATATATGGGTTTTCCCTAGATGACAATACATTGTTGAAGAAAAAATGTCCATGGGGGTTGTAAGTGTGTAATGACCTTAGGGAAGGTGTCCTAACTCTCCACATGTACTATAATATACAAAAATATCATAGATAAATCTACTCTAGGTTTCATTCAATCAAACTATTAACTTTTTATTGTATTCTTCAGCACATTGGCTCATCATTCTCTACATGGAATAACTCTTTATCAAATGAGAAGAACTCTAAATCATAAGAAAAAAACTTTACCACCCTCACTGGAAGAGAATATCAATGAATGGATGATTGGTAACAGATCTCTACTAAGGGAGGCATTGTATGGTCTTACGACCACTATGCAAGGATGCCACCTGAGTCTATTTATTCTCCAAATGTTATGTAACTTCTTCAAAATAATTTGTTGATCATTTATCATATCTATAGGTGATTCTAACACAAGGTTTGAGAAACAATAATCCATTAGAATTGGTATTCCTCAAATAGGGGATACCCTTCAGGATAAAATGCTCATATATCCGTGTAAAAACTGAAATTGGGGAAAATAAAACACATGTACTACCTCAAATTTTACTCGAATTCTCTATGAAACAAGATGATACTACACTGAAATCACCCTTTCCATTTCAAAACTTCTTTCTATGATTAGGTATTTCTTGAAAACCATATTTTGAAAAAACAACCCTAAACACGCAAGTCTAAGGAACACATAAGTCAATCATCAACACTGTCCAATTGGGGATTCTTTGACTCAACGACTTGTTTTTACATCACATCACATTAACTCATATTTGTGGAAGATTCATATTTATTTATTGAAAATCCAATTCTATGTTAAAAATTACAAACATAGGGATCCACTGATTCCCCACATCATCCTGGAAAATACATGGAAAAAATAAACAAAAAGATTGTCTCTTACCTATGACAAGGAGTACTACAAAAATGAAGAATGAAAATATATCATATCTTGAAACACTCTCAAACCCTATAGGGATAAAGACTATAATTCATTTAGTTTTCAAATATTCTAACCACCATATTTTCAATATAGGGGTGGTCAACATGGGGGTGGGGGTGGTGGTAGAAAACCAAAGCACCAGCCTCCTCCTACTAGTACCCCGTCTATTTTTTCACATATATATCTTTATAGACTTTTCTACTTCATCACATACATTATCCTAGTCGGTTCATTAAATTTTTATCCATTTAAATCATTATTTTAGGTAAATTATTGAACATTGTTTCCAATTTCATAAAAATAATGGTAATTATTCATCCTTGACGAAAATAGATTTCCCTAAGGACCTTATAAACCACTAATCTGTTTGTTTCATGACCTGCATCACATTCTCATTGTCGGCGGCGCATGATAACCTTAGATCCTAGGGGATCACAACCTTCAAAGATAATGGTAAATTCTAGGTCACTACACACCATCATTAGACAACAAAAATCCATTATTGACTATGTTTTATAGTATTCATCCACATAAATCATGGGATGTGGTTATAAGAACTAATCAACTAGAGAAAGTTTTACCTTCTTACTATCCTAAATAAAGTATTCCTTGCTTCCATGCCTTATCTCGGGGGCCTCATAACTCATTGGGTAATTATATAACCTCTAATGAATTAACCTCATTTTTATCATCATGAATAAATCTAGAAAGAAGAAATGATATAAGTTTTTCATTTTGTTTATCTGGTCAGATAACCCAAGATGTACATTGACACCATAACCCAGTCCAATATGATTCATGTAAATTTTTTTCCAATACTGATGCCAAAATATTTTGAGATATAAATTATATTATAAAATACATGGTTAATGGATATGTAGGCCACCACAAAAACATGTTAGTCCCTACAATAAAAGAAAACATCGAGACATTTTGACACTATTTCCCTAGTACCGAAATAAAACATCACCATATTAAAATATCAACACTCTATTACTATGATGGAATATAGATATAATAACACTTTTTCATGACCTGGACCACTGAGGTCCACCTAGAAGGTGATGAACCAAATGAAACTTCCCTCATCCTGCCTCTGATAGGCCAGGGGCAAGAGACCAGTGTCGAGTTTGAATAGAACACACCTTGGAGGCCATAACCTAATATAAATTTAGATACATAGACAGACAAATATCCAATACCATAAAATGATTAATGGTAAAATAAAACAAATAAAAGTTTCATGAATATATCTAAATATCACAATTAGTGTATGACAACAAACTAATTAAAGTGATAACGGTTCAAATACAATCCAATCCCATAAACTAACAAAAGTTTCCACCATTCTCGATAGGTGGTTAATATCATAAAATAAAACATCCATATATACCTCATTCTATCTTGAATAATATATGATCCTCTTACACTCGATCATCTAAGGAATCTTTTAATAGGTCTATTATTTAATAATACATGACATGTTTAGTCAGGTCCCATGTATTTGCGAGTATAATGATACCCAATATGGAATCACAAAATAACCAAACCTAAAGAATCATGACAAGTATTCTCATCACTATATAATAATTTAAATTGTGATATAAGATATATTGTTAATAATAATGACCCTGAGATACTCATATAATCTCAATGATTCATTAATGACACAACTACCCTCTTATCATCTTAATTAAAAATCATTGTATAACTCATCTAGGAGAAAACATGCTCCACAAGTAATATATCACTAATCTAATCCCTTTAATATTCCATGATCATCAAACCTGGATATGATGACTCACAAACTAAGTTGTAATGTCTCATATGAGATAAGAACTCGATTGGAATACACCTCATCGGAAGAATAGAGATTCATGAATAGATAAGGGATCACTCTTAAGGACATGGGGTGTACCAAAAACTTATTCTCGATAAAGTAGATTTTTTGGGGATTGATTCTTAGGTGAAGTTTCTCACACAAACTCTTAGATCCCCACCAATGTGGAAAGATGATAGACAATCTCAACTAGGTCCATAGTGTATAATAAGAAAATTTTCAAGAAAAATTCTATTGGGGTCACATTCCTAGTCTGAGGGTGTGAAGTCACATAGCACCCTTATTGGAATGGACCAACTAAACACACTCAACCAATATTGGACCAAGTAAGCTCACATAATCTCACATTGATGAAGAGCTAATAATAATGAGAACATTAACGAATTAATGAATAAGTACCTAATGTCTCTCACTACTCATGGTAATTAATGTGTCTCGTGCTCATAATGAATGATATTTTAGACAATATGTGGTGTGTCTCTATGTATAAACAACATGTAGATAATGAGACAACACTTAGCTTGTATCCTTCTTGTGCCAATGTATTCTGAACTATGTCCATATACATCTCATCATAAGATTTTGGAGAGATATGGGATTTAACACAGTCTGATATCTTCTCATGCCCATCTACACCATAAGTATTCTTTGTGTGGGACCACATAGTATATTGGATATATAACACTTATTCACAATGATTTTTTTAGTAAAGGATCACATTGTGAGTGAAATGTTTCATATACTGTGTGATACATATCACTACCTAGAATCCACAGTACCACACAAAGGGGACTACATTTAATGTTTTCTTAAGAACTACATCTTGTATATAAATGTTTTTTAAAGAACCTATATGTTAATCCTGTTGTTTTTCTTAATTCCCTTTATTCCTTCATATCTAATTTCAGACGAGATGATGAACATAGATCTGAGTCTATCTAATCATTTCATTCGCTATAAACTAGATTCGAACTATCAATCCTCTTAAATCAGAAGATTCTGTGAAATTTCATATATAGAACATGAGAAGCCACACATTATGTACTAGATCCACACCTAATTCATCACTATTTATTGTTTAAACCTGATTCCTTGATAACGTATCGATTTTGATCCATAGTATCAATCTGTTTTACTTGAAAATGGGTTAAAATGATTGATTTATAAATATTTCTTGAATCACCTAAATGGAATAAGTGATATTGATGATCATGTATAAAACGATATGAGAAAACCACAAACCACAAGATGAGGAATGAACCCCATACATTATTTGGATTGACCTCAACCATTTCAATTATAATTATGAATGAATATCCAACAATATACAATAATTAAAAAGTCTCCAAATCCTAGGTAAAAATACCCACATTAGTAATAAGATAAACTAACAAATAAATCCTTTATATTATTTGATATTAGTTTATCATGTGATAAATAAATTCAAAAATAAATCAAATAATATAAATTAATACCATGAGATTTGATTAGTCTCTAATAAAGAATGATCATGTGTCATGGTTCTTTGTGAGTTCTGTGATCATTGATTTCATTAGCGATCCTTGAAATACCAATAAAATCATATGATATGATATCATTCACCAAATCCTCCTCATGATATCTTATATTATTCTTAGCAGTTTTGTAGTTAATCATTAGATTCACCCATAAATTGGTTTTTATATAGGAGATCTTGGATGATATGAAAAAATAAATAAATAAATAAATAAAATAATGGTTTTATTGTTTTTACCTATGGATAATTTTAAACAAATTCTTGATGATGAAAATGATTATTCTATACCTTGGAAAAAGACTATATTCCAGAATTAAAGGAGGTCTTGTATTTTTTATATTGGACTCTATGAAAAATTTCTTAATATTTTTTAGGAAAGATAGGAATTATTGATATTAGTATATAGAATATTTATATAATATCAATTATTATATCACAAAGCATTGTATTCTCACACCGTCTCATGTATGTGCTCCAAACTTGTTCCTAGAAATTTTATAAAGTCTTAAATAAATAAAACTAAGATGTTGCAACATGATATCTAACAAAATCAACAAATTATTCATTGTAATGTGTATGTAATCTATTTATTATATCGATGAATATTTGTAGATAATTTTTTAGTCTAAATTGTATCATTATGTACTTATAGTTCTCATACCCTATATGAAGGAAAACAATTAGAATATCCTTCTTTTAGAACATTAATTGAAGACACCAAAAAGGTAAAATTTATAGAAATATTAATCACAATATAACTAATATAAAAAATTATCAATATATTTAAATGGATAATTGTTCACGAGGATGGATTTATATATCTCATTATTGTCAATGTAGAGACACATCAACTGATCTATCTTCTTTAAAAGGAGAACAAGTTCTTTACATGGTGAAGCACTTGGTTATGAATAATTTTTCAATATTCAATTGTATTTCATATTTAGTTATACTTTTTTGGTTAGGTCCTCTCTATATATATTTTTAGGAATGAATACGTACTCGTGCATTGGTCCAATTGAGAACTCATCCTCTTGATCAAGATGAAGATAAGAGAACTCTTTGGGAAATACATCAGCATGAAACCTAATAATTTTAATTTATTCTAGTGAAATCCTCTCCTTCACTACAATCATTTTAGAAAGGCATTTCAACTCTTAGGGAAACAATATCCATACTTTTGATGAATAGTTTCATTAGAATTCATTATTAACATCTTTACACATGTACAAAATTGGTGGATAATTTGAATCATGGAAGATGATTTCCTTACCCCTACAAGATGATATAGGGTCTATATAAATAAAAAATATACACTCAATGTTTTATGATGGTTTTTGAATATTGTTTCAAAACATTCCTAAAACAAAATAATGTGTAGAAAAATAATAAAATGATATATTTTCTATTAAAAAGTAAATGACTGCATTACCTATCACAAAAATATTTTCATTACTCACATTAGAGATAATGATAACATAATACATCCCTTAAACTATTGCCCATGGAGGTTGTTATTATTAGTTAGCTTAGAAAACCCTTAGATTAGAATGTTGTTTCAATTAGTTTCCATATTTCTTACAATTATATCATTAGACCATCAGCTGAGGAATGACTAGAAACTTTTTTTCATCCATTAAATTATAAGGGGTCATAAATTAATTTCAACATTTATAATCGTCATATCCTTTCCTTATATATTTGAATAACATTCCTTTCGCATTAAGAAATTTCCAAAATTCTATTTCCTTCAATTATGATATGTGGGTAGTTGGATATTCATTCTATCATGAGATCTAATTGATGATCCTCTTGATTCAAACTCGATTTTCCAATTCTTATAACCATTATATGTATCAATATTTATTGAACTTCTAAAAACATCATCATAATTTTAAAATTCATGAAATCCCAATGATTATGATAATTATCCTTTGAAACCTTAAATAAGTGCTCAATTTTAATTTATATGTTAATTATTAAATCAAAGGAACAATGATAAATCTTTCAAATGTTTTCCACCAATTTCCTCATATGCCAACGTCAGTCTTCATAAGATCAATGAATTCTTTTTCTATCATTGGATGAACCATGAAAAGAAAATATTGATGAAAATAATAAAAAAAACAACTCTATTATATAGATTTAATTTCCTACATGGGGATTCTATTTCTCATCAGTGTTCACTATTGAATAGCTTCAGCCTCATGATGACATGCTTCAAATGTTACATTATCCATCCCGTGTAACTAAATAAAATTTAATAACTTCTCAGTGTATTTAATCTATTTCTCATTGACTATGTAATCAAATGATATGTTATTCATTGGATACCTTTCATGGGTATAGATATCAACTAAAAATTGTTCTCTCCTAGGATTAGGAGAGAGTTCTACATGATTCATGTTAATACACATAACTTGGGAATGTTTGTTAATACAATAATGATGTTCTCAACTCTAAATCCCATCATATTCGGTATTTCATTAGCACAATCATCATACATCCCATTACATATGTTATTGACGTAGTTCCTCTTATTTCAATCCATTTTATAAAATTTATGGATATTAACTATGATAGTTTTAAAATTAATATACCAATAAAATTAAACTATAGTCATTGAATAATAGATTCATAATGATTTCACATACCCTTTCTTTTGAATTTTTATTCTTCAATCTATACTATCCTTGGTAACATTATATTATTTCATCATAATAAATTTTCGTTATAATGGATTATAAATAACATTTGACTTATCCAAAATATATATTTCGGGATTTTCTAGGAATTTTATTATTAATTCCTCCATGTATTTCACTTGGACATGGTTTAGTAAACACACAACACACCCTATTCAGCATTATTTCACAAAGGCTCAACTATTCCAATTCTCATTTCCATATTCTTGAATTCGTACATGGGAATATTTTTTTTGTAAAACCACAAAACATCAACATTAGCAAAACCTTATGATCATATCCTATGTATAGTATTTACTTAGAGTTTTCACTAATGTTCTCTAATCACAATCTCTATAAATAACTATACCTTCTTTTGATACCAAATATAATGACCCCTTTATTAAAACACATATCATTTCATCATCATTTACATTATTTTTCTTACAAATACATACCATGTGTTGATAAGGTACAATGAATTTGGAGAATTATATACATAAATATGACTTATTTAACATAACCATGTCGTATTTATTTAAAACTAGTGATAGTGATCTTACTCCCACAAGTCCTCTAAAACAATATAGGATATCCTGGGGAGAAATAAGTTAAGGATAGTTTTATATAAAAATTATAGAAAGGTTACAATAAAATTAAATCCTAAAGAAATAAATTGGTTAGTAGTTTTAAAATGATACCATAAAGAGGATAATAATAAGATTAGAGATGAGTCCTAAGGCAGTGACATCATAAGATAATGGAATCATAAAGACATAGAAACATCATAAATAATTACTCAATTAGAATATGTTACAAATATCCAACATAAAATAAAACATAAGCTAACCACCATCTGGATCACTATACTCTTGGGCTCATTTCCATCATAACATAGGGTGCTTTGGCTAACCTCACCCGAACTATATAAAATGTCCTTACACTAACCTCTCATGCACCATAAAATGTATCATACTATATATTAACATTACCTAATGCATTGGAAGGAAATAAATAAATCACCCATCAAATTATAATTTTTATATGCATGTGGTACATAAGATAAAAAATATCTACTTATAAATCATATACCCTATATAAGCTAGAAAAAGAAATAATATTTGTAAATATTCCCTTATGAAAAAATTAAAGTCTACATCATATAGGTTCTCAATAAAATAAGGAAATAAATATATTTGGAATTTTATTTTCAAATTAAAAAACTTATTCTTTCATCATTATGTTCTATTGAAAGAAAACTAAAGAGAAAAACATAGTAGTAATAATAAAAAATACTATATTATTGATTTTTGAAATGAAAAAAACATCTTTCAATATGATTTATTTTATTTTAAACACTATAGATTTAGTAGAAAATTTTTTCATAACATAATAGGGTATTTTATAAATTATACATGAAAGGAACCAAACAATTAATGGACATATACTTGGTTTGAAATTAGAAATATGGATGTTCCCTTAAATCGAGTTAATAGAAAGGATAAAATTACAAAGGGAACATAATAAAAAACATTATAAAATATTGAAAGGTAAATTAAGAATGGTATATTTTTAAATGAATATATATATATATAATCAACTATATAAATGATATTAAAAAGATGTCATGTGGAGAAAAAATAAAAATAACATGTAACCAAAATGTAATGATAGTGGTAAAAAGGATCACGTACTTCATGAGTAAAAGTTCTCTAAAATTTCCACATAACGTCTAAAATAAGTAAATTATTTTCATTAAATATATATAAATAAACCTTATTAATCTATATTTAATTTTTATTAGTAAATTTATAGTAATTTTTTATCTTTAATATAGTTTCTGATTATATTTGTTACATAGGGATGTTTGGTTACATTCTTCATGAAAATTTTTGTTTTCTTTCCTTGGTCAATGGTGTCGCATAAAAAAATAATCTTCTCAGGAAATTTGGAGGTTTATATCCTTTATTTTAATTTAAGGTTAATATTTTTATTATTTTTGATTGTTAACTCAAAAAATTCTTAATTGAGAAAGGTTTAATGATAAGTCAATTTATGGAGGATCAATCAACTGTAACTATTTAATATTTTAATCAATCATTTATTTTAATAAATTAAAATTATATAATACCATTAGTTACAATAATATCTTTATATTCACTAAAAAAACCTTAAAATCATTCATGTTAGGTGATAATGAAAAAAAAATGTTGTTCTTGAAGGTTTTAGTCTGCACAAACACATGATGACGTCTTAATTTTTATCTTTAATTTTTGTGGAAGATATAAAATGGATATTACATTAGTATAACAAAATAAATGATTATTAAAGTAATTTTATCATACCTCCATGTATATAGAAGATTTTAGGGTCGTCAATGAAGAAAGGAACTAAGGAAATTTATGTTGAGAGTATTACCTTTAACATAAAAGTTCTCCCTTGAGAGACATTTTATGATCTTAAAATTTTCTTTTAGTTAGAACACAAGAATAAATTATGTGGGAAGTTGTTTAAGGAATTAATAATATTGTTTTTGTTCAGATAAATATTTTTAGATTTTGGTGAATTTGGGGAGAGGTCGTGTCCTTTTATAAGTGACGAAAATTGAAATTTTGTAAACCCCCTTTTTTCAATAGTATCACTATATTATTCAATATCAAAGGCATTGAAATGTCTAATAATGTCATGGGGAAGGATATATAGATGATAATATATCAAAAATTCAATATAAAACATTTTTTTAACATGTTTAATCCCTTTTCATGGTGTTAAACATAGTTTATCCAAATGTACCCTTACCATGGTAACTTAACCTTCATGCTTGAGAACTAGTTTCAATGAACAAAATTAAAATTAAAATTATTTTATAATATTAATATGATTATTTAATAATTTTAAATAATTTTGTAAATAAAATTTCATTTATTTTTTAGATATTAATTTTATTATTATCACACTTAACACATATGAAGATATTATTTTGAAAATGTGTATTTTTATGCATATAGTTTGAGTATTAAAAAATTAAAAAATTATAAAATATAATGATATTAAGTATAATTTTATTGATTAAAGTGGATATATGTGACATCAAAATAATTAGAAAAAATTATTTTACTCTTGGGTAACATTAATTAAAGAAACAATTGAAATTTGTTTTCTAGAATATATTACATTATTTTCTAAATTGTTATTCATGTATTTTATAAATCAAACAGAACATTTTTAATTTAATTATTTTAGTTTATAAATATCTATTATTTAATCATAAATTGTTTAAAATAATTTTATACTCGTTAAGGTGACAATTTTAGAAAAAATAAGTATTTTTCACCATTAATATAAAAATAAATTATTTTCTCAAAAACTAAAAAATTATTCATAAGAACATTTTCACATGAAGAATACAAAAAGAAAAATCAATTCCAGTAATTAATATTATATATTTGAAAAAAATAATTTTTTTAATTAATACTTAAAAAACAGTGATAATATTTTTTCGAAAAATCATTTTAAAACATGAATTATATCTAAATTATTAGTATACCAAATGATATATTTTTATCCCAAATGTAAAATTACAAGAAAAAATTTGTTATTAGTTAATGATAAGGATATATAGTTCTTATCATATATAATTCATTATATAACACATTTATATATTCAGAAGAGAAATTTTTATTTCTAAATTTATGGTTGTTACCCATTTCAGATAGCTTCAAGGTATTATTCCCTTATTTAGTTTTTATATAAATAAAATCATTATTTGGGTATAAAATATTTTAAAATTGGTTGATTATATGTGATATGTGTTTCTTGGTTTTTTATAATTCAAATTATTTATAATTGTTTGATTGTGTTAGATTATTTTTTTTCAAATGGTTTTTATTAAAAAGTATTTTAGGCATAAAAGGAGTACAATTAAATGATTCAAAAATGTTATTTGTTCCACATGGGTTTAAAAACGATATATTAAAAAGGGGATCATTTTTTGGATTGGTTTTTCCATGATAAAGGGTGTTTGTTTATGTGATCTCTTTTCAAATTATTTATATATATTAATTATTTTTGTTAATGGTTACTACATATACACGGGAGGACTTGGGTATGTTGGTGGCCTAATCATGTGTTTCCCTAGTAGTAATTGTGCACTATCTAGAGATTTTCACTATTAGACTATGTGATCTAAATAAATATTTCCCTATAGAGACCATGTGAGCTCCCAGAGATTCATATATGTTTGATTAAATTCCTTGAGTGATTCATGGTTACCATATACATAAATGAAAGTCCCTTGTGATGAAAATGTTATATCATACTATGATCTGATATTTCTTAGAAAATAATTTATTTTAATATTTTTATATTTCATATTAAATCATTCCATTATTCATTGTTTATTTATATTTTCTATTTAATAGTCACTCATTAGAGACATTTAATAACTCTAAAATTTTATAATATTTATTATTTTATTGAGTGTTTTTTATTGCTTATTTGATTAGTTTTTTGGTAGTATTTTACCTAATTAGATTTATTTTAATGTTATTCGTATTATATTTATTGTGTTTATGAATATTACATTTCAAAATTTCCCAATATATTAAAATTTAATGTGTTTTTCTTTCATATGGGTTCTGTGGGTGATTTTGAAAAGGGGTTTTAAAGTGTGGATTATGATATTTTATATCTAAAATGAGGTCTTTCCATTCCATGGGTTTGGAATATTTTATTTTATTTTAAATTCTACCTCTTCCAAAAAAATTATAAAATTGTAGATTAAATGAGTAGCAGAAATATATAATTTTTTTTCATCTAACATGTTTCTAACTAAAATGAAATATTAAATTTTATTGATATAATTATCAACTATAATGAATGTGATTTATTTTTTAGGTTATACAATTTTTTTGAAGAGTTTACTTACTAAGATTTAATCTTATTCCTATAAATTTTAGGTTCTGTATAAGTCCCTCCTAGATAGAGATTTCATTTTCGATTTTATTCTTTATATATTGGTGGAGAGGACTAGGGATTATTTACTATGTGAATATCGTAAATTAGTGGTGATTATTTTCTAATTATACTATTTGTATTATATAGTTTATATTTATATTTCATTAATTATTCAAGACCCTTCCTTAGAATATTATTTTGAACTCGTATTATAGAGTAGTCATATTAATTATAGGAATATTTTTGCTTCTAATGAAATTTCATTTATTATATATGAGTTGTGTATAATTTTTTACCTTCTTTTGTTTGGTCTGATTAAAATACTTTTCATTACTATAATAACAGTATGTTGATATATGAGAGGTTCTTTCCAAATAACTAAATGGAATTTCATTATTTTTACTATTTATCGAGTGAGATCATTCCCACACACAATGTATTTTATTAACAGGAACTATTTACACTCCCTTGGGGATTAAGAATGCCCTTCATGACTATTCATGGGCCAACTCATGTACTGAGTTAGGGTAGATCAGTTTGGTTTGTTAATTTTACCTAAATTATCTGGGTCGGATATAATTTGAAAATGAGACCTTTAAAAGACAGATTATCAAAGCACAAAATTGTTAAACATTTCAAAAGGATGACTCTAGTAACCCAAAGCTGGTAGTTACATTATTATATTAGAATAAACACAAAGGTTATAAACATGAATTAATGATCTATCATTTAGTCTTGTAGAGCGTGATACATATATGATACCGATTTTACATTAGGAGAAAAACATTAAACATAAAAAAAAGATTATTTTCAACATCCATGAAAATCAATCATTGAATTATTCCTCATATCCTAGCAAATAGAAAAGAAATTATGTAATATTAAATGCTACATATGCGTTATGTAAATTGGAAGATATCATAAGTAAATAATTAATAATCAATATAAAAATATATATAACTAAAAAATTCTATTTATTTAATAACATGAGAAAAAAATGCATCCCATAAAAACATCAATGCAATAACATCATGGATAATAATGTATGAATTATAAATGATGGGAATTATTAATATTAGATTCCATGATATCATAAATCATGATATCTATACCATTCAGGCCATTATCAAAGATAGATTAATTTATGGATATATGCACAACAAAACCCATTTAATTTGGCCAACTTATTTATCCCATGAGAGATGTCTATGAATTCTTGGGAAATATAAAAAGAGGACCCACCCATCACTGTATGTGAAACACATTCTTCATACATTGATTGATTACTTAAATTTATAAACAATACATATTATCAACATATATATTTATTAATTAATGTATAGTAAATATCAATATTTATCTAGTCTATAAAATAATATTAAAATTAGATACCCAATGAAAAAATTCAAATTAGATACCCTATGTGTAAATGTTGTATGGATTATGAATTAACTATATCAATGATAAAAACATGTTTGACATTATTTATAAAAGTAATTTCTAACGATCATAATAATTTTATTGTATAACAGTAAGGGTAATGACCATAAACTCAATAAGAGATAATTTAGGTTTTGTGATAAATTCATATCATTCATAGGAAAAAATAAAGTATAAGAGAAATATTATAATAAATTTTATTAAAATCTTTTTCATATTAAAACCATTGAGAAACTATATAAGAAGATACATTTCATACTATGCCTATGGTGGTGGGGAAGTCTGTTATTAGTACATATGCTAAAAAAACATTCCTTTCGACTTTTTTAAAAAATGTAAAAAACATCCCTTCAAAAAAATAGAAATATTGCTTAATATTTTGAAGAATAAAATGATGATAATATAAAATTTCTTTAATAAATCATTATACTAATTAATACAAAATTCTTTTAAGTAATAATTAAAATGTTTCACATTAAATAAAAATATACTCGATTAATAATTCAATAAAATATGTTTTTCTATAAAAAATTTATCTTCATGATTATTGTATTAATGAGTGTAATATTTATAGTAAAAAACGTGAACTATTTAAATTACTATTTGATAAGATAATACATGTGGTTTAATAAGGATATGCAATATGATTCTTTTAATGAAAATAATATCAATCACAAAAAATTTGATTGTAAAATAAATTCTTACTTTAATAGTAACATTTAAATTGAAAACCTGTAAAACAATAAACATAAATTGAAACACTAATCATTATTAATAATAATTTATTTATATTAACCACATATCATGGTAATTATATACACAAAATAAATGTTAATATGTTCTTAATAACAAATACACCTCAATGGAACAGAATTTAAGATGCAATATCATACCTCACACTTCCCTTTAGTTGAACATTCATTAACCTCATGTATAATGGTATTAAATATGTTATTAATTTATAATATAATAATATTCATATATTTAATATCATATATGAACCTATTATAAGATATTATAAACCATTCATTGATAATATTTTGTAATGTTCTTGTTTTGGGTGTTAACTACTTTGTTTTCTCATGTACGTTTTTTGATCGATGTTCTTATTTTTATTCGCAGGATGTACATTCATCATCAAAATAATAATTTTAATATTATAAATATAATATTTATTCATTAGATTCATTTATTAAATCATTTATTATATTTTCACCATTAAGATGTATCAAATCACTTCATGGAGACAGTAGGCCATACAGACGCATGAGTGACCTTATAATATCCATAATGAGTGAAAGGGTAATTAAGGGGATGATAAATTAATAAAAATAATAAATATAGTTTCTTATGAATCACATATATTAATTATTTCTGTAATTATGTCATCCTTATGTGTAGGTGATTGAAAAACTATTACATCGGTTTACAGGGGTAGTCCATCATACACATGAGTGATGGTTTTGTTTCCCATTTTATTGAGAATGAGATGGATAAATATTATTAAATAAATGTAACAAAATATATTTTTATGGATGATAATGTGAATATTATATTTTATTTCCTAATGTAGTATATATGGTGGTAAAATAAGAACTAAAAAATAATGTTTCAGATGAATACAATTAACTTCTCTTAGAAGAATCTCTATTGGAAATCTTATTAAGGACCCAAGGGTTTGTAATTTGAAATAAAATAACCTATATAATGTGGATAAAAATTTTCTTGAAATATTTTTTTAGGGACTATCTATATAAATATATTGATAGGTGTGAATAGGTTAGGGGAAGAGGTTCCCCTTCATTATTGAGTTGTGTGACACACTTGTAATGATACAATGATTTTTAGTAGTGTCATGTGATTTCATTATAAATGTGGATAACAAATTGATAATATTATAATGGTAAAATTTTTATGGAAAAATAAGACCAACTAATTTAGTTTTATAATGTTTTAGATGATTTTTATCTTTACCATTTTTGATTGACCCTCGATAAAACTATTTTAACATTTTCTATTGTAACTAATTATTATTGTTTATAATATTCATTAGGAACATAACTTAAATTATCATTATTAGATAAAATTTATTTTATTAATTATAAATTTTTAATCCATTTGATCAAATTAAATTTATACTAGTGGAAGAATATTATTTAAAATTAAACCTGTAAAACTTTTCGAAAAAACGTTTTTTTAGAAATGAATATTTCAAGAGTTAGATGATATTATAATAAATATATTAATAGTATTACAAATATATGTATTTAAGACATATAGTTATATTTATAATATATTAATTTTTTTAAAATTATCAAATTTTAAATATTAATTTAATTAACTAATATGGAATTAAATTATTCATTTGATTGTTTTTTGAAAAATATCCATTTTATATCAAAATTATATTGTATTATTATATATAAAATTGTTATTAAATAAATTTTACATTCCAACAATTATAATAAATTATTATATATAAATGGGAGAATAGTCAAATAAAATATTTTTAATTATTTATAAAATATTTTTCAAACGATGTTTTTTAAATTAATTATAGTATTATTTTGATCAAGTTAGTTCAAAATAATTATCCATCCTACCATACTAGAAATTTAGTTTAAAAAAATACTAAAATTTTCATTTTATTATAGTTTTATTAGAATATATTGGTCACTTAATATAATTTTGGCTCATGTGTTTCATTTATCCATGCTATAAAAACAATTCCTCAAAATAATTATAAATATTACATTCTAAACAAAACAGGTAGGATCTTCACCATTATATAATCAAGTCCCCATGAGGTTTCATCAATTTTATGATATCTACAATGTAGTTTTAATATTTGATTCAACTGATCAATCAATAATTTCTCTCTAGTTTCAGGAATATGGATTGGCTCTCCACAAAATGATAGATTATGATCAAATTAAATTTCTTTAGAGGTAACCACATGCATTCTGTATGGAATGTAATTCCTTACCAATGTAATATAAAACCCATCATGTAATTTAAATGAGATCAATGGAATTAAAATTGTTAATGTGAGGATATGATTATTTCCAGAATTTCAAGAGGTCTGATGTACCTAGGGAAATGTTTTCATTTCTTACTGAATCATATAACTCCCTTCCATAGTGATATATTCATGAAAACATGATATCCCGCTTGAAATTATAATCACTTCATCTTGTTTTCAATATAACTTATTTTTCCCATCATCTATATTCATTAATATACGTGTAAATATTATTTAAAATTTTTCTCCTTAAAAATATATAGGCATTAATTTTTCCTTTCACCAACTTTACCTCAACAAGTTGGTGTATGACATCTATTTCCAAATAATTCTTCATATGTTTATATATTAAAGCATTAATGGATTTGGTTGTCATAATAAAACTGTAAAAAAAAGAAAAATACTAATTAAACATACCATAATTATATAGTGATAATGGTCTAAACATGTCTTCTAATGTTTGAATTTTTCTTTTAGACAGTCTAACAGTTTAAGGATTGGAGGCAATGGTCAAAAGAAGCTAAATATCAAGAGCCCTGTGATAGATCTAGTAGAATTTTTATATAATCACTTGATTATGATGAAACAAAATTTAATTTGGTATAACATGAATTTAAAAGTCATTAATATAGAGGTATTCAAGGATATCAAGTGGTAAATCATATCTTATAGTGTATTCATGTATAACTATTGTATGGTGAAAAAATATCCCATATTTCATCGTTATTTCTAAAAGTATTTGGTAGTCCAATAAAAACCACCATGGTAATATAATTAAATTTAAATATAGTGTAATATATTTGTTTAATTAATTCCCTATAATTTTATCTCTTCACTTTCACCTGTTAAAAAACTAATTATCTTGGTAAATAATCACTAATTCCCCTCTTCATGTCATCCCACAAAACAATGTTCTATAAAATCCTTATACATATTTATGATGAAATTATGTATGGGTAAATTTTATCTACATACATCATCTAATACTAATCATTTTAGATTTAGAATGGATGGAACACTTTGATCCTTTCTAATTTTCTGAACAACATATTCACAATATAATTTCACTAATTTCCCATCATTCATGGGATTAATTTTCTTCAAAAAATTATCATCATCATATTAATAAATTTTTATATTTTCATGTAAAAAAAAATTTCCAGTGAATTTAAAAAGGATTGATGTCTCTCATTCCTTAATAATGTATATATCCATATTTAATATATCCATAATCATTGTATCACTGTCAATAATCATTTTGGTCAAAAATCAATGATCATTCCTTCTCAAAGAATATGTTGGCTAATTTAACTTTCCTAGGTGATAGATTATTGATAAATCATAATCCATGATTAATTTTATTGATCTCATTTTTCTCATATTTATCTCATTTATGAAATTTGGTCTTTTAGTCTCTTATTTGTAATATAAATCTGTCATATTTCTCCATTGTGATATAGTCCACATATCATCAATAAATATACTATGGCTTTCCACCTATGACCATGAGTTTGATAGTTCTAATCCTGATTCTTTAACTAACATGATGTATAATAAATAATGTAATCATTATGTATATGGAAAAAACTAAGTCCCTTTTTGATGAATCAAAAAATATTACAATCCCATATTTTCTATCTAGTATTGAAAAAATTGGATCTATGAGAAATCTATACTTTAATTCATTAAAAAATTTCATGTTTATTTTTTCCATGTGAACTTGACCCTATTATTTGTTAGCTTGGTGAAATGGTTATCCAATTTGTAATTTATTTAAACAAACCATTAATAGTAACTTGCTAATCAGATAAAACATCATAACTCAGTTATGTTGCTTGGTGTAAGCCCTTAATTAATTTCATTTACCTTTATAATATCAAATAAAATTTTATTCATATAGACATTATTCCCAATAAAATAATATTTATAAAATAAAAATTCAAAATTCTTAACTTTTTCATAAACCTATATTCTAATAAGAATCTCAATAATCAACCACAAGTGATTATCATTGTCTTCAAAAAATTTAAAATACTCCACTACATTATCAAAGAATAACACAATGAAATTACTTAGATATTAATTTCATAAATTCTTAATTAGATTTATGAAAAACTAATTGTACATTAGTTAATCCAGAAGGTACTATTATAAACATAGAATTTTCATAGCTCATTCAAAATGTTGTCTTCAAAATATATTCTATATTTACTCAAAATTTATTACACCCCGATGAATGTTCCATCATTGAAAAATATTGAGATCGATGATTTTGATCAAATAAGTCATCATTTTTAGGTATTGGATACATGTGATTTATTTTAATATCATTGATTTTCTTATAATAAATGAACATCCCCATTATTCCATCCATCTTCTTAACCGGAAGAATAGGGGCTCACCATAGAGAAATGCTAGGGTGAATATATTATGTTTAACAGAACTCCTCAAATTGTTTCTTCAAATACAATAATTTCATAGTGTTTATTATATAAGATAACTTGATATATTTCATTCATTAGGGATTAAATCATTTAAAAACTCAAGATCACACTATAGTGGATGTTTAGGTAATTCCATGAAAAATACATCACTGTATTCATGTATAATAGGAGTATCCTCAAATTTGATGAGTTATTTTATCATCTATAGACTTTGTTTTGTCATATTCCCCAAGAATCTCATTCAGAAGTTCTAATAGGGAAGGATCTAAACATGAAATGAATGATAAAGTCTATATTTTAATGATAATGAATTCAACATCTTCATCATGAATCGTGATTTAATTTTCATTGCGATAAATTTTTTCTTCATATTTTTAAATCCCTTAAATATAAAGGATAAAATAAAAATCATTCATTGGAATAACAATATATTCAAATAATATGTAATTTTTGTGTTTCATGATGGGAATATCTTGACATGTATTTGTTGCAGTAGGACTTACACTATGAATATTTACTAAAAATAACCTTTGTAATGTTATTGTGCAATATCAATTTTTATTGGAAAATGAAGATGATAAAAGATATTGTGAGTATTTAGAATCAAATAAAACATTAATTAAATTTGGGGATATGATTAATAGGACCACATCATATCATTAGTAACTTCAACTTTAGATCTAGTGGTCGCATAATCATAACCTTCACCCCTATCTTTATTCTATGGTATATTCCATCTAACATTGATAAATTGGTTTGAATAATTCCACATTTATTTTGAGTTTTTGAACTAAATATTACTGGTCACTTTATTTTCTGTATATTCATGTTTAATATGAACCTTGTTTCCATAATTTGAACACACTCCGATTCGCATAATGAATTTTACATGATGTTTCAATCCATAATTTTAACATGAAGGATGTTTCTTCATTTTAATATTGTTCTTTGATATGTTGCATTTTTGGCATTAAGATAACATATTCTTATCATGGTTCTCAATAATATATAGAATCTCAAAAATTATTTATCTATTTTGATTGTGTGTAATTCTATTTCATCATATAATCACCAATTTTGAAAAACCAGTTCCCTATAGAAAATATAGTTATTCTCTTCAAAGAAATGGTCAATATTTTATTCCACATTCCATGTGTGACATTTAGAATCCATGGAAAGTCTTTTAACGTTTTCCTCATACTCCACAACACATTTGATGTAGTTACCTGAACCGAGTAGCCTGAATTTAGTGCATGCTTTATTATATTGGAATAATATACATGGAATCACCTTTCTAAAGACCAAATATTTCACTAGTCTTGGTAAAATAGATTAATATTTGAAATAAATATTAAATTTAAGAACATAAAATAAAATGTAAATTTTATTTGATAATTTAATTTTTTCCCTTAAAATATCTTATCATATCAATCACAGAATACCTCATGGTGACCAAAGGAAAATAAAACCTAAGAAATGGTTGGGCTCTTAAGCTCAGTATGGGTAATAATATAGTGGATGAAATGAATAAATGAGGCATAATAATTATGGAATGAAAAATATATGAAACACATTAATTTAATCAATAACAAGAGTATAATATAAAAGGAATAAAAGATGATAAATAATACCATACAAATAGTCTCATGAGCTACAAACATGACCATGGATATTTTGACTAATAAAATAATATCATGTAATAAAAATAATATAATTCCTATTGACTGAATAAATAATGCTATGAATATAAAATATACATTCAAGGATTGTTCAAAGACATCTAATACCATTAAGTCTTTTGAAAAGATATATAATACTATTGAGTCCTTGTCCCAATAAATTTATATGAATGGATAATTCCTCAACCAAAACAATTTCTACATTGTATCATGAGACCTACCGATTCATGGAGGGGTTATAACAGGACCCATCAATCACATATAAAGTCCAACGTACTCATAAGATGAAAGAGGTGAAATATAATCAACACTAACATTCATATTTAAACTAGATTACTAAATTTAAATACTTTTCCCATCCAAAATAAATTATTATAACCCATATAGAAAAAAATTAATTTTATCAGTATAATAAATCCACAGTCCAATTGATCATAAAAAGTTCAGATAAATAATAAGGATGGTGTCATCATATTATGTCCTCATCAAATCATACGTAACATCAAGCATAGTCTTCATAGATAGAAAAAAATTATGAAATATCACTTGGATCATTTTCTAAGGGAAAAAACATTTCTTCAAAAAAATATCTCTTATTTTAAAACAAGAAAATTTGTATTATATTTTCAAAATCCGTTTCATTGAAAATAAAATTTTAAAAAATCAATAATATTATGGGTAATTTTTTCATTAAAAATTTCATTGTATAAATGGAAATTAATCTTGAATAAAATTATTTTCATGAAAGTGGGTAGTTATTTACATGACAAATAAGTTTAAAATATCATTATTTTTGAACTATAAAATTGTTAGAAAAGTTACATGTAAAAAACATGAAAAAAAGATTCATTTTAAATCAAGTATTTTTTTATTGTAAATCATTGGAATAAATTTATTCAATAATTTATTTGAATAATTCGAATTTTTTTTAGAAAACATTGTTTTAGAATAAAATGGATTATCGATCATTAATCTAAATAAAGTCAAATTATATTAAAAGCAATGTCCTATAAATTATAATTACCTAATAGAGGTAAAATGGTACTATTACAAGAAAATATTCAAGAATAACCACTGGGTAATAAAATAAAATGATTCTAAAATATAAATATCATGTAATTATGTTAAGGGATACTTTATCAAAAAAAGTCCCAAATAATTATGAGATTGAAAATTAAACAATCACCACTTTGGTAACTTTTAAATCATAAGCCTTATTAAATAAAAAATATTAAATTAAATATTAAATAACATGAATAAGAATGAATTCAAGATATAACCAAGATTAAGGGAAGTATATACACAACAAAAAATAAATAATTGGTGAATATTTTTTATGTCTCAAAGATGTAAAACTGAGATGAGTGACCCATAACTTGTGATTCTGTTTGGTTAAAAGTAATTAAGATTACTATTTGTGGTTCTAAAAATGTTATTAAATTATTAAATAACGATATTAATATTTATAATATCATATATGATCTTTCAATAACATCTTATCTCCCTTAAATATTTAGCATTCATTATTCTCATTATATAGCATGTTAACTGAATTATTTTATAATTTTCTTTTGTCCTAAATGATTTGGTTTATGAAAATATTAAGTAGTTCTAGGATCTTGAAAATATTATTTTTTCAATAATTTTAATATTTATACATTAATTATAATTTTAAAATAAATCATGAATGGTGGTTTTGAATAACGAACTATGTTATAATCATGGATGAGGTTGGACATAAGTACACATGACAGACATTTTCATTTTCTATGATAATTATGGAAAAAAAGTTTAGTAATATTGTATCTTTAAAAAATTATCATAGATTCATATAATTTATATAAATTTTATATAATATATCATCCATGTGGTTTGGTGATGAATATATAGTCATATTTCATTATGAAGGTGGTAGTCCACATGTACATAAATGATGTTATCATCCTTAAGTGAATGAAATAGTAAGAAAAGAAAAGATATATTATATTTAAGGAATGATAAATATGTCATTAATATCATAATTATTTCATTTATATCACATATCATCATTAACTATATCCTTATCACCTTCCATGTGAAGTGATAGTGAAAGATAAATCACATCGCTTTATGAGGTGGTTATCCACTATACACATAAAAAAATTTATCATAACCTTTATAAAATAGAAACACTAATTAAATCATATATATATATATACATTATATCTATCATCAAAACTTCATTATAGGGTTTAAAATTTTCCATAAAATATATTTTATACATGTTTTTGGTCAATTTGTCTCTTATCATTTTAGTTTTACACACCAATAAATGCATTTTTTTCATTAACCGTAGTAATTAATTTTCTATGTTTTCACAATTCATTTGTGAAAAAAACTATGTTTAACTTATAAAAAATAAAAAAATATCTAAAAAAATATTTATAATTCATTTTTCAAAATTAGTTTCATAGATGTGGGAATTTTTAACTTAAAATTTGTTCTGTATATGGGATGATAAATCTAGTTTTGAAATAGAAAATGCTCAATTGTTTAAAAAGTTTTTATATAAAAAATCAATATGAAAATGATTAAAATGACTTAAATTGGATTAATAGATTCTTAATGGAAATAATTTTTCAATAAAAATACATGAAATATAATTTATCCATTTCAATAATATAAATGAAAAGGATGTTTTCAATTAAAAGTAAGTATTCTTCAATATTCATCAAAAAAGAAACATTTTAGAAAAATCTAGAAAATGTAAAATAAGATAATTTGGTATTATCATTTCAATAAAGAATATTTAATTTTGAAATATATTGACAAATGTGTTAAAATACAATTTAAATTTTTTTTCATGGTGTGATAAAAGAATCTTTTTGAAAAATACAGTGTTTCATAAAACATTTATTTTCTTTTTAAATTGATATTATTTTCCTTATAACCCATATATAACCATAATTTTCAGAATTTATATATTACTATTCATAAATTCAAACTGATAGGCAATGTAATATTTTTATACTATATTATCGCTCTTTTTAACTCAAGATTTTGTGTTCTTCATGTTATCAAAGAGATTAAATATATTTAAAAAAAATATTTTGTAAAGTATCAGGTTTTATATTTTATTATAAAAATAGTGTTTCATTTCATAAACACTGTAACTTTTTTATTCATTTATAATTGTAGGGAGTTAAATTCTACTTCCGATTTCTATAACCTGATGAACTTTCCATTCCTTTTAATTTATTTCCCGTGATGGAAGTATTTTTAGTACAAATTTTTATAAAAATATATCATTTCCATGTGTTATATAAAATCTTACTCTTCATATTAGGGATTAAAAACAACCATTTTCAAGCATCTACCTTGAGATAATACACATCAAGTATTAAAATTTTCATTTTCATGGCACACCAAGGTTATGAATTATCTTTTCAAAAGACATATTCCATAGAATATACACTATTAGATTAGTAGTTCCACAATGATATAAGAGATTATATTATATAAAATGATTCAATGTAGGTGTATTGGGACATAGAATATCATTTTTCTTTATAGGTCTATATTTATTAGTCATAACATTGTTCAGATTCCCCAATATAACTATAATAAGTTTAGTTCCAAAATTAGTTTTTCTGGCTCACTAAGAAGTCATATTTACATAATGACCATGAGTATTGATACCATTATTTATATTAGGAACCATTTCAAAATAATGGTATATAGAGATTTATTGCATAATTTATTTAAATTATAATTTATAATTATCAATATGTTTTAATTTCTAATATAAATTAAAAAGTTATGAACTGTTTATCTTGGAATCATAAACATTTTTTCTTTGTGAATATATTTAAATCATAAAAATATCATCAAATACTTGAAACTGTTATGTTGTGAAAATTTGGATTAACTAATTTTAATCTCTAAACAGTGTCAAAATAGATTCACAATAAGGGAACACTCACCATGAAATAAAATTGTTGTCAATATATATCAAAAAAATTCTTTTCAAACTTATTACCACTATATATATGTTCCAAAACCATCTCAAATTGTATCATCCATACATTGATTTATTCCTACGAATACCACCAAATATCTACATTACAAATAAATATTTTATTCTACAATTTCAAATATATTCAAGGATTATAGTATGATTGTATTCCAAAATCTAATATTTTCTTAAATATTGTTCCCATGGGTTCTACTAAATTTGTGCTAATTCCATCTATAACAACCCTAACTCAGGTAACCGATACATGGGATAACTTTATTACATTGAATAGTGTCATGGGGCATAATCCTGAAGGACATGTCCATTTAGACTTTTTTTATAGACTGATACATAGATGATACCCATTTTACACATGGAATAAAATATAATACATAACAAAAAAAATTATAGCTCCATGAAACTAACTCTAGGATTTATTCACCATACCATAGTGAATGGGAGAAATATTTTTGATCTCAAATGATCAATATTGTCTATGTATAAAAGAATTTATCATGATTAAATAATTAATAGTCACTATGGTATGGTAAATCACCATAAAAACATTCCATTTAATCCATAACTTGATCACAAAATACATTCATGGAAAATAACAATGTAATAATTTAACCGACAATAAAAATTAAATTATAATGAACTAAAAACTTGAAATTGGACATCATGATCTGATACATCATGATATCTATATCAGCAAAGAATTATTATATGAAAATTTAATCTATTTTTAGGTATACACTAAAAACCCATTTAATTTTCCCAGCAAATGTTTTTCATAAGAACCGTTGATTCCTCTAGGGGATATATATAATTGGTCCCCACTCCTCACTACATGTAATACACATTCCATGTATATTGAATGATAAATTCAATTTCTAAAAATATTTATTATCAAATAATATCTACACTTTGTAAAGAATACATAATATAAATATTTCTCTAGTTAATCAAATAACATAAAAATTAACCACATACCATATAAATGGTCTAAATATTTATAAATAATCATATTTATGATACAAATATGAAATATATATAAGATAAATATATTATTAGAATATCAAAATATATTGAATGTTTTATGGGAATGTAAATGACCACAAAATCAATGAGATATAATATAGGTTTCGGATAAATTCAATCTTTTTAATAATTAAAGAAATTATATGAAAAATATTAAATAAGATTAAATAAAATATTTCATATTTGTAAAAATAGTGAAGATATTTAAAAGAAGAAAAATATGATAAAATCATTGTAGTAATGGGGAAGTATATTATCATGGTATTCATTAAAAATAATTCATTTTGACATTAATTTAAAAAAATCTACTTATCATAATATTTTATTAAATAATAGTATTTTTGTACATTTTTTTAAAAAAATATAGACATATAAGAACACTATAGATAATTAAAAGGGAAATTAAAATGATTTTTATTTTATACATTTCTTTTATTCATTTAAGTACCAAAGAGAAAAAAAGTTGGAAGGAAAAATTGAAACTCCTTATATAAACCTATTATAATAAAATATATATAGTTTAATATGGATAAGTATTGTTATTCAATCAAATAAAATAATTTTAATCCCAAAAAACGAGATAGAAAAATAAATTATTACCAATATTGAAACTTATAAATTATAACCCATTGGAAAAATAAACATGAATTGAAACATTTATCATCATGAATAATTATTTATTCATGTTAATCCTATGAAAGGGGTAGTGTATACACCATATAAAAGTGAATAAGTTCATAAAAAAATTTATTTCAATGTAATCAAATTTGAGATGAAATATATTACCTTATAATTTTCTTAAGTTAAAAATGATTTAACCACATTTATAATGGTTTTAAACATGTATTATCCTCTTAAGAAAAATTATCACATGTTTGTTAATAATATATCATTATTACTATGGTTTTAGGTGTTAACTATTTCATTTTCTAATGCATGTTTTTTCATGGATGTTCTAGTTATTTTCATATGGTAATGTTCAATAATATCCAGAATTATTTTATTTTTATAATTACCATATTTACTCATTTTATTTGTTTTATATTTATTCTATAAATTTTGACTCAGAAAACAAACAATGTGAATTCGTGGAGTTAGTATGTCTTACATAAGTACAAGACATGTTCTAATTTCTTTACTGGGTGAAATGGTATGTAAGTGGAAGATATTTAAATTTTATAGGATGAATATCATGTCATTTTTATCATATATATTCATTATTTAAATTTTAATATATATCCATTCTATTTAGTTATTGGAAAAAAATTTCATCAGTTCGTGAAGTGGTAGTACATTGTACAAAAGAGTGATGGATTTGTTTCCCAAATAATTGAGAATGAGATAAATAAAAAAAATGAAATAAACATAAGAACATATAATTATATAAGATATACTGGTTCTATTATATAAATATATTTAATATTGACTTGATGTTTATAAAAGACTAAGTAAATAGAAATAGTATGCTAAAGACAACTACCTTCACATATAAGGACACCCACCTGATCTCTTATTTTTGACCCTAGGGATGGTTTTTTAGAAATAAAAACAACTCTAAAAATCACATAAGGATATTTGAGGATTATTGTTTTATGGTTTTTTAGATATAAATTTCATGTAGGTGTAAAGAGGTGAGGGGCATAGTTTACCTTTTAAAATTTAAGCGAGTGGTATAATTGTAATTTTTCATATTTTTTCAAAAATATAATGTAAATTTCATTGAAATATGGCTCAAAAATTTATCATATTATAATGGTAAAAGTATATAGTAAAATTAAAATCATCTAATATGGTTTTCATAGTTATTATGTCATATTTATAATTATATTTTAGGTTTAATCCTTTATAAACGCATTAAAACCTTAACCGTGGTAGTTAATTTTTTCTATTGTATTAATCATTATAACCAAAAGATAAGTTACCATATTACATAATATTAGTTATTAGGAATCCATATATTGAATCCATTTTCTCAAACTCAATTCATATAATATAAATAATTTAATTTAAAAATAAACCCACAAAACATGTTGAAAAAATATTTTTCAAGAAACTCATTATTTAAGAAAAATATGTTCATATATTAATAATATTAATACCAATAATAAATATATAGATTTAAAAACATATATTAAAATATATAATATATAAATTTCAATTAAATAATAAATAATTAATTGTATTTTAATTAATTAAAATTGAATTCATTATTCCTAGAAAATATTTTTTTTGCAAAATATTTCTTTTAACAGCTAAAAAGACCTTATATTTTTATTTATCTTATTTATAGTAAAAAAACGTTATTAAACACATTATAATACATTAATATAAATAAAATCATTGATAGTTAAATACTAATATTTTAATTATTCATAAATTATTCTGTCTAATCTAAAATTTAAAAAATTCATTCTCAAAATATTTTGAGGAAGTTTGTTAAAAATAAATATTCATCATATAAAATTAAAATTTCTGTTTCATGAATAATTAAAAAAAAATTATTGGATTTTTTTATTAAAATAGAATGCTCATATATTATAACTGAGGTTAGGGTGTTACATTCTTCCCTCCAACCAAAACTTTGTTCGTCGAAATTTTCATGGATATTACATTATAAACAAAATTTAGTTTTTCTTCTTCATTAAATACCATAGGTCTCAAATCATTGACCATTTTATAATATCTCAAAAGGTACTTTACTATTCCTTTTTTCTAATTCCATATTAATTTCTATCTCATGTTATGAATCTGGTTGGTCTTTTCATATTATGATGTATGATATTCAAATTATGCTTCATCAGAGGTGATAATATGCATCGGGTCTATTTTATACTTATTTAACAATGATATATGAAACACAAGATTTAATTTAGAGGGTATTAGTGGAATTTAATAATGTAATTGAAAATATCTAATTCTTTCAATAATTTCAACATATCTACTGTACTTGGGGAATTGTTTATCTTTCTTACCAAACCATAAACAACCTTTAATGGATATACGTTCATGAAAACATGTTCTCCCACTTGAAATTATAAATCATTCAACTTATTATCATCAAAAAATTCATCCTTTAAGATAATTTTTATGTGAGTATGAATAGTCTATAACTTTTTATTTTTCTCCTAAATATGTTTTGGTCCTATAAGTTTCCATTCATAAGATTAATACCAACAATTGAGTGTACAATGTTTCCTTCCATGTAATGCATCATACAAATATTTTTGAATAGTTGATTTGAAACTATTTCTTTAGGAAAACTCTCCAATTGGTAAATACAAATCACACAAACCATGAATGTAATTTAAGGTCATTCTCAACATGTCTTATAATTTTTTCATAGTTCATTTGGATTTTATATTAGTTTGAGTGTTGTAGGTAGTGCTCAAATTATACTCAAAATCCTGATCCTTCCGAAGAATATTCTAAATTTTCTATATAAATCTTAGATCATGATAAAAAAATGAAACTAGTGTGACATGATATATTATAACCTCATTAATATATATCTTTTCAATGTTCTCAAGTTGTGAATCTTCTTTAATAGTAAGTAAATGTGATTATTTTGTAAAGAGTTAAACAACAAAAAATATTGCATCATAAATTCATGTATTTCATGGTTATCTTATAAAAAAATCCATAGTAATGTCATCACTTTTCCACACATGGGTTGATAAATTTTTCCTGACTCTACTAGGATGTTTTATCTCAATGTTTACATGGTCAAAAACTAATAATAATGATTCATAATCAATAATTTTCCACTTCATTTTACCCAACCAAAAATATTCCATCAAGTCCTAATCAATATTTGTGCTAACATGGTGTGTATAAAAATTTAAGCTATAATAATTAACCAAAAATTCCATTTTTCAAAAATATATATACATACCACATATTCTCTTCCCAAATACTATAATTTCATCTTTACAAATAATTTCCTCTATGTTCTGATCATTCATCAATATAATTTTCTTCTAAAAATTTGCATCAACATATTGATTTTATTAAACAATCTAATATTGATTGTAGAGACCCAAACTTGATGTACAGAGACATTACATCACTTTTTCGAAATACATAATACATAACAGAAATAGACTCCCAAAGGCCATATTAGTTTAGTGTCTTTGGAATCTCAGAACATAATCTTCTAATCACGGTGAAAGATCTTCAACATCTCCCATAAATATCTTCCCCTTTTGTTTTCTTACCTAAAAATTTTATTTATATCCTAGGGAAAATAAAACATAAAAAGTGTGAGCTCAAATTCTTAGTAAGGGTAAACATGGAGAACATAAAAACAATCGATAAACATTTTAATGTAAAAACATGAACACAAAACATCAAAATCTTGAACAATGAGATAAATCTTGGCAGTACATAAGGAATAGTTCATAAAGGAACATTAATCATGATAAAATAGCATGGGAATAAAACATGTAATTGTGTAAAACCATTAAGAACATTTTATGATTTCCATAGTAGCCAAGGCATTGTTCCCAAGACCATTATAGTGGACAAAGTCCATTACTGAACCGGGTTTACTTGTCATTCCAACCCTGTATTACTGAACCGGATTCACTTGTCGTTCCAGCCATGTCTATATCATGAGATATAAATATTTACCCAATGAATTTGAGGGAGATATAGGTCCCACCCATATCATAATGAAATTATTCTTGCTTGTGCCACCAAATAAACATAAATCATTCATCATAACCCAAAGAATAAAATGGGTTTCTTAAACATCATCACATCATAACATAATACATATAAAACAAATGGATATAATTTCATCATAAGAATAATCAAACCATTTAAATAATAGATAAATTATACTTGAAACACAATCATACTAAATAATGTCGTCATAGATAGAAAATAGTTTTGACATAACACTTGAAATGAATTCTTGAGGAAAATATCATTTCTTCTTCAAAATCATTTTATTTTCACAAAATGCCATGCAATTTTATATGAAAAAGATTTTGATGAAAATAATCATGAAATATTGTTGAAGAATCATCATGAAAATTAGGCGTTATGAAACCATAAAAATCAGTTCATGCAGTATATGTTAAAAAAACATTATCCTCGTACTTTTAACGGAAAAGTCAAAAAGTTCCTCTTATGATAAACAAAACAAAGATTCCTTCCATAACACGATGTAAAATGTCAAAAGGGGGTAAACATGACTATAAAAATAAATTTAATAATATTAAACACTTTTTTAAAACATTTTTATGGACATGGAAGACAAATATAACCCCAGTAAATACTTACGTATAAGCAATGTTGGATAAAAATGAGATTTGCAAAATTATCCCTTACCTTATGTCAAATTTCTTCTATATGTGTCCAAGAATCCTATATAGTGGGTTTAAACATGTTAGTAACTTGTAACAGAACCATAATAATATTTATGATATCATATATTATTCACTTAAGACTTTATATTACCCGTTCATTTGTCAATTCAATGTTAAAGAAGCTTTTTGTGTAAAATTGTTTCATTTATTGTCCGTGTTTTGACTTTCAATTATTAATATTATTACTTAGATCATGATTACTTACATCCAAAATGTAAAACATGATTTATATATAATATATATTCAGAATATACATATATATAATAGATTGATAAATGGAAATAAACACACCGTTCAAAGAGATGGTAGGCCGTATGTACGCATGAACGCTGTTTTCGTTTCCTTATTAAATTGAATGGAAGTAATAAAATAAATATAAATTAATCCAGTATCATTAATATGTCATATATTTCATTATTATTTAATATATATACTTAATAATCATTCTTGAATGGTTAACTTGGAGAATGAATCTCATCGTGTCGTGGAGACGGTAATCTGTACGTACGCACGAGTGATGATATCGTTCCCATAATTATTGAATAGAATTAGAGTGGATGATATAATATATCAGAATTATTATCATGTTATAATAACCATGTATAGTTATTATTTACACCATTATTCCCATCCAAGTAAGGTGGTGGTGGAAAAATAGATTACACCACGGTGTGGAGATGGTATTCTGTACGTATGCACGCGCGGTGATTTCATTTTCTCTATGATGGATAGAAGGTGAAATATATATGGATAATATTTATGATAACATGTAAGTATATTATTGATACTGATGTTATTAATTTATTATGAAACAATAAAAGAAGAGGATGTAGAAGACGAAATTAATTTGAAAGAATTAGTAAAGGATATTACCTCTTCTTTGACGCGCCTCTTCTAATCCTCCTCTTAGGGAACTAAAGTTGGTATTTTAACAATAATAGGACCTCTAGTATGCTTCTAGGGAAGTGGAGAAGAGAAATGGGTAGGGTTTGGATAGGATTTAAGGTTGTAAGTGTTGTTAAAAGGAGAGGGAGAAGGTGTCCTTTTATAAGGGAAGAGGGGGGAACTTTTAGAAATTTCTAAAATATTAATTTATAATAAACTCAATCCCCACATAAAAACCTCCAAAAATTACTCAAATACGAATATGAGATGATATAGGGTTGTAAAATCATCATCCAATAAAATTTAGACTTGTTGGGAATTTATGTTAAACCTTATCAACTTGATTTATCCATATCTAATCTATTTAATTATATTTGGGGTGATAATATTCTAAATTTTAAAATAATATAAATAATTACATATATGTTGTTATTTGTCCATAATTAGATACTTCATGACATTTTAGACCATATGAATTTCAATTTATAACTTCTAAATATTTTCTTTATTTTTAATCAATTTAATAATATGTTGTTTTTATAAAATAACAATAGTGTCAATTTTTACACTATTCATTTATTTGAATTTAAATAAAATCCACACAGAGGTTATATTCAAACAAAACTATTTAATAGATTCAAAACATGTTTTTTTCATCTAAAAACTTCATGTAGAATACTAATTTGTTCATATAACATTTATGTTAATATTTCTAAAACCATTTATTTGATATATCCCTTAATAAAATAATTACTACAATATTTTTGTATAAATACATAATATACTTATTTGTTGAATAAAAATTAAAAATAAAATATTTTCATGCAGATAAATCTAATATCTTTCATAATAATACTTTTACTAGAATTTATCATCTTAAAATCACAGCATTTAAATTGTTATATTTATTCAATCATGAAGGTGACAACTTTGACATCATTTAAAATAAAATAATATAAGTTTCATAATCACTTTTATAAGGCTCAAAATGGTCAAATATTATACCATATGATTCTTATAGTTTACATGTACATGACCAATATATTTTGGTCAGGTTTTTGTTCCTTTTATGGTCACTATTAGTTTAATAAAAACTGTATTATTGATTTTTCAATAAATAAATAATTTCTGCATCACTGTTGTGTCACAATTAATGATAATTATTTAATCCCTAAAAATTATAAATAAATTTTCATGATGTATATAATATTATTAGATTTCTGGATACTATTTATATTTGAGATTTTATGAAGTTTATCACTAAATTAAAATTATTACACTCATAAGATATAAGAGAGTGACATGTTGTCACTTTCTTTGATTTTGATAATAATTACATCATTTTCGTGGTCAAAAGTCCCTGAAATGGATCTATTTATACCCTTAGGTGATATTGGTAGACTTTTATTCATCAAATATAATATTTCAGGTGTTACAGTAATTATATAATCTTATTTTTACCCCTAATTACCCGATTTACCTTTAACTGTAGTAAATAAAATTTACAGTAGTTACAGTTTATAATGTATAAAAACAAAAAGTAGCCTATTAACATAATTTGGACCTACTTATTCCAAATATGGAATTCATTTTTCAAAATAACATATAAGTTGAAGTAATTAATTTAAAATTAATCTCGTTGTTAAGAAAACGGGTTTTAAAAGTTTAAATGTTGCAAAAAATTGAAATGTTTTTACCTATTAATTCAGTGTAAAATTAATGTTAATGGTTAAATTATATTAAATATTAAAAACATATTCAATTTATACTTTAAAACCATTCAATATGATAATTTATCCATATAATTTATCTCTATGAAAAAAGTTGTTTTAATTAAAATTTAGCGTATTTTTACTATTCATCAACATATGAAGGATATTAGAAATGTATCAAAAAATTATCCAATGTAAATTTTGATATACTGATTCAAAATATAAAGTTTATTTTTTAAAATTGAACTAATAAACTTGTCAAAATTTATATTTAAAATGGGTGCGCCATCAAAAGGTGGTAAAACTGCATTTTTTGAAAAATACTTCTTTTATCGAAAAAATTGATTTTGTATTCATATCTCATTCTATAAAATGTGTAAGATGAATTATAATGTTCTAAAATAAAAAATTCAGGTAATACTATTCATAACGGCTAGTTCATAATATTATAATAATATATCATTGTTTAATGAAACTTTGTATTGCGTACAACACACGCTATCGAGGAAAGTCGCTCTTGCATGCAACACAAGCCAAGAATAGTGTTTGTATATACTACAAGCTAATAAGGTGTTGCATATAGTGCAATATAATCCTGGTGTAGCGTACAACACAAGAAATCAAAGAAATTAACAAATTATTTCTCATAAAATCTCATGGTGTTACATTTTACCCCCCTTAAAACGAATCTCGCCCTCGAAATTTTTCATGGTTATAAATAGGTTTCTACTTAAAAGTTTCTTTCATTGAAACCCACATCGTAAAAAGGAATACCAAAACATCATTTTAAAAAGAAACGTTAGAAACATAATGGATACCCAAAGTAACTCATCACTGGGTTTCCACATAGGAGAATATAGGTGAAAATATGGATATGGAAGAGAGATCTAACCATCAACTTCTAATGAAGACTGGTAGAGGAAATGGATATAAAAAAGCCAAAAATCACAAAGCCATAAATTTGTGATGATCTAAGGTACCATCTGTTTCGTCAAATTTAAGGGCATTAGGACAACGTTTTTGGTTTTCAAGATCATTTCCTTAATGTTGAAATTTTTTTGAATTAAAATAAATACTTACATGATTTTGGTACAATCTCACCGTTGTTCGTGCCTTAAACAATTTTCACTTCATCTCTTAAATAAATGAAGTTTAAATTTTTTTTGTGAAGTGTTAGGAGATCATGCGATAGAATGATAGGTCATTCTATCTGTCTCAAACATAAGGTTAGCAAGAGTTATATACATAAGTTCATATTATGGTGAGATTAATAGTATATGGTTCCAAAAATGTAGTTATACTTTATCTATCACACCGTTTAATAATATAAAACTAGTTTCTACTAACAATGGAATTCATATAGGCCATTAGTAGGCGATAAAAGCCTATCGCACTTCGATTGTGGGTTCGATTCCCGCAACCCTGTCCGACGAGATGGGTTTCCGCCCGTCCTCCAGGTTGTCCTTTTTCTAAAACTAAACTATTATAACATTCCAGAAATAAAATCGAAAAAAGTATCTATCCTTAAACAATATTATTTTATGTCCAATGTAATCCATTTCATATCATTAGACTTATCCAAAATACTTCTATCCAAGATCATAGTATAAAGATAATTATTACTAGAAATGTTATCTACTAAGCATGTGAATAAAATCATTTATCCCCTGTTATCATAAGATATATATTGTTGTTCACATTCCAAAAATGCAAATACCTTAATCATGTATTCTCTTGAAACATAAATTACCATAGAATCTCTGTGAAAACATGAATGCTATCAATAGTCAACCCATTCCACATACCAAAACCCAAAATTTTTATTTACCCAAACCATGATATCAATTTTTCATTATATCATTCATGATATAGTTAATACTATCAAACATTTCATTTTCTCCTCACCCCTTCATTATGCGCATATCATCTTATTTCAAAAAATATTCGAATAACCTTTCATGCTTACCAGTACCATTCAACATGTAATTTCAAAAAACATAAGTAAAAACAATAGTATAACAATCCTTAGATGTTTCTTTATTCCATAGTACCATGAAATTACTTAAACAACCTTACTCTTGATAAACATGAAACCATTCTACTACCTTCTTAAACCATTTACTAAGCTTCATCATTTTATTCCTCAACACTTCATTCATCTCATATATAATTTTTAGTCTCTTCATCATCAACAACAAAAATACTACCCATACGACCATGCTGATTCTCTTCATGAAATTTTCTTTTAGGAAACTGGTTATCATAATGCCCATATGTTCCACATTTAAAACATTTAACCATTGTTGATGTCTTAGAAATACCATTAACATTTTACATTGTGTTAATTGAACCTTTTCCTTTGAATTTACTATATTTGTGTCTTTCTATTCCACACACAAAGCATCTTCCAGTTCCTTTGAAACATTCTCCTCGATGCCTCTTCTCACATGATTTACATGAGGGAAATTGAACTTTATTTCCTCTATGCTCATCATGAAACTCTATATTTCTCTTATTAGCTGAGTCAAATAACATACCAAAGTTTAGATTATTGATCATATTATGAGATTTATGATTAGGCATAATAATGATATGTGGACTTCTATATCTAATTTAATTTGGTTTCTCACAAATAATAGCATTCCACTATCCATCATATCTCTATTATCATGAATATTCATGTTTCAAACCATTTTTCTAAAACACAAAAAGAATAGTGTGAGAGGAAAAAATCATTCTAGGAAAACAACATAATAAATGGGGAGTACCCTCAATTTATAACATCTTAGGTGTAAGTCTAAGATTGTTACCGCAATTCTAGGACTATAAACTATACTTATACATAACCTTAGATACCTCTATAGACATACCATAGAAATATCTCTAGGGATTTCACTAATGTTTTCGCATCCTAGTTTCCAAAGGTTAAATAAACCTTCAATATGATACCAACTATAGAGACCCAAACATGATGTACATAGACATTACATTAATTTTGTGGAATACTTAATACATAACAATAACAGACACCCAAAGACCGTATTAGTTTAGTGTCTTTGGAAACTTAGAACATAATCTTCTAATCATAGTGAATGATCTTCAACATCTCCCATAAATATCTTCCCCTTTTGTTTTCATACATAAAACCTTTATTTATATCATGGGGAAAAACCATAAAAAGGGTGAGCTCAAATTCTTAGTAAGGGTAAACATGGAGAACATAAAAACAATCCATAAGCTTCTGAATGAAAAAACATGAACATAAAACATCAAAATCTTGAGCAATGACATAAATCTTGGAAGTAAATAAGGCATAGATCATAAGGGAACATTAATCATGATAAAATAGCATGGGAAAAACATGTAATTATGGTAAACCATTAAGCACATGTTATGATTTCCATAGTACCCAAGGCATTGTGTCCAAGACCATTATAGAGGAAAAAGTCCGTTATTGAACTGGGTTTAATTGTCATTCCAGCCCTGTATTACTGAACCAGATTTACTTTCCATTCCATCCATGTATATCTCATGAAATATAAATATATACCCAATACATTATAGGGAGATATAGTTCCCACCCATCTCATAAAAAATCATTCTTACTTGTGACACAAAATAAACATAAATCATTGATCATAACCCAAAGAATAAAATGTGTTTTATAAACATCATCCCATCATAACATAATCCATATAAAAAATGGATATAATTTAATCATAAGAATAATCAAACCATTAAATTAATAGATACATTATACTTTAAACATAATCATACTAAAAAATTTCATCTTAGATGGAAAATATTTTTGACAAAACACTTGAAATGAATTCTTGAGGAAAATATCCTTTCTTCTTCAAACTCATTTTCTTTTCACAAAATGGCATGAAATTTTAAAAGAAAATTATTTTGTTGAAAATAATCATGAAATATTGTTGATGAATATTCATGAAAACTAGCTGTTATGAAACTGTAAAAATCTTTTAATGCCGTATAAGTTAAAAAAACATTCTCCTCATACTTTTGCCGGAAAAGTCAAAAAGTTACTCATATGGTAAACAAAAGATAGATTCCTTCCATGACACAATGTAAATAGTAAAAAAGGGGTAAACATGAAAATAAAAATACATGGAAGAATATTAATCACTTTATTAAAACATCATTATGGACGTGTATGAAAAATATAACCCTAGTAAATACTTACGTATAAGCAATCTCGGTTAAAAATGAGATTTAAAAAAGTTTCCCTTACCTTATGTCCACTTTCATCCGTATATGTCCGAGACTCATGTATAGTGTGTTTAAACATATTAGTAACTTTTAAAATAACCATAATAATATTTATTATGTCATATATGATTCACTTAAAACTTTATATTACCCATTCATTTATCAATCCCATGTTAAAGCAATGTTTTGGGTAAAATCGTTTCATTTCTCATCTATGTTTTGACTTGTAATTATTCATATGATCACATAGATCATGATTAATTACTTCCATAATGTAAAAATTGATTAATATATAATGTATATTTATAATATACATATATATAATAGATTTATAAATGGAAATAAATACACCATTCATGGAGACGGTAGGTCGTACGTACGCATGAACGCTACTTTAGTTTCCTTATTAAATTGAATGGATGTAATTAAATAACATATACATAAATCCAATATCATTAATATGCCATATATTTTATGATTATCCAATATATAGACTTTATAATCATTCTTGAATGGTTAACTTGGAGAATGAATCTCATCGCGTCGTGGAGACGGTAATCCGTACGTACGGACGAGCGATGATATCGTTCCCATAATTATTGAATGGAATTAGAGTGGATGATATAATATCATATAATTAGTATCATGTTATAATAACCATATATAGTTATTCTTTACACAAATATACCCATCCAAGTAAGGTGGTGGTGGAAAAACAGATTACACCACGGGGTGGAGACGGTATTTTGTACGTACGCACGCATTATGATTTCATTTTCCATAGGATGGATAGAAGGTGAAATAGTGTTTCATATTTATAATAAAATATTAGTATATTAGTGATACTGATGTTATTATTTTATTATGAAACGAAAAAATAATAGGAAGTAGAAGAAGAAATTAATTTGGAAGAATCGGTAAAGGATATTACCTCTTCTTCGACACGCCTCTTCTAAACCTCCTCTTAGGGCATTAAAGTTGGACTTTGAAGAAGACCAGAACTTCTATAATGATGCTAGGAATGTTTATAAAAAAATGGGCACGTTTTGGCCGAGCTTGAAGTCTCAAATTGTTTTGAAGAGGAGAGGGGGAAGGTTCCCTTTTATAAGGGAAGAGAGGGGAACTTTTGGAAACCTCTAAAACATTAATTTATAATAAACTCAAACCCCACTTAAAAACCACCAAAAATGACTCAAATAGAATTATGAGATGAGATGGTGTTGTAATATAATCATACAATAAAATTTAGACATGTTGGGAATTTAGTTTAAACCTTATCAACATGATTTATCCTTATTTAATATATTTAATTTTATTCGTGGTGATAATATTCTAAATTTTAAATTGTTATAAATAATAACTTATGTGTTGGGATTTGTTCATAATTTGATACTTTATGACATTTTAGACCATATAAAATTAAATTTATAATTTTTAAAATATTTTTGTGATTTTTAAACAATTTAATAATATGTTAGTTTTATAAAATAACAATAATGTCAATTTTTACACTAGTCATTTATTTGAATTTAAATAAAATCCACACAGAGGATATATTCAAACCAAAATATTTATATGATTTATAAAATGTCATATTAATATATAAAATTCATGGAGCACATTAATTTTTTCATATAACATTTATTTTAATATTTTTTAAACCATTTATTTGATATATCTCTTAATAAAATAATGACAACAACATTTTTTATAATAATTTAATATACTTATTTGTTGCATAAAAATTAAAAATAAAATAAATTTCTGTAGATAAATCTAATATCCTTCATAATAATACTTTTACTCAAATTTATCATCTTAAAATCAAAACATTTAAGTTGTTATATTTATTAAATCTTCAAGGTGACAACTTTGACATCATTTAAAATAAAATAATATAAGTGTCATAATCACGTTTATAAGGCTCCCAATGTTCCACTATTTGACTATAGGATTCTTATGGTTTACATGTAAATGTCCAATATTTTTTTGTCAGGTTTTTGTTCATTTTATGTTCACTATTAGTATAATTAAAATTGTGGTACTTTTTTTTCACTAAATAAACAATTTCTGCATCACTATTCTGTAACAATTAATGATAATTATTTAATCCCTAAAAATTCTTAAATAAATTTTCATGATGTAGATAATTTAATTACATTCTAGAGACTATTTATATTCGAGGTTTTATGAAGTTTATTAAAATATTAAAATTATTGCACTCATAAGATATAAGTGAGTGACTTGTTGTCACTTTCTTTGGAATTAATAATAATTACATCATTTTCATAGTCAAAAGTACATTAAATGAATATATTTTGATTCTTAGGTGATATGGGTCAACTTTTATTCATCCAATAGATTTTTATAAGGTTTTAGGGTAATTTTATAATCTGATTTTTACACTTAAATACCTGATTTACCATTAACTGTAGTAAATAAAATTTACTGTAGTTACTATTCATAATGTCTAAAAATAAAAAGTGTCTTATTAGCATAATTTGGACCTAATTATTTTAAATATGGAATCCATTTTTCAAAATACAAAACACAAAAGTTGCAATAAGTAATTTAATATTAATCCTGTTGTTAAGAAAATGGGTTTTAAAAGTTAAAACCTTGCAAAAAATTGAAATGTTTTAATCTATAAATTCAGTGTAAAATTAATACTAATGACTTACATTATATTAAATGGAAAAAATATATTCTATTTATAATTTAAAACCATTAAATATTATAATTTAACCATATAATTTATCTAGATGATAAAATTTGTTTTTAATTAAATTTAGCGTATTTTTACTATTCATCAAAATATGAAGGTTATCAAAATAGTACCAAAAATTTATCCAATGTAAATTTTTATATCCTGATTAAAAAAAAGTTTATTTTTTAAAATTTAACTTATAAACCTGTAAAAAATTATATTTAAAATGGGTGCGCCATCAAAAGGCGATAAAACTACATTTTTTGAAAAATACTTCTTTTATCGAAAAATTGATTTTGTTTTCATATCTCATTATAGAAAATATGTAATATGAATTATAATGTTATGAAATTAAAAATTATATTAATACTATTCATAACGGCTAGTTCATAATATTTTAATAATATATCATTGTTTTGTGAAACTCGGTATTGCGTACAACACACGCTATCGAGGAAGGTCGCTCTTGCGTACAACACAAGCCAAGAATAGTGTTTGCGTATACTACAAGCTAATATGGTGTTGCGTATAGAGAAATCTATTCTTGGTGTATATTACAACACAAGACATAAAATAAAATAAAAATAATATTTCTCATAAAATCTCATGGTGTTACATGGATTGTTTGGAATTCATTTGAAAGATGAGTGATAACTCCCCATACATAATAATTATGATATCCATCTTTACTATATCCATGAACATAAGATCCCTTTCAATACTAATTTTTTTATAACTGGATGATATTTCCCCTAAAATTATTTCAGTAACTTATTTTCCATCAGTGTTGGTATTAAATTGAGAAATCATAACACATGATTGATTTGAAACATCACAATTGACGCTAATTGAGAACATATTTGAGCAGATTTATTTTTGGATCTTATGGTATGTGTATGTCTAACAAAATTACCAAAAGAAAAATATATCCATATCAGAAAAAAGAGATTACAGTATCCAACTCAAGATCATGAGTTGGATTTTTTTGTTTATGAGTCATTAATTTCTTTTTTTCATTGGAAATAAAATTATCATTTTTATAAAGAAAAAAACTGAAAACCTTATTTGATGAATCACTATATAGAAGAAACCCATAATTTTCTATTAGTCACTTTAAAATCATATAATTTAGAAAAAACTACATTAATTCTTTAAAACATTCTTCTTATTTCATTTTCTATGTGATCTTAAACACTTTACGTGAAATCATGGTTAACATAATAGGGAATCATGTACAATTTTGAACATATCATATATATTAAACTAACCAACAGTGAAACTATGTATCTAATTTGTGTTCATCAATGTAGGAAAGTAATAAAATACATTTATCCTCACATGAATAACTAATATTCTATAATTTGAGATAATATGACCAATAAAAAACACCATAAATCTGCAATTCACACTTTTTAAATTCCCCAAATTACTATTTTCATCTAATATTATCAATAATGATCCAAAAGTGATTTTCTTAGAAATCATAGAATTTATAATGAACAACTATAGAAATAATAAATACCATAATAAATGTATCACCATATTCCATGAATAATCTTTTCACTCAATCAATAAAAATAGTTTTCTCTTTATTCAATCCAAGTGGAATTACTATAAACCCATAATTTCAGTACATTATTCAAAATGATGTCTTCAAAATATCTTCCACTTTTAGTAGTAATTGAACATACCTAGAGAGAGGGTCACACATTGAAAAAGTTTGAGCTCCATAATGTTGATCAAATAATTCATCATGGTGAGTCAGAGGATACTTTTTCATTATCCAAATAGCATTTCTTTTCCTATAATAAATGAATAACCTTATGAACATTACATTCTTCATAAAGAATATAATAGGGTATCTATAAGGTGAAACACAATGGATAATAAATCCCCTATCACAAAACTCTTATATTTGTTTATTCAAATCAACTAATTATACAGTGTCTGTTATATATAGTTTCTTTGATATAGTACCTAAATCAAGGATTTAATCAATGGAAATTGAGACTTCATTCTATGGTGGATTTCCAAGTTAATCTCAAAAAATAAATCAATGTATTCATGTATATTAAGTACATCCTCAATTATAATATTACCCTTTTAATATGTAGATTTTTTTTCTCTTATTCCCCAAGATTATAATTCTTATGTGCTATTGGTCATGCACCTAGACATGATTTAGTTGATTATGTATCTTCTCTCTAGATGAATAATTCAAAATATTCATCATGATTCATAATTTAATTCACTTTACATAAAATTTTCACACTAGATTTTAAATCAAGTTCATGCAATGGATTATATCATATTCAATCATAGGTATGTTAATATTTTCAAAAAATAGAATATATTTATGTTTAATAATCATAACTTCTTAAAACATGTATGTTGTAGGGAGACTTCAACTTTGATTTTAGAATAAAAACACCCTTTTGAGGGGATAGGTAAATATATAATTATATTTTAAAACATGGATGACAATAAATATCGAAAAGGAGAAGAATAAAATAAATGATTATATAAATTTGATTATATGATTAATGTTGACACCACCACATTATTTTGGAATAGAAACCTCATCTGTAATTATCAAATAATATTTTCCCTCTCCCCTTTCCCTCTCCTGTGGTAGATTCCCATAATTAATTGGATATTATGATGGAATAATGAACTCTTTCATTACTATTGATGCATATGATAAAAATAGTCACATAATCTCCCTTATAATAATGATCCATATGACCCATTTCGCTTTACTTATAACACAATTTGATTCCCTTCAGTAATTTTCTTGAATGTTCATTTCTATAATTTAAACATGATAGTAATTAATCTATTTGATTCTACTTCTTTGTTTCATTCCTATAATATCATAATTCCAACAACCAATTGTTTTATTAATTACACTAGAATATATAGGATCTAGTAAAATCTTTCTATTTTTTTAGGAATATAAAACAATTCTGTTATTCAAAGAAAACATTAGAGAAACCAATTGACTTCATATAGTTGGATAATACATTCAATGAAATAATCTGTATTTAATTTTATATTGCTTATATAATACATTGAAATCATATCCAATCTTATAATTGTAGTATCAAACTCCATAAATGGTTCGTCCCCCTTGCACAATAATTTGAAGAACATTATTTTCATTTCAGTTCATTGATGAGAAGAGAGATATTGTTTTCTGAATGATACATTAAAATAACTCTATTCCATTTATTATTATTTTTCCTGGCCATTATTTTATATCAGTGATGAACATTGATCAAAACCACACTTTAAAAAATATTCTAATAGTCTATCATTCTCATTTTCACAATATCCCATGGAAATAAATGTCATTTCATGGGACTTAATTCATTGCTTAGGTACCACTAGGTTAGTAGCCCCACTAAATGATATGGAATTTCTTCACATAAAATGATTAAATATAAGGGTATCATGATATTTAGTATCTTATAGAAAAATATTTGAAATTTAATTAGTCATAAACTTGGTTAAGTTCCCTAATATAATTGTGATCTAGTCATTTCCAAAACTTTTTGTATTAGCTTTCGTAATAGGGTAGTTTCTACAGTGACCATGAAATTTTATTCTGTTGATTATGTCATGAACCATATATAAACAATTGAATATACTTCATTTGTTTATAAAATTATGAATTTAAAAAAATAGTTATTTTTACATAATCCATTTATACATATTATTACTTGATTTTAAGCATAATTATCTATTATATAAAAACGAGGGTTTGAAAAGACTAGCTTGTTTGGAAAACTATGTAAATAATTAGAAAACATAAGAATAGATTAAAAAATATTTTTATTAACATTTATAATGTGGTAATAGCTCTATTTGATATCATAAAAATGCAAACTATAACATGGGGAATACATAGAGAATTGGACGTGGAAAAAACCCAATTAAGAGAATAAACATGGAAGAGAAGAATACCACATGTTTCAGAAGGAATAACATAATAAAATAAAAGGCTTCAATCATGAAAAAAACATGTAGATTCCTAAAATATAGATAATTGGATAATATAATCATGGAAACCTAGAAATTTGGTATAAATTATATATTAATATAATCGTATGTTGAGGCTAACTGCGAATACGATATCAAATGGTGGATAGAGACCTATAACATATTATTTTTACTCCATAATCCTATATATAACATATCATGAGGAATCAAATTTCTTGATGAATTATACATCTATATGGGAAACCCATAATAAAATTTACATGCATACGTGTTCCACAAAAAGAAATTAAACATAAGGAATCAGAAAAAGGATTACCCAAGGAAATTAATGGGTTGTGTAATAATGTCCTAATGCATAAAAAATGGTCATAACATAAAGGTATCCATGAAATAATTGATTAAATAATTATTGTAAAATCATAAATTTATAAAATATGAATATATCCTAAATAACATTTCCTAACTGATGTATAATCCTGGAAATAATATTTAGGTATCTTTATAAAATTTCAACTTTAGTGCGGTTTTAATGAAAAGAATAATGGGTTTTAAAGAGGATAAATGAATAATTACTTACATAAAATTATATGTGAACCAAATTTTTTTTAAATATAAAATGAGCTATTAAAAATAAATAGTGGTTTAAAAAAATTTAGGCATTTAAATTTAAACTGGGTATAAAATATAGAAGTTTCATATAATATAGTTTTCTTGTCGAGATGAATTAAGATAAGAACCATTCTTAATCAATTATGTCCCATTATCTAAAGATTAATTGAGCTAGATATATATTTTTTGGACATATATAAATAATATTTGATAATTATCAAATAATAATGAAGATATTAATTGAGGAAAATAAGGGTAAAATGTATCCCAAATAAAACATTGAGCGTCAGGGAGATCTCTTTCTTTATGTCTGAATTAATTATTCATTGTCACTTTTTTTCATGGAAAATAAAGTTATATTTTTTAATAACAGAATTTGTAACCACTTCCAAATATATTTTATTTTTAATTTTTTATTAGCTTCATTTATTCGCATTTAAATGAGTTTTTATGATCAATTTTGTTGTTCCAGGAGAAATCATTTATTTGTTTCCTGGTCGGTTACTTGTGTATGGTTTTGGAAGTTGATCAAAAAAGGAATAGTACTGTAAAAGTGAGATCAAATGATATTAATTTACTCAAACAATTATAAATACACTCATATGTAATTTTGTTCTAAAAGGTGGATTGTTATTTGAGAAAAAAGTTATCACTGTGTGATTTGTTCATTTAGACAGTTTTTTATACCATCATAAACTAGATTCATTTCATTTAATATTTTATTTATATATTAGTTCTAAAGCACATAATATGTTATACATTACATACTAAAATATTATTTTACTATATTAATATTTTTATGTCCATTCTTGATTGTCATAATGGAAAACAAGAACCTTTTATCCATGAAGACAGTTATCCACATTAATATGGATAATGGTTTTTTCATTTAATTGAAGGAGTTGAGGAATGGGATACATATATTATAATCCATTAAAAAAGTAACGTTAAAATATATTCATGAAACCATTGTTGTTATTATTTAATGGATAAATGATGGGAGGAGTGGGTAAAAAAAGAAAATAAATTAAAAGAGGTAGTTTGAAAATTTTACCTCTTTAATATCACTTTCTTTAAAGAGATCATAAAAAAAAGGAATTATCCATTTGGTGAGAAAATAAAATTATGAATGTTAGAAGAGTGGGCAGTAGATGGTTTGGTATATATTTTAGAGAGCCTAAAGTCTTAGAATGTCTAAAGATATAGGGTGGTGAGGGTGGTATTTATAAGGGGATGAGAGGGGTGTTTAATTATAATTATATCCATTTGATTATTATTTTGGATCAAGACTACCAATTTTATTGCTTCATGTAACTGTAAACCATAAATAGTGAATGTTAATTCGAAATAATGGGTTATTAAATAATCTAGGACACAATAATTCACGTATTTAGAATATAATGTGAAATACCATAAATTACTGTATTTCCCTATTAACCAAGAAAATTAATTATTTTAGAAAAATATCAAAACCTTATCCTAACCATTTTTATGTGTATATATCAAGAAATTAATTCATTTTAATAATATAATAGTCTAAATATGAGATTTTTTTAAATAAAACCCTTATTTATTTGAATAATATGAATTTTAATATTATAAGCAATTTTATGAACCTTTAAAAATCAATTATTGTGTCTTAAATTTATCATATCATTATAATAAAAAATATTATTAACTTATAATTCCATATTATGGAAATAAAATTTATTCTAAAAAATTGTATTTATTATAAAATTATTATTATTTAATTTATTCTTTATAAACATACAAACACTTCATTTTTTGTATTTAATATATTTTTTCTTTTAAAATGGTATAAATATATCACTTATTTATTTTACAGGATAAATAAATATTATTTCTCATTTCCATAGGTGGGCTTAATATTCTATTAGTTGGATTCGTATTCATAATGGTCTTATTTCTCATCCAATGGTCTAGTTACTATTTTAACTATCAGATTACTATTCTAATTGTTAGATTTATAGTGATGATACGGGTTCCCTAATCCCTATAAAAATTTATTATTTCAATAATTATTCATTTAATTTTATTTTCTCTCATGTTTTTATATACTTTACTTGTATCATTTAATATTTTATTTTTAAAATTATCTTATTTTTCTATAGATTTGTTCATGTGTGTAGTAATTTTGGTAAATTAATAATTTCCAAATTTTCTATTAATATTCTCTTATTTTACATTTATTATGCAACTATAATATATGGAATTATCATATGTTTATTTTATTACAATTTTATCATTCTACATTTATGTGAATAATCTATTTTTGGTTATATATGTGATGAATTTTCCTTACATTACATGACATAATTATCAGATTTGAAATTCCAATGATAAAATTCCTGGTAATTACATTTTTTCCCTTATGAAATTTTACCCTCAAAATTTAGTTTTAGATAATCAGGTGAATAAATGTGAGGTAAATTATCATTCATCGCTTCCCCCAGTTCTAATATTAAATCATTGTATTTATAATTCTATCGTTGTACTTTGACCATGTGAGTAGTCCTGTTTCATATAACTTTATATCTACAATCAATGATCATTAAATAATACTCATCATAAGAGATATCTTTTTACAACTGTACTACCTATGAAAGTAGTTCTTGTGAGGGATCTGGTATATTCTTCCTCAAAAAGTATATATGAAAATATATCATGTACTTGATACTGGGTTATTGGAAAATCTAGTCAATATTCCATAGCTCTAATGTGATCAATAATCTTAATAGAGATAATATACTTGAGACTTGATTTCCCTTCTTCCAAAATATCATGACTCCCTTCCATAGAGATATTTGAAGAAATACCTTATCTTCAACATCACACTCTAGATACGATCGATGATTTTCTATATCGCTATTCTTTAAACTATGGGAACCTTTAATGTTTTTTAATGGTATTATCATTTTATACAATTTTCTTAACCATTTCAAGTATGATTTTATTTCATTTATGGTCTTCTTAATATCAAAAAAAATTCTACATCATTTCCCAAAAAATTCTTCATATATTTTCATTTGGATTCTTGAGTGGAAACTATTTTTGTGGGATAATTCATCTAGAGGAAGTTATTAGAACCATCCTCCTTTTATTTCTATCGAGAAATATCCCAATATATCTTCTAATTTATAAATATTATTCTCATACTAGACATCATTATTGGAGTGATAAGTTTTACTAAATTTCATCTCAATGGGTTGGTTATGTTGTAGAATTTTCTATAACATATAGGTAAATCTAGAATCTTAATCATATACAATCTTTAATGGTACTCAATTATTCCTTAACACCTATATGGTGTATATGTGGGAAAGTTGATCGAGTGATAATTCTTCAATAATTGAAATGAAGGGAGATGTATTTGTAAGACTATCTATTACAAACCATTTAGCATTATTTCCAATGGATGTCTTTTATGTCTGGGAAAAAAATCCTATAGATATATTTTCTTTATTTTGATGCTGGTATGGCTGTTGGTTACATCATCCACTAAGACATTTTCCTCCATTCCTTCCACTTTCTAACATACCAAGCATGTTAATGTATATTCAGTGATCACATTATTTATATTTTTACACCAATAGTGTTCTTAAAGATCTTAAAACATATTTTTTCTCCCGGGTGGACAGAGAAGGTTGGGTTATTTTAGTTATTAAAAATACATTTCTTTATCTCATTAATTGATGATACACATATTAGAGGACTAAATTGTATGACCCCTTCCTCACTAATTTTGAACTGAAAGGGTTTCTAATTTTTTAAAACTTATATCTTCATTTAAATTTCCACATCTTCTCATTGAGAAACCTTTTCTTCTCTAAAATCAATGGTCATGTAATATTTTGAGAATTTAATGATTTGTTAATTTATTAAATATTACCAAGTCCATCCATTGAATTTATTATATAAATCAATTCTCCTCAATTCATTTCATTTTAAACATACTAAGGTCTTTTCTACTATGAGAATCTACCACTTTATATTATTTACAAAGATGGTTGCGGATAAGAAAATCATAATCCATGATCATCCCTAAAATTTTCATTAACACATATTAAGATCCTTCAATTTGAATATATATTTGAGGCTTTTTTCATCAGTATATATTACACATTTCTCACTATAGTGATAATGATTCATTATTTTCAATTTTTTCAAAACATCCAAAAACTCTATATCATTCATGGGATAGATATTCCAAGGAACATTCAGATCCCTAGATTCATAGAATATCGGTATTTAATTTTGAATCAGTGCATTAGCAAAACCTTCATTGACACATCATTGAATACCATGAATATTTGTCCACATATGGGTAGTGTATGTTCTAGTTTATTGATTGTCCAATTTTTAAAATCATTGATGTAATATTCTCATTAACATGTCTTAAAAACATCACTCTCTTCTAAGTAATCTTGGATATTGAGTTTGAAAATCATGACATGTTTGCAAAACAAATTCAGTAATAGCCAGCTAAACCTAAGAATCTATAGATATCCATTATAGTGTTAGATAAAACCACTATTTAATTTCCATTTTTCTAACAGGTACATAATTATCCATTTTCTAGTGATAAAATCTCCAAATAATGATACTTCATCCCTCTAGAACTCACAGTTTTTTACATTTCATATAGTTTTGCCACTCAAACATTATTCACCATACTATTCAAATGCCACTCATTCCCCTCCTTTCTCTGGGATTATATTATAATATTACCTATTAAGACTATCAAGAATTTTTCAATATAATCTATAAACAAACTATTCATTAAGTCCATGAATATTTATAAATAATTAGTGAATATTAAGTACATCACTATGAACACATAATCCACACACCATTTGAATAACAGTCTTTGAAATATCTTCTTCATAATTAATTGGTGATATCTTGGTCGTAGGCCCACCACAGAGAAATATGTTTCCCCCAATAGTTGATCAAAAATGTAATCTATTTTTGGTAGGGGATACATGGTTTTTGTCATTGTTTATTTAATTATTTGATAATCAATGTGAATTTTCATTAATCCATCATTTTTCTTGATGAAGAGGATTAGTGTACACCACAGTTAATCCCCCAGGCCTAGAAAACATATTTCCATATTCTCATGTAAATATTTCAATAGTTATTCTGACATGATGGGGGTTATCCTATGAGTATTTGATATGGTCATATATCTATGTATAAGTTCAATTGGGTACTCAACCTCTTGGTCCAGAGTGAAACTGTAAAATTATTATAGGAACACATTGGTGTATTCCCACACAATGGGAATGTATCCAAACACGATCCTATCCTTTGTCTCAATCACATGAGTTATATATTATTTATCATAAGGAAATAGTGTCCATATATTTGAGGAAAATTACAAAGTATATAAATCATTATCCTTTCATTTAAACTGAAATAGAGTATGCCTCATCCTATAAAGAGTCTTCCCCATTTCCAGATAGATGATGTTGGATTCATATTAAGATATATAATCTATTAGGAATATAGAATCAAACACCCCTAAAGGATATAATATGACATTTTATGGTAGGATTATTTCACAAACATTGATAATGGAGGAGTTATATACTTTAGATGAAATAATTTCACATTTTTTGTGTTCTCATAGATAAAATAACCTCCAAATTTTTTAAGTTGTGTTTTAATTGTTCTACGAAACTTATATGGCATGAATGAATATATAGAACAAAAATAAAAAATTAAATTTTATATTCCTGAATGAATAACTAGCATGATTTTTAGCATATCATTTTCCAGATCCTCACAACAGTAGTGATAGTATATTTTCTTTATCTCTACTTTTGAGTTTATTTTCATTGATCGTATCAAACAATCATTTTCTCATATAATTGGCCAACATTATTCTCATGTTACTTATTATTGAAAAATTTGACATTCTATTGATTATTGACATGAAACATCATTTATTAATATGAATCAGTGGGTTTTTCATATCCTTTTGAGAATGATTATCCTAATTCACATCTTTTCTACATATAAATCATCTCTTGGTGCCCTTTAGATAGTTTATGGGATGATTCATCTCACACTATTGACGCGTAGTATGACAGGTTATATTTCCTCCATGGGATTCATCTTTCGATCCTCCCATATTAAAATCCATTTTAAATAATTATCTTTGATCCCATGATACCACTAAGAGTCTTCGATATCTATCTCAACATTAATGGAACAATAAAAAATATTCTTATATCTTTCAAATACTAAAATATCCAAATCCTTTTGTAGAAATGAACTTAATTCACTAAAGATTAAATCCCCATTTCATTCAGTTTTCATGGAATGAAAAGAGTTGTATCATGAAATCCTAGTGAATTTTTTCTGTAAACCATGATATACTCATATTTCATTTTATTCGGTATAAATAACTATCTCTTTATCTTAATAAAGAGTGTTTAGGTAAGGTATTTATTGATAACTATTCTATTGAATCCTTCTCGTTTTTTCAAATCAATTTTCAATTTATACATCAAGTTCCATATTAGTGTTGACCAGTAATCATCTTCCCCATAAAAATGATAGAACATATTTCGAGCATTCCCTTATTCTGAGAACTAGGACATGATGAATATATTCTCAATGAAGTTAATCTTTTGTTCTGTTATGAGGGGATCATTATATCCAGTAAAAACGGAGGCCTTTTTCATTATGTATTTCACCAAAAATTTCTCTTCCATAGGAGAAGTAGGGTTTTCCACATGATTCATGTTATTATTCGTAACATGATTTAGTTAAGTTAGATTTTCCATGATGTTATGATCTCCCATTCCAATAAGGTTTTGAATCCAATTACGGAAATCATCACATTACCAATCACATTGGTTGTTGGAAATTGTTCCCTTATTTACCTATATAAACATTAAAAGAAAAACAAAATTAGGGGATCTTGGAAAAATATCTTCTATGAATATATAAAAAACTACAAACATATAATAATAAATACGTAAATGAATATCATATCTTATCTTCTGATTCCCTAAGTTTCAATCTAGTTTTTCCATGGAAATGGAATTAATTACATGGTTATTTCTATTTATATATAGTCTTAATCCACCAAAAAATAAACATAAAATCCTACAATACAAACTATAGTGACCCATGCCTTTTAGACAAATTATTAAATTATATCTATCATAATTATAAGTTCAATATGAACCAAGAATCAAAAATCCTGGTTTATTTTAATGATTTTCTATATAATTAGAAAACATTAAACTTAGACAAAGAATATTTTCACTATTATTTATAATGAACACTTAACTCACTTTAAGATCCTAAAAATGCATAGGATAACCTAGATATACATTAAAAAAAGTTTTTAGCTAAAAAATATTATGTTAATAAACATGGAGAAGAAGAAAACCAAATGATTTTGAATAAATGAAAAAATAAAATTAATGTCTTGGATCATGAAAAAACATATGGAGTCATAAAATACAAAACATGGATTCGTATGACCATGTAAATCATGGAATTTGGAAGCAACATGTATCATGACATAAACATGAGTCAAGGCCAATTGGAAATACGATATCACATTGAGGGCATACTCCCATAATGAATTAGGTTTAATCTCTAATATCATATATAAAATATCAAGAAAAAAACATTACCCAATGCATTGGAGCACTATTTGGGTGATCCCATCTTAACATTTACATGTGTATGTGTGACACATAAAAAAATATATCCTAAACAATAAACATAAGGGTTTCCCATGGAAAGAATTGTATTTCGTAATCATGTCATAGGGGATGACCAAAGTGAGTATAAAATGGTATCCATGAAATAAGTTGGTACATAAATCAAGGGAAATAAGAATATAAATAAAATATTATATCATGAATAACAATTCCTAACTGTGGTGAAAAAATATAGTTTTTTTGTTGACTTTGGAAATTTTCGACATTTTTTGTAGTGTTACTGAATATTATAAGGGGTCTTTAAAAATGATTAAATAATAATTATTTCTAGAAAACATAAATTAAATAATAAATTTCATGATAAAGTTTTTATTTTATAAAAAAAATTTACTTCATACAATATATGGATCATACTTGAAAATTGGTAAGAACTAGAGAGATCCACTTTAATCGGGTCTTCTTTTTTAGAGGAAGTTAGAAGGGAACCATTTTAAAACATTTATTTCACAACAATAATCTATGAATTGAGCTACGTATATATGTCTTGGAATGATATAAAAAATATTTAAAAATAATATAATAATTACTAAGTGATAATATTTGGCAAATAGTGATAAATAGTTACCCAAAGTAAATATGGAGGTTCAAAGAAACTCCTTACCTTATATTTGAATGTGTTCTTCACATTCATTAAATTCCATAGATAATTAAATTTGATTCATTAGGTACATAACATAGAACCAATTACATATATATTTGACATATAATAATTTTATAAACCTCATTTCTGACCATTTCAATGAGTTATAAAATTCATGTTTCTTATTCTGTGAGCATTCTTTTCATGGTTTCATAGTCAGTTTATTTGTGGATAATTATGTAAGTTATTTTAAAATGGTAATACTACTACATAATTAAAATGAAATGTTATTAATTAAAATATATAAGTATAAATAGTCACATATATCATTTTCCTAAAATTTATATGGCTATTTGACTAAAAATGATATCATTATGTGAATTTTTCATTTAGAGGGATTTACCGACCATCAAAAACTAATATCATTTTATTTAATAATATTTTTATATATTACATACAGAAAAATAAAATAATTTATCATAAAATTATTACAGTATCATTTGACTATAATAATAGATTTATGACATTCCATGAATGTGGTAATGTAAAAAAAAGAAAACTCATTATCCACAGAGACGGTTAACCACCATAATTTGGATACTAGTTTCATTACATTAAATATGAGGAGATTAGAAAAGGAATAAATTGAAGATACTCTCTTAGAAATGTAGCATTAATTTTTATAAAATATGTAATTTTTTTATGATATTATGTATTAATGAGGTTAGGATAAGGTTGAAGAAGAAAATATATTAAATGAGGTAGTTTGAAAATGCTACCACTTGAGTGACATCTCCTTGAATGACCCATTAAAGAACACTGAATAAGTATTTTGGTGGGACTAGAATAATATTAAAGGGAGTAGAGTGGGTATTATATGTTTTGGCATAGATTTTGAAAGCTATAATGCTTAGAATGTTCTATAAGAAAGAGTGGTGCGGTGTGGTATTTTTAATGGGAGGATAGGGGTGTTTTGGTTTATTATAATTTTTTTATATTATTTTGGATCAAGACTATAAATAGTACAGATTCATGTGGCTAAGAAAATTTCATTTTGTATGTGAGGTCAAAATAATTGGTCTTTACATCATCTAGGACTTTAAATTACATGTATTTATCATCAAATATTAATTACTTTAAATTAATGTATTTCACAATTCACCAAAAATTATACTATTTTAGTAAAATATAAAAATCATCCCAAACCATTTTTCAAAGATTAAACCAAATAATTAGGTTCCATTTTATGAATACAGTTTTCTAAATATGACAAAATTATTTTTCATATAAAATCGTTATTTATTTTAAAACATACAAATTTTAATATTATAATTAATCTCATGAACCTTTGAAAAATTATTAATGGTATCATGTATTTAACTTAACATTATCATAAAACTTAATATATATTTTTAAATCCATTTTATGTAAATAAAAATTATTTTAAATAACTATAACTTTTATAATAGTGTGATTAAAACTATTATGTTTTATAAAAATACAAACAAATAATACTTCATTTTTAAATTGTTTATATTATTGTTAAACGGTTTAAATATATTTTATTTTAGTTTTGTATGATACACAAATATTATTTTACCTTTCTATAGGTAGGTTACTATTCTAACATTCAAATTACTCTTCCTAATAGTTAGATTACAAATCAAATGGTCATGTTACTATAATAATGGTCATATTACTAGTCCAACAGTTAGATTTATAACATTCATACAGTTTCTCTACATCCTATAAATACCTAGTATTCCATTGATTCTTAATTCACATGAATTTTCTCTCAATTTTATGTATACATTAGTCTTAAAAATTTATATTATTTCCTTTAAATTATGTATTTTTTTCTACATCAATGTTAATGATTCTTATTATTCTGGTTGATTGAGTAGATCCAAATTATCATATTCTTATTAGATAATTTCCTATTTATCTTTATAAAAGAGTGTATTTTTCATTATAAGATTATTTTCTGAATATTTTGGCATTCTAGATTTATGATAATAGTGTTTTTGTTGGATTCCATTTTTTATGTTTTTTTGTCATACTACATGACATAATTATAGGAAGGGAAATTTCATTAATATATATTAGGGTCATTATAATAATTTATAATGATAAATATTATATAATTATTAACATTAAATGATATTTTATACATAATTAATCAATAAATAAATAATTTTTTTTCTTTTTCAATATCTTTAAATAAAAAATTAATATTCTAAAAATATTAACAATGTTTTGTATAGATGATTTGAATTAACTAAATAATATCCCTCATGATTATCAAACCAGGTGTGTTTTATGGTCACACTCACTGTGCTATATAATTATGGACAGGATATAGTCAAATAAACTCTTCTTTGGGTTTTTACCGCTAGATGAATCTATGAAAAAACATACTTCCCTTGTATTATCTAGGAAGGGATGTATTTAGTTAAAAACCCACATAATATCTTACTTACTAATATATTAAAATGTTATTAAAAACTTTTAAATATACCTAATGTTTATTATAATGTTATGTTCCATAATATAATTTTTCTTTGATCTTTTTTCTAATGTTTATAATAAACATTCTTAGATATCAAAAATAATAACCATGAATCTAGTAACCTAGAGTCATTGTTTACTAAACTACGGTGGCCTAGAAAAAATGAGTATAATCTTGATGACTGATCAGTTTATTAGTCTTAGAGATCCTAATAGATAGATGATACATATTTTACATTGGTAATGACATATAAAACATAATAAAATCTGTATCCATGAAACTCATTAAAATAATCTTTATTCATATCACATGAAAAGGAGAAATATAAATTTGAGCTCAAATATGTTGTGAGGGTTATGTACAGTGAAATATATCATGTGTAAATAATGAATAATCAAAATGGAAAGGTAAAAAATCTGAAAAACATGTCATTTAATAAATAACTTGAGCAAAAAATTAATCCATGGATAATATAAATGAAATAATATCATGGATAATAATATCAAAATTATCAATGATGTAACTGATTAATATTGGATTTCATGATCTCAAATATCAAGATATCTACACAATCAATACCTTATTCCATGATTGTTCAATCCACCATTTGGAATACACCAAAAACCAACATAAATTAGCTTTCTAATTTTTCTCTGGAGACCTATCGATAAATCATGGGTCTATCAATGACTTAGACCAACCCATCATTGGATTTAAAACATCTCTACCATATATTGAATGATATATTCAACTTATTAATAGTATTCCATATAAAAAATATATTTTTATTTTTAAAGAATATAGAAAATAAATATTTCTCTAGTAAATCAAATAAATTTCATATTTAATTCCATATTTTGAAATGGAATGTGGTTAATGAAATTACTATTTCCATGATAAAAATAATATTACTGTTTAAGAGAAATTTAATTTCCAATTTATAATTGTATCATATTTTTCAAAGAGAATATTAATGACCAAAAAAATAATGATTGAAAATATGTATTTTATAATAAATTCATTCCTCTTAGAGGATAAAATAACATATAAGAATAATATTGAAATAAGATTCCATAATAGATTTATATTTCTAAATCCAATTAAAACATGTATAAGAAACAAAATATCATGAAATTGTTGTGGTAGTGCTGAAGCATGTTATTGTAGTATATGTTAAAAACATACCTTTTGAATTTTTGTAAATAATGTAAAAAATGCCCTTTTAAACAGATAATATAAATATTAAATTAATTTTATTTAAAAAACACAATTACAATATAATATTTACATAATAAATCATTTTTTCAATCAAATTAATTCTATAAAATAATTTTAAATTAATTTTCATTGTATAATAATATACCCGCTTAAAATAGATATGAAAATTGTATTTTTTTTAAATTTCTTTCTTGATTAATGATAAAAATAATGTAAATCAATTAATAAAATTCTTAAATTACAGAAATCTATATAGTATGATAAAATATTTGGTTATTAATAACCATAGATTATAATATTCCTTCAATTCGAATTAGGGAAATCCCAATTACTGAGCATATAAAATAAAGTCTTACCTCTTTGGTAACATTTAAATTGATACCTATTGAAAGAACAAAAATTAATTGCGAGATTAAAAAACATTAATAATTAGTTATTCAAGTGATAGTTAAAAAATAGTTTGTATATACACAACATAAAATTGAATTGGTGAATAATAAAAAATATGTCTCATTGGAATGGAATTTGAGATGAAATATCATTCCTCATGAATTCCATGAGTTCAAAATAATTTTACCACTTATGTAATGGTTTTAAAAGTATTATTATTTTATACTAGAACAATATTAATATTTTTAATATCATATATTATCGTATTATAATATCTTATTACCTATGGGTTATTAATATTTCATCATTACCATTGTTTTAGGTGTTAAGAGTTTCATTTTCTAGTGAATACCTTTCCAAGAATGATTTATAATTTGTTAATATAATATAGTTGTATAATCCATTTAATTATATAAATATTATAAATATAATATTTATTTGTTATATACATTTTTATATTTAATCTTGAAATTTGTACATCAAAAATGAATCTAATCGTTTCATGTATATGGTTTGACATTCACACTCATGACTGGTATTACTGTTTCATTAATTTGTGAATGTGTCAGGAAATGTATGATATATTAATTTTATATAATAATTATAATGTAATACGTATCATATATATTCATAATCTCATAATTATAGCTTTTCATGTTAGTTGATGATGGAAAATAAAATACATCTGTTCGTGATGTAGTGGTCCACCTAACACACGAGTGGTGGTTTTGTTTACTATTTGATTAATAAAGAGATGGGTAAATGTAATTACATCAAAAAAATTACATCTCATTATATGTTATAAACTATTTTTGAAATATTTTTATATATAATATATAATATAACGTGTTAAAAAAGAGTAAAAAGGTAACGTTTCGGTGAGGACAATTACCACTGCCTAGAAGAACCTCTATTGTATCTATTATTAAAACCCCTAGAGATGGTATTTTGGTAGTAATGAAACCTATTTAATTTCTATAAAAATCTTATGGATATATTTTCAAAGGATTTCATTATGTTAAATGGAATAATTGGTTTTAATAAGTGTGTGGATGAGGTTCCCTTTTATAACAGGGGTGAGCGGCGCACATGTAATTTTTCCAGGATCATCAGTAATGTCATGTCTCTTTCATATACATATGGATTCCAACTAAATAATAATATATGGTTACATAAATAAGGTTGATATAAAACTAAAAACTCTGATTTCTCATACTATTTAGGACATTTTGACCCTTTTCTATTTAGAATAACCCACGATAATCCCATTTTAACATTAACTGTTTTAAATAATTTTCACTATTGTTACAATTCATTTTGACAAAAAAATTAAGCATACCTTATTTCCTAGTATTAGTAATTATGATTTAAAATTTTCAATATATGCTATCAAATTGTATTCAAATAAGTGATTTAATTTAATTATTAAATAAAATAGCAAAATGTGACTAAATATGTTTTCCGAGATATAAATTTTTAAGCATAAGATGATCTTATTTTGAGTATAGAAATAGTAATAATAATTAATTGTATTTAAATTCATATAGTTATATTTATATTATAAACATTTTATAGAAATAATTAATTATTAAATATTATTTAAAATAATTAATATTGGAGGATATTAATCCTTTTACAAAATAGTTATTTAAAATATATGCCTTTTAACTGCAAATAATATTTTATTTGTCTCTATTAAATTGATAGTAAATAAATTTCTAATTTCACACATACTAATACATTATAAAAAATAAAATGTGGAATTGGTCAATATTTAATTTTTAATTATTTATGAAATATTATTTTAAAGAAAAAATTTCAAAAAATCATTCTAAGATTATTTTTACCAATTGTGTTTAAACTGAATATTAATTCTATCATATTATATTTTTCTCTATAAAATATTAACATTTTCATTATATTATATTATTTTTATAATAAAATTTTCACATACTATAATTCAGTATCAATTGTTACTAAATATTTTCTAGTTATATTGAAATATGAATTATATATGTTTTGAAAAATCAAACATTATTATAAGAGTAATGACTCTTCCAGTGACCTCTCATTTGAATTTTATTTTAAAATGGTTAACTCTTCATATAACAATAGTCTATATATAAATTTTCTTTTATGTAAGATGTATGACCATAAATAAAATATATTATATATAGATGTAATTTGATTAACACTTATCAAACTTCTCCCTTTCAAAAAAAATGAAATGTTTCTTGTTATGAATTCTATCCTTAGACATAATTTTTAAAATATTATTATGGTAATTAGATGATTAAATAGGCGTATATTTTAAATTCAACTAAAATTTATTTTTATAAATACTATCACCATATATTTAAAAGAAAACCTTATTTTTATCCTGGTTTTTCATTAAATAATTATATCTTTTCTCAATGACATTCACATATTCATCCATTTCATTAATTGATTGAGTATCAAAATTATTTTCCAATGAATAAGGGTGTGTAGAATATAAATAATAATTTATAATCCAACCAGACACTACCTTATGCATAAATCATTATTCTTTTCAAAGAATTTTGGAATATAATTCATTGGCCTTTCAACTGACATAACTATTAGATGAACTTTCTAAATAAATATCTTCACTCACACTCTAGGTATCCAAATATTTCAAATAATTATTTTTTTTTAATTTTCGTAATCTATTTGATTATCTATCCTTCGTGTAAAATCATGTATGTTATAGTTTTGTATGTCGGAGTTTTAAATGAATTAAATTCTATGAAAACTCATATGTACTATTTTCTCTATTACTACACTCTAAATAATGTTTAAAAATATTCTGTTATGGACACTATGTAGTGTTAATGGCTCTAAAAGTAGTAGAAGAAAATGATAATTAATTCTTCCTATTATACTTATCCAAAAATAACATTATATTAGTCTTATACTGAATCAATGTTTCCATATGTACATAATGACTCAACATAGGAATATGTTTTATTCTATTAAATACTAATAATTTATATTCTTGTTTCTTTTAAATTATATCAATAATTATCCCTACAATTTTTTCATCTTTATTCATATTCTAACTATGAAATTTTATTCTATTTACTATTGTCCAAAATTGTCGACATATCTATGAAATTTATTATTCTAATGTAAAACCAAGAACGTAATATTCCACTCTCAACATAACTCTCTTGGTGTCCAAAATATAAAATTTATAAAATTACTTATATCCATCCTCATTAAGAATCAATTATATATTTATCAATAAGATAAATAGTTATAAATATTAGAATCATTGTATATAATATAGTATAACTGAAATTATAATTTTTTTAATATTAAGATTTTCTTTCTCACATATATATTTTATTATCACTTTCACTTTAATTTTTTAGTTACCCTCTATAATTTTAATGGTATCAACTCCCATATTAATCATAATTTTTTTCATCTTGTATATATGGTACTCATAATCAATGTTATCAATTATTACTGAATTATTATGATTAATATCTTCCAATGTTATGAATGTTAAGTGAAAATCTATAAAAAATAATATTTTCTCTTTTACAAGTTGTCTAATGAAAAGTTGATTTTCTATGATACTTAATTTAATCTAAAATACGTATTAATTAAGGTGTTGGAGATTTAATTTCTAAAAAAATCTATAATTTTGTCTACTCATCAAAATGATTCAGATTCAACTAGTTTAGAAGTCCTGATTTCAAAATATAAGAGTAATAAAATTATACAAGAACAATAGAAATTAGATGATCTAGAATATAAGACATAACTATATCATTAAAATAAATTGAAATAGTATCATATAGAATTCAAAAAATGAAACATTTTTCAATATGAAAATTTATATACAATATTAAAATATTTTATTATTATATTTATATTAAATTTAACTCTAATTTTCTAATCCAAACTGAAAGTATGATCAATACCAAGATCCAAAGAACCATATTATAAATATATAGAAAATCGTTGAACAAAATAACTAACAGAAAATTCCTATCATAAGACATCCTTTATAGACCCCAACAATAGAAAGTTCAACCCTTGATCTCCTCTTTAATCAAAAATTCAGAAGAAATAAAAATCCATATTCTTCCCCAAAAAATGTTTCTAAATAATATATTATTTTCTCGAGAATAATTTTGAGAAAAAAAATTTATATTTAAATATTTAAAATTATAAAATTATAATTTGTATATTGAAATTCAAAAAATTCATTATAAGTAATAAAAAATATAAAAAAATATTACAAATAGAAGATTTAAATCACTAAGGTAGTGCACAACCCTCAAATGTAGGTGTTCTAGCATCTTTCCCATTATCAGTACTATTTGATTTATATGTTATGGCATAACCCCCCACCCCCCCCCCCACCCAACACCCCAATGTTTAATTCTATAGAGACTAGTATTATCTATACCCATGGAACAAATTTAGAATAACTCACATGATCTTCTAGTTGAAGTAATTTCGGTGACCAAATAATGACCTAAAATATTAACGGTTAAAATTAACTCATATAAATAATTTCATTCATAACATAAAACTATATGAATATATAATTACAAAAACATTAAGTAAGTATAATCAATCCAAATGGAATGTTCTTATTAGAGAAATTAGCTTATCCAAAAGAGTTCATTCCATGAAAATGACACAAAAATTGTGGAATCAAGAGAGATATCATGAAATTTTATATAAATATTTTTTGAAAGAGGATGTTTGATATTAATTTCTACAATTTTATGATTTTTAATTAGTGTTAATATATGGATATATATACTCTAAATTAAAAAATACAAGTATAATGTTGTATGGTCTAACTCAATCAAATGATAATTTTGATAAAAATAAATTTTCTTCTCTAATGTCTATCACATGGATTGGGAAAATATGAACATTACAAGTCAGTTTCCAAATTCCATAGATATTATTGCCTAATTATAAATAATTTGGTTTTTTTTCATCATAAGCATTGTTTTTCCTTCAATAAAATGATATTGACTGAAATATATCTCAGATTATATGTCATGGAAATAGAAACAATTTTACTAGATTAATTTACATGAAAAAAACATCCTAAATTATCCCATTAAGACTTATAATACATCATATAGCCATCTAGATTACTAAAATAGTATTATTCAAGGTGTAATAATAAAAGATAGATTACATGGAATATGTCATGATATTTATAGTTGTTCGTGATTAATATCATCATCATGAATATTTGATCCTCTAATTTAGAGTTTATAAATGATGGTCCTAGGATCCCTATAATTCAAGGTAATTTATCGTTAAGTCAAAAAACATCTAAATATTATATGTTTTTATTTATATGTGCACAATTTTTTAAGTACTTTGAAAATATAATAATTTATTTAACAGAATTTCAAAGGTTAATATAGACTTCAGTCCATTTAGTCATGTTATAAAATGTAATATAATTTATTAATGTTTTTTTAGTTCTAGATATGGCATCGAGAAACATGGATGTATTGGTTTGAAAAATATAATGAGGTGATGAATTTACCACAAAATTATCTACTAGAGGTATATTTTTTCTTGTTAATGTTCAAAAAAAATAGTTAATAGGTTTTTGAATCGATTAGGGAAATTTTTTTAATATATTAGTTGTAATTAAACCTACATTACCCTTAGAGATGGTAAATGGTAGTAATAGAAATTGGTAATTGTTATTTTATTTTTATTTCAAAAATAGGATCTCAGTTAAAAAAATATATCTTATTATTTTTATTATATACATGGAAAATGAGTTATGTTATTTTAGAAAACAAAAACCATTTTCATATAATTTGAGGGACATTATATGTTATTATTTTTATAAATTATTTTCTTATAAAATTAGTCTGAGTATTTAAAATAATAGGGGAATCACTATGATGATGGAAACAAAGATTAAGAGGATGGATTTACATTTAATAAGATGGATAAAGTGGATATAGTTTTCATAATTGACTCAAATATTAAAAACCCAAAAAATGATATAGATTTTGATTAAAGAACTAAGGTACTAACCAAACAGTAATCATGAATGGTTTGTATAGAAAAATTATTGTTTAAATAGAGAGGATTATAGTGGGTTGAGATATAATTTCTTCTAGACTAATCTTAAGTATGTGAATTAGAGTTCCATTATGAAATTAATGAACCAATATCTTCTAGAATTAAAGGCATTGATGGACCATATTGTATTCTTGGGTAGGAATCAGTTGGATGAGTTTATGAAGTGAAAATACCACTAATGTTGAATTGTGTGGGGAGTTGGGATTGAGTGGATGGAGTTTATTGGGATTTATTAGAAAATTTAGAAAAAATTATGAGTCTATTAAAATAAAAAATATATTTATTCATCTTTTCTTCTATGAGATTACTAACATGATATTATATTTATTGATAAGTTTATCAAGTATAGAATTGTTTCTTATTTTTAGTCAAATTAATATAAATATTATTCATTGTAGTGGGAGTGTTTTTCAAGATAACCCAACAAATTAACATCAATGAGATACCATTAAACTACCAATAACTCTCATATATGTATTATAGAAAGAACTTGTATGCGATTTTGTGGTATGGATATGAATATACAATTTTGTTGTTCCTTTTCCCATATTCATAGAGTGAATCATTAAGAAACTATAAAATTAGATTAATTTTATTTGAAAATAGAGGATGATCAAGTGATGGAGAATTGTTTTCTATAGAACAAAATGATTATTGTCATTTTAGGAATTTATAGAATTGGTATGGTGGTTATAGGTCCATGTTTTGGTAGATTCAATCATGTATAAAATAAATTTCTTATGTTTCATTTATTCATAAAGACCCAATAATTAATTTTTTAATATCTTCAACCTTACAAATTTTTATTTAAAATATGATTATTATTATCTAAAAGACAATGAAAAGGAAGAATATAGGTAAAAACCCAATTTTTATATTTATGTCTACCCATAAATTTTGATATTGAATACTATGGGGTAGGTAATCCATATTGGGGTTATGTTGTTCTTCAAAATATTATACCTTTAGATATTCTATTAATAAATCAATGTAATGCCTGGAAAGCTTTTATAATATTATATTTTATCAATACTTGTCACGATATGTTGAATAAGGGTATAATTAATATATGGATTTATCAAATAAATAAGATAATTATTGATGCTATGTAGAATTCACAGTCACTATAAAATGTTTCTATGAAGCTGTTGAAAATATATTACAACATCCTATAAAACACTTCCCATTTAAATTTTTAATAGTTATCACTAATCTATTGTAAAAATATAGACAATATTCTGTAATTTATTTATAGGAACTCAGGTGAAATACTCGAGGGTGATATTAAAAAAATGAACTAATTAATATTTTATATGAAATGACGGGTTTGATTGTTCAGAGAACATATATTAAATAAATTTCGAAAATAAAATTGAACAAAACTATTTAATATGGGTGAGAGGGAGTAATATAATTAAAATAATAATAGATTCATTTCATTAAGGATATTAAATCGTTTATTTGAAATAACATTTATTAAAATATAACTATATTTTCATATTTATAAAACATTTTAGAAATAATTGAGGCTTCCACAAAAGCTTTCAACCATGAACACATGTAGTTGGTGAGTAATTCAAAATTTCATTAACATTTATGTATCAATAGTTTAAATAATCAATGAAAATATTATATTCACTCTAATATATCAATAATAAATTCCATGTCTACAGGAGGAACACAACACAATTTTAGTATTTATTAATTTTTGTTACTCTCAATCAATTTCTCATCCAAAACCTAAAAGCACGATGAAAATGTCATTTAATTAATTATAAATACCACTAATAATGTGTATGGGTATAGAATTTATGGATATTAAAGTAAAATAAAATGATTAACAAAATATGTGTGTAAAACTAACTTATCATGCACAAATAAACTAAATCCAAACAACACACATTTATGAAAAATTTTAATTGTTTCTGTGGAGAGGGATTGGATATATATTTAATCAAATTTAGAAATATGAAAATAGTTATATTGAATTTGATTAAGGGTTTGAGAATAAAAATACTATTTCATTAATGTGAACCATAAATTATAAAAATTATGAAATGAAAAGACAATAAATAAGAAATTTATGATGAAAGTAGAGATAAGTAGTGTTTTCTATAGTTAGAATTTTTTTATAGTATATCCTAGAATCATTTAATAAAGTAATAGTTGTTCTAGTGATCACACTACACCTCTAACGGTTATATCTGCATTGAATGGAACTATATACACATATTTATAACCATAATGGTTATATTTTTTCCCAATAAATATATCTAATAAATCATTATTATTTTTTGACCACAAGGACCTCCATATCTTTATAATGGTTCTTAACTCTTAGTAATTTATCCTTGATATTTCAAGTCAATTAGAAAAATGTATCCACTCTTATGAAAATACTAAAATCAATTTTTCTAGACTAAAAGGTTATTTAAATCCCAATTCACTGTTTCCATAGTCATTTATTGCCTTAAAATAGTTAATATTGAGTATTAAAAGTTAAAAAAGTGTTTAACATTATGTACACATTATCGATGAAAAAAATCAGACAATTTTGAAAGTTATTTTTGGACATATTGATATATATTAAAGGGCGTTAATTAAAATTGTAAAATAGCATATCCTCTATTACCATATTAGGTTATATCATTAATAATTTAATAATAACATGTTTTTTTATTTATATGAAGCTTAAATTTATTAACTTTTTCATGGCATATTAATTAAATTAATTTGGGATTCTAAATGTAGACCAGCATAATTTATTGACCACTGTGAACTGGGGTTAAATGGTGGTTTTATTTTTTTTTCTTTTTAAACCATCCCCTTGTAATTATCATGGTTCAAGCTACACTAGGTGATATCTTACAATATTATCTCATTTTTAGAAACAATTATAATTAGAAACAAATAAGGTATTTTCATGGATCTGTACTAAGACCTATACCTTTACATGTTGGTTAGACCCCCAAAATAGATTCTATATTATAATACTGTTATTAATTACAATGGTAAAAGGAGTAACTTTTGATACACCAGAGTAGTTTATATATCAGTTTATGCTTTTTATACCTCCATTAATCATTCCCTTCTTCCTAGGTTTGTTAGACTCTCCCAAACATTATTATCTTCTCTATAGTTGGTTAGGCACCACATCCTCAAGCCTCTACAAAAACTAGGTAGACACCCTAGTCACACTCCTTATATTTTTATAATTGATCATATAATAGAAATTATGCTCTATTCATTATATATATATTTCTACCCAAGTGTACTGGTTGTACTCAACATGTATATAATATCGAGTACCATTGAATCTTATTGTTTTTTATCAAATATTTTTTATCACCATCTTATGATTAGTTTCCATAGTTCAATAATTATTGGAAATATTCATCATTTTTCTAATGATGTCTTAGCCTCACCAATATGAGTATAATAAAAAAACTTTAGTAATATTATTTTATATAGAAATAATATCTCATGATATGAACCCTATTTATTTTCACTCCATTCAATTTTCATGGTGTATATTTAATGGAGAATGTCTGGAATATATTATTTTCCCATTTATTATTTTATGACATTTACTAAGATTATTTTTTCATATTTTCTCATGTTATTCACTATATACATAATTTATAGAAAACTTAGTGCACCATTTTCCTTACACTAATCCAACTATGAGTTCATTTCACAGTTCTTAAATTCTCATGTATATCACTAATGTTATTCAAAAAATAAATACAAGGCTTCATGAAAATATATGTATTAGATGAGGATTGTTTCTCTTCTTCTTGTAAGATAAGGTTCATTTCATAGACTAGTGGTTCCTTATATCTCAGTTCATCATGTAACTCTTGAATTATTCTAGAACAAGAAATTTTCTATTTAATTTCCTATATTTTTTGAATTTTTTTTTTATTATTCTATTTCACATAAGTAGACATATATATGTAATATTCATCCCATCACATATTGGAATCATGAAGATATCTTGTTTCACTACATTAAACCTAATCTATCTGAAATATGATCCTTTTATCCTCTACCATCCTCTATAATTTGTTATTTATTAATGACTTTCAGCATACCTTCATCTAAACACACACCAACTCCAATCCCATAAATTATGTTTCTTTAATATATATATAAATCACCTCAAAATCCTGGAAGATTCTCAAGCATATTGTAAAATACATGAGTATAAAAATATTTTTTCACCTTATTATACGAGAACCATTTTTATCCTTACAGTAAGAATATCGTATATATGTAATGAAAATTAAATTCATCAACTCCTTTCACTCTATGCATGTTTATAGATAAGTGAGAGAGAAATCTATATCTTTGTTTTAAGAAAACATGTATCATCATATTTGAATTACTAATTGGATGTTAATCATATAAATTATGAATTATTATTTGAATCAATTTTATGGCATGATATGATTGTAAACCTGAGATCAACATGATCAAGTTTGAAGGATTCTTAACATGAAAAATATCTAAAAATTAGAAACCCATTGAGTATCGAAGGAATGTGATGATGGAATAAAATCTAATGTGTTTTTTGATCACATGATATTTAAATTATTGATATGATCCTTGGTTTATAATCATTTATGTAGTGTAGTGAACATGATATCCCATATTGATTTAATATTCGGACGAGTTTCACTTAATAAAATAATTTTATCCACTGACTTATCAACCCTGAATAGGGGTCATAACCTGAACACACATCATACACTGGATTCATGGGAAATACCTCCCTCCATATCCGCACTTACCAATATACATCCATGCAACCCATGAATTTCCAAATGACATTATGCCCCAATTATGCTTTCCCTCTTTAAAGTGATTTCACCTATGTTCTACCTATGGGTAAAATATAACATCCTTCCACCAATGGTTATCTAGATTTTCCATACATAAACATGTTTTATTCTAGGTTACCACATGTGGTTGAGGTTAGTCCTTTCTTGGATTATGTCTGGATTTCATTTCTCACAGTCTCACTAATCAATACATAGAAAATAAAAACAATCAATTCTAAAATGAATAATCAAATAAAATTGAAGGAATATTTTTATTTTTCTTCTACATGATTACAAAAACAATATATATGTATTCATGAAAAAAATATTTCCTTGGTCTTATCTTCTTCATTTTTAATATCTTTAATTTTTTTAACCCATTTTTCAATTCATCAACATCATAAGAAGATGTCTTTCAACTTATGGTCGATTTAATAATATTTACAATGTTCAAGTAAAATATCTAAAGCGTTAAATACAATTTCCTTTATTTGATCCATCAAAATTATCAAACCATAATCACCTCATCATAAATCAACAGAATCCTACTAACTCATTGAAAAAACATTGAAACAAATACATTGGTTTAACAATATCTGTATTTTAATTTTTTGAAAAATATCTCCTCACATCATAAACGTAAATATATAGATTAACCTAATTTCTCCCATATATATATTTTTATATTAAAAAGATAATTGGAGGTTATTCCCATATCATTATTTTTTTTATAACTAATTATTATACCTTATATTGTTGTTTCTTGAAACCCCCTATGAGTGGGATAATATCAAGTGATCATATTATCAAATTGAATTTCGTTAATCCTATTTATGTTTATGTTGGATAAACCAGTGTATAAAACATGGGAGATAAACTATCATTGATATGAAATAATGCTCAAATATTATCCATTATCCATTTATGGTTTTTAAATATTAATATAGTTCAATGCAATTCTAAACGATGAACACACTTCTATAAACAAAATATAATGATCATGTAAATAAGTTATAATACCACTTATTAAGTTTTTATGAACTACAACTTGGTAAAAAATATAAATTCATTTAGAGTATGGACTTAGTAGTGATTTTTATACCTTATCTTCAAATTTTACAAAGCTATTTTGGAGTTCAACTTTCATTTTTTATTGATGATTTAATGGAATTTACTCATCACCTATTCCCATCATGGGATGTATCCATCTTTTTTAAATCCCTACATGGTAGTAAAGATTAAAATATATTTATATATATATGGGAATAAAAATGAACCATGTTGTTTTTATTTGTACCATTCTTGCTCATGGAATTTTCTCAACATGGGCCATTATTTTCTCCCAATCTCAATATGATAATATTTATTCAGACTCATATTTCATTATTGAGTCCCATTTTTTAATATTATATATATGTCCCTAAAATTTATCTTTGTGTGGAATAAATTTTCCATTTCAATTTTATTGATCTTCATTTTATAATATGGGGATAAGTTCCCAAGATTTTTCACCTAATATCCAAATACATTTTATCCTTTGCATTTATAAATTATTTCAAATTTCATGAATTATTTTTCAATTTTTAATTGATTTCATAATGAATCTAGGCACTATTTCCTAAAATTAATTACCTTATTACAAATATCAACATGAATTACTACTATTTTTAGATTGATTATTCTTCCCTTAAACAATATATATAATATATCTTGGTAATTCAGTGTTTCAAAACTCACTTCCTTGACATTCTAATATGAATCTACCACACATTTATTCTAAGTGTTTATATTTTTTTTATAATAATAATTTATGGATTTATATTCATTACTTTAATCTTTGATAATTTCTACAAATTGTTTTCACTAGTTCTCTAAATGAATTATTTATTTTTTCCATTAAAATACTTGATATACAATAAAGTGAGTAATTTTTCCTATGTATTTCATAGATCCAAAATTCCTCAGAATAATTTTTTTTCACCTTCACATATATTTTTTCCATATAAATTTGTTATCACACATATTAAATATGATACATTATAATCTATGGGGAAAATAATTTTATTAAAATATTTATCTCCCCATTAATAAAGGAAGGGATATATCAATTATCTTTTTATTCAAAGTAGAATTATATTTAATTTTATCACCAATATTATTTTCATTTTTAGTTGACTTTTTGTTTTGGTTAGTGGAGTTACTACTTTTTTTATCTTTACATTTCCTTTTTTGGCCTTCTATTATTTTCGTGAATTATATTATTATACCAAAATTCCAATTTATTGTTTCTAAACTTCTAGGAACACTTAAAATTAAGAATGAGTCTTCTTCATCTACTTTTGGTGTCGTATGACTAGATTTAATTGGATCCATAAGAGTACTAGATGTTTTTTTCTTACATAAAACTTCATGTTACTTTTCACTTTAATAGTCATGTTCAAATATTTATAATCGCCAACATATGATCAGTTTCCACATTGCAAACACTACTCTCTAAATTATTCATTCTACAAACAAATTCTTGACATAACATAGATGTTTTAATGAGACACACAGTGACTTCATAAATGTTATTCTATAAAATAGAAATCATGCATGTTCTCAACCCAACTTCTTTACATTTCATGCAATCTATACTATCTATATTTATTTTTGAAACCATATAACATATTATTTATTCATTTATTTTTATTCATTTTATTAATATTATTCATAGTTATAATCTAATACTCCTACATATTCATGTACTTCATGCAATAATGAATGCACTTTCTTACAGGCACTAACTTGAATAAGCGTGGATTTAAAAGTTCTTCTACATGCATGGATATCATGCATGTTCTTTATTATTCACAACATATGGATTCCAACAATTATATGTATAAGAGGAAGTAGTGTGTCTTATAGTCATGTTAAAAAATGTTATTTTTACAAACCAGTGGTGTATGAGATATCAAATCACCACATAACCCTTGAAAGTGTTAGGAATAATAATTATTCCACAAAATTTACATTACTTTTTTCATGTATATTGTGAGTTTCTCTTCACCACAGTATTAGTGATATTCACATAATCATCTTTACTTCACATAGTGGAAGTATATAGTCTCTATTTCACTCAAAAAAATAGATATATCTAAAAAAAGAATGTTAAATACTATATCTACCTTCGTACACTGGTATTTATAGTTGAGTTTCACCACCTATAATTATACAGTACCACAGACTCAAATACTATGAATAACACTGAGACAATATAATTTAAACATCTAAAGATCATGGTGGATTATTACGATACACATGACATATTTAATTCTGAAATTCATTATCCATCTTATTATGTGAGAACAATTTTTCTTCTCATGGTGAGAATATAATATGCATCTGGTGAAGATCACATGAAACAACTCATTTGACTCCAATCATGAATAAAGAAATTTAATAGAGGCCATTACTTATTTATTCAAAAAATGGATGTACCATATTTATTATACTAATAATAATAAGTCCATCACATTAAGCCTATATGAAGATACAAATTATTATTAGATATATATTGAATCATGAACTTATTATCAACTTGAATGAGGAAAAAACCTTCTCATAAGGAAGAACTACTAAATATAGAATACCATTCAAGATTAAAATGATGGAAATTATGATGTATAAGACAGAGATACATTAGATCACTTCAGATTGAATAGTAGTGATATGTAAATATTTTTTAATTTGACCTATAGTGTACCTTTTTTAGGTTAGAAAATTGTTCCAATTGTAAATTGAGAATAAAAAATGGCATACTATGTTTCGTAGATAGCTCAAGTCGGTATCAAGGTCATCACCTAAACACACTTCAGAGAAAGGATTCATGGACAATTACTCCATGCACATTCCAATAATCCCATATGTATACACACTCACCCATGTTTATTCTACGAGTTATATATGACCACTTTGTGATCCCCTCCTGAAAGGTGGATATCAAAAAATGAATTACACTCTTCAGGTTGATGGTGGGTCGTATGTATGAATGAACACTGTTTTCAATTTTTTAGGGATGGAAAAAAATAAAGTTAAATAATTAATTTAAATTAAATTAATATGTTATTATATAAAAGATATTCATTAAATATATCTTTATTATGATCCATGTAATGAAAAAATAAAAATGAATCACATATCTTTGGTGAGGTGGTAGTCAACACGTACACATGAGTGACATTATCATTTTCCAACATATGTTAATGTAAGAAGGTAAATGAAATTTTATATGAATTGAAACACAATAATTTCAATAATATAATATATTCTTCTTAGTTACAGATTTATAAAACATCATTGTAAAGTGGTTGTAAAAAATTAATTAGTCCACTGTATGGAGATGTTAAGTTGCATGTTCGGATGACTGATGTTTTCACTTTCAATAGGATTGATGTGAGGTAAAAATGGTTATTCTATAATCATCATATCATATATATATATATATATATATGATAATATATTTATTATTTTGGAATGGTTACAAAATATTTAGTTGATTTTTTTTTGAAAAAATTAATTTTTAAGGTGTGGGTAATGGCGATTACATCTTCTTTGCTAGACTTTCATTTGGCCCCTTATTAAGGACCCGTGAGTTGGTCTTTTGGGAATATAAGAAACTATATAATTAGGATAAACATTTTTAGGTTATATTTTTATAATATTTTTTCAAGATAAATAGCTCATGAGGCGTGTTTAAGTGAGGGGGTCCATTTTTTAATTGAGGATAATGGCACACAAGTAATTTTTAAATGAAATAAAATATTATTAACTAATTTTTTTCAAAAATTCTTTAAAAATAGATTAATATTCCAAGGTGATATTGATATTGTTTAAATAATAATAAAAGATATTTTTTATTAAGTATTTATTCCATTTTAACCCAAATCATTTGCTTTAACCACCTCATTAACTTTTTTAACAGTAACCCCTTTTTTAATCGTTAGAGGTATAATTTTCCTTTTTAGGAAAATGTTTTTCTTAAAAAGGGCCATATAATAAAATTTAAGACCATTTTCTTCCTAATTGTACAGTAATTATATTTTACTAATTTTTTAAAAATTTAATAAAATATTATTTTTATAAAATATCAATAATTTCATTTTCTAAAACATTTCATTTAATTTCACATTATAGACATAAAATTAAAAAATAAGTTTTAATATAAAATTTTTAATCAAAAACGTTATGTTATCATTGTCCATAATATTCATTTTACACCCAAATTCATCCAAAATGTTTTTAAGATTATTTACTTTTATTTTTTACTACTCTCACAAGAATTGGGTTATCATCATGTAAGATTTTAAAGTAATTATTCCATTATTAAACAATAAAAAAATTAAACATAAATGAATAAATAATGGTATAAATAAGTATTTATATTAATTCATAACATATTTCTATATATATATTATGATATAATGTAAATTTAATAAAAGAGAGTGGCATTTCGTAATTTTCATTACTTATAATAATATTAACGACATTTTCAATGGAAAATTGATCCAAAATGACATAAATTTAAATTTTGGATTTCAATAGATAATTTCACTCCATAAAAAGAAATAAAATAAAATTTTGGGTTTACTTGGTGACATTATCTCTTGGTTTTCTCCCTGTTTTACAAATTTTACCATTATCGAGGTGACAAATATTTACCACAGTTACTATTCATAATGACCAAAATTAAAAGAGAAATGTTTACCAAATGTGAATTTCTAGATTCCAAATGTGATTTCAATTTTAAAATATCTATAATAATTTTAATGAAGATAAAGATTTTGATATAAATTAATAAAACAGATACAAAAATAGTTTTTATAGAAAATCTGTTTTAAGAATTAAATTTAACATATAAAAAATAATGATTATTATTATTTAGAATTTAGATAATTATATTATTATAAATAATATTAATCATATGTGTATAAATCCAAAATATAATGGAAATTTTAAATTACTCTATTTTAGAGAAAAATTGACCGTATTTTAAAAATTAGCATTTATCACCGTTTAATGAAAAAATAAATCATTTCAAAAAAACCCTAAAATTTAACCATAAGAATATTCGGATAGGATTATTTGAAAAAAATATTATTTTTATAAGATAAATTTTATAATATTATAAGAAATTAACTATTATTTCTATGCACAAAATGATATAAAAATCACTTTTATAGAAAATTAATTGTTGAAGCATAAAATGATTTCACTAGAGAATGAGGGATTATTTCAATTGAGTTAATTAATATAATATTATTTTTATGGTACTATCATATATTTCATTCATAGTTAATTTATCTATTACCCCCCCCCCCCGCAATAAATTTCTTCATTTATATTTTTTCTTGGTAATTATAGGTTCAATATTTGAAAATATCTTGATTGAAAACCAACATCATCTAGAGGGATAATAATACGTACTCTAAAATGGGGAAGTCATAATGATTGTGGTTACATGAAATAAAACACAATAAAGTAATAAGATAAGTATAAATAAATTTCCAAGTTAAATTATATACATGTTAGGGAGAACTAATGTCTAATGACTAATATAGAGTAATAGAGAACACGGTCATGAGAAACATAACAACCATAAATCCATAAGTCAGTGAGATGTGAAAGAAAAATCAATTTATCTAAAATTAAGGTAAAAGGATAGCATTTTTATTTCAAGATCCATTTATGTAACATTATTCCCCATCTCATTGGCTTGGGAGGGCAGAGGAATGCTACTTAGGATTAAGCGATGTTCCCATGGCACCAAAGGTTGGTAATAAATTCCAAGGGATTCAAAAATAAAGTGGGGAACGATTTTCCCTTAAGAAAAAACCAACCAAACCATCCACAAATTATATGATGCATGTCAACAAAACAACAAAACTCATAAATTACCAAAAGACAATAACTAATTCATAATGATCCCACATTGTAAAACAACTAAACACAATATCAAATTACTGTACGAAAGACTAAACAAGAGACCCAAAATAATACAAGACATATTCCACTGCTCCACACCAAGATTCATGCTCCAAGAACCCCCACATTTCCAAAGCATTACCATGATCCCCTAGCAATGAGATGCTTCACCTTTACCTATGTCTCACAATACAACATCTACGAAAGTACCCAAGTTCCAAAGTAGGGGGTGATTACTACTACTCATTAGGTTTTTCCCAAAATAATTCCCTACACATTCCAATAGGATAAAACCATTAGAAAATCTATATAAATAATTTTATATAAAATAACCACAAGTGAAATAATTACCATAAACCAAACATACCCTTACCAAGTCACCGCACTCAAACCAAGAAACCTAAGGTAATGACAAAAAATAATTGCATAAGCCATCTCATCATTTGAAATTAGAAGAACAATTTCTATGTTGAAAAACAATAAAAAACAAGTCGACAAAAATGATGGGACTTAGGCCCATCCCATTCACCCCATTATCAACTAGCGGTACTTACCGAACACAACCCATAATAGTGGTTCTTCCAACCAATATCCATCGCCTTTTATTGTGAGACTTCCCTCACACTTCCACACAACCATCACAATCCATAACACTCAATCAACCAATAAGAATAAGGCACCAAGGCCACACAATAAGAACGCAACCATTTTCAACACATGCCAATTCACATCAATAAATCACCCATTTATTGAAATCACCCTTTAATAATATTCCATGCCAAATAACATTCCAATAAAACAAAATCTTTATTGAAAACCATTTTTCATCAACCATTTTCACAAATCAATCTCAGCAAACCATTTTAAAATTCACATTTTAAAATCCACAACAAGGATATTGCACCACATACCCTTTTTTCCAAAAAAATCCCCAAAACATCACCAAAGGGATTTAAAACCATATTTAAAAATAAAAAAACAATGAATTTTAAGCAATAGAAATTAATTTTAACTAAGAATCATGTTCTTGAAAAGTATAGTTGAGAGAGAAACCACCTGCCTTTCGGGTTCCTGCACATTTTACTTACAAGCAACCACAACCAAAATCCAGGAAAACGCTTCACTACAACCGATCCATATCCCCTTAACAATTATCCACAAGCCTTAAAATCAATACCTAAGGAAACAGAATCCATAGATCTACACGCAACAGATCTTGATCTAGAAAAATACTAAATGGAGAAGAGTAGATCTTGATGAAATCAAGAGAAATCAAGAGAAGAGACTTACCTGGGATAAACCACCATCAAACCACCTTGAAACCCCTTCGATTTGCATCTAAAACATGTGGGAGAGTCCCTCCACCCCTTCAGAACAGAAAATATCGAGTGAAGCTTGAGCAGGAGAATATTTGGAGAGAAATAGGTCAAGCCTGAGAGATCTCAGATTTAAAAACCCTACATTTAATTGGTCGCATAGTTTGTCCGCACAGTTTGGGAAACCGTGCACTAACCGTGCACATGCAAATTTTTTGAGAGGAGGGGTCCCCATGGTTTCCTTGCATTGTTTGGGAAACTATTCATAGGCTGTGAAGAGCCTACTATCTCCACCAACACGGTTTCCTGGAGGACCAGCATGGTTTCCCCTAACCGTGCTCAAACTGGGCTACCATATAAATCCTCAAAACATTTTCAAAACCATTCCATACTCTCCCAACCTCTTCCCAACTCATCCCATGCACTTTAAACACATAAAAAGTCAAAAAATGGTAAATACCTCAAATTGGGGGTTGTACATTCTCCACACCATTGGAATTTCAATCCTCAGAAAGTAGAGAACCATTCTTTTTCCGAAAGACCTTAGACCATTTCTCGGTCATCTCTTTCTCCCGCTCCCAAGTCTCTTCTTCTATCTGACCATACTGCCAAAAAACATGAATAAAACCAATTATTTTACCATGCAATACTTTCTCTTGTCTATCCAAAATCTTCACTGAATGTGCACCAAAAAAGCATCCAGTTCTTTCTCAACATGATCCCAACAAATCACATGGTCACTATCCAGAAGATACTTTTTCAAGTGTGTCACATGTAACACATTGGGCAAATCACTAAACCACGGTAGAAAATTATAACGATAATCTACCTCTCAAATACATTCATGTATCTCAAAAGTCCTAATATAACTCAGTGATAACTTACCCTCCATCCCAAACTGACGATGTCCCAACCTAGGAGAGATTCTCAAAAACACATGATCACCCACCATGAATGAAAACGGTCATCGACGATGGTCCTCATACTATTTTTGATGACTTTGAGATATCTTAATCCTATTCCTGATCAACATGATCTTTTCTGTTGTATATTTGACAAGGCTTGGTCCGACCATCGATGTCTCGCCCGTTTCCACCCAACATAGTAGAGAACGACACGAACTGCCTTACCAAGCCTCAAATGGAGCCATATGTATCCAATCCTAATAACTGTTATTATAAGAGAACTCCACCAATGGTAAGTGCTCCTCCAATGAACAAGAGAAATCTATCACACAAACCATTAACATATCCTTCAAATTTTGTATCATCCTCTCAGATTGACCATCCGTCTGAGGATAATATGTCATGATCATAGGTAATGATTTCCCAAAGGGTTGCTGTAATGATATCCAAAAAGGAGATGTTAACCTTTTATATCTATTAGATACAATCGAAACTAGAACACCATGCCTCTTTTCCAACTCTCGTATATAGATTTTGGACAAATCCTCCACCGTATGAGATTCAAAAATCAGGATGAAATGGGCCGACTTTTTGAGTCGATCCACTATCACCCATATAGAATTATGCTTCCAGAACATTCATGGGAGACCCATTAAAGATTCCTTTGTTGTCTACTCCCATTTCCATACTAGGATAGGTAAAGACTGCAACATGCCAACTTGCCACGGATTCTTCCCCTTGACTTGCGAACAAGTTAAGAATCTGGAGACAAACCCATCCACATTACATTTCATACTAGCCCACAAAAACTATGCTTTCAATACCTTATTCATTTTCTGAATTCCAGGATGGAAATCCCACCTAGAATAATGATAAGATCTGAGAAGTTCCTCATGAAAAGCAACTAGTACCACCATCTAGTTCCCAGAACACAATACTGAATTCCCATTCAGTTCTCAATTCTTAATGGTCTACCCACTATTGATTTTCAACCTCATCGTTATACTCTCAGAATCACATGCATGTGCCTCTTTAACCAAACCATCCAAGTCATGAAATAATGAAATCGGAATGAAGATTTCTCCTTCACCCTATTCCTCTCATTCCAACTACATGTCAGCTATGATTGACATCAACTACCACTAATTAGATTCTTGTTTTACCACTTGAGCATATGATTTCCTTATTAATGCATCTGCCACTGAATTTCCCTTACCCGATGTTTAAATTAAGTCGAAATCAAATATCTAGATATATTTCATCCATATCCTTTGCCACATTTTAAAATCTCTTTGTTGGAAGATATTATTTAAGCTCTTATGGTCGGTAAACACTCCAGATTTCTCACTGAAGAGATAATGATGCCATAATTTTAAAGCATGAACCACTGTTGCCAACTCTAATTCATGTGTTTGGTAGTTCTTATCATGCAACATCAACTACCATGATCCATATTCAACCACATAATACCCCTGCATGAGAACACACCCCAACCCTAATCCTGATGCATCATAATAAACCACATATCTATTCTCTGATTCTGGAAAAACCAAGATTGGTGCTGATGTAAGGTGACCCTTTAGCTCTTAAAAATATATCTAACACTTCTAATCCTATTAAAATGGAACATTCCTACTTTTCAAAGCTATCATTGGAAAATACAACCATGAAAAATCAAAAACAAAACATCAATAATACCCATATAAACAAATAAAACTCCATATATTGAAAAAAATCTTTAGTGGTTGCCATGAGATAATAGCTTCGATCTTTTCTGGATCAACTGAAACACCCCTCTTAGAAATAACATGGCCAAGGAAATGAACCTCATGTATCCAAAACTCACACTTTGACAATTTGGCATACAACCAATGATCCCCTAGGTCCCTAACATGATCGCCAAGTGATGCTCATTATCTACCATTTTCCTAGAATATATCATTATATCATCAAAAAATACCGCCACAAAAGAATCCAGATATCTCTAAAATATTTGATTCATCAATTTCATGAACACCATAGGTGCATTCGTTAGACCAACGGGCATAACCACATACTCGTAACGACCATATCTACATCTGAAATCTATTTTTAGAATATCCCCTTTCCACACCTGCAGCTGATAATACCCTGATCACAAATCAATATTGGTGAACCACTGAGCTCCCCTCAACTGGTCAAACAAATCATCAATGTGTAGATGTGGATATCAGTTCTTTATCATAACATGATTTATTCTACTATAGTCGACGCATAATTGTAACGTTCCATCCGCCTTCTTAACAAACAACGTTTTCACTACCCATGGAGACATACTAGGCCGAATGAACCATTTGTTCTTTAATTCTTCCAACATTTCTTTTACTTTTCGTAATTCTTTTGGTGTCATCTGATAATATGAAAGTGAGATAGGAATAGTCCTCTGAAAGAGATCAATTTTAAACTCTACTTCACTGACGGGGTAACCCAGAGAAATATTCACAAAAAACATCCATAAACTGATCCACGACTACAATAAGAACACTCTTCTCAATAACTTCTACTAATACTAATGACAAATCTGCTAACTGGTATGATATCATGCCAACCACTAGTGACAACAATCCTGTTGCACCCCAATTCTCATTATTATCCTTTCTAAAGAGATGTCTAACACAATCCTCTATCACAAAACTAACCGCCTTTACATAATAGTCAAAGTGGTCCTTAAACATTATCATTAAAACCATTCCGAAGATTATATCTTACACATCCATCTCAAGCCCTGTTAATTCCCACATCAACTCAACCTCATCCAGCACTACATGACATGCTCTACACAGAACGGCCTGACACTCTTTTTCACCCAGAGGAGTTTGAAGTTTGAGAACCATAGGAACCATTTCTACTGTTTAACCCAAAAAATCAACGATGAGAGAAGAAATAAAATAATTGGAAGCACCTGTATCAAACAACACATACATTAATGTGAAATTTAAAATAACCATTCCTCACACTATGGATGGTCCTGACTAATCATCAATCAACACCTATTCATATACAAAAAAAACACTTGCTTACGGGAATATGTTCCTTGATTCCCTACTAAGACTTTTCTTAAGGAGTCATGGTGTTCTTAGAATCACCAACACTGACTCGGCTCTGCAGACGAGGTGTATACTGCTTCCATCGTCCCGTCGAGGAAAATGAACCTTGCGACCCTTGAAGTGTGTCATGGACACCCAACCTCAGAGCATTGCAAAAATACTGCAGAAGGTTCCCCGTATGCTTACAATTATGACATGATTAAGGTTGTTCTGTACAATCCCACTTGATGTGGCTCGTAGAACCACACTGAAAACATTAAGGTTTAATCTGAGGCTTTAGAGAAAGATACATCGATCCTATAGTTGGATTATGAGTTATACTCCCACCCTAGAAATAATTTTACCTCTTCCACTTGAACCCAGCGTTCGAGTTCACACTATTCCCCACAGGTACTAATACACTTCTTCTATTCATATCCCCCCAAAAGGCCCCTTTCGGCCACCAAGGCTCTATTCACCATCTCTGTATAATCATCTATAACCATCACTTCTATCTTGGACCGAATGTCCTACCTTAATCCACCTTCAATGATAAAAACTTTCACCAATATACTACCCTCCACCTCAGGTTAAATACTCACTAAGTTCATAGATTATGTTGCATACTTAATTACCGAAAGGTTCTCCTATTTCAAATAGAATAAGTCTTCTGTGCGTGGAATTCTTAATATATGAGGGTAGAATTGTTTGTTACACAATTCCATAAATCCACCCCATGGAATACCTTGTTATCTTCCATCTTGGACTAACAACTCTCACCATTGAAGGGAAATATCTTCAAACATATATTTGGATAACTTCATTTTCAACTCTATCAGTGTTCACAATAATTTGAAGATTGTTCTCATTCTATTCAACCATGCTTCTTCCCTTTCTGTCTCTAAATCACCCCTAAATATGGGTGAATTCTTCTTTTGAAACTGAAATTCATGATCTACATTCCTTGGTTCATTCCCTTTATTTCGACTTTCAACAGATTGAAAATATTTCACTATACATTACACAAGCCACTGGTTCACCTGAGGATCAGGTGTAACCACATTTTTAGAAGCCTCCTCTGGTTGGTCTCTACGACGCTTACCTAGTGCCATTTATATTCATACAAAAACAACCATGAGTCTTTCTATTTTAACATGGCATGACTTACAGTTCATGTTAAATTATATAAAAACTACCAAAACCAGGATTTTCATAATTTACATTTCTCATATTTCACCATTTTGAAAAAATCTACCATGTTTTTAAAATAAACCCATTTCAAAATAACAAGAGTTTCCATGTATCAAACCCTTCCATTTTGAAACCGAATTCAAATTTTAAAAATAAAAATATACATATCACACCAGTGATCATTATCCCAAATGAACTATGCATCCTAGTGGGAGGTCATTTACATTATGCATGTCATGCTCATCTCATTGGTTATACCCACGACAATGAGATTTCTGATGCCTATAAGTATCTCTAAAACACATATGTATCCAAGTCCCTAGTAACATGATGTTCAGCATAAAAGGGTTAGCTACATCCTTTATGCTATACATTCTATGTTTCGACAATCCTACGCCTTGCTACCATCTCAACTTGAAGAATAACCCCAGAATGAATTTCTCCCCCAAGAACAACGATCAATGCCAAAGGATTGAACAACGAATTTTACTTGAAAGCCAATGACCAAAAAGACTTATACCACTTATAACATCCCTCCTCATCTCATTGGAATAATTGGGTGGGGGAATGTTACATTGTCTTAAGTGATGTTCCCAAGGCGTGAAAGGCTTGCAAGAAATGCTGAGGCCTTCAGAAATAAAGTGGGGAATAATTTTACCATAAGACAAAACAAACCAAACCATCCACAAACTATATGATTTTTGTCAACAAAAAAACCTAATTCATACATTACGAAAAGAAAACCAACTAATCTATAAAAATCCCACATTCTAAAACAACCAAACACAATATTAGAGTACTATATGGAAGACTAAAAAAGAGACCCAAAATAAACCAAGACACACTCCTCAGCTCTACACCAAGTTCCATGCTCCAAGAACCATAATATTTTCCAAACATCACCAGGAGCCACTAGAAATGAAATGATTTACCTTTACTTGTGTCCCGAAATACAACAACTATAAAATCACCCAACTGCCAAAGTCGTGGATGAGTACTAATACTCAGTAGGTTTTCCCCAAATGAATTCCATATACACTCCACTAGGATAAAACCATTTGCAAATTTATATAAATAAGATTATATAAAATAATCACAATTGAAACCATTACCATAAGCCAAACATACCCTTACCGAGCCACCTCACCCAAACCATGAAACCCAAGGTAAATAAAAAAATCATGCTATAATCCATCTCATCATTTAACATTAGCATAATAATTTCTATCTTGCAAATCTATGCACAACAAGACAACCAAATCAGTGGGTCTTCTTCCCATCTCGTTCACCCCATTATCAACTAGCGATACTTCCTAACCAGTACCCATAATGGTGGTTCTTCCAACCAATGTCCAACACCTTTTTTAGTGAGACTTCCAACCCACTACAAAAAAATCAATACAAGCCATAACACTCAATAAAACAATAAGAAAAAATCACCATGGTCACACAGTAACCAGAAAACCATTTCCAACACATGCCAATCCACTTCAATAAATCACCCATTTATTAAAAACACACATTTCTCGTTTTCCATGCCAAAAAACATTTCAATAAAACAACATCTTTATTGAAAACCATTTCTCATCAACAATTTTCTCAAATCAATCTCAACATCCCATTTTAAAATATCAATTTTAAATTTCACAATAAGAACATTTCACCATATAACCCCTTTTTTCAAAAATCCCCATAACATCACCAAATGAATTTTCCACAAATTTTGAACATCAAAAACACAATTAATTTTAATAAACAAAAATTATTTTTGAACAAGAATCAAGTTCTAGAAAAGTAGAGTTTAAAGAGAAGATTCCTACCTTTAGGGTTCTGGCGTATTCGTATTACCAGCAACAACACCCAAAATCCGGGAAAACACTCCACTAGAACCATAATAGATTCCCTTACCTATCATCCACATGCCTCAAAATCCAAACCTAAGGAATCAAAAACCCTAAATATACATTCAAAATATGTTGATCTAGAAAACCAAGAAATGGACAAGAATTGATCTAGAGGAAATCAAGAGAAACCCATAGAATAGACTTACCCGAGAGAAACCACCTTCTAACCACGTTGAAACCCCAGCGATTTGCTTCCCAAACATATGGGAGAGCCCCTCCACCACTTTAGAACCAAATATCCCTAGTGAGGCTTGAGTGTGATAATATTTAGAGAGAAATAGGTCAAGCCCGAGGGAGCCCATATTTAAAAACCCAATATTTATGTGGTCGCACGGTTGGTCTGCACGATTTAGAAAATCGTGCGCTAATGGTGTGCACGCCACTATCTCCGGAGGAGGGGTCTTTATAGTTCCCTCGCATGGTTTTACAAACCGTGCATAGGCCGTGTGAATCCTACTATCTCCCCCTACACTGTTTTCTGGAGAACCTGCTCGGTTTCCCCTAACCGTGATCAAACTGTGTTCCCATAGAAAAGCCTCGAGACATTTTAAAACCCATTCTACACTCCCCTAACCTCTTCCCAACTCATCCAATGAATTATTAACACATACGAAGGCATAAAAAATGATACATACCTCAAACTGGTGGTACTACAATTTACTAGTGTTTAGGGTTTATTTTGCTTTAGAATTAAAATATAATCGTTTTTTATTAGTTTAATGAATTACCCCTTTAACTCTTATTATTCTAAATGAATATTAAAGATAATACTTTCATTCCTGAAGCACTAAAATTAACATTTAATGGGTCATGAGTTCCATAAAAGAATTAAAATTATTTCCCTATTTTTAAAAATATCTAACAAATTCATAACTTATATCAAAATTTATCCATTATAGATTAATAAATTAAATTTTTAACCAAACCATGAATTAATAAAATCCATAAAGAGTCAAACATATAACTCTTTAATAAAATGTTTTGACAAATTTTTAAAAAAATTACAAGTAATGTCACTAAAGTTCTAACATAATCATAACATTAATCCCCCAAACATCATAAAGTAGCTCCTAATTTCACATAGAAAATATATGAGTACCTGATCGAATATTTTCTTAACACATATTAATAAACTAAATCACCATATAAAACACTACAAAAAACATAAATCAATCCACAATATAACTCAAACTTTATTACTCAAATAAAATACCATCCTATAAAATAAGTTTCCCTACACATTAATTTTATAATGTTCTCTAAAAATAGATTAAACATCTTCTATAGTAACATTATTCATATAGTCACAAAGTCACTTTTCATTACCATGGTTGTCTATAAAATAATAAATATGTTCCCAAATTGTAATAACCATAATTATCTCAATATAGAATATCATATTAACACTTAATGTTCTCAAATAAATTCCATAAAATTCAAAAAAAAATTACATTTAATACCTATTTTATACAACTTAATTACAATGCATATTAGTATAGTAATCATTATATTTTAAAATAAAATCAAAAAAATAAATGAATAATAATTTCTAAAACATCGGAAAAACAATCATTCAAATTCCTACATATATTTCTAAAAAAATATTCTATATTACTACGTTTCAAAAATTAAAAATAATTTTATTATTTCAAACTTCCTCAATCTCCATCTAATTAAATTTTCTTTTAAGTGTAACTAATAAAAACATTCACACCACTTATATGTCTCTAATAGATTCTTCAACATAATTATGTAGAATATAAAATTGATAAACCTTTATTCACATGATAATTATTATATTATATTTGTATTTCTTCCTCTAGAATTTTCAATAGGTATTTTATTCCTCTATTCCCTATATATCCACATTTAAAACATTATCTTGTTAATACATTTCGTCTAGTCTTTATTCTATCATTGTAGATATGTAGGCAATTGAATATTTTTCTTCACATTGTTCTTATCACTTAATCATCCCTAAAACTCCATTTTTTTCCTAATTTTAATTGTTTGAATACTCACAAACATTTACATTGTGTATAATATATTATAATAGATGATTATGAAAATTCATAAGGATTATCCAATCAGTTCTTATTTCATGTAGTTTCTCATAAGGAAAATAATTTTTTTTATAACATCTTGAAATAACCTATATACTTATGGGTCTAGATAGTATCTAAAACCAAAAAACAATGTGTAAAAAAAATATTCATCGAAAAAAAAGATTTAAAATCATTTAAATAATCTCAAAATTGTAACACCTTGATTACAAAATATGACACCACATGTTTAACCAAGGTAATTTATGGTTATTATCTATAACAATATTTCATAAAAATTAGTAAATATAATGTGTATTAACCAAATTATTTCACCCGATAGTGTCAATCCAGGTGCACAGTTATGAAACACACATAATTCACTATAATGATGGCTGACATACAGTCGACCACTGTTTTCTTAGTAATTACCTCTAGATGTATTTATTCCAAAACCACATCCACTTATAGTATCTATATATTGAAGTATTTATAATGAACTACATAATCCCTACCATAAACAATAATGATATTATCTTATAATTTAAAATTCCTTAGATTTTTTCATAGTTTTATGTTTTCATATTTATGTTTTCATAAATTTATTTCCTATGTTTTCTACTAAACATACTAAGATAGAAAATATAATAACATAAAATTAAATAATCAATAGTCGATCGTTAACTTATTATAATGGAATATGATATAAGAGATCACATTCCAAAATACTAAATATATTAATATTTTTGATGAAAAAAATAAAAATATGATTCTCATTTTATATTTGTCATAAAATATAAAATACTAGTATAATGTAACAAAAATTACTTCTTTGAACTCATTCAAAGACATATTCATATTCATATGAAAGGAATCAAATTATTGGTGAAAATTTATTCTTGATAGGGGTTATTCTCAATGGAATATATTATGAGTAAATAAGTAATAGTAACTACTTATGTGTAATTATCTAAAACATTTGTTATTTTATTAATAACTTGAAAATGAAGAATAATATGTAACGATTACATGATGATCAACAAATATCACAAAAATAATCACATAAGAATGAAACATATCCTTGTATATATTGACTATTAAAATAATCACAGGGATATGAATTACTCATTTCATAATAATAGACTAAATAATTTTTGACGCTATATTCTTACTATTGAGGCCTTAGTCCAGGAAAACATACATAAATATGTATGTTGTATTCCAAATACACAGACTAGTTTTCTCATGATACCTATTAATGCATAGAAGGGATATCTTTTAATAGACCTCACCCATCACAAAATAATTCCAATGAATTGCCCATATATTGAATGAGAAAATTAATTCATGAAATTTTTTCTTATCAATAAATATCCATATTTTGTAAATGATGTGGAATATCAGGATTTTCCCACTCAATCAAATAACATTAAAAATAAAAAACAATATATATAAATGGTATATCGTTTAATAAATAATCATACCCATTACAAATATAATGTAGATATGTTTGATGAAAAATTATCATAATAAATTGAATGTTCTGAAAGAAATTTAATGACCTTTGAATTAATCAAGAGAATATAGATAACCATTTATTCACTAGAAAACAAGACTTTGTAGTAAAGTCTTGACTTTTGGAGGATATAATAAAATAAAATAGAAACATCTATAATATATTTTCCTCAAATATTTTCTTCACAAAATAATTGAATAAATGTAGAAGAACCAAAATAGAGTAAAACAAAAATGGTCATTAGAATGTCTGTTAACACTGTATATATTAAAAAATATTCATTTTTATTTTTTGTAAATAATTTAAAAATAGAGATGTTATAAATAATGAAAAATATTCCTTCAGATCATTTAAAATGTCTCTGAATTAATAAAATTTATTTAATTAATAATTTAATTAAAAAGGATGAATTTAAAAACACTAAAAACTGAGGAGGTATTTATAGAATGTATAACTGAATATGAGCATAAGGATTTGACCATTATATGATCATTGGATTAATATGACCAATGCTCTATATTACCATTCAAAACTATACTCTTGGTAATAATTTGAAATTTATAATTACTTTTTATAAGTAGAAATGACAAAGGAGAATTAATTTATAGTAGAGAAGTGATAGAAACAACAAATAGATTCATGACCTATGAAGACCATTTGTTAGGATATGAGAGGGGGTAGAATCATTGACTTTCAACCTTCGTTGTTCCCATGAAAATATTTATCAATAGATTCTTGAATGAAATTAGCTACAATATATGTTAATGTTATTGTAAATTTCGACTCGGGCGATGCTAGTCGATCCACCCAATAAATCTATCACCATAAGAAACCGCACCCTTATGTCTTATATGGGTGTTTAAGGGGATACATGTCCAAGAATTATTTACATAATGTGTAATTCCATTTTATAAATAAAATTATTATTCCACCACTTCCATTATATGAGTATATTTCTAAAAATATGATGAATTTGATAAATATTTTTTTTCGAAACTAATTGTGGTTTTCATAAAGGTTGTAAATTATTCATAGGATTATACAATATTTTTAGTTATATTTATTTTAATTAAGTATTATTATAAATACACTATTATTTGAATATAAATGATTAAATCATTTGTTATGACATTTATAATTTTAAAGTGTTAGAAATTTTCCATTGCATTTTTGACCCACTATTTTTTAATAATTAAAGATTTTAATATTTAAATGTTAATATTATCATACAAAGAGAATTATTATGGTAAAATAAGAATCATTTGTGAAATTATCATGTCAAAAATATGTTAAGTTGAATTTATGAGAATTTTCTAAAAAATTTCTTTTTTTATGATTACAAAAAATACAGTTTGTGCTTTTCTGTATGTTTAATGACATTACAATTAATTTATAATAATTTAATAATTAATTAATGAAAATAAATTACGTAAAATTTAATATTTTATTAATATAATGTATTTTATTTGATTTTAATCAATTTCTAAAACTATAAGTAACATTCCAATGTCTAAAGTGGCAACATTAACATTAAAAATATTAATTTTTGAAAAATTTAATTTTCCATGAAAAAAATAAGTAATATAAAATTATTCTCAAAACTTCTGGTTTTAAATAATATAAGCTTTATCCAAATTTTCCAAACACATAGGCACAGATTATGGAAAAGCCAATGGTTCTTTATTTTCTACAACCTATATTTCCAAAGACAATATTTGGAAATTATTTAACAAAACCCCCATTTTTGTTATAAATACTCACCCATTTCTATATTTCCATTCACTCAATATCCATCCTGTACAATTATCTAGTATTTTCCCCCATTTTTTCTCCCCATGGTTTCCTCACTCCCCCAACATTTCATTCATCAAGATATAGGAGTAACTCTTCAATGTAAGGGAATTATCTTTCCTTTCACTTCAATTCAAGAACATTTTTTCATATATGTTTTCCAAATGATTTGAATACTCTATTATGTTACCATTTTTATCATACCACTAATAAAAATTTATGTTTTATATATGGTAAACCATTTCCCCGTATCATTTTACCCTTTTATAAAAAAACATTTTATACCTGTTATGCCACCAAATTTAATTCTCAATATTACTCTCTTATCTGTAAGAAATTATCTTTTACTTTATTTTTGTAAATACCCACACCGATTTATTTTTCAATGGTATTAACCTAAATTTAAAAATGTTTTATTTTATTCTGGTATTATTATTCATGATTTTTACATTCCCATTTTCTGGGTTGAAAATGACATAATGATATTGTTTTTAAGAACTTTTTAGGTTCTATGATTTTGATATGAAACCCGTTTGTTATTATCCATGAGTTATCTATGAAGTGTATGAGTATGATATATTTGGATCAAATTAATTAATACTTATTATGTATTCATCATGGTATCACTCTAATCCATTGTATAATGTATTTAATCTCTAGAGATGACATGTTTTACGTTACCTTGGTGCAAAAACATGGTAATTTTCATTTATGACACTTTGATGAAAAATATGGGTGATCTACTAATGAATTTATCATTTAAATGTTGTTGAAAAATTTCCATTTTATGATACATGTTATTTTTATTATTATATGACTTATTTTTCTTATCTCGTGACCTAATTACATTCATCATGTTATTATTGATATTCCTCATGAATGCATGTACACAATTTGATATTACTTGGCCCCACAATCACACCTTTCCTTTATGTATGTACCTTGTAAAATCGATGTAGTAAATGTACATAGAATGAAACCTTGATGATTCCATAAACTATATTTAGAAGAATGTTTTATGTTTTCATGTATTACTTTTCCTAATTTTCAAGAAACTAAAATTTAAAAGGTCCTTTGTTTGTAACATTTTAATTGAATGTTTATGTATTAAAAAGGCCAGCTTCCCTAGTTGGTATCAAAGGGCAGTGTAGTTTTTTAAGTAAACTATGATTTAAATATATTATTAAAAATAATAGATAGAAGTTTATATATAAGAAAACATCTTAAAATATTTGTAAAGTATTATGTTAGTGGATTCTTGAGCAACAAAATCCATGTCTGGATACGTAAAAGTGGATGTACCCCTGAAACATATTTTTCTAGGGGTAAAACCCAAAAACACATGTTTAAGCTATAATCATAAATGTACTGTTGCATAACAACATGCCTTGTTGACCTCCTAGTTTGATAGTTCTTATGAATATGTTTTTTTAATCTCACGGTTTTTATGAACTATTATTAATTATTTATATAAAATTTATTTTTTGTTAAAAATAAAATATTTATGGATGGTGTTTTTTGGAAAATAATAATTTATAATTATATTATTCATATAAGAAACAAATTTTTCTCATTTAGTTTTTCTTATTTTATAAAATATCTTGAAATAATAAGAACTATGAAAATGATGAGTATAATATAACAGGCACTTACAGACCTAGGATGGATGCAGCAATGGATAAAATTTTTAGATTAATTTATAATGTAAATTGAATTATGAATAATTACATGATTTAATTCAAGATACTAAATTCTTATTGAGTGGAATAACATTCCTTTGAGACATTTATGCATCAATTAACATATTCATTTCATGGATCTAAAGACCAATTGATTTCTGTATGTGTATACTCTTTATAGAATATATCATTTATTCCATCCATTGTTCAGAATAGAAGAATGTCACCCTGGCTATTTACCACTTATAGGGAGAATCTAATCAGATGTGGACATTGATTAGAAACATTAATCCAAGAAGTTATATTGATTCAACAGTGTGGGAAGAGTTCAGGTGATCCATTTTCAATAATATTTCACCCCATTAAAAAATATGAAAATAGAGAAGGAATTATTATAGATGAATTAGATGGAGAATGAATCTGGGGGAATCTATGAGATCAAATTTTCAAGACATTCTTGTTACACTTCATGATTTATTATGGATCATAATACAAAGGTAGATAGATTCATTCAGGGAATAAGGCCTCATACACTGATAAATCTAGCCAATAAAGACTATGAATGCTAATAAGAGATATTGTGGTGTTTAATTAAGGTTGAATTGCAATTCAGAGAGATGCAGTGGTCACAAAAAATAACTAAAAGAATATATATTTGGATCCATACATAGAAAAGAAAATTGATCATAAAAGATAAGGAATGAAAGTATTACTTCCTATATAAAACATATGTGGGAAGAAGCATTAGGGGGACTGATTTCTTAAGAGATTAAAATGTTACCATTGCTAAAGAGATTTCCATATAATATGGAATTGTTTTGGTTATGTGAATACCCAACTTCTCAACACCAACAACAAAAGGAAGATGGTGAAAGTCCAACTTGATGTCCAATTCTTGAATTGTTGGAAGCTTTGTCATTGTTCCAATCACATTTCGAATCAAAAATTGATGTAATAAAATAACTATAAACTTCATCATAGTTCAATATAGAATGTTTTGGAATGTATTGTCATGATGGATGAAGTGAAATATCCAAATTATGTGGTGTGAGGTACTCTCATTGTTTTCTCAATGATGGAAACTAGTTTGTTTGATTATAGATCCTCTCATTCCATTATTTCCTCCATGTCTTTAATGAATATTTAATCAATCAAAAATCTTATAGAGGTAGAGTTATCATTCAAGACTCTTGGTAGGATTATCCAAGCATTAAAAGTGTATAGAAACTCTAGTATTGACTTTGGGGAGCACAATTTTATCGAAATATTTGTAGTCATTTACATGGTGGAATTAGAAATTAAACTAGGGAGTGAATGGATCTCAAAATATAATTCTAATATCAAATTAATAACAGAGGATATGTCAATAAAATGTAATAGAAAACCAATTTTTTTCAAAGAGAATATATCACGACCTTAACATTGTCTAAAATCACCTCCATTACATTTTTTAGAGATTCTTGGTGAATATAAATATGGAAATAAATGTATAAGGATAAAAATATTTCCATCATTCAGGAATACACTGACATATTTTATTAAGAATTACTTGTACGTCCCCCAAAAATAGACGTATAGCTTTATATTGATCTCATACTAGATTTAGACCAATATCAAAGACCTTGTATACAATGGATAATGTGCTACTTTAGGAATTAAGGAAACACATCCTGATCTTTTGAAGAAGGGGTTTATCTTACCAGGTGTGTCTCCTTTTGGACCACCATTTCTATTTTTGAAGAAAAAGGATCGATCAATCTGGCTATGCATTTATTATATATAACCTAACATGATCACATTGAAGAAAAAGTTAATTCTCCCAATGATTGGGGACATATTTAAATAGCTTTATGGGGCTCAATTATTCTCCAATATTGATTTTTCATTTTTTTTTCATCAATTGTGGATTAAAAAAATATTTTCCAAGTACCTCCTTTAGATCAATAAATGGGAATTATGAGTTCTTAAAATCATTTAACCTTGAATAATAGTTTTTTTATAGATTTAATTAATACTGTCTTTAAGGTATACATGGATGAATTTATGGTAGTTTTTATTAATCATATTCTAATATATTTCATATTTTGTGAGGATCATGTGTCCATCTAAGGGTTATATTGAAATCAATGTATAAGGATAGGCTATTTGGATCATTCGGAAAATGTGAATGTTGGTCACTATTTGTTGCTTTATTGGGGAACATTATAACCAAAGAAGGATTCAAAGTTGACCCTGCTAAGTCAAGGGATGTAGAGGAGTGGAGTCATCCTAAAATATCAATGTATATTTATAGTTTCCATGGTTTAACAAGATATTATAGAAGGTTTGTGAAAAAAATCACAATTTTTATAATCCTCTAATAATGTTAACTCAAAAAGGAGCTAAGTTCATCTATACAAGGAAATGTGTAAAATGATTCCAAGAACATAAAGAAGAAATTGGTTTTCAACTATGTTAACTCAAACCTCTACTAGAGAAGGATTCATTATTTTTAGTGGTGCATCTCTGAAAGGGAATGGGTGCATCCCCAAGAAAAATGAAAATATGAATACTTATGCATCAAAATAGTTAAATCCTCATAACTAGAATTATCCAACACATAAATTCAACGTAAATGTGATTCTTTTTCTTTATATATATGGAGTTACTATCTTAACGATTAGAAATGTGATATATACATAGACCACCAGTGTTTGAAGTATATATTCAAATAAAAGTAATTGAACATGAGATAAAGAATACGGTTGGAACTTCATAAGGACTATGAATCTTATATTCATTATCACACTAGAAGAGAAAAAAATTTGATGATGTGTTAAGTATGAAAGACCCAAATGTTCTAGAAATTATGATAAAACAAGTTGATCCTTTGATCAAATACCTAGTAAAAATGGAAATGTGAATTGTAAGGGAAGGGACATCATAAACCCTATCCCAAATGATTTATCAACTATAATTACAAGATAAGATATTTAAATATCAAATATAAGATCCATTTTTACAAAATATGATAGAGTATATGAAGAATGGGTAGTTAACAATGTTAAATATTTATCAAGAAGCTGTACTTTCATACAAGGCTATATGTTCCATCTATTCCAAAGATAAATAATGACTTTATGGATGCAGCTAATAGCTCTATTTTATCTATACATCCTAAAATAACTAAAATGTATGGGGACCTTCATGATCATTATTTATGGGATAATGTGAAAATAGATATTTAAAACTATAATAAAATGTACTTGGTGTGTCAAAAAGTGAAGGTGGAGTGAAAACATCTTAATGTTGTATTATAAACACTACCCATACCAACAGGGATGTGGGAAAATATAACTATGTGATTTTATACTATTCTCCCAATATAATCTGGTGTAAACAATGTGATATGTTCTATAGTGGACCAACTCACAAAGACTACCCATTTCATCATTAGTTGTGAAGATTTGTCTGTTGACCAACTTTCCAATATTTACGTAAAGGAAGTAATGAGGTTGCATGGTGTTCCACTTTATATCATTTATGATCATGATCAAAGATTAAAATTATAATTATAGAGAACTATTCAACATTACCTGAATTCTAAATCCAATTGGAGTATGACCTACCCCCCCCCCCCCGGCCGAAAAACTGAGGGTTAATCTAAAAGGACTACTCAATCACTTGAGGACATGCTGAGAACAAACACAATGGAATTTAAAGGTGAATGGGATCAAAACAACCACTTATTTATGTTCTCTGACAAAAATACATCTTCCACTTGAGTATTCAAATGGTACCCTATTATGCCATATATGGGAAGTGATGTATAATTCCTTTTAGTTATGATTAAATTGTTGAGAGAATGATGTTTGGTTATAATCATGTCAAAGTGATAAAGGAAAATGTTCATTTAATATAAAAATACATATGGATGCACAGATTTAGTGGGATTTTTATGCTGAAAATGGTCGAAGGGACTTGGATTTTGAGTCCAGCGAAACAATTTTCGTCAAATATCACCATGCAAGAGAGTCATGCATTTTTTCATTAAAGGAATATTATCCCTAGTTACATTGGTTCCTATGAAATCCTTGATCACGTAGAACCATTGGCCTACTAGACTTTACATACACACAATCTAGCCCAATTTAATGATGTATTTCATATATCACTCTCAAGGAAGTACCTACATGATCCCTCACAAGAACTGAATCCATTGTTGATACAACTGGAACATTAATTCTCTTTTATGCAGCATCTGGTAGAGATCTGGGATCTTAGAGACAATTTTAATCACAAAAAGGAACCCCACATCATAAAAGTGTTGTGGAGGAACCATAAATATAATGAATTAATGTGGGAACTATAGGAGACAATGAGACAGAAGTGACCACATCTTTTATCAACTGAGAGAATGAGTTAAAAATTTTGAGGATAAAATTTATTATGGAATAATGTAACGAGTGATATTTTATAAATGATATTTCATTTTCGGAAAACTTTTGTTATTTAATTTTACACCACAAAACCATATTTCTTTAACAACGAACTGGAATTTATAGAACACAATTGGAAATATTACTATCAATATTCGACCACTATAAGATCATTTGTCAATATGAACATTAGAAACTATACTATTAGTCACAATTTCATTGAAATAATTAGACATTATAATTAGAAATGAAAAAGGATAATTAATGAAGAAAGGAGAAGTGATAGCCACAACTACAAGATTCAAGCCATATGAAGCCCATTTGTTACAAATTTAGAGAGAGGTAGCATCACCAGAGTTCTCCTTTTACCAATACCAAGTCGATAATCAACAAGTGAATCTTGATTAAAATTTCCGAAGGGATATGTTCAAGTTTGGGTAAATTACAACTCATATGATGTTATTATAGCCACCCCATAAATCTATCATATCACACACCTTACCATTAGGTTGTAAGTGGGTATTATAAGGGGTTACATGTCTAGTCTTTAGTAACATAAAGTGTAATTCTATTTAATAAATGAAACTTTTGTTCCCTAAATTCTATTTTAAGAATAGTTTTAAATTAATATAATGAATTAGATAAATTGATTTCTTATATAGAGATAATAATTTTTTTAAAGGATGTAAATTTTTAAATTAAACTAAGTTATTATGAAAAAAATTAATTTAAATGAAATAGTATGATAAAAAAACTCTTATTTAAATATAAATGAAAAAATATTTCTATCTTATCATTGAATGTTTGTAGGTGTCCAAAAGTTTACTATGTATTTTCAACAAAAATTTTTAATATATAGAGATTTTTATATTTAAAAGCTATTATTATCATTATTATAAATTTATTATGATAAAATAAAAATAAATTTTTAAATTATACCATTTAAATTAGGGTTGTGTGTGTTTAAGGTATCTTTCTAAAAAACATTATTTTCAATGAATTGTAAAAACAAAGTTTGAGTTTTTTTTAGTATGTTTATTGACATCAAAATTATGTCACAATTTTGTAAGAATTAATTAACAACAATCCATGACCCAAAATGTGTTATTTTTTTAATATCATGTATTTTTATATATTTTATCTAATTTATAGACCTATAATTTACTTTCCAATGTCTAAAATGGAAACATTAACATTAAAAGTATTATTTTGTGGGAAACAATAATTTTACAAGAAAAATGAAGTAATGTAGAATGATAATCCATTATTGTGGATAAAAATAACATAATAAAGTTCCCAAAATTTCAAAACCATGGACATAAACCATGGGCAATTCCATGGTTTTTCATTTTCCCTAAACTATATTTCCAAGGCCTGTATTTGGAAATTATTAGACAAATCCTCCAATTTTTATATAAATACAAACACATCTATGCATTTACATTGACTCAAAATCCTTAATAAACAAATATATGTTATCTTTCCCTCCAAAGTATTCCCCAAGATTTCCTTATGCCCCCAATATCCCATTCCTCAAGATCTTGGAGTAACTCTTCAAGGTAAGAGATTTATGCTTCCTTTTACCTCAATTGAAGAACATCTTTACATATATTCCTTCTAAATGTTTTTTTAACTCTTATATTAACATTTTTATCATAAATTTAAAATAAAATTGTGTTTTATAAATGGGATACCCTTCCCCCTTTAATTTTATCCTTCTCTAAAACAACATTTTATACTCGTTATGCTACCGAATTTACTACCAAAATTTCTCTTTTCTCATTAAGAAATTATTTTTTATTTTATTATTTGGAAAACAAAAAACTCCATAGTTTCCAAGGGTATTCATAAAAATGTAAAAATATATTTATTTGATTCCTGTATTAACAAAAATGAAACCTGTAGTCCCATTCCATGGGTTGAAATGAAATAATGATCTTTTTTAAGAAATTTTGAAATTCTTGGATTCTGATATAAAGCATATTTCGAATTATCTAGGGGTTCTTAATGAAATGGCTGGTTATGATCTATTTTTATCACATTAATTAATAAAAATTAATGATTTACCACAATAGTGTTAAAATACATTTGGTAATAAAATTTAATCTCTAGATATGACATGTCTTATAATACCTTGGTGAATAACCTTGGTAATTTTCATTTATGACACCTCGGTGATAAAAACTTATTGATATTGTTATGAATTTCTCATTTAATTATTTTAACCACATTTCCATGTAATTATTCATGTACTTTTAATTATTATAAGACTTATTTTATTTTTCTCATTCTTTAATGACATTCCTCTTTTTTCTTATTGATATTTCTCATGGTCACATCTAAACCATTTTCCCCTACTAGGACTCTTGCTCATCCCATTCATTTGATGTATGTAACATGAATATGAGACTCATTAAATATAATTATGATGAACCCATGAGGATATATTCATGCGGATTTATAATAATTTTTTTATGTTCTCATGTTTTATTATTCTGATTTCCAAGAAACTAAGTATTAAAAGATCTTATGTTTGTACCATATAAATGAAATATTTTTGTAATAAAAATGAGGGATGATATAAAAAAATACATAAACACCAATAGTATAATAAAATAGAAAATTATTATGAATTATATATTATAAAATTCATTCAATGAGTAATATAACAAATCCTAGAAATGTTGGACCATAAAATAAAATCTTACCACTTTGGTAAATTATAAATTGTTTCCCCATGAAAGAGTGAACAAGAATTTTAACATTTTTCTTGTTAATGAATATAAATTAGTGTTAAATATATCATAAGGGAATTATATAAACCACATATAATTATATAGTTTTATGACATCTACTTTGTCTCAAGGAAGTGGACAGTGAGACCAAATCCATTATAAAGACCATATCATTGAAGTAAGAATTAACCAAGTTTTTATGTATAAAAATTTTATATAATAAAAATGGATAAATAAAATTTAATACAATAAACTATAGTTTCACACATTAAAATTATATAACATAGTAAATTATGAAGAATTATATCCCAATGAATGGATGTTGAGATAACAAACAACTTAACACACAATTCAACTTTTTTGGAAATTATTTACCCTACTCTACTATGGTTTCTTGTTGTTAAGATAACACACAAATAAAATTAAAATTATAATAACATATATGTTCTAATTATTACATTTAAACACTTTTTTATTAACAGTTATTTAAGAATATCATTGTTTCCGAGTGTTAAATGTCTCATTTTTCATTTATGTCTCAGTTTTATAGTTTTTTTCATTTCATCTATCTCATAGTTAAATCATCTATATGATCATATTAATATCATGTATATTTTATTTATCCCTTATTTAATTTTTAGAACCATTCAATAATGGAGTATATAGAAAAATTAACCACACCATTCATGGAGATGGTAGGTTGTACATATGCATGAACCTTATTTTCAAGAGTTCATGGATTAAATAAATAAAAAGTAAATAATAATTCACCTTTAGATATTTATTATTATGTATTATGTATTATATATATTTTCATTAAATGTATACTTATTTCAATACATATAATAAATAAATGGGAAATGGATTACGTCACTTCTTGAAAGTCATTATCCACACATATGCATGAACGACATTATCATTTCCCATAAAATGAAAATGTACCAATGTAAATGATATATTATATCCCCCCCCCAAATTATTTCATAGATATAGTTTTTTATTATTATTTCTATATTTATAACCATACATGTAAAATTTAATGACCAATGAATTACTTCATTATTAGTAGATAGTAAGCAATTTTTTTGCATTCAATAGTGTGGGAAAAGGTGGGAAATTATTTTTCATTAATCATTATAAATTATCATTATATTAATGATAATTGATTAATTATTTTATAATGGGTGAAATATATTTATCGTAATGAGAGGAAAAAATAAAATTCAACAATTCTGTAAAGATGATTTCATATTCTTGGGTAGACATCCTTTAGATCCATTTTAAAGGACACGTATGCTAGAATTTTGGGAATACCACCAACTATAGAATGTGGAAAAGGATTTTTAATAATGATTTTCAATGTTTTTTAATTATAAATATCCAAAAAGGTGTGATTTTTTTGGGAGTATGCACCTATTTATTATTTAGGTGATAGTCACACTTGTAGATTTTCAATGTTTTTAAATTTTATTAAGTCACTTTATTTGAAATATGGATCCAAAATGTCTAATATTTAATGGTGATAAATATGATTTCAAAATAAGAAAAAACTGATGTTTAATCAAGTGTTTATGAAATTTTATACTTTATCTATTTTTATAAGTCATTTATTAAATTCCTTTAATCGTAACTATGGTTATAATTCTTTTTTGTTTTAACAGGTTATAAGTTTACTTATAAGTTCACAAATGTCCAATAAATGGATAAGGGAATAAATTTTAAACCATTTATAATCCAACATTTCCACTTTCAATATATTATAATTCTTATATAGTTTAGTAAAATAATATTTTTAATAAAATATTATTTATATTTTAAAACTATTCATTTTATTTGTCCTGAATGACATCAATATAACATATAAATTTCAATGTAAACTATTTAACCACAGTTTTTATGACTTTAATAACTATAAATATCATTTTAAACAATATATATTTCAAAAACTATTAAATTTCTTTTTTAAATCATTTACTTTCATTTTTTCTACAGCATTCATAAGTATTGTACCATCATCGTGTAATATTTTAAATAAAATTATACTAGTACGAATAATTAAAAATAATTAACAAAAATTTATATAATTTAATATTATTCAAAATATATATTCATATTAATTTATAAAGTATTTTTATACCTATATGATGCTATAAAATAAATTTAAAATCAAGATGGTGGATTTTTGGAATTTTAAAAAAAATACATGTAATTTTAAAGGGAAAATGACAAATAAAATGTTATATATTATAATTTTGGATGGATATAAGAAAATATTTCCCATAAAATAAAACAATAGATTGTTTTTCTTTATTTCATGACCTTATCTCATAGATTTAAACTGGTTTTCCCATTTTATCATTACTAATGTGAAAAATATTTACTTCGGTTACTCTACATAATGGCCAAAAAATAAATCAACTAATTTACCAAAAAATGAAACACCTGATTCAAAAATATGATATCATTTTTTTAGAATTAATCTCTACAATTATAAAAAATAAATTTTACTATAATTGTGTAAAATAAAATTACACCATGTTTTTTAAAATATATTTTTAAGACAAAAAATTAACTTATATTAAAAAAATTATTATTTTTGATTCAAATGGAGTGAATTAGATTATTATAAATAAAATTTATCATATGTAACTAAATCCAAAACAAATTTTTACTTTTTAATTACATGATTTTAATATAAAGATATAATATTATTTGAGAAACCATTATTTTCACAATTCACTGTAAAATCAATCATTTCAGAGAAATCCAAAAAATTTACCCTAGGTTATATGTGCTAATAAGATTACAAAAAAAGGTAGTTTTTTAAAAAATAAATTTTATAAAATTTTCTGAATTTTTTTCGTCAAAAAAATGAAAAAAAATCCCTTTTGAATAATATTCATTTTTGGAGAAAAGTCATTTTAAAAAAACTAAATTCATTAATAAAAAGAGTTATTACTTCCTAAAAATTAAGTACTATTTTATAATTGAGTCATTCCATTATAAATTTATTTCATTACTTATTTAATCATATTCATACCCTTAAATTTAATGACTAGGTTATAATGGTATGATTTAAATGAAAATATTTTTATAAGTATATCACAATTTTCATAACGCATGGTCTTGCGTGTAATGAAATTAATGAAGATAAATATTATTTTAGACAAAATATTCAGAGTGTTGTATGAAAAATAAATCTATGAAACTCTCAATTAACCTCAAATTGGATTTATCATTCCTCTAAAACTAGCCATTTATGGTTCTCTTTCCCATTTCAACAATGCTACAATTCACAACAAAGATCCTCACTCCAAATCCCCCCCCCCACAAGCCACTCATCAAACAAATGTCACTTTTAATCATTCTCAAATATTAATACTCAATCCATGTTTCATAAGTGTATGATTTCATAGAATTTAATTCACAATACAAATGACATAGCACAAACCCATGTGTTCATTCCTCCACGATCCTAATGATTCTTATTACTTACACACTCTTATGTAACCTACCCACAAAATATATTTCTAAATATAGAATGTCACTCCCAAATAATACTTAGATCACAAGTCCTTTCTACTACTAAATATTTTCCCATATTCCCTTTTAATCTGTTTTATAACTCCCTTATTACTTCCCCAAACCATAAAAAACAAATTTATTCAAAGAAACTTACACATCCACTCAAAGGCTAAGAATAATTAGGGTGCATACACTATATTACCATGTTCTAGAATAAAAATCCAAATTTCTATAGGTCATCCCTCTAACCAGTATTTCCCTCAAAAACTACATGTTTTATTGAATAATCAAAACTGCATGTGCATTTCACCACAATGAAACCAAAAGTATCTATATTCTTCATACAAAAACACTCATTAAAGACATCCTTATCCATTGTAATATCTTGTTCTCCCACCATAAATAACACTAGGAATACCTCATATATAAGGAATCTAGCCAAATAAACATTCATTCTCAAAACCATATGCCCTAAAGGACTTATTTTACTCATGATCCTAATCATAACCACCATGAACATGGTTCTTGCATAACTGTCACCCATGTTAGAACCCAAATAATCTTACTCATCTAGAAACCAACCATATGGATGAAATAGCAGTTGACTAGTGCTCTTTATCAAAAAAACATATGGTATCATATGTGTCTAAACTCCACACTTGGATTTACCTTTCTTGAAATGCAATAAAAAATCCAAAACATCCACCTTTTATTTATGCCCCAATAGGCACTCCAAACTCAGCCAAACCCTCTCATGGGTCACCATCAAAGGTTTCACAATACCAAATTCCTATAATATAGTATAGTCAATGATAGTCACTATATTTTACCAAAGATAACTACAATTTCATCTTAACAAAAGGTTACTACGTACAATCATTTAGGTCTAATAAAACTTATAAAAGGCCATAGCTCATAGGGAATCAAACACACTATTTCACCAAATTCAAATGGCAGAAACCTACAAAGAAACCATATCTATAGATACACATATGAAAGGTGTTATTTGAAAAACCTCCCCCATAACTAGTGAACCCATCTACTCTGTTCATCTTCACATCAAAATGATTCTAGAAAGACCAATGCACACAACCAAAACTAATATATTACCAACCATAAGGGTCCCAAAATTTATTCACCCATGAAAAACATTCCCACTATCGTCACTACACCTACTATAAAATTTTTGTGTGGTTGTCCTCATCATCATGAATTTCATATAATATCTATATGAACTTTCACCAGATTGAAATGCATATTCATTTCATCTTATTGGGGTAAAAATCAACCAATTAATTTTTCTTGAAGCCTTTTAATCAAAATTTATTGAAATTTTGAACTACAAAGCCTTAGTAATCATTGAAATCCCACACTAATATGCATATAACTTTTTGATTCTATATTACTATCATTATGAATGAAAAACCTATTGAATCTATTAAAAAAATAATTAAAACCTAATCAATGGATTCTTACCAATTTAGAAGGCTCCATAATCCATCATATTTCAAATCATCCAAACATCATGTCTATAACCCATAGAGAATATCATATATAATTGCATATAAAATATGAATAACAATAATCCCATATCCCTCATAACTAAGCCTTCACTAGATATTTTTTTCTCAAAGTACTATCCCAATATCCATTAAGGGATATGATACATCCCTAATATCTTGTCTCCAATATCCAAAAACCATAAGATCTTTAAACAAAATTATCTAATATCAGACAGAAATTTCACTCCTAAGTTCACTCTATAATAGTAACTGGATCCATTTAACACAACGTCCTAGGAAAACCTCCTTGTATGCTGGAGTTTCTCAACTTATATTAGAGGTCTAGGATAGTGCCATAGGGATACTATAACCCTTTAAAATACTTCACATTACTGAATAAAATAAACATGTATCATATATTAATGATATGAATCAGAGTGTTGAGGAATAAAAAAATTTCAAAATAAACAAAAAACAAATAAAATAAATGTAACTATGACTAAGAAAATAATGAAATTATGTAAAGGACCAAACAACCATGTCATGGATTCAACTAACCTCCCACTATGCTAGTTACATAAAATATAAAAAAAAGTCAATATAACATCAAAAGGGAACCATGAAATCTCTGAGATGATACTCCTCCACCCCCCCCCCCAACATCTGAGCTATCAGTATCAATCTAGTAAAAATAAATAAATATATTTGGCCCAAATCTATTTTAATAAAAACCTTTTTTCTGCTTCTATAGAACCAAAGTGCATTGTTTCCAAAAAAGGTTATATATAAAACTCATCAGGGAAATACCAAATGTTTCTAAAGAAGAAACAATTCTGAAAAATAGTGTATGAAGTGAAACAATTTTTGTATAAATATCATGTAATTTTTTTTCATTTAAAAAAATCATTCATTAATTCACTTATGGTTACTTGAGATATAACGTGTCTCATAATCCATCCAAACAAGCTTCAAAAAATGTCATCCATCTGAGCTAGACATCCTATATGAAAAATAATTTTGTAAAAAGGAACGGGTTTCCATTACATTACATGGAATCAACCAAAGGCACCCATATATTGTTCAAGTACTACAAGTAGCCGGAAATTAATTTTTACACCTAAACTATGTTTTAAATAATAATTTCCCATTGTTCCATGTCTTTTATCTAACCACATATCAAAAAAATAATACCCAAATCACCATGAATGGAATATAGAATATCAACACAATAGTACATATATATCCATGTTTGGAATATAACTATATATTAAAATAGTATTTCCAAGAGAATCATTTTATCTCTTAAACAATGGATGTAGAGAATTAGTCCACGATACAATTCCATGTGGTATAATATCATTACTCAGATCCTTTATCTATATCATAAACCATAATGTATAAAATTAGTTATTGGACCACTAGTATTTTACCTAATCCATATATTATCATATTGGTTCCATGTAGATAAAATACTTCCCATAAACCATTTCTTTATTTACTTAAGACGTAATATACTGTTAATAACATATCATTTCTCAAAAATATGATCCCTTACACATTTCAAAAACATCATTCCAAACAGTATTTTTAAAATGATATATATCAAAGATTAGATTTTTAATAATTTTGAACCCATCCTTGAAATGTGGGTCATCCATTTTGACATAAAAACAAGACTATATACTTCATTTCCATCAAATAATTTATGTTATTTCCAAAAATAGAGAAATAACACATTCATTTCCAGTCAACTTATAAAATTCATTTAAACCCCCTCTTTAAAATCCCATGGAGGCCAACAACTATTTTCAAAAAAAAAGACCCACATCATGACATGGTTTTCACCCATTGGAACACAAAACTGGGTAAAAATACCACTCTTACATATAAATCCATTTCAAAAAGCCTCTTATCCATTATATAAATCTAATTACACAAACCATTCCATTTTATCCACTTAAAAAGTGAAAAATCATTATACTCATGTTATACTAAATATCCTATTAATCATGATATTTAACTAGCACATGAGCCTGACTAGGTTAAGACTATATATAACTATTACACATTACAAACCCCATTTTACCATTTTCATGAAATTTAAAATCCTCGGGGCATTAATATGTTCAGTTTTAAAATTAACAATAGTCCTAGTCGGTTCCATGGATGGTCTAATGCATGAATTTAAAGTCCAAAAATATTTTATTAATCTGTATAAGAAAATTCATACTACATTGGTAATTTTACACTTATGAAATACACATAAAAAATACCAAGACTTTTGATAAAGTTCATAGACTACTTATCTCATTAATAATGATTTACCAACCATTCCCAAGGTACAATGACTTTCCAAAGGCCCATCCTAGCCTCAGCCAAATTCCATGGCATCCAAACAAGATCACATTAACCACCCGAGCTCTATCCTCCAACTAATAAACCGATAAATAATTAAATATAACAATTAAAATTAATTGATTAATTAAATTTTTATGTTTTATACTTCAAAAAACATTATTTTTTGTCGTGACACACTGAAACGAAAGATAAAAACATTACAAAGACCCTTCACATAACCCCAAAAACATTCCAGGCCACATTACATAACAAAATATTAAAGAAAAAAATTTGTATATATCACAATAAAAAAACCTTTGTAAATGGTATTGTGAGATGTAAATCAGAAAAAATAGTGTAAGACATCATGAAGACATAATCATGTTATCTCCGCTATGAAATATAACAAATATCCCCATGAGAAATAAAATATTCTTCCATTCTATGGTAAAATATAAATTAAAAAAATAAACTACAGAAGTAAAATATTATATATAAGGAATGTAAAGATGAAAGGATTCCATCGTAGGTTATTTATCACATCAAAATAGTGAAAAAATGAGTTGTAACCACCAAAAATATATTTTGGTTAAATGGGGGAAGTAGTGGGAGATGTTGGGGGTTATAAACATAATATATAACGATAAATGTGGATTATAGGATTACAATATTGGGGGGGGAATAATTATAAACTTTTTAAGGGGTAAATGGTTTGGCCACATGGTCTACCAAACATTGTTCCAAATGTGTGTTTATCACTATCCAAGCTCAAGAACCCCACACAATCATAATGCGTAGTATCCTAAACAATGTTCCAATAGTGCCTCCATCTATTGAATTCACTATAGGTTCTTTCATGTTTTACTAGTAACAGTTGAAAATTTTTCCAAACTGTGTCACTATAGAAACAAATCATCATGATTGGGGTACATGTTTTTCACTAAATGTGAACCGCATGTTGCAACTCAAAAAAACCGATCTCTAAAAACTCAAATTCCAAGCCCCAAAACCCTAGGACACTTCTAAAACCCCTAAACCCTATAATAATTTACATTCAATGTAAAAAATGGGTATTTTGATATATTAAATCCCTTAATATTTCATTCCATCATTAAAAGGCCTTCTCATCCACTGTGTAGAAATTTTAAATGTTTCTTAACAAGAGAGTAATTTTGTGGAAATTAGTTTTATAAGACAGATAGTTTTTTTATCTAGGGTTATAATGTGTTTAATAGTCGTAATCTTTAATTATCACAAACCAAATATGTTTCTTCATGCCTAACTCTTTTTTAGGGAAGATATTTTCAGGCTCTTTTGGTCAATGTAAATACCAGACTTCTCACTATAAAAGTACTAACACAATGTTTATAATGCAATGATGCCTACCACTTAATCCCAAATAGTAAACTATGTAATATTATAAATTAGTGTATATTTTTTGGTGGAATAAGAAATTACCTTTTACTTTTTTCAAGAGGTTGTATCGCAAGACTTTTAATGATTCATCATAGTATTTTATAAACCCCTCACCATCATAGGGTAATTTAAAAATAGGTGTAGTAACCAAAATTTCATAAAGATCCTTAAATATATTCTTAAATTCATTCTTCCATATGAACATGACACATTTTTTTGTTGACATGATTAAATTATTTGAAATTCATGAAAACTTTCTCACAAATAACTGATAATATCTAACTAACTATTCAAAACTATGGATTTTAGTCATAGTAATTTGCATGTAAAAATACTCAATATCTACATTCTTTGAAACAACTATAAATAAACCGACACTTGTGACGAAATAAACCATTTATGATACTTTTTTAAGAATGGTGTCATATCTTATCCTTTCTCAATGTATTAAAAAAATTCTTTAAGTGATTGTCACACTCTTCCTTTAATTTCTAATATTTAATGATATTTTATATAATTAATACAAAAAAATTGATCTAGGTAATATATAATGAATCCATTCATAATATCCATGAATATATTCAGGGAATTTATAAGTTTAAAAGAAATCGCCACAATATCATTGTATCCATACCATGAAGGGAATGTTTTCAATATCCTCTATTTTTAGCCACAATTGATGATATCTAGACTGGAGGTAAATCTTGGAGATTAATTGACATACCCTAGGGTGATCAATAAGAGAAATATGACACTTTTTTATTCATGATTATGTGGATATAATGATCATCAATTCAAAGATGCATTCATCCATCATTATTTTTTAGAAGGAGGGATGGTATACTCCATAGTGAGGTACTATGATATATAAAACCCTTATCAATATTATCTTTTAATTATTTCATCAATTACTCATATTCAATATATAATCTTATATATAGTTTATTTTACAAATTATATTATCCTAGGATGATTCTGATTGAGAATTAAACCTCACATTCTAGAGAAACATGAGAAAATTCTTCAAGAAATTCATTAGTATATTCTTGGACAATGGGTATCTTCTCATAATCTTATTCCTACTTAATAAAATAATCGAAGAACATATTTTTTCCCATTATTCAGACCCATATTATATTTTTTTATTCCAAATAAGGTGTAGGATTCACCTTGAATTGATATTTGATAACTAGATGATTAGTGATATGAAAGGAGAATTTTTATTCTTATCAATTAATATGAGTTTTCTATAAATAATTTTATTTCATAACAACATTTATACAAAAACCAACTACATGTATAGTAAAAAAATTCCAGAAGTACCCCAACACAAAAAAAATATTAGTGAATATTTGTAAACCATAGTTTTATTTAGTGTTATATGAGTTGTTTTCATGTATAGATTGATATTCAATGTTTCAGGTGGTGAATCCATGATATCTTAATACATATAAATGTATAAAATAATTATATTAACTATAATAAATTAAAGAATTCATAGTTATAAAGTGGTGAATTAGTCTATCATTCACCACTTCATTGTTGGGGTACACCTCTTCATTTGTGGTTGTATATTCCCTCTATTTATACCTTTTTTTAGGATAGTGATGATTAATTTTATAATTGATTACTCTATGGTTAGGGATTTTACTTACATTGTACCCTTAATCATGGTATTTAAAGCATTGAATAGTGGGTGGATCATTAGTTTGGGTATTCTTTTCCTCAATGATCTAATTCAGTTACTTTCAATTTCTTCAGCTGTCATAACCTTGGTTCCCCACATTACTAAAATTATAACACATACCATAACCCTTAATATAATTTATCATATATTTCTACACACTATTTTTACATTTTTATAATTGAAATTACATATCCTAAAGAGACTATTAATTCAGGATTCCAGGATACACTACCTTTAATTTCCATTCTCAAGAATCACATGGGTCCTTGTATTCCTTGTTAACATTAAGTGTTCATTAGAAAACTAAATCATGACTTTGAAACTCTTTTACTATAACTAAATTTTTATTACTAGGTTTTAATCCACAACAAAAATTGATCAATATTCATTTTTAGGTCAAGCGATAAACTATGAGTTGTACATTGTGTGTCTCATGGATTTTTCCTTATAAGATCAAATAAACTAATATTCTTTATTATTTAGTTCATGTAATTATCATTCAATATTATTGTGAGTTTTATGAGAGATATATTTAGTGAATAATGTTACTATAAAATCCTCTCCATTAAAAGAATAAAATCCCAACATTTTCATTATATTCTTAATGAGTTTAAATCATTGGATAGCTTCATATTCCTATTTATAGACATCTAAAACAACAGTCTCATGCTTAAAGAATTCATGGAAACAAATTATCTTTCCCATTAAATTAATCCATTTCTATTTAATTAATGTGTTTTAATACCCATTAAAGGATGCTAGATGTTGGTGCATAAAATAATAAATGGAAAGTTCCACCCTTCATGGAGTATTTCAGTTCTCTATAATAATCATCATATTATTCATATAATGGGAGTTTTGGGTGATAATTTCAATGAGATTATTAGATCTTTTTCTCATCTCATATGAAAAATTACCACTTTTTGGAATGCATTCATCATTATCTCAATTATTTATTATTATATACTTTTCTTGGATAAAGGAATGTTCATGGTGATGATTATTATATTAATTAACATATAATGAATAAAAATATAATCATAAAACAAATAACTCAAATATAATAATTATATTATGGTATAACAAATCTCTATGTTTCTTTCCAGTTTCTCCCTGATTTCTTACCTAATAGATTTTTCTGAACCACACTTGTTAACATGATATCGAACCTGTCATATTTTATTATAATGAAATTGTAAATTAACTTATTCATGTATTATTATAGTGTCAAACTAGGTTCATGGAATGATCCCACACATTGTGCACAAAAATTATGGTCAATGTATACTCAACCGTCTCTTTTAAGGGTTGTTGAACCCAGATTCATTTTTTAAAAACCCACATCAATTTTTTTGTATATAGATATGGATATAATTATAGGAATACCACACTCTATTGATTACAAAATATTATGGTGTTTTAATATATTTTGGATTGTTCTAATGGTTATCAAAAATCTTTTCTCATTCTAGATTCTAAAATTATTAACCCTTTCAATGATAAAAACTAATGTAACACAATCTAAACCTGAAAAAATAAAAAATTGTTCACATTGTTTAATTGTTACATCAAAAAATAGATTTCCAACCTAAGGATATAAAGTGTTAATATGTTGGAGACTATAAATTTGAAAAACTTATTTCCCATTTTGTTACCACATCTCCATAATCTATGACCATCCACATATATCCCATGAGACATAATTCTATTCACATCATTTGGAATTGAAAACATCAAAATTGGTGAGATCAATTCTCTTTAAGTAATAACAAGTCATCTAACATAATTGTTAAATCATAAACATATGGAAAATCATGAATATGGGACAAAATATCTAGTGTAAAAGAACATAAAATATTAATTCAAAACCATAAACATTAACTATCTATACAAAATTACAAGTAATAACAATTTTACCATTGAATGTGAAAAAAACATGGAAAATATAAACTGAGCTATAGAATGTGGGAAATAAAGTGGAATAATTATAATCATGTGACTTCTTATCTTTGTGAACATGGATATCCACTAACCAATTCACCTGTAATGTTATGAGTAGAGCTAAACACCATAACACTCATCCTTTATAAAAAATGTATCTTGCTAAACTATTGATACAAAATTTCTATTTCTTCATATATTTTCATTTACTCAATGTAGTAGTGGAAGATATAGGTCCCACCTATCTTATAATAAATACCTTTTTATTCCACTTGAAAATAATGGCCACATAATAAAATAACCAATATTTAGAAAGACTTTATTAGGATGTTTATAAATTATCATATAATGAACCCATTGAAATAAAATGGATTTCATGGAAAATCAAAATGAAACAACATTAAAATTCCATAAACACCCATGAAAAAGGAATGGATCTCATACAACATCCCTATAACATCATGAATTAAATTGATCAATACAAAAAACAGAAAACTCAACATAAAAAATAATAAAATAATATCATTAGGTCAGATAAGAAACACAAATCCATTGGATTTAGATCATTTTTTAACATAATGAAAACCAAACAATTAAATTATCATTTTAAAAACATTTATTATTCTTCATTGTATATGATATTGTTACGAGTCTCTTTTAATAAACTTTTCTTTTTTATTAGAAAAAATTTGATAAAATCCATACATAGAAATAGAATTGGTTCAAAAATATTTTTCCTCGAACTAAAAAAATGATAAAATCATTTAAATGAGGAATTATTTGAAAAATAATGTTCAAATAAGAAAAATTATAACCCAATAAATAGAGTTTGTGTTACAATGTTTGTTTCCTTTACCCTTGGTTTTTATGGATGTTATGTAAATTATTGTGTCGTGATGATAAAAATAATAATTATCTTTTTCAAAACCTTCTTCATACACATTTATATTTATAAAATTCATTTATAATAGTTACCTTCGTCTATTAGATCGTTTTAGTCTCTTTTTTCGACATTGGGCGTTTAAGATCTAGACTGTGTTGAACTGGCTTCTTAAAAGTAGTATATTTCTTCCTTTTTCTCCTCAATGAAATAATTTTGAAACCATTAAATGTAATATAATTGACATTTAATATATTATTATTATTTTATATACATACTATTTAGGTTTTTGTTGTTTTTCATGAAATGAATAATCATAATGAACTAGTTTTGGTTTAGTTGGTAAAATTTATGGATTTCCATTTAACATTCATAATATTTTGTTTATTAAAAATGAAGTCATATTAATTATTTATATTAAATTTATATTATCTAGTATAAAATAAAATTGTCCATGTTTGGAAGCTAGTGAAAACAAAACACGTTTATTCATTGAGGAGGAAGTCTGGAAACAAATGATTTGTGTTTCTATTAAGGAACGTACAATAAGGGTGAATGTGGAAAGTAATGGATTATGTAATAATATTATATACATTATAACAAAATATATTTATTCATGTATACTATCGTTAATACCATCCATGAGGGGTCATAAAGAAAAACTGTAAGTGTCACTTCATGGATGCTGTAATTCGTGAACATGCACTAACAAAAAATCATGTTTTTCATAGTGGATGGAAGAGACTAAAATATGGTTGTAAGATTATTATAATAATATATAAATATATTAATTATTCTCTCTTTAATATTATTTATTTGTTATATTTTATTTTTAAAATAAATAAAATTTATAGAAGATGTGATACCTTCGTTAAGACTTTGAACTGTGCCTTGATGAAGGCTATATATGTGGTAAAAATTGGATATTTTATGGTGAGATAGTGATTAGGTCAAGTAAATTACATCAATGAGGGGAAATAAAATCATGGGTTCCTGTTAATGTATAAATATGAGTGGAGTACTAAAATAGAATTACCAATCCTCCATTTATAATTTTAGACGGTGGACTTTTCCACAAAAAACAATTCTAAGAAGGGGTAAGAATAAAACTGAATGAATGTTTTGTTAGGGAAGGTTGGTAATACATAAAATTAATACATTAGACCCTTTTTTCTATAATTTTTAATTTTAATTTTAATTTTTAGTAATTCAAGCCACCATAGATTAGTCATTTAAATGCTTATAGCTCGTAATTAAATATTAATCATGTGAATTATAATATAAATGACATTTTATGATTCCCATTATTATAATATTTTGACATGATAGATCAAATTTTTTTATTCATTCAACTATATTCAATTTCTAAATAGTATAACATTATCTTTTCAATCGATATATATAATGTGTTGGAAAATTGTTTTTCAAAAACATTGGCATTTTAGTCATTAAGAATTATTAATATTATTTAATATTTAATAATTTTTAAATTATTGTTAATTAATTTTTATATATTTTTATACATCATATTATAGTTTTAAATTTAAATTTTTTAATATAATTTTAAATTGAAATAATTTTTAGAAAATAAATAAACGTTAAAAATAATTTTATTTCTAATATAACTAATATTTACATTTGATAAGATAATATTTCTGCATAAAAATAAATTGAACCATATTAGAAAATTTAAAACCATGTATTTTAAATTTAAAACACATTTAATTTTACTCACCTGATAAAAAATTTAATAATACTAATATTTTTAAAACAAATTTTGAGAAAATAAATTTTATCTTCTAAATTATCAAATATATGTTTTCAATTCTAACATGATATTTATATGCTTAAAATTTTACATATTAACACATATATAGTCATGAACCATTTTTCCTATGGTTTAGGTTATGATTATATCCTTTTTATTCTTTAAAATCCTTCAAATTTGTAGCAGTTGTATTCTTCATTATTCACCTAAAAATCTATTATTTTAGAAAAATCCCAAAAAGTCATACTAAGTAAATATAGCTATAATAAATCCTAAAATGATGTCATATTTTAAAATTGAACATCAAATATTGATAAAAATAATTTAAATATAAGATATCATTAAATAATTGTAATAATAATATATATGTTTCTACAGAATGACCCATATATTATTTTACCATTTTAAATCAATTTTATGATGTGGATACTTTTGGTGTTACATACTAATTTAATGGTTTAAATGGTAATATGAGTATTCATTTTTTATAGTGTTACGAACTAGATAATTAAAAAATGTGGTAATTAAATAATTTAATGTAATTTTTGAAATATTATTCCCGAGCATAAGGTCACATGTGCTGATTTATCCCAAGAAAAATGGTGCATGATAGGATTTATCCTATGGAAAAGGGGACATAAGAGGATTTATAACAACACAAATGGTAAATGGGAGAATTTTTTTTAATCCAATTTGGTAGATGAAAAGATTTTTTAAAATCCAAAATGATACATGAGAGGATTTATCACAAGCTTAAGGGGTACATGGGAGATTTTACCCCAATCCCAATGGTACACTGTATGATTATCTCGATCCCAATAAAGAAAACATGTGGTTAGTCATAGCATACTATGTAACAAATGTATTGTTTTGTAGTCTTGAATGATTGTTTCTATTCTTATGATTATGTCACACTCTTATATCATAATCTTATGGCTATGATTATACTCTCTGGATAATTTTAATGTATCCTGATTTTACAAAATTTTGTAATGGTATGTATTAAATCATTTAAGATAACACTCCCTTCTATCATGAAATTGTTAAAGATTTTACTATTTTATATTATTTATAAAAGGTAGTTTTTCTCAATCCTTTGTTTTCTTATATTCAAATGATCCCAACATTGACGGAATATTGATCATTTTTTCTTACTGAGCATTTGATCTCAACGATTTCTTATGTTTTTTATTCTCTATGTTAAAAATTACGGATAAATGATTTTATATTAAACTATTATATAGCTCATATCTAAGACACTAAACCATTATTTCCTTCTATTATATGCATATTTGTATGATGTATTTTCTAAATATTGTTAGTAATGAATTGTTTTTCATGTTTATAAATTTTTGATTTTGTTGGTACCAGAGCTCAGATTAGTTACTTATGATAATTAGTTTAGTAATTTTTTTAATTATATTAGATACATTTATTTAAACCCATTGGAATAAATCTGAGTATTTAATAGCACAAGAATTTTTTTTAATGTATTGATTCTAATGTTTTTTCATGAAATAAAATCCAAGTCCAATACTGGAATTTGGAGGAATATGGCACATGGAGGAACCTAGGTTTAATCACCCCAAAATGGATTGTTGATTATTGACATGGTTTTCACTCTAATACATGATTATTAGGTCCAATGCTATATATATATATATCTAGAAACTCCAATTTGGTATGATTTGGTTAATCGCATTTCCTTTACGAATCATTGTGAATGATTTATTTTATAGTTACTTGTTTGGGATTTGGATGAAAGATATTAGATAACAGAACATAATGTAACATTAGATAAACTAGGATTTATATAGGTTGAAGAAAAATAATTCCTAAATAACATGATGATAAGGGTTAAAGGTTTTATGATTGATTCTATTTTATGATATCTATTATGATTTTTAAAGTTTATTATTATTGGTTTTTCACTCAGGTCTATCATTTTTTAGTAATGGATGTACATATAAGGAACCATGGGTCTAATGGAAAAAGTAGATATTAACATAATGAACAAACCATTATAATTGAATCTATAGTGGTACACCTTATGCTAACCTAGCTATCATAAAATATGATTAACAATATACGTATAATTGAAATCATGAGTGCACCAATAATGAGAATACGCAAATACTAGAATCATTTTTTAATTCAGGATTTCAAATTTTGACTGTAATATTTTTTTGATTTTTTTTAAATGCTTGAATTTTATATGAAAAATATGGGTTTTGAAACATTTTAAATTTAATTATTTTTTAATTATACATTCATATCATATAATATTAAAACAACTCAATAAAAAAATTATTTGAAGAATAAAATTATTCATTTTAATATATTCATTGATATTATAAATAATATGTCTAAAATTTGTAGAAATAAATTCAAATGTTAGTTTAAAAAATACGGTTTTCAGAATTTTTTTCAATTTTTTCTTAGATTATGGATATTAAGTTTTAATTTCCTTCAAAATCCACCTAAATTTTTTATAATAAACCAATTTATGTAAGAAAATACAATTTGAATGATGATATTATATTATAAAAAACCTCAGTATAATAACACACTTTTCTAAAAAACATTTTTTACATGTTCTAGGAATTTATTTTAAAATAAACATTTCAAACCCATAAACATTTTATTTTGATAAATTACTTAAAAGTTTAAAATTATAAGGTTAAAATTATTAAAAATATCATTTCTTTCTATTTTTATTAATATTATATACTAATGTTGAAAATTAATTACAAAGGTAACAGTAAATTTGGGTAAATGTTAAATAGTAAAAAATCTTAAAAACACTATAGGTTGTCTCAAAATAATTCTATAAGGGTAATATAAACACAGAGACAATTATTATCCAATTATATCCATTTTTTGATCCAATTAACAATGAGTGGTAAAAATAAATTGTTTAAAGAGTAATAGTTACGTCTAAAACATCCCTTTCATTCAAATATAAAAGGGTAACATGTCCATAACTTCAATACTACCCTATCCTTAGAATTTATTTATATAAATAATTCAAAATACTCCTCCTATAATTATTTTCAATATATGAAATCTTATAGATACCACTTTATATCATAAGTAATTCTTTCTAAGGATAATTATAATGAAAATTCAACTCCCGAACAATAGAATTATCAACTAATTCTATTTTCAACTTATTTATCATCAATTTTATATACTCAAAATACAATAATATAGTTATATTAGTATTATTTATTTATGTATTTATTAATATATTATAGTTATTCTAATAATCTATTCTTCTATCCCATCTATTAAGGAAGTTGAAATCGACATTCATACATACGTGCAGACTATGACCTCCATGATTAAAATAATTCATCTTTAATTACTACCCAGCATTGATGGTTATAAAAATGATTCAATGAGTATATATGAATTTTAAGACGTTTTTAAGATTATTTAAATGTCACATTATCATTTTCAAAATATGTCCCCTTACTCTATAATCATTATAATATGTTACAATTTTTTGTCAATTTAACCGCATATGAAATCGATGTTACAAAATATCTATCATAAATGATAATTAAATTACATATAATTCTAATATAATTTAATAATGATATAATTTAATTAATTTAATTTTTTTGAAATGGTGTTGTTAATATTAAAAATATCTATCAATATTACACCTTTTGATCATGTAGACCCCACGAAATGTGTTCCACGCACTTCTATGCAAAATGTCCTCAATCAAGATCGAAAAGTTCATAGTGTGACTCAAAACTTTTTCATGTGTGCTAGTGATTGTAGCGAAGACAACTGACTGAAGGGGTAGGACTGTAGTCTAACACTAACCGTGAGCCAGTGGGTTGGGGCACAACCCCCATGGTATGGAGTAGTTGTTCTTCCTAAGTCTCTATTGACACTCTGTTCCATCAGATTGATAAAAAAGTGACAAAGGAAATTTTCTTAGAGACAGTATAAGAAAATACATAGATAAATTCATGTTTCTAAAAGGGTTGTACTTGAATTCTCCCAAGGTAGGTCAAAGCGGTAGAAGCACGTACACACCTATATGACGCTATGCTGGCACACAACCTACTTGAGCATAAAACCACCCTTTTATATGGTCATATTTTATCCTTTAAATAGACCCTTGGGGTCTTTATTTGTATAGAATAATTTTCTAAAATTTTGATTGCTACTATGGTCTCCTTAGATCTTTTCCATAGTTCATAGAAAACTCCAAGGTAGTTCTTTAACACCAACGGATAAGGAATTAAAGTTGGTTCATAGGACATAACCCCATTAAGTGTTTAAAATCCATAACACTTGCACGCCTCAAAGCACCATACAAACTTAATTCTAGAAGACTTATGCACCCTCCATTCCTTATACATGAGTTTGAGTTCCCCACTTTTGGGAATACCTATGAAGAATCTTGAAGGCTTGATCCAATTCTCTCCCATGATTATTCATCCTAGTTGTTCGTCACTTAAATTGATATCAAGTCTCCCAAGCATACTTGTGTGCCCATAAATGTGTTCCATACACTCACTTGAGTGCCCATTCATTGATGTTCACCATACCCTTTAGCTTACTAGAACCTTTTATGAATCCTCTTTAAAAACAATTCATGGAATATCTACTTCTCAATTGGCACCCTTTTCCTGGAAGGGGTCATTTTTAAACCTCTACCAAGACCTCCAAAATTACAAAATCTCTCAGAAAAGAACCCTAGTGTGTCTCATATTTGGATTTTTATCTCATTAGTTAGAGGTTTCCCAAACTTTCCCTATTGAGTATTAGGGTTCTCATAATGTCTATGGTTTTGTTTCTACATGTCCACGAGGGCTCTTCTCTAAGAAACAGTTTTGAGGAGTTCCTAGTCTCGGATTCCGTGGATAGGACCCAGTCCTCCCCTTCACAAATTTAACACCTAAAGCCTCCAGTCCCAAGTATAGAGGGTATGGTTCATGCTTGCATATCCTTTTGGACAAAAGAGAATTCTCCCTCCCCACCATGGGACAAGTTTTAGGGTATAAATCTAAGCATAATTCCCTGGCATTTTAAGTCAAACCAAATGACCTTAACTTTAATTTCACATATAAAAGATCATTTCTCCACACCCTCATCCACCATAGGCACAATCTCATCCATCATAGGCCCATCCTCTTCCACCAACGGAGGTGGAAAAGTGTGTTCCTTTGATAAATCTATCACATCCTCTTGTTTCTCACACCAAGCATGAATTTTGTGGGATTAGAGGTTTGGTATGATCGCAATATCCTTACAATCCACACTATTTAACTATGAGAACTCTAATTCCTACTCTAATAAAGTTATGTAGGATGTAAAATTATTGTTGGATCTCAAAAGAAACCCTTCTATGGGGGTTAGTCCCAATCAAAACCAAAATAAAAAATGAGAACTATGATTCCCACTATAACTGGGAAATGTAGGAAGCCTTATTAAGGCCCGAGATCCACATCATTTCATCCGTAAAATGAGAAATCATGCTACCCACAATGGGATTCCTTATAGGTGTAAGCCCCAATATTAATTCTCTTAATTTAGCTATCATTTTTATAAGTAAGACCCATGGTAAACCCCCAAATCTAGATGAACTAAAATATCCTCATGGAACTCGTCACTAGTATTACTGGGCATCCTCCTTAAGAGTAAGCCCCAAATTAATCTCCCATATCATCTTGATTCAAAATAATACCCATGATACCATTTTATTGAAAATACTATTTAGAAATAAGTCCCCACATAATCTTATCGAATGGCCATAGACCTCTAAGAGACTTACCAAACAACATGGTATTTGATTCCCATTCAAATAGGATATGTAGGAACCCTCTTTGAAGTCCAAACCCAACACCCCAAAATCAACCATATTATCTATGTGCCATATTAATAGTAGGGTTTAATCCAACTTGGAAATCCATATTATTTCCATGTACCATGGGCTACTTCGGTGTAAGTCCTACCCCAAACTTTGACTAGGCATCTTTTTCTTGGATGTCTTTTTCACATCAAATTAAACTATATAGTTATGTTCTTATCACATAACCTCAAATGGTATGGTGTGTCCCATTATCCATCTTCTAACTATGTGGGTTCTTATTCTTTTCAAGAGGATACGTAGGTTTCCCATATATGGGTACAATCTCAACATCAAAATAACTTACATATCCTTGAATGAAGATAAATTCCAGAGTGAGATTTATCTACCTAGATGACTATAAATTCCAGAGTTCCCCCAATGAGTTTCTTTAAAAAATCATCATCATCACAACAACGGCTAAAGAACCTATAAGTATTATATAATATGATAGTATTCATGGATAACCTCGAATACATATGGATATATCCATTGATGAAGAACCTAGAATACATATTTATAGTTCTGAATTCTACACATGCTAAATAGTTTATTGAAAAATTCTAGGGAAACCTACATTATTCTTGGTAAATTAATAAGGATTCATTAACATATCTTAAATCAATACAAGAGTCATGTAGTAGGCAATAATTCCCCTCAAGAGGGTGTGATGAGCTCGACCTCCCATCCACTGGACTAATGTGAGTTTATAAGTATCATAGGTCAATTAACCACATGAATTTCTACCATGGGAATGTAGGCCCCTATGAATACAGAACCATTCGATGTTTCCATTTACATAAATAAATCTGATAGAAACAATTTGGAAGTAGTGATTCATCACCAGAACAAACGTTCTTGGGGAAACAAAAAAATGGTGTACCTGAAATAAATCCTTAACCACGATGATAGTGTTACCCATTTATTAGGCCCCTATAAATTGATAAAAGAGTGATATACAAGGGAATAAATCATGCATGTGTTCATTTAAAAGATGCGACTTTTCCAGAGATCATTATTTTTATTTTTAATATATACAAACACATTATTTCCAAAAACCCCCATCATTCGAAATTGATTCCTCCAAGTTTTCACCAATGAATTCTCCAGATACTGCTCAAGATGGATCCTCATACACTTAGAAGACATCATCACCGACTCAGTTTCTTCAACGATGGGTCTCTAATGCTCTGGTCTGAGAGTACCATCAGCCCGATACTATCCTGACCATAGAGATTACCCATCATACCCTCCAAATCGAGAATAAACCCATGTCATCTGGTCAAAGATGCCCGGTGGTCGAGAATTATATTTTTCCAACCACCATCTTCCACCATTTTATCAGTTTATACCTAGAACGCAACATCCCATCCCTTTCTTATTCAATGAAGGTAAACCAAGAGTCCACCCATGGCCTCATCATGAAAACATATGGGTCCATCCTAAAGGTTATTTCCAACAATCATCGCCTCCAATCATCCATGGAAAAAACCCTCAATATGGTGAGGGTGATATTTTGAGCTCTCTGGCCTAGGTCCCTCAGAATCGGGCACGCAATATGAACCAACGGTAAAAATAGCCATCCAATTGGGAGTAGGTTCCTACCTTTTCCCACTCCTGAGAATTCCATTAAACTAGTTTGGTGTAAAACTGAGAACAGGCACATACACCCATCCACCTTAATTCTATCATCCAGCAGATTCGTCTGTCTGCATTCATGGAAGCCCACCAACCAAAAGTGGCAACAATTTGAAAGCAGGAACGTGCACCCGCCTTCACTCACCGTGCATGCCAACAGTCTCATTCGATAGTTCTTAAAAATTTATAATGAAAATGCTTGGTGGTAAACAACCAGCTGGAACATACACTTTCCAACATCAATTAATCCTACCAATAGTCTCATTTGTAAACACTTAGAGAAGTCAGTCAAAAATCATTGGCAACAAACCGAGGCCAGACTCTGCTTTCAGCCACCCATGCACGAGTACGTTTAGTATCTACTGAAAGGAAATTGTGGATAAGATCATGTATATACACCTAATTTAGATGAGTAATGGACTGATATTCCTATTCCGGCTGCTAAAGTCACCAAAAAATTGAAATAGTGAAAGGGTAGACACAAACTCCTACCCATATCTTGGAATCTTTCTAGAATACCATAACAACCACTTCAGAAGTAACAAAGGGACAGACACATAATTTTCTCTGCATATTATAGATGACTCCTCAACATGATATACCATAGCAGATACACAACTCTATTCTAGTCTAGGGTGGTTATGGGTCATACTCCCTGATATCATATGAATAACTAGGTCTAGAAGATACACTCATTCTAATTGGTGATAATCAGTGTGTTCTGATAGCCACTCCAATGAAATCACATACACCTACTCATAAAAATCACTTTTCCCCCCAATTGGCCCCAATTATTCATAAGAGAGCATATAAGAAGAAGCCTCACTAAGTTCCATTGTAGAATTCAGAGTTGTATTATGATATGTATCTTCTTAATGCTAGATTTATTTAATAACTTAGACATTTATCTATTTCATCTCTAGATTCTACTCACCTAATACTAAATTATTCGAGTATTAGTAGTAATTTTATTGTTCCTTATCAGACACTTCATCATGAAGGATGGATTCATGACAACTTGGTCAATCTTGAAACCCTATCCCAAGATGAGTTCCATGAAAACCCTCCATGTGTCCATAAGACCAATGAGTAAGTGGATTTATCCTTTGTAGTAATCCACCTTGGTGGTACTCCCCATGATAGTATTCTCTATGTATGTTCTCTCTATGGTAGTGTTTTTCATTGTTCATAATATTCTCCTACTGAAAATGTAGTGATTAGAAAGACCTCTTATCTTGAGGCACTTGTAACGATAAGGCCAGTCATGTCTAATTTTTTATTACTATTACAATAAATACATTATCAGCCATAAGATATCCCAAGGTGACAGTTATTCTCTAAACCTCCATTAGCTCATTTTCATTCTAATATAGCAATGAAAACACTAACTAATCCCATTTTTTGTTATAAATCAATCAAGAAGCATTCACAATGGTTGGACCAAGTTGAGAAAATTCTAGAAAAATATGAAGGGGATATTTTTAATAAGATAAAACAACTTGCTAAGGGTGAAGTACCAGTCATGTTTTAGCCTTTTCTATTCTCCCAATAAGACATTCTAGAGTTGTTGAAAGAATATTGTATTCATGATATCCTCCCCAACATATGTAAGACTCTTTAGAATCTATGATATGATGTATTACCATATGATGGATATAAAATCCAAGTCAATGTAATAGAAGGGTTGTAGAACCAAATTGACTTGTCATCTCTCTATGTTTCCTAACATGAAATGATCGAGAAGAAACTAGAGGTCATGCAATATGAATGACTAAATTCATTATTGATGTTGCAAAAAATGATCATGGAAACCCTATCTGGTGTTCATATAATAGGATTTGGTTTCCATAGAGAACTTCATTTTAATACGCCTCAAAATTTGCAATGCCCATCCAAAGAGGTCTAATGTAATTTTTTTCCCTAGTCCCGCTACAAAAAATAAATTCTATTCATGACCAAATAGATTCTTAGAAATAATATACCTCAATAATTTTTAACCAAAGTCATCCCCAAAGTTAAATATCTATTTAGATGCTTCTATATCAACCATTTGAAAAGATAGAGTAGGCATCCCACTTAGAGGAAGTCATCCATATGATCTCACCAATGTCTGAAATAGGACAACATTTTTTTGAAATAGGCCATTTATGTGGGGTTTAGATAATGCACAAATTTAACGTTCAGACCGAAATTCATAAAATTAGAAGATAAGTTGTGCTGATATCAACCAGAGAAATTCAAAAACCACCCCATCCAGTAGAGATGGGGGATTTTTTAAACCAACCATTGGATTCCACAAACAAAGACTAAAGGGTTGAGGGGGAAGAACATGAATATCCACAGCCTATATGGCTGGTGAATTTTTCACATCCAAATGCCCCTCATTAACATAAGTTATTTTTTTCCCAATTATGGAAGATTACACAAAGGGAATTCCTAAATGAACTATCAAGAGATTACCTTCAGATTACCTTTTGTCAAATAGTTCATGGGGAACCAAGAAATATGTGCACAATATCTTTTGGATGACAAAGAAGAAAGATATCTCACAAATATTATGATAGAATGTCATAAATTCATTATGTGTTAATGAATATCATTAATATCATCATGTAAATCCTCCCAAAATGAGATTGGTCTAGGGGAGTCAGAGGATAAAATTCTTATTCATAATGCGGTACAAATTGAATCAAATGAAGGAGGTGTGTGTACCCAAAATCAGAGGCTTACCCAAAATCAAGGTATTACCTTCAATAATAAACTTCCACATATTTGAAAGGAACTTAATAAGTGGAAAGGTAAAGGTAAGATCATTTATAACTTTTCCTCCTGACAAGGTAAATCCTTTTTACTTGAAGAAATATTTTCCCAGTAAAAGGATGATATGATGGATTTGAGAAGACTCAATGCAGAGTTACTTCGAAGAAACATTCCTGCAAGACATGCTATTCAAGAAGATCCTCAACTTGCACTTACTGTGGGTGATCCTCAGAAAAGAGGTTTTTTTTCATGTACTGATGTGAAAAATTAATTACCTCATTGGCTATACAACTAGAACAGGGTTAAGTGCATCCTTATAGGCAGCAGTGCCACTGTCAGTGGTCTTGCTAGTCATCTTACTAGTTCAGGCTCCTACTTCTTCACCTATTCAGTTCCATGTTCAGTCTGATGTTTCTCAAATGATTATGAATACGATTGATTCATTAACAACACTATTGAAGCTATGGAAGGGCAGTGTGCACTGATACAATAAAGAAAGTCTTACCCCAAATGTGTTGATTTGATTCCCCCCCCCCCAACATTATTAACACCACATTTCCTATATTTAACAATTTGGGAGATCTATATAAGAACATGAATCATTTCGTTTCTCATTGTGATCCCATAATAGGGGCCCCTCAACAACAAGAAGTTGTAATACTCAAATGTTTTGTAAAATAACTATAGGTACTGTCCTTTATCTAGTATACAAGTTTGCAGTCTCAATTGATTACTGGATGGGAAGACCACCATTATAAATTCTTTTTCCAATTCATGTCAATGCTATAGAAGAAAAATAATTTATCTTACTAACTAAAATCAAAGGAATAATGAAAGTGTTTCATATTTCATTTCTCAATGGAATGTAATAACATGTTTTTTAAACCGATCAATCCCCCGAAAAGAGTTTCTTACATTCTAGTAAATACATACGAGGGTTTCAAGACATTGCTTCGATCTCCCAAGAAGTGGATAATTCCATCAAAGAAACCAAATATAAATCTCATGTAATACCATCAGCTATTGGAAAGAGAAAAATAAATGAAGAGTATGCTATAATTACACTCAAGTAATTACATATACCTACTTTTACTTCAAATATATCATCATACTCGAGAGATCCACCTCCCAATAATAAGTATCATTGAAAAACTTTTCATGATGATCAAAAATATGAAAGAGATTCTTTGAGGAGTTTAAAAACAAGGCTAATTCATTTCAAAATGACCAAGTCCCCAGCTACTTCATCTCATCTTTGGAAAACAACATATTCTATTTTCTAAGGCCATAGAAACCTAATAAATAATGATATAAAGATATCCTAATTATTTACCATTACATAAAATGGTTTGGAACCGCATCCATGAGTTTTATGTTTTTAAAACCCCCCTACAAAAGATAGTGGACTCTAAAAAGGTATAGCTAAAAAATTTACCATCCCAGGTGTAATGTATTACTACTATCGATTCAGAGGAATCAAGTGGTTGTAAGGCAGTCAAAATAAAGAATATGAAGAAGTATGTTGACTGGATGGTCAGATGAAAAATCAATCAAACTCATTCCATTCTACGAACACAATTGAAATAGTTGATTGTGCATCTTAAAAGGTTCTGGGGCACACAGCGGAAGCCAGTGGGTTGGGGATTTTAAAATTTTCATTAGCGGATCAACGGTAATTTTCAAAATTAATGATCCAAGCCCCAAAGAGGTATAAGGATCTAGCGTAAATTTTTAAGAGCCCAAAACATAAATTGAATACATACTATTCCAAATTAAAAGGCGTAGTCGACTGCAACTTGTTAACTGTGATCACTTATTGAATAATACATAGAAAGATCCCTCTAGATTGACCACACTCCCTTCAAAAACCAATGGAACTTTGATCGTCGAACTCCATGTGCTATCGCGGAGACCCGACGAAGCTTTCAATATCCCGACGATCACTGCATCAATGTACATTTGATGCATGAGGAAGATCTTTATTTGAACTCTTGAATCAACACCTTCTCTCTCTAGTAAGTGGGGGGCAGAGAGTGGATCTCAATTTTCATTCCATGAATGATTTATAATGGAATGGACACACAATTGAGAAGGACACCTTCTCTATTTATAGTGGTGTTGATAAATACCTCGTACGATTCCCTGGACCCTATTTATTTCAACATCCACTAAATAAATATTTTTGACGAACTAAACTAAATTAATATTAGTTATTACATTATCACATACTTGTAATATATATATAATATTTTATGTAATAAACCCGAGCTATTTAACTCAACTCGCTGACCCGCTTAATACTAAACGAACCTCGAATATTAAAATAATATTTTTTTCAATTAATATTATCTCATATTTACTAAAGTTGTAAATACATTAAATAAATTCAATAACGATTATTTATAACTTGACTATTAATGAATTTATTTAATTATTTTGGTGATCGATACATTGTACAACACTCAGACCCCATGGTGGGGCCCACCATGTCCATATACCTATTCAACTGAATAGGGGGGATTCTTGAATAGTCTATTGTGTTTGACCCTCTATGCCCTTATCTCGATAGTAGTGAATAAATCCACAGACCAATATTAAATTCCAGCAGCCCATCGTGGCCCCTAAAGAGAAAACGATAGTCACAGAATTGAATACCATCCTGCGAACACTGACTGTGTACTATAATCTCTTGGATGTTAAATACTTCATAAATCAGGACGCAAACTTTTGTCATTTTCCTTTTCTTGTTTTATTATTTTTTTATTTATCCAAATGGACTTTCCTTTCTACTTCATTGGCCAAAGTCTTATAAAGTCATCACCATCCTGATCAACCAGGCCTGAGATATATAACTTTATACATAAGGAAGCGACAAATCCTTTCTTGAAAATTTAGCCAATTTCATACCACCAACGACTCACCCAACACAATCTACCTCGCCAAAATTTCAATACCATGTTTTTTTCCTTTCATCAATGTACGCAATCAAATGATACACATAGGTAATGGTCTTAAGTCAAAAGGCCAATACACATGTCCATAGATAGAAATGACAAATGACACCCAAAACATGTGGTGTTCCTATTGGTGGGTATGTCCTCGTGATCTCACTACTAGAGATCACCAAGTGTGAACTTCATGAAAAGATGCCTCAATTCTTATAATTCCCCAGCACTTGATATTCATACATCTAATTTTTCAAATCTATAAAATGTATCTAGACTTTAGTACATATATTTAAGATTAACATCAGGGTATCTTGAGGTTCTCTTTATAGCATGGGTTCTACTATAACCTTTTGATACGTTAATTAATCTTTGGGAATTAAAATTATAATAGTGGATGTAGAAAAATCTAACCTATAATGGTAACATGACATCTTGCATAACTAATTATACAAGTTATATGGTAATCAAAAGTATTGAATAGTTGGGTCAAGGGCACCCACTGTTTCAGCACTCCCACTTTCACTAGATCCAACTTTCTAACCAAACTTGTTAGCTACTCACAGGATAAAGATCATACTTCTGTTGAGTAATGGATTTAATTATTGGGAATTCCACATTTTTACCATGTGGAAAATCTATTGTAGTTACCTCATCTTCTTGAGTAAAACTTCTCAAGATAATTTATCCACGAGTGTGTCACTTTTTTTCATTTTCATAACCTGAAAACTTTTCTAATAATAATATCATTATTTACATTACGATAATACTTTTCTCACTAGGTTTGATTCCATAAATTGGAAAAAATCATTGTATTTAACTACTTCTTAGATTCCTTAGAAGCTTCAACACACTTGATATTTTTAGATATGGCTACCACTAGCTTTAATGAGTATGACTCTCTCATCACCACAGCCTAACTACGATACTAGATCAAATTGATCTAAGGACTACGAGTTTATACCCATAGAATCTAGTATACCTTTTCTTCTACATAACAGTTACATATCATTTGTACTCGTTGAATTATAAGATGATAGTTCTGACTACATCACTTGTAGTTCTCTTGATTTAATTGATATCTTCCTACTATAATGTATATCCTGGTAGTGTCAATTCTTGTACATATCAGGGAATATGTGATTGATCCATCGTTGAAGTGTATGGAACTCAAATAAAAACTTTAATCTCTTCCCATGTACCAAACATGTCAACCTTGAGAGATTATGTCATGTTACATTGACAAGAATTTTGAACATGAATTATTTCAACTTGTATTTTTCAATACAATGTCACTTTATGTATGATTGACTAGGTCCCAGAAACCATTACATCTATTTAAATAGATCCATTTCCATAGAATTTTGGTTTCTAATTTAATTAAATCACTGGATAATTGCTTTGAACCTTGTCTTATCTAACTATAAGACCAAGATTTGTTTTCCATATCTTTTCGAACATATTTCACATGGAAAACTTTGGCGCTCCCACTAACATTTGTTAGAAAAAAAGGCAGAGATTCATTTATAATGAATGTTCTAAGATCTTTTTTCTTACTGTAATCCAAAACTAGATTTCAGTTACATGAAACCTTCATTGGCATCATATGATATCATTATCTTTTTCTGGTTGCATCATATAGACACCTTCAACAAAAGCTGGTTTTGAAATCCAATGGACAATATAATGATCTTAGAAGTTGGATATGACAAGTAAAATTCTAATGGATTTAAGCGTATTGACTTGGTATAACCAATCTATCCTTATTGGTACCAAGCTTGTACTATCCATGTATTATCTCATTTGAATACCCACCGCAATATTCAATTTTAAACCCCGTTTCTAATTTGATATATGGAATCTACTATTGAATTTTAGTTGATATTGTCAATATTAGAAAATTTTCATGTACTACATACTTGTAGGATTCATTATTATTAATGAATAATTTATCACCAGGCATGGTGAATATAAAACCATCACAATCATTTCATTCTTTCTACATAGTATGTGTCTCTAGAACATTCCTATTCAACATGTACTTGTGGAACTTGTTCCCATGACAACCATTTGTGAATCTTGGGAATTGAATAAACCCAATTCAATCATGCTCCCACTATCTATAATATAGATGTTCACCCTTATATTTAAATTTAGTATAATAGTTGATGACATCTCTTCTATCTTAGGGATTTACGTAATATCCTACGAAACATTTAAGATATTTACTTAGATGCAACATGTGTTTTGCTTGATGCATGTTTGTTTGGTTTTCTTTAACAAAAATTTTTCATTCTAACACATGACCAAATGTATTTTCATCATGATATGACTCATATGATATCCATTTTTCATTTTAGATTGAATATTGGTTATAGGTTTATACCGTTATTTGAAATGCACATCTTGAAATATAATGGATGTTTCTGCAGGTTGTAACATTGATACAACTTACATCACAACTTTGATGTGTAACATATGAATTTAAAAAAATTTCTCCATTATACATTTTGTTGATCAATGTTAACATGTAATACTTTATCATCGATCCTCCTTATGAACATCAATATGGTAATGTAGATAAGGTAACATGCGTTTAGGAATTACTCCACACTACATTATCTTGATCGATGATTGCATAGTCAATATATTCTTTGGCATGTCAATCCAAAGAAACTCATATCTTCTAACCCTACATATACTTCACTATTACATTCCTTAATAACTTAAAGGAATCTTATGATGTATCTTTACCTCTATCTTTCCATTGGATAGTTCACACTCTCTTGTTGAACTAACGTTAGATGCTTTGTGGCATACCTTTATTTCTAAAGATTTCTTTGTCTAAACTAAGGATGTCAATAATACAAAAAGATTTTTATTTGTTCCAAGACTACATTCCATAGTTGGTATATTCTTGATTCCTACTTTTAGTTTGACTTGACAAAGAATATTCTTTCCACAACTGGATAGGTCTTACATTTTAGATTCACCGTGTATTGCATTTGATTCAAGTAGTCAGAACTATTTTTTGAGTATGTTACCACTAAAAAAATTCATTTAAAAACATGGAATTATGTATTCTTATTACCAAATTTTCTAATGAGATAAATTTTTTTGATATACTCATAAACATGTTCAATTCGAATCAATCACATGGCAATTAAAAGTTGTGTGTTTCTCACCACTAACTTAGGAATCACCCTTTCTCAACTATTTGGAAAAGATACTTTACTTCTTATAATGTTCCTATTATTACTTGGTTTCTGTATTTAAATACACATATGTTTATTGGAATCTTGTATTGAATACCCAAGATGTATGTTAGAAACATTAATTTTATTTGATGAATATAAACTAAATGAGAAGCGGATACTTGCTTGTTGTATTTCTGTTCATTTTGTTTTTAAACATCCGAATATTTATTTCATTATATGACGCAAATAAACTTATGTTAAATAACTAACCTATATCATTGAAGTACATGATGAAGGGGCATTCGACGTAAATTTTCATAGGCCTTTTCCCCATGTCTTTCAATATATTCTCTATAAGAACAAATGGTTGTTCTACCTTTAATATTCTTATCACTTGGATAATTTTACAATAAAGGTAATGAAGTGCTTACTCTATACCATTTATTTGTACCCTTAAACAAAACTAAGGTAACAGGGTGTAAAAGATATAAGAATGGGATGGCATGAAATTTTGTGAACTGTCTTTCACTTTACACAAACCAAGTGCAATCATCGCATTCATATCTTGCTTCTCTTTCTCCTCCCAGATTTATAGGAGTTGAGAATACATGTAACATCATCCATGTCATGATGTAGCGACCAAAAATAACATCATGAGTTAATGATAGCATTAAGAAATAACTACCATATGCTTAATACATGAGTCTCTTTAAAGAAAATTTTCACCCTCGCTTCCTGAGGTGGCTTAACAGGTTGGGACACACACACCTTGAATATCTGATATAGTAATATTGTGTGCAAGTGCCTATACTAAAATTTGAAATTCCATGCTTGTTTGGACATTAACGTTTTCCAATATTTATCATAGTTTTTATTATGGTATTACCAATCTCTAAAAATGAAACATTTTCATATTAGTGTCTGTGTTGATTACCAAATGTGACATTATCGATTAATTTTATCATTAAATTTCTCCCACTAATTTTTTAAATTCTAAAACCCCTCTGTACTAGAATTGGAATACTCTTGAGTATTCTAGTTGTAAAGATATTTGAACATCCCATATAGTCTATAATCTATGGCCACGCTACTACTCAGAGGGTCCAAGGTAGGCTTTTGCCTGGCCAACCACATTAACTCGTAGTTCCATGATCTATTGAGTGAAGCCCCAACTTCAAAAATAATTTCTGGATTTACTCAATGCATGCCTCCAAAATTACAACAGGCTAGATATGGATAATTGGTTGATATAATTTTAGTTCAGTCCACCCACCATCTTACTAAGAACTCCCCTGTAGTAAGAGGGACCCACAACTATGGCCTGACCGGCACCCCAGACAACCATTTTTTTTCAAAATTGAATGACGGAAGGTCATGATAACTTAAAATTACATTGAGGGTTTTGTGTTTTTCACTCAATGAATGTAATCCATTTCTATTAAACATGTTCATCTATATTGTCATGCTCACAACTGAACATTAATAAAGAAACATACACCGCTTCTTTATGAATTTTTTTATCTTTTGTTTTATGTATTTTCCCGTTGTTCTAAAATGCATAAAATAATATATAAACACATAAAGAAAAACTACTACCTGACTGGTCTTGATCATCTAATTGACCTAAGGCTATCATACCTGATTTGAAGCATGACTCTTGATGTAGCATTCCCCCATCTTTTTTGTTCACATCACTTCTAGAACATCACCTTGTCTTGGAGGGGTCCACATCACGTCTTGGAGTACCGCCTCATTTTGGAGGGATCCACATCACATCTTGAATCATCTTCATTCGAAGTACAAAATTACTCTCAAGTAGGCGAGGGGTACTCGGGTATAAATGTACATCATGTAAATATTGGACGCATAGGACCATATAAATTTTAATCGAAAAATAAAGACGATTCGCAGACCATCTATTTAATTAATTACAATTATCACACAAAATAAAAATAATTAATTAAATAAAAGAAATATACATGGGTTTATCCTCAAGACCAATAGACGGGTAAAATCAATGCATGCTAAAATTAAAATGTATTAATTAGGTATAATGGTTATCTAAATTAAATTAAACGAATTAATAAATTCAAATAATTTAATTAGTTATTTATTTCTAATTAATCTAACTTTAATGCCAAAATTAAATTAATGAATTAAATAATTAATTTCATTTCATTACAAAAATAATTTAATTTATATCCTGAGTATTAATAAAATTATCCAAAGTTAATATTAATTAATTTAATTTAGATACTAAAATTAAATTAAATATTTTAATTATATTTGATTAATTTAAATATGTTGGTCCCTAAAACACCTTCTGTATGGCTAGTGCGGGTCGGTCCAAACCCGCACAGGACCGAACTGGGTTAGACGGATTCATCCAAACCCATTCCGGGTTGGGAAGATTAGCCCAGATCATTTTGAGGCCAACTTTTGAAATGCAGATAAACATTCAGGAAAAAACAGTTACCTCTTGGGTGTAAACAGAATCTGGTGGAGCTGCGGTTCTGTATGGGTCTCTCCGGGGCATCCCAACAGACACGCCACTGCAGAGTAGCTGGTCGCAAGGAGTAGGATGACACCCCTGTTAGCATGGGAGGAAACCAAAAGGGCTAGGGAGGCGTGATGAAGTTGGCCCATAGTGGCAAGACAAGTCTGTAAGGGCGTGATGTGAGGTCGAGAGTGGTCAAAAATTCAACAGGCTCAAAGGGAAAATTCACTTTGGGAGAGGCAGGACGACAGTGCCCTACTATGCCGAGAAGGAGTCAAGTCACCGGAGAGATGGGCACTTGGAGGTCGGGTGACAACTAGAAGAGGGAGTAGGTGGCGCCTACTGGGTGCACCAGTGCTGTGGGTCATGGCTCCATCGGTAAGAGCAAGCTGGCAATCCGGAATCAGGAGGTACAAGGCGACCTGGGTCTGGTGTGGCTCGGTAGCATGGTGGTTGGCGTTGGGTATGGAAAATGGATCTCAGTGGGATGAGGAGTCTATTATCAGATGAGCACCGAGAAGAGTTTCCAATCACGGGCTAAGAGGTAGTAGATGGCATTTGTGGCCTTAGTGGGACGGCAGAGGGTGGCACGAGCGGCCTGGGCAGCGAGGCATGCTGCGCCGCGCCTCGTGTGATGTCCCGAAGAAGAAGGGGGTCTGCAATGACCCCTTGAAAAAAAAAATTAATCATTCTTCTTTCAACCCCCCTTGGGATTTTACTTTTTTTTTGAAAACATTAAGTCATATTTTTGAAGTCTCTTCCACCTCGTTTAAAAAAAATCCACAACTTTTTTAATAAAAACTAGTTATGACTTGTTTTGAAGTCAATTCTTCAAAAAAAATTCCAAAGGTTACATCTCCTTTTGATATAACAATAATAAATTATTATAATTATAATATTTTTATTATTATATTATCATTATAAAAAATATTATTATAAAAGTAAAATCATTATGGAAATTACTAAATTGTAAAATTTACTATTTGAATATAATTTTAATAATATTTGATGAACCGGTCTAAGATTGGTTGGTTCAACAGATTTAATAAAAATTAACACCGATGATCAAAATAGAAATTTCGATCCTATCCGAAAAAAATAAAATGTCCATAACTTGGCCGTTCGAGATCAGATCGATGCGTAGTTTGAACCGATGAGATTTTTTTGAACTCTCTACTTAATTTCAGTGAAATTTTAATTTTCTAGGCTTAGAAAATATATGTGATCCCTCTGATACCACTGAAAGGCTTCAGGGCCCATAGTAGAAGTTGGTGGGTAAGGGATTTTAAACATTTCATCAGTGGATCGACGGTACTTATTAACGTCGATGATCCAGGCCCCAGAGAGGTATGAAGATATCATGTAAATTATTAAGATCACAACACATAAACTAAATAAATTCCATTCCAAATCCGATGGTGTTCTTGAATGCAACTTTTTACTGGAATTCATTACTTGAATAATCCATAGCAGGATCCCACTCGATCATCCACACGTGCTTCAGAAACTGTTAGGACATCGATTGTTGAACTCTAGGTGCTAGTGCAGTGATCTGATTGTGATTTGGATGTCTCAATGATCACCTCATTGAGATACCTTCAATGCTTGAGGAGTATCTTCATCTGAACTCTTGGATCAACAACTTATCTCTCTATGAAGTGGGAGGAGAGAGAGAATCCTGATTTTCATTCCATGAATGAATGACAAGTGGGATTTCCACACAATATAGAGTGATAACTCCACTATTTATAGTCGTGTTTGTAAATACCCGATAGGGTTCCTCAAACCATGTTTATTTCAATGTCCACTAAATAATTATTTTTGACAAACTAAACTACGTCAATAATATTTATTACTTTATCACATACTTGTAATATATATAAAATATATTATGTGATAAAACCCGATCCATTTAACTCGACTCATTTTCCTACTTAATATTAAAAAAACATGAATATTAAAATAATATTCATTCAGTTAATATTATCTCGTATTTACTAGACTTGTAAATACTTTAAATAAATTCAATCCCAGATATTCAAAACAGGAATATTAATGAATTTATTTAATTCTTTTGGTGATTGATACATTGGACAAGATTCGGACCCCATGGCAGGGCCCACCATGTCTATATACCTTTTAAACTGAATAGGGAGGATTCATGAATATGCTATTGTGTGTGACACTCTAGGCCCTTATATCGATAGAAGTGAATAAATTCACAGACTAAGAGTAGAGTCTAGCAACCCATCATGGCCCTTAAAGATATAAGGATATTCATAGCAATAAATACCATCCTAAGAACACATAATGTGAACTATAATCTCTTTGTCGTTAAATACCTCATAAAGAAGGATGTACACTTATGTCATTGTCATTTTCTTGTTTTATTATTTTTTGATCTATTAGGATGAATTTTTTTTTATACTGATAAGTCCAAATAATTATGAAGGAAACACCAACTTGATCAACCAGGCATGATATATACAACTTCTTAAACTTGGAAGCAAAAAAATCCTTTATTGAGAATTGAGCCAATAACATACCACTAACAACGCACCTAACACGAGCTACCTCTCCACTATTTCAATACCGTGGGTTTTTATTTGCATCAAAGTACACAATCAGATGATAAACATTGGTAATGGTATCAAGTCTAGAGACCAATACACATGTCTGTAGATAGGAATTTCAAATGACACTGAAAACATGGGGAGTTCTTATTTGTGGGTTTGTCCTCATGATCTCACTAATAGATGTCACCAAGTGTGAATTTCAAGAAAAGGTGTCTCAATGCTTATGAGACCCTATCACCAGATAGTCAAACATCTACTATGTCCAGTCAGTAAGATGTATCTTTACATTAGAACATATATTTAAGATTAATGTAATAGTATCTTGAGGTTCTCATTATAGCCTGGTATCTTCAATAACCTTTCGATACGACAATAAATCTTTGGAAATTACCATTATAATAATTGCTGCAAAAAAATTACACTATAATGGTAAGTTGAAATCATGCATAACTAATTGTACACTTGATATAGTAATCAAAATTACTTCATAGTTGGATCTAGGGCACCAACTATTTCAACAATTGCCACTACACCCAATTCATCTAAGCCATCTTATTCAAAATATCAGTCCTCCAAAATCCAATCCTCAAGGAATTGAAATGGTCAAATGTTTAAAGAGCAGTCAAAAGAAGGGGATTTCTTGTTAAGTACAAAGTTATCATTGAAATTGGAATAATTCATGCCATCTCTCTCAAAAGTATATGCCTTACCCAACCAAATGGAACAACAAGAATAGACCTATCATGAATAATCTTCATCAGATTAGCTATTGATCTTCACTTTCATTAACATTATTCATGTAATGGATAGGTATGAAAATGATGATTCAGATTATGAACCTGAATTCTCTATACTTGATTGGGGAATATGGGGAAGATGTCATCAAGTTTAAGGATACAATGGAATACATGGCAATTCTAGAAGACACTATTTTAATTAAAACCCTACTCAAACAATTTATACAGCAAAAACCTATGGTATAGGCCTTCAACGGGCTTAGTAAGAAAAATGGAATTCTCCCACACATGACAGGGTTTTTCCTGACATGATCATCTTGGAACACTGATTAGAGGCTATACCACCACATTTTTGGTATATGTGCAGACCTAGCCAGCATAATCAACCAAGTAAAGATGTATTTCTATCTTTGATCGTGAAAAATGGTCCATTTACAACAGGACCATCAACTTCCATGGTACCTTAAAAACAACATCTCCATGCTGGAAAACAAAGACCTTTGGGCCAAAAGTATGAAATTTTGAAGAAACTATCCCATGTACCAACCATGTTATCATTACTAGATTGTCTAAATCTATCAGAAAATAATCTAGAAGCACTTATTGAGAATTTATCAAGTCCTCATGAGTTTTAAACCAATGCTGATACTACTGAGGTCTATCGTATAGAGAATGATCCTACAGAATTCCATGCAATTATATCTTTCACAAACCAAGATCAAAATGATGTTGTTTATGGACACTTCAGTCCCATGAATTTATCCGTCATGGTTAATGATACCCAAATACGATGGGCCTTCATTGATAATGGATTAGGATTCAACTGCATTCCCATCAGTACACTTATTCAGTTAGGTCTCACTGAATTTGACTTATCCCCCTCAAATCTAATGTTGTATGGTTATGACAAGAATGAAAAACATATTATATAAGAGATTACACTTAGAAATCAGTTTGTAGATCTTTTATGTAGTTCAGATTTCATGGTTGTCTGGAAAGACATAGATTTTAACATTCTAATTGGAAGGCCTTGGCTACATCGACATGTAGAAATTCCTTCTTCATACCAATAATGAATCAATTATTTCATCAATGGTAAAATTGGGACCTTTTTCAATGACAAAGTCACTTTTAAAACTTATGAATGTCAGAATATTGTGGAAGATTTCTATCATAGAAAGGGAACATAATCTGTGGAAAAGAATATAAAAATAATCAATGCTCTGAATGGCATGGAAAATATCCTAGCTAACACATTAAAGAATCTTAGTATAGTTTATGTTCTACCTATCAATCAAATTGAATGGGTAGACACAAATCCAAGCAGTCGTTTAGTGGCATCCATAATGTCAGTTGTAGAAATTGATCCTGAAAGCACATCATAAATTATTGATTTACCAAAAAATGATGAAATTCTAAATGGAGATGTATTCATTCTATCTAACAAACATCATCATGTCTATTATTCATCAGCCAGGGTAGAGGAATTTTTTTTATTAATGAATAAAGACATAGATGCTGATTTCCAGCCCATCATTTTCCCTTCAATTCTCCATGAAGACCCTTCATCATCTGTAGAGTAAAAAATGGATGCATTTTCTTCTGGATGTCCAAATACCAACTCCACTCCTAGCTTTGAAATTCCTAATTCCTATCCTACCCTTCATGAAGAGATAGAAAAATAAACATGTTAGTAATATTAAAGAGACTATATCATAAGGTATTCCCCTCCAGCATTTGAGGAAGGCTTCTCCACCACTGTAGATGAGCTTAGAGAAATATATTTGGGTATAGAGGAAGATCTATGTCCCACTGTAATTAGTGTGTCCATGAATTCCGAGGAGAATGGGGTGTATATTTCATTTCTAAAGCATCACTGGGATGTGCTTCCATGGAACTATACAGAAATTCAAAGCTATGACCCCTACATGACCACACATCATTTGGGTATACTATAAGAGCATCATAGATTTATGTTGGTAATAAGAATAACACACCCAACTCATGCTTTAAAAATTGAGGTTGATGTGGAAAAGCTTATCAAATATTAATTTATCATTGAGGTAAAATATCCAAAATGGCTAGACAATATTTTCTTATTTAAAATGAAGAGTGGGAAAATCTATTTTTTCAATTATTTTAGAGATTACAACCAGCATTGTCCCAAATATGAATTACTGGTTCCAATCACAGAATATTTTATTGATGCAACCACTAGCTACGAAGCTCTATTATTCATGGATGGCTACTCTGGGTATATCCAAATCTGAATGGCCCTAGAAGATGAAGAATATACAACCTTCATAACCCCTCAATGGGTATTTTCTTATCAGTTAGTCTCATTTTTCTTGAATATTGTGGCTTCAACATATCAACATGAAATCTACTAAATTTTCAAACACTTCTTTCAAAATTCATTGAATGTTATGTGGATGATCTAGTGGTTAAGTACAAACAACATTCTGATCACATGCCTGATCTAGAGACCATATTTAGAAAGATTCAACAACATAATTTGAAGATCAGTCCCTTGAAATATTCTTTCAGGTTATCCATAGAAACATTCCTCTGTTTTATTATACGCTATCACAGAATCTAAGTAGATCCCAAGTAAACTAAGGGTATACTTGTTATATCACCTCTTAAAAATTTAAATTATAAGAGAGGACTTTAAGGACACATTTCATATATCTAGAACTTCATATCCAATTAATTAGGAATGTGTTTTCCTTCACCAATTTCATGAAGAATGGGTCACATATTAACGGACCAGTGATATCCATGAAGAATTTGATACCATCAATAAATACATCTTTATCCCACCGATATCGAAGCACATGTTGAAGGAAATCCACCCATTCCTTGTGTGACAACCTTAGGGTGACCATTCGGCACCTTTCTTGCACAAAAGAATGATGTTGAGAATGAAAACAGCCTTTACTACCATAGTAGAACAATGATCAAAACAGAGGCTCAATATTCATATATTGAGAAAAGATACCTATCATTAATTTTTTCAGTTCAATAATTGAGATACTATCTATAGCATTATGAGTTCCACATGGTATCTCGTAATAACCTGCTCAAAATTATCCTCAGTCGTCCTATGATTTCATGAAGTCTGGCATAGTGGGAGGTCATTTTTCAATAGTTTGATATACAGTTTGTGACTTAAAAGTATTAAAATACCACCATTTAGCATACTTCTTTACTGATCACCCATCTATGGAAGATAAATCATTGAACATTGAATTTATTAATGAAGGAATATTTTATATTCATGAATGTCCTTGAATATGGGAAATGTACTTTGATGGTTCTCTCATAAGTCCAATGGGGGAGAGTATGGAAGATCTTATACTCAAAAATGTTGGGTTAGTAATTGTTCTTATCTACCCATAAAAGGAAGTGCTTCCATATTCTATTCTGTTATTAGAAGGTGGAACCAAAAATGAGGTAGAATGTCAAGTTCTCATTATAGACCTATAATTAGCACTCCAAGTACAAGTGGATTACCTGGAGGTGAATGGTGATTCAAAATTAGTAATCAAACAAATCAATGAGGATTACACCATTAGAAAAGAAGAACTAATTCAAATGTTTTATTATGTTCGAGGTTCAATGGGAGAATTTCCCATAAAGGAAACATTTTCTTATGTCCCTTAGTCAAAAAATGACCAAGATGATGCATTAAGAAATGCATCCACGTCCTTAAAAGATCCAAATCAGGACAAAAACATCATTACCATTTCTCATCGTTGAGTGGTTTTGCCTTTTGTTCAAATCTGAACAGTGGAAATCAATGAAATAAATTCTATTTTAGATTAATATGGTTATACCATAGGATAGATGACACTCATCATAAAATATCTCTAAAATGGGGCACTTCCATCAGATATAATTAAAGGAGAATATATATTGTGATGAGCAATTAATTTAACTCTTTATGATGGACCCGATCAGCAAAAGATCCTTTATAATGAAGGATTCAAAGAAATTCTTCTTATATGCATTGATAGGGATGAAACTGAAAATATCATGATAGGAGTACATGTAGGAGAATATGGTTCCCACAAGCCTAGGCATAGGATTTCTTAAAAAATCTGATGTATTGGATTCTTTTGGCCATCGATGATGTAGGATTGCACAAATTTCACTATGAAGTGTAATCCCGGCCAAATGCATGCCAAATTCATTCATCAATCCCCTAAGATTCTACGTAGACTTAATCACTTATGTTCATTTTCTACATCAGGAATGGTTATAGAAGAACCATAACCTCATTCTAATGCTAAGAAGTTCATGTATATTGTTATTAATTCTGATTTATTCTCCAAATGGGATGAGGAAATACAACTCAAGGAATTCATATCCAAAATCATTGTTAGCTTTGTAAAAGCTAATATCATTACTTGATTTTGTGTCCCTCATATAATGTTTATGGACAAAGACACCTATTTCAATTTTTTGAGGTAATGAAGCTATATCAGGAGTAAAATATTAAATTCAACCATTCATATCACTTCCATGCATCAGCCAATGGATAGATAGACGTTTTAAAAAAGACCCTATCGAATATACTCTAAAATATGGTTGATAAAGGTAAAAAGGATAGTCCTGATAAGCTCTTGCATGCCTTCTGGTCTTATCAGGCTACTACTTGTACTGTAACAATGTCAATCTCATATTATTTTTTGTATGGGGTAGAATCAATCCTACCTAATGAAATTCATTTTCCTTCACTCCAAGTTTCCATCTGTGACTAGTTATCTATAGATGAATATCCCCAATAGTGATTTGATGATATGGAACAATTAGATGAAAACAGATTCCATACATTACATCACTTAGAAGTCTATCAGAACAAAATAGCATGATCATTCAATAAGAAAGTTCACCTTCGCTAATTTCTTCAAGTGGAATTGGTATTAGTCTTCAAGACTCCGATGACACTAGGAAAGAAGCCTCCAAAGCATGAGCCAAAGTGGGAAAGACTTTATTCTATACGTAAGGTCTACTCTAATGGAGCTTATTTTCTAATTTCAATGTATGTATAACTTATTACCACTAAAACCAATAAAAGATTCTTGAAGAAGTGCTTTGTGTAATCACACGGATCTATGACCTATTTTCATGATGTTAAACTTCATATAAACTATCTTCTTAGCCAAGGGATATTAAACTACATAGCACTATGCACGTCCCTACTACACGACATTAAAATGCACAACATCTTTTTTATTGTGACATGACATCATTTTTTCTCCCTAAACGATATTAAACTATACATTGACCATATACATTATTTTAAATTAATAAATACTACAGGATACAACAAAATGGAATTCCTTGTAGGTCCTTAAAAAATGAGTAGCTTACATACACAAACTTTACCCACATAATTGTTACTCTCAGCTTAATTTATCCTTTTGATTAAATTAGATATGCATAGGAAACCATTTTCAAGAACATTGTATGGCTTGATTCTTTCCCCTAGAAAGATATGTAGTGACAACTGAGTATTATCCCCCGATCCAGCCATAATGTTGCTTTCGCATCAAGTCGCATACATCCTCGCTACAAGAAGTTAAGAAGCACAATTATTCTAGAACTATGTGTGTATTGATTCTCATTCCAATGGGATATGTAAAGATACATAGATCTCTAATTTTGGTCCCAGTCATGACAAAAAAAATCCCTCATTAATTATGTTTATAAATCATATCTACACTGGGAATACCATCTTCAATAACTACATGTGTCTTGATTCTTGATCCAACAAGATATATAGTGACACCTGAGTTTTAACCTAGGCCCTATCGCAATATCGTAGTCTTTTCATGTCAGTTCATCTTCATCCATACAACAAGACAATAAACTGCATGGAAATAAAAGAACTATGTGTGGATTTATTGTCATCCTATTGAGTTACATGGTGAAAACTAATAAATTAAATCTTAGTCTAAACCATGTGATAAAATAAAATTTCACTTCTCATGCATACAATTTACAATCATTGTAATAGTATTTATTTTGGGTCCCCTCTTTAAAGAGACCATTAAAGAAAGAAAATATATCCCCATTATAGTTATGATTCATATATATGTAAGGGACTCCAAACTCATGGCTAATATTAATCCATATATATCTCTTGTGAATTGGATAATAAATATTTCACATTTTACTCTCCTAGTATTTATTTCTATCATATCATAATAATATTTCATTGATTTGTAGTGACGAAATATCTGATATGTGAGAGATATTTTCCTGAGATATGTAGTGTGTGCCCCTAGTTTTCCTTACCTAACTCGCTAATATAATGGGCTTGTCAGGAAAAAGATGCCACTATTTTTCTATGCATTATATGCCTTAATCAGCCCTAAAAAGTACATCCCCCGTGATGGGTTTTTCAAACAATGGTAATGTTATTCTTGGGAGAAGCCTCTTCTGTAACCTTAATGAATTGATGACGGTATATAAGAACCCATATTTTAAAGCGGTCATCCATTGTATGTTTTTTCATATCATTCCACCTGACCTAAAAGTCTCTAAGACCATGGTTTGCACTTTTTCTCTTCACTTTTTTCATGGGATACTAAAATAGTGTTGGATCATTTCACCACATGTCATAAAATGTTTCCATAATATTTTGGTCCTAGTCATATGACCTAAAAACTACATACACCATATTTCCTACGTTCATATCAGACATTCATAGAAAGAGTATACCTTCGTTTCTTTGGAAATCGTGACTAGAAATACTCTTTTTATATCCATGTACTTTTCTCTATAAAACAAACATTTTGATTCATAAAATATGATTCTCCATAAAAATTATTAGGATTTTAGAAATAAAATTTATGATACCTAAGAGCTATTTTTTCTTACAATGCAGTACATTTTCCAAGGTGGGATTGAATAAGTCACCCATATAATAGGACAATCAGCCAAAAGATACCAATATATAGATATATAGAACATGCCTCACTTGGAATTTCATAATACTTACCCCATAATTATTTCTTCAAATATCAGCAACTTCGTTCTTGGAAAATACTTCCCTTAATGCCTTTATCCATTTCCTAATGTCATTATTTGAATCCTAAAATACCTAAATCATAGTTTACAATTGTCCCTTTCGATACCTAAATATTTTAGAATTTTCCCAAAATATTTACCAAGAAATTATAGATTCATAAACCAATGTTCAAAGCTAAATACCTTAAATTAAATTCCTCTAATGTCTTTGATTCATGAAATTTAACTTCACATCCCTCTAATGTCCTTGCTGTTTGACATAAAACTGCATAGCCACTATAATATCTTTGCTTCATGAATTTAAATTTCACAACATATTATAAAAAATATCCTTTTGACCAAATTTTTCTCTCCTCCACATAAAATATTTTTGTAGGAGTGATTTCCCAATCATGGCCTATGTCAGAATAGATGTCCCCTTTAAGAATAGATATCTTTTCTTGAAAAATACACCCATTAAGTTCTTCAGACATCCAAATCAAAAATCCCATTTTTTACTAGAAATGGAATGTCATAATTCTTTAGATATCCTTCTAACTAACTATGTAGTACATTCCCTAGTTGGCCTTATATAAAATCGGCCAATATAGCTATAATTTTAGCCTAAGTATACAACTATTGACTATGATTCACATTCCCTAGTTGGATCTACATAATACAGTCCCCATAATGGGGTTTTTCTAGAAGTGATAACTTCGTTATTGAGAACGAGTCCATCTATTCCTATATCTCATGTTTTAGATTTGATGATCATAGAAAAAACATGGATCAAGATTACCCTCAGAAGTATCTATAGAATGTTAGGACCTTTCTCAACCACAAATCATTTTTAGGGTTATAATCTAAAAATTCATGGTCAAATCTATTCAAACTTAAACAATTTCCTTTTTAGTTTGACATGCGTGGCTTTGAACTACCAATAGAAAGAGACATTGTGCTCACTAGGTTGAAAACCCATAAAGGGAAATCTAGACAAAAATCAGAGTTTAACCCACTAACTCTTCTCCATATTGAGATTAGGAAAAAAAATTGGTGATAAAACAAAAGACAGAGTGTATGTAGGGTTTTCCATATGAACCTAGTTACAATCAAATTATGATATCTAGGCCCCAAGGATTAATAACAAATTAGAGCATTCTTACAAATTTAATGGAGCTCCAAAATCTAAAAAATTGTGTTGGAATGTGTAAAAGTTTATTAATTTTCAATGAATAAGATTCTTTTCATTCTGAATGATTAAAATATTAGGGGGCTTTGTAGACACATTGAAATATCTTCCATCAAAGTTTTTGAAAATCATCATATACCAGGCTAAAAAAGTTCACAGAGTGACTCTAAAATTTTTCATGGGGCCCAGTGATGGTAGAAAAGGCATTGGCGTAAAGTTTTGGGCTCATAGTTTGGCACTGATCCCAAGAAGGGGTGATGGGGTGCACCCCCCATGATATGGAGCAGCTATTTTACATATTTCTTTTTTGACACTCTATTCCATCGCATTGATGAAAAAGTGAAAAAGGAAAATTCATTATAAAATGTAGAAGAAAATACATAAAGATTTATTAGATTTTCAAAGTGTCATATTTGAATTCCCTAAGGGTAGACCAAAGCACTGATGGCATGAAAGAATGAGCACACCACTATTCTATCACAAATCTTACTTGATCACCAAACCACCCTTTATCAAGGGTCCTATTTTTTCCTCTAAATAGTCCCTCAGGTTCTTCATTTGTATGGATGAATTTTCCTGATGCTCGATTGCCGCTCAGGTTGCCCTAGTGGTTCAACCTAGTCCTCTGAAACATCTATGGTAGTTTCTTAACACCTAAGGTAGTGAAATTAAAAGAGGGTCATTGGACTTAACTCTATTAAATGTTTGAAACCCATAAAACCTTCATGAATCAATAAACCCAATCCCCATAATTCATGAAGACTTTTTCACCCTCTATTTCATAAATAAGAGCTTCAGATCCCCACTTCTGGGAAAACCTCTAAAGAATCTTTAAGGCCTTATCCAAGACTCACCTAGGTATAATTATCCTTGTTTTTATCACATAAGGTGACATCATGATTCCCAAGCCTACTTGCGCACTAATAAATGCACACCTTCCACTCACTTGAGTGCCCCTTCCTTAATTTTCACTCTACCCTTTAGCATAATTGATCCTTTTATGAAGCCTTTTTCAAATCCATTCATGGAAGATCTTCTTTTTCATTGGATCCCTAACCTAAAATGTATTATGTTGAAATCTCCACCAAGACCTCCCGATTTACAATATCATAGAGAGAGGCACACCAGTGTGTCTCCTATTTGGAATTGTATCTATACGGAAAAAGTTTTCCCGCACTAATCTTGTTTAGGGGTTAGAGTCTTTCTAATGTATATGGTTTTGTATCACTATAGCCATGAGGGATCTCCCCCCATGAATAGTGTTGAGGTGTTCCTAGTATCTGATTCTTAGGATAGGACTTAGTCCACCCATTATCATCTTTAAGACTTGGATCTTCTGGTCCCTAACAGGGAGGGTACAGTTAATGCATTCTTTTTCCATTTTTAAAAAAGGTGAACTCTATCTCCTCACAACGGGAAAACATTTAGTGTATTAATCCGAGAATAATCCCTTAGCCTTTTAGGTCGGACCTAATGACCTTCACTTTAATTTCACATTGAAGAGTTCACTGGTTTGTTCCCTCATCCATCATTTCAATGACTTATTCCATCGTAGGCATATCCTATTCAACAAGCAGGATAAGGAAAATTGTATGCCTTTGTTAAATCTTTTACATCCTCTTGTTTCTCACACTGATCATGAATCACATTGGATTAGATATTTCTAGTGATCTCAACGTCCACATAATCCACACTGTCAAACTTTGAGAATTCTGATTCCTGATCTGACCAGGATACATAGGACACCTACTTAATGCTCAAACTCAAAATAAACTCTCCTTAGGGGTTAGTCCGAATAAAAATCCAAAATTAACTAAAAGAACTCTAGTTCCCACTATAAATGGGATATGTAGGAAGCCTTCCTAAGGCCCGATCTCTGTATTATCTCATTTTTAAAATTGAGAAATCATGTTACCCTCAATAGGTCTTCTTGTAGGTGTAAACCCCATAATTAATTATATTAGTTTAGGAATCCTCCTTTGGAGTAATCCTTGATTTAACCCCCCAAATATCCATGAACTAAAATATTCTCATAGAACATGTCACATCTATTACTAGGCATCCTTCATAAGAGTAATTCCCAAATTTATCTTCTGTATCATCTTGAGTTAATACATTACTCATGATCCCTTTTTTAGGGCGTCATCATTAGGAATAAGCCCAAAAATAATTTTTTTCAATGGTCCATACTCCCCTAAACAACTTATCAAACTACAAGGGTTGTGATTCCTATTCAAATGAGATACATAGAATGACACTTTGAGGTCCAAATCCAACACCTCAAAATCAACCATTTTCTCTCTTGGACATGTTCCCATTAGGCTCTAATCCAACATGGAAATACATGTCATCACCATGTTCCATGGGCTACATTAGTATAATTCCCACACTGACCATTGACTATGAATATTTTGCCTATATTTCCTATACAAAGGACATTAAACTGTATGGTTAGGTCCTTATCACACGACATTAAAAGGTATGTTGTATCCCACTATGAAGATCTGAACTACTATTTTTTTGATTCCTTTCATGTGGATACATAGATAGCTCATATATGGGTATGATCCCAACATAAAAATAAATTCTATCTCCCTAGATTAAAAAACATCAAAAGTGACATTCCTCTACTTAGTCGACCATTAATTCCACGATGACCCACTGAGTGTCTTAAAAAACAAGAATCATTGTAACAACTACTAATAAATCTATATGTATTATAAATGGGGATATTATCGATGGAGAACCTTGAATACATATAGATATCTCCATTTATGAAGATCCTGAAATATAAACAGATGATTCTGAATTCAAAACATACTAAATAATTGATTGTAAAATTCTTGGGAAACCAACATTATACATTGTAAATTAATAAGGATTCAGGAACATATCATAAAGTTATGAGAGATTCATAGAGTATGAAATAATTCCCCTCAAAAAGGTGTGATGAGCACAACCTCCCATCCTCTAGACCAATTTGAGTTCCTAAGTGTCGTAGGTCAATAAACCTCATGAATTCCTAACATTAGAAAGCTGGTCCCTTTGGATTCTAAACCATTGGATGTTTCTTGATCCTTTACTAAATTTGACAGAAACCATTCAGAAGTACTGATTTTTCACCTAAACACACTTTCATTTGGTGATATTCATGAATATCACCAAATGAAAAAGAGAATTATGTAATATTTAAAAATGATTATTATTTATTGAATTATCATGGAATAATTAACTAGAAACAAATTAGTGAGAATCAATACCTTCCTTGTGATGATTTTACGAAATAATTAATCGAACATTCTTTCACCAGTTGGTAAAAATATGTGAAAAAACTAATATATATTCATTATAAATGATAATAATTGAAGTAAATACATTTTTAATATATATTAAAAATATTTTTATAAATGATCATGTATGCTAGTGGTGGAGGCTCTTACTTTGTATCCAAATGAGTAAGGATCAAATTACGAGGGGGCTATGTATTTTGTGGTAATGTAGCATCCAAGAAAATTATTTCAATTGGGCCTTCAAGAAACTTGTTTGGGCCTATGGGTATTTGGAAATTCAGTTCACCAAAGGCTTTTGGGCCAGTAAAGGCCATCTTGCCATACGACCCTGAGGTCCCAGGGGGTTCAGGCTATCATAGACCTTCGGGCCACCGGGCCTCCATGCCATGAAGGACCAAGAAGTAGCATAGGAATAACATGTATAGAAGTAACCTAAAGTGGATTAAGATGAAATATCATCCCCCGTAGTATATTTAACTAGATTGGAATAATAAGAGGGTATGAAATTTTTAATCGGTACAAAACAACATGCATCCCTACATGGAGAAATTCTAGCCAATCATCCATATAAGGTGGGGAACTACACACCTTCAATAATATAGATATTTTGAAGAGTTATCTCTAAATTTTAGTTAGGTATTAGAACATCCACGTTCATGTACATTAACTTATTCCTCTAGTCCTTTGGCTACACATGCGGCTTGTGCCGCTAGGCTAATGACCTTTGTATTTTGGAATCTATTTTTCCAACAAATTACATCAATCACAGAGTTTTTTTTATCAACATATATATTTTATTATAATTTGATTGATTTTTGAAATTGAGACTTCTAATGTCATTTGATATTTGAATTTTATGTTATGTTATATTTTTATAATGTTTAAGAAATAATAACATTTATCCATGGTATCATTAAGATATGTTTGTGATTGAATTTTAGTGTCACACAACTATATGGATGATGAAAGGTGGGGTATAATATATCATACCAGTGCATTGGTTTATTTTTATGAATAATGTGTTCAAAATAATACATGTATGGATTTATCAATGCCAATGGTTACACATGAGGATTTATCATAAAATAAATGTAACACTTTAGTATTTATCCAAAGATAAAGGGAACACATGAGGATTTATCGAGACACAAAAAATACATAAGAGGATTTATACCAAGACAATGTGGTACATGGGAGGATTTATCCTTATTCCAAGGGATATAAAGTATTGTTTATTTCAATGAAAATGGATACACGGGAGGTTTTAACCTTTGTCCAAGGGAACACTAGAAGATTATCGTAAACCAAAGAAGGTACACTTCTAATTATCTCAATCATACTATGTGATTAATATATTGGTGCATATCCTTGGAACATGGTTTCTACTATAATGTTTATACCACACAGTTTTTTCATATTCATATTCCTATGAATATATTTATTATCTCAATCTTAATGTATCATGATCCATAAACATTAGCATGGTGTATTTTTTATTATTTGAGATTACATGTCCTTAAATCACAATATAGGGAAAACCATTATTGTTCAATGTTATTTTTAAGTTATTAATTTCGCCCCATACCATGTTTTATCATATGCTTATTATCTAAAAAAACATGACATGTCAATATTTTTTCCCTTACAAGGTGTTTCATATCAATAATTTAATATGTTTTCTATTCCCCAAGTTATGAAGATAAGTATAACATGTTTATAGTATAGAAGGGATTCTGAAGGAGTTATATTATAAATAAGTGATTGTAGGTTAAGATGATTATGTAGTAGATCTCTAATACTGTAACATCCCAAGTAAGTAATGAATAATATATATTCTTATCTATGTCTATTAATTATTAAGATAGTGTTTTAGAGGCTTAAAATGAAAATAAATACAATCTTATGCATGGAATACACTAATATTTTTAAAAGATTGTTTTATTGCCTTTGATGGAAAACTATTTTTTGAATCTATATTTTGACAATTTTATAAACTATGTTTGTCAAAATAAACTTATCATTTATGATTGGGACATAAAAATTTACTTTGTGTGAATTTTTGGTATTTTTCTGACAATGTTCATTTTTTAATGAATAGTGAAAAATACTGCATTTTACATCAAAACTGCTTTTTAATCTAATTTATTTATATGATTAGATTATGTTTTGAATTGGTTTTGAAGTGAAATTAGAATATATTTTTACCATTTAATCCAATGGTGGTCATTGGAATCAATTTCACTTTGAAATTGGACTCAAACTAGTGTCAATCTTTTGATACTTGTTGTTTCATAAAAACACGCTATTTGCTCTGACAGCGGGAATTAATTATTAAATTAATTAATGTGACTTATATGTTTTGAATTTTGTAAAATAGACTTCATTTTTGAATTCGTAATATCAAATATAGCTTAGGGTGAATTTTTGGTAATTTTCTGAAAAACTTCAATTTTTGATGAATAGTGAAACCACTAAGTGGTAATCAAGCAAACTGATGTTTCAGTTAAATGAAAGTTTACCACTAATGTGTATTGAATTTTGAAAATCCGACATACATGGTTGTCATTAAGAAGTAAAATGTGGTTCAATGGGATTAAAATATTTTTTGGTGAATAGTAACTTATTAAGTTTTTAATCGCGATTAGTGGTAATTAGGGTAGTTTAAAGTATAAATAATGCTCTAATAATATGAAATGACCTAGACACATGTCCCAACCTTATTGGTTGTGTCATGGCCGACCAATACAAGCCATGGGTCAACTTGGGGACCCCATGGAGACACTTTGGTTGGGAAATGACATAAATAACTTTTTATTTAATGTAAAAGTAAAAATGATACAAACATAATATGTTTTACGAAAACAATTTTTATATGGGGTTATAAAGATCAGAATTTTGATTATAAATAGTCATTTGAAAGCTACAAAGATTTCATATATCATATTATTTTGTTTATAATTTTTAGACATTAAATAAATTAAATTATTTATGACATAATAATGATGCATCGATGACATCATTATTTGATGATTTAAATAAAATGGAAAGATAATGTAAAATATATAAACTACACATGTCCAAAACCAATTGGATGAGTGGATTTAGAACCCTTATTACCGTATCCACTAAGTATATCAATGTGGGACCTTTTAGAACCGAAACACATTTTCAAATAAAGTAATATTTCTTTACTTTCCAAAAGTGCCCCTCCTCTCCTCTTATAAAAGGCCCCCACCTCTACCTCATTTCACACACTCCTAAAGCCATTGGCTCGGCCAAACCCTGCCCATTTACTCTCTCCACATCCCTCTCCTCATCCTAGAGGATTTCCTTTGGGAAGAATCATTTCAAAGGAAGCCTTTAGGCTCAAATCAAAAGGAGTTACACTTTTAAAGGTAATTCATTCTCTCATGTTCATTTGTTTTATTTTTCTTCTCCAACCCCCACTAAACTCTTTTTATTTACTTATTTTGTAAAAACACCAGTATCTTCAATATACTAGGATGTTGGTATAAGATTTATTTGAGCTACACTCTCACACAACTACATCAAATGGTTAAAGAACATACGGTTTCCGTGGATGGCGAAATTATGCCTCCCGAAACGATGATTGTTCAATACTCATTTAACACCTTCAAAGGTGGCCATTATGATGTCACTATTTTTATATGTGATATATAATATGTTTATGTTTTCCTAAAGCTTCTGTTTTTTCTATTTTGGTCATACCTTTATGGTTTCCATTATGGGTAAACACGATATCTTCATTTTAGGAAGTGCGGACTACCGCCCCCTGAAAGTGATTTGATTTGTTAATACCATATGTGGGATGTGTAAAGGATAAATTTAATGATATTATATATGTTATTATACTGGAATTATAATATACTCTTATAACATTATGATTCCATTCCAGAAAATATGAAATAGAAATGGAAGTATCATTCATGCGTACGTACGACTTACCGTCTCCATGAACGGTTCATTTCATTTCTTACCTCTAAATGTGATGTAATATTATAAATACATGTATATGATGAATATATATGATATATATGTTATCCAAATCATTAATATCATTCTGGATATAATGAACCTTTGACCAAATTAACAACATATAAGTGTAAGAAGTCTATTTTTGACTTAAGAACCAAATACCGACAAAATGAACATTATTAACTTAAATGATCACATGATGTTCATAACATGGTATAAAAGGAATAATGAACTTTAAAAAGATTCATAAGCAAGTAGAGATTAACTCAAGTTTATTATTCAGGAGATTAAAGAACGGTCGGGTCAAGTCGGATACGAGGTATGGGACTTCGTCTCAATCTCCTTTCATTGAGGCATATTTTATTTTATACACAACTTTATTTTATACGGTGTATAAACCCCTTTGACTTTTACGTTTATTCAAAAGGAATTTTGTTTATATGAAGCGTTTAATAAACGACAAAAGGGAATGTTTTTGTCATACGTATGCGGCGACAACGACTTCTCCGCCGTCGTGACCGTTATTTGAGTTTCGGCTTCCTCTACGAGCCATACCTTTTTTTAAAACGAAAAATAAATACCATGTTTTACTTTGGTATTGAAAATGGTTTTCATAATGTTTTTATTATATCAATGTGTTGTATTGATATCTCGTGATTGAAATGTGGAAATGTTATGTTTCCTTTATGCATGTTTTATGTGATATGATTTTGTTATGGTTCTTGGGCATTATTATGAAGACGGGTGGTTCCGTGATAAACTAAGGGTGGGTGAGCCCGTTATAGCTCTCTAATGCATTGGGTAACGCGAAGGAGTGAAACGTTAAGGTTTCTCCGAAGAGATTTAGGGAATATACTGTGATGGGTATTCCAAACGTAACCAAGAGGGTTACTCCCTACGTAAGAATGTTATGAATGCCTCAAGTTACCTTTATGTATTATGATTTCTATGATTTATTCATGATTTGATGAGGTATGTTAAAGTGCTTATGTTTTATGGGTAAAGTATGATCTCATCCTTATGTACATATGTACCCATGTTTCCTTTCCATATTTTTATAACCCATACTGAGCTTTTTATGCTCATCCCAAGTTTTTTTGAAATGTTTTTCACAGGTCAAGGGAAAGGTACATGATATGATGATAGTGTCAAGGAAGTGTCAAGAAATAATCCATGTTTTTTTTCAAATGTGTTTTCTATTGATGGGAATGAAGAATACTATCTTTATGTAACCACTTTGTTTATATGTGGAATGTAATGCATGTTTTATGATCTAATTCTCTAAAACTCTAAACCCGAAAAGATCCTCAATGTGTAATCTTGTAATAACTCAAGATTAAGTAATGTTTAAGGCTGGGGCCTTATAGTTGGTATCAGAGGGAGGTTTAGATAACTTTAGGAGTTAGAATTCTATTAGATGATTATCCAAAAATATTTTTTTAAAATGATATAGCATTTAAAGATTACCATGTTGCTTCATCTAAGACATGTTTGTTCAGAATGGTTTTCCGCAGAGGAAACAGGGAAGCAGTGCTAGGAAGGCATACAGAAGGAAATAACCTTCCGAATCAGCATCTCGAGATGGTCGGAATTGGAACTGAACAGTTTTTTGCAGTAATGGCGCAGTTGACTCAAGCGATAAATGGTGGTGGTATCCATGCACGAGATCAGCCAGATCAACCGCAGAGGAACATGTCAGTGGTGGAACATTTCATGAGGCAACATCCACCATCATTCAGAGGATCATATGACCCTGTGCTAGCTGAAGGGTGGATTAAAGCACTGGAGAAGATTTTTGATGTCATGGGGTGTTCAGACAATCAAAAGGTTAGTCTTGCTATTTACCGTTTGGAGGGTGAAGCAGATCAGTGGTGGTCTATGGTTAAAAATATCAGGGACGCTGTTGAGATTGATGCTCTTGACTGGGATGAATTCAAAGGAATGTTTCTTGAGAAGTAATTTCCTAAGGCTGTTCGACTTAGGATGGAAAAACAATTCTTGGAATTGAGGCAAGAGGAAGACTCAGTGGCTACCTATGAAGAAGGGTTCACTCGATTAGCAAGGTATGCTCCAAATTTTATCCGAGACCTTGATAGTAAAATCAATCGTTTTTAATCAGAATTAATGCCAAAATATCGAAGGTCATTAGCTTCTCGTGAGTTTAAAAGTTATGAAAAGCTTGTTCGATGTGCTGAGAAGGTGGAAATGGAGTTTGCTGATGACCAAGTGTTCTATAACAACCAGCAGAAGAAGAGACCGAGGTGGCAGGAGAAAGGTAAGAATTCTTCAAAAAAGTCTGATGGTAAGAGAACTAAGATTCCAGTTTGTGATAAATGTGGAAAAAGGCATGCTGGGAAATGTCTTCTGAATTCTGGAAAGTGCTACCGATGTGGTAAGATGGGACATAAGGCTCGTGATTGCACTGAAAAGGATCAAGGTGAAGGTAAGAACAAATTTGATTTATAGTTAGTGAAATGTTATAAGTGCAATGAGATGGGTCACTATGCAAACGAGTGTCCGACAAAGAGCTTGAGTGATGGGAAGCAGTTAGACTACAAGCAGAAAGGGGTGGTGAAATCCTTTGCAACTACTTCAGCAGATGTCGGGCCATCAAATGAAGTTGTATCAGGTACTTTGTTTGTTTTTTCAGATTATTCCAGTGTGTTGTTTGATTCGGGGTCTACACATTCTTTCATCTCTGAAACCTTTTCTAGTAAAATGGGAATACCATATCAAGAAATGACTCCTGAACTTTTGGTAAAAACACCTGGGGGAAATGTTGAGGCAAAACTAATTTATAAGAATCTTCATATCCTTATCTGCGGAAAGAACCTACTTGCAAACCTTATTGTTATACCTCTAGTAGAGTTTGATGTTATCCTGGGTATGGATTGGCTCTCTATTTACCATGCTAAGATTGACTGTAGAGCTAAAGAATATTCTTTTCAGAAAGACTTTCAGTTTGTTTACAGGAATGAACCCTTACTTTTGATAACATATCAAGAGGCCGAGAAACTTGTAAAAGATGGAAATGAATGTTACCTTGCACACGTCGTTGAAAATAAAGGAACTGTTCAGATTAATGATGTGCCAGTGGTAAATGAGTATCCTGATGTTTTTCCTGATGAGTTTCCTGGAATAATACCAGATCGAGAAGTTGAGTTTACTGTTGACTTAGTTCCTAATGCTAAGCCAATTTCAAAACCCCCTTATCGAATGGCACAAATTGAACTTTTAGAGTTGAAGGAGCAATTGCAGGATTTATTAGAGAAAGGTTTCATTAGACCTAGCACATCACCATGGGGTGCTCCTGTTTTATTTGTTAAAAAAAAGATGGTTCTATGAGACTTTGCATTGATTATAGAGCCTTGAATAACATCACTATTAAGAACAAATATCATTTGCCTCATATCGATGATTTGTTTGATCAGCTCCAGGGAGCTCAGTTTTTTTCAAATATTGACTTGAGATCGGGGTACCATCAGCTAAAGGTCAAGGAGGCAGATATTCCGAAGACTGCGTTCCGTACGAGATATGGCCATTATGAATTTGTAGTAATGCCTTTTGGGCTAACCAATTCACCTGCTGTATTCATGGATTTAATGAATAGAATTTTCCATGAGTTCTTGGATAAGTTTGTGGTGGTTTTCATTGATGATATTTTGGTGTTTTCTAAAATTAAAGAGGAGCATGAAAGACATTTAAGGGTTATCTTGCAAACCTTAAAAGAAAAGAAATTGTATGGGAAGTTCAGCAAGTGTGAGTTTTGGTTGCAACAAATTTCTTTCCTTGGTCACATTGTTTCTAAAGATGGAATAACTGTTGATCCTGCAAAAACAAAAGTTGTGGAAGAATGGCCAAGACCCACAAATGTAACCGAGATTCGTAGCTTCCTTGGTTTGGAGGGCTATTACCAAAGGTTTGTTAGAAATTTTTCACGGTTATCTAGTCCAATGACTAAGCTAACTCGGAAGGGTGTTAAGTTTATCTGGACAAAAGAATGTGATGATTGTTTTCAGGAATTGAAAAGAATATTGGTGAATGATCCAGTTTTGGCACTACCTTCTAGGAATGGTGAGTTTGTTATATACAGTGATTCTTCATTGAAAGGACTTGGTTGCGTCCTAATGCAGAATGATCAGGTAATTGCTTATGCTTCACGACAGTTGAAAACTCATGAGGTAAATTACCCTACACATGATTTGGAATTAGATGCTGTTGTTTTTGCTTTAAAAATTTGGAGGCATCATTTGTATGGAGTAAAGTGTGAAATATATACCGATCACAAAAGTTTACAGTATATATTCACTCAGAAAGAGTTAAACATGAGATAGAGGAGATGGCTAGAATTAATCAAGGATTATGATTGTACAATTCATTACCATCCGGGAAAAGAAAATAAAGTGGCTGATGCTTTGAGTCGAAAAAGTAATGCTTCATTAACAATGTTGCGGTTGGAACGTGATCCTTTGGTTAACGATTTGATGAACTTTGGCATAGAAGTTGTTGGTGCAGGAAGTCCTTCTGTTTTGTTTCAGGTATCAGTGAGATCTTCTCTATCAGATAGAATCAAGCAAGCACATAAGCAAGACAGTGAGTTGCAGAAAAAGGTAGAGCTGGTTCAGAAAGGTAAGTTGCCTGAATTCAACATTGATAATGATTGTGTTTTGAGATTTGAGAAGAGATTGTTTGTGCCTTGTGATTCACAGTTGAAGAGAGAGTTGTTATGTGAAGCTCATAGTTCTCCGTTTTCAGTTCATCCGGGCAGTACTAAAATGTATAGAGATCTGCGGGAGTATTATTGGTGGGATGGAATGAAAAGAGATATTTCTGATTTTACTGTCAAGTGTTTGACATGTCAACAGGTTAAAGCAGAGCGGCAGTTACCGAAAGGGATGCTTCAGCCTTTACCAGTGCCAGAGTGGAAATGGGAGAATATATCCATGGACTTTGTTGTTGGATTACCGAATACATCTCGAGGTAAAAATGCAATCTGGGTTATTGTTGATCGCTTGACCAAATCTGCTCATTTCCTGGCTATACGAGATACTTTCTCTCTTGATCAACTTTCCCGTTTGTATCTTAAAGAGATAGTCAGGTTACATGGATTTCCTCTCTCTGTTGTATCGGATCGTGATCCCAGGTTTACTTCTAACTTTTGGAAAGGCCTTCAGAAGTCGTTGGGTACTGAATTAAATTTTAGTACAGCTTTTCATCCTCAATCAGATGGGCAGTCAGAATGAACAATCCAGACATTGGAGGATATGCTACGAGCTTCTTCTATGGATTATCAGGGAAGTTGGGACCAACATCTTTCTTTGGTTGAATTTTCATATAATAACAGTTTCCATTCCAGTATACAGATGGCACCATTTCAGGCATTATATGGGAAGCGGTGTCGAACTCCAGCTTTCTGGGATGAAGTGGGTGAAAGGAAGTTGATGGGACCAGAATTGGTAGAAGAGATGGCAGAAAAAGTTCAGCTGATTCAGAAGCACATGAGAACATCTCAGAGCAGGCAGAAGAGTTATGCAGATAACCAGAGGAGGGATCTATCTTTCGAGGTAGGTGATCATGTTTTTCTCAATGTTTCTCCTTGGAAAAGTGTGATGAGATTTGTTAAGAAAGGAAAGTTGAGTCCAAGGTTCATTGGACCATACGAAATTCTGGAGAGAGTTGGATCAGTTGCATACCGAGTGGCTTTACCTCCGAGTTTATCTCAGGTACACAATGTTTTTCACGTTTCGATGTTGAGAAAGTATATGCCAGATCCATCTCATGTTTTGAGTCCAGAGGTAGTTCAGCTGGAAGAGAACCTATCTTATGAGGAACAACCGGTCCAAATTCTTGACCACAGAGAGCAAGTGTTACGGAATAAGGTGATTCACCAGGTAAAGGTTTTATGGAAAAACCACATGATTGAAGAGGCAACATGGGAATTTAAAAATGCAATGCGGGATAAGTACCCACATTTATTCGATAAGTAAATAAATTACGGGGACACAATTTTCTAAAGGGGGGAAGGATGTAACATCCCAAGTAAGTAATGAATAATAGATATTCTTATCTATGTCTATTAATGATTAAGATAGTGTTTTAGAGGCTTAAAATGAAAATAAATACAATCTTTTGCATGGAATACACTAATATTTTTAAAAGATTGTTTTACTGCCTTTGATGGAAAAACATTTTTTGAAACTATCTTTTGAAAATTTTATAAACTATGTTTGTCAAAATAAACTTATCCTTTATGATTGGCACATCAAAATTTACTTTGTGTGAATTTTTGGTATTTTTCTGACAATGTTCATTTTTTAATGAATAGTGAAAAATACAGCATTTTACATCAAAACTGCTTTTTAATCTAATTTATTTATATGATTAGATTATGTTTTGAATTGGTTTTGAAGTGAAATTAGAATATATTTTTACCATTTAATCCAATGGTGGTCATTTTAATCAATTTCACTTTGAAATTGGACTCAAACTAGTGTCAATCTTTTGATACTTGTTGTTTCATAAAAACACGCTATTTGCTCTGACAGCGGGAATTGATTATTAAATTAATTAATGTGACTTATATGTTTTGAATTTTGTAAAATAGACTTCATTTTTGAATTCTTAATATCAAATATAGCTTAGGGTGAATTTTTGGTAATTTTCTGAAAAACTTCAATTTTTGATGAATAGTGGAACCACTAAGTGGTAATCAAGGAAACTGATGTTTCAGTTAAATGAAAGTTTACCACTAATGTGTATTGAATTTTGAAAATCCTACATACATGGTTGTCATTAATAAGTAAAATGTGGTTCAATGGGATTAAAATATTTTTTGGTGAATAGTAACTTATTAAGTTTTTAATCGCGATTAGTGGTAATTAGGGTAGTTTAAGGTATAAATAATGCTCTAATAATATGAAATGACCTAGACACATGTCCCAACCTTATTGGTTGTGTCATGGCCGACCAAGACAAGCCATGGGTTAACTTGGGGACCCCATGGAGACACTTTGGTTGGGAAATGACATAAATAACTTTTTATTTAATGTAAAAGTAAAAATGACACAAACATAATATGTTTTAAGAAAACAATTTTTATATGGGGTTATAAAGATCAGATTTTTTATTATAAATAGTAATTGGAAAGCTAAAACGATTTCCTATATCATAGTATTTTTTTATAATTTTTAGACATTAAATAAATTAAATTATTTATGACATAATAATGATGTAGCGATGACATCATTATTTGATGATGTAAATAAAATGGAAAGATAATGTAAAATCTATGAACTACACATGTCCAAAACCAATTGGATGAGTGGATTTCGAACCCTTATCACCTTATACACGAATTATATCAATGTGGGACCTTTTAAAACCGAAACACATTTTCAAATAAAGTAATATTTCTTTACTTTCCAAAAGTGCCCCTCCTCTCCTCTTATAAAAGGCCCCCACCTCTACCTCATTTCACACACTCCTAAAGCCTTTGTCTCGGCCAACCCCTGCCCATTTACTCTCTCCACATCCCTCTCCTCATCCTAGAGGATTGCCTTTGGGCAGAATCCTTTCAAAGGAAGCCTTTAGGCTCAAATCAAAAGGAGTTACACTTTTAAAGGTAATTCATTCTCTCATGTTCATTTGTTTTATTTTGCTTCTCCAACCCCCCTGAACTCTTTTTATTTACTTCTTTTGTAACAACACCAGTATCTTCAATATACTAGGATGTTTGTATAAGATTTATTTGAGCTACACTCTCACACAACTACATCAAATGGTTAAAGAACATACGGTTTCCGTGGATGGCAAAATTATGCCTCCCGAAACGATGATTGTTCAATACTCATTTAACACCTTCAAAGGTGGACATTATGATGTAACTATTTTTATATGTGATATATAATATGTTTATGTTTTCCTAAAGCTTCTGTTTTTTCCATTTTGGGCATACCATTATGGTTTCCATTATGGGTAAACACGATATCTTCATTTTAGGAAGTGCGGACTACCGCCCCCTGAAAGTGATTTGATTCGTTAATAGCATATGTGGGATGTGTAAAGGATAAAGTTAATGAAATTATATATGTTATTATACTGGAATTATAATATACTCTTATATCATTATGATTCCATTCCAGAAAATACGAAATAGAAATGGAAGTAGCATTCATGCGTACGTACGGCTTACCGTCTCCATGAACGGTGCATTTCATTTCTTACCTCTAAATGTGATGTAATATTATAAATACATGTATATGATGAATATATATGATATATATGTTATCCAAATCATTAATATCATTCTGGATATAATGAACCTTTGACCAAATTAACAACATGTAAGTGTAAGAAGTCTATTTTTGACTTAAGAACCAAATACCGACAAAATGAACATTATTAACTTAAATGATTACATGATGTTCATAACATGGTATAAAAGGAATAATGAACTTGAAAAAGATTCATAAGCAAGTAGAGATTAACTCAAGTTTATTATTCAGGAGATTAAATAACGGTCGGGTCAAGTCGGATACGAGGTATGGGACTTCGTCTCAATCTCCTTTCATTGAGGCATATTTTATTTTATACACAACTTTCTTTTATACGGTGTATAAACCCCTTTGACTTTTACGTTTATTCAAAAGGAATCTTTTTTATACGAAGCGTTTACTAAACGAAAAAAGGGAATGTTTTTGTCGTACGTATGCGGCGACAACGACTTCTCCGCCGTCGTGACCGTTATTTGAGTTTCGGCTTCCTCTACGAGCCATATCTTTTTTTAAACGAAAAATAAATACCATGTTTTACTTTGGTATTGAAAATGGTTTTCATAATGTTTTTATTATATCAATGTGTTGTATTGATATCTCGTGATTGAAATGTGGAAATGTTATGTTTCCTTCATGCATGTTTTATGTGATATGATTATGTTATGGTTCTTGGGCATTATTATGAAGACGGGTGGTTCCGTGATAAACTAAGGGCGGGTGAGCCCGTTATAGCTCTCCAATGCATTGGGTAACGCGAAGGAGTGAAACGTTAAGGTTTCTCCAAAGAGATTTAGGGAATATACTGTGATGGGTATTCCAAACGTAACCAAGAGGGTTACTCCCTACGTAACAATGTTATGAATGCCTCAAGTTACCTTTATGTATTATGATTTCTATGATTTATTCATGATTTGATGAGGTATGTTAAAGTGCTTATGTTTTATGGGTAAAGTATGATCTCATCCTTATGTACATATGTACCCATGTTTCCTTTCCATATTTTTATAACCCATACTGAGCTTTTTATGCTCATCCCAAGTTTTTTTGAAATGTTTTTCACAGGTCAAGGTAAAGGTACATGATATGATGATAGTGTCAAGGAAGTGTCAAGAAATAATCCATGTTTTTTTTCAAATGTGTTTTCCATTGATGGGAATGAAGAATACTATCTTTATGTAACCACTTTGTTTATATGTGGAATGTAATGCAAGTTTTATGATCTAATTCTCTAAAACTCTAAACCCGAAAAGATCCTCAATGTGTAATCTTGTAATAACTCAAGATTAAGTAAGGTTTAAGGCTGGGGCCTTATAAATACACTACACATTTATGTCCTTAGATTTGGTAATTATATGTGAGATGTATTATTTTAGACCTGGGATCAATATATTATTTTTTTATGTTTGCAATGGGTCACCTTAGCTGGTATATGAGTATGTTTTATTTATTTTTGTTGATTAGTTTAGTTATTTTTTTTGGATCTTGATTATATATTGTTAGAAAAAAAATATTAATAGTCATATTTTTAGGATAACATCATAGTGTTTTTGTAATGTATATATTCAATGAGTTTTTCTAAAATTTACATTCATGTCTAGATACTATTATATGTATATGGTTGTGGAAATTATTCACCTATAGGTAATCATTAAGAAAATGGATGGTTGATAATTGATTTGATCATAATTGGATGAAATATAAGTTGGATATAGACTAAACACCAAGATAGATACTCTCATGGGATGTTTATTTCTTGATTTGTGGAAATTTATATACCCCTATAATGGATTGATTTCCTTGTTAAATTCTGGGATTATGCTTAGAGGTTTAAGATAACCTACCCTATAGAAATCTAGGTTAATATAAGATTATTATAGGTTGAAGTGAAGGTATTGTAGTATGAAATGGTGATAAGGGTAAATGAAAATTAAGGTTTAACCCCTCATATATTATATCTTATGATAATTACCTTATATTGTTAAATTTTAATAACTCGTGTCATCCCTATTGGTTTTATTAATGGTTGAAAGTAAAGGGGACAATGGGTGTGAAAGAAACTATAGAGATTACATCAGTGAATATACAATCAAAATTGGAGAAGGAGTGAAATTTTTTTTGATTATCCTAACATATAAATAATAAAATATGTTTAAAAATGTGACCATAGTTGAAATATTGAGTGAACAATAGAATAGAAATAGGGAGACTCATAGAAATTCAGCTAATGAAAATTATAAATGTAATAATTTAAAACCAACTATATATATAATATTTGATTAATATCCAAAGGGAACTAAAATATTCATTATTTATGGAAGAAAATGTCCTAGAGAATCAAAATATTAATGAAAAAGAAGATTTATGTTATCATGATGGAAAAAATAGAGATCAACCTAATGAATCATTTATAATTAAATGTCCTATGTGTAAATAAAAATTTGTATTAACCATTTAATTAAGTTAATATAATGAAAATCTAATATTATGATCATTACTAAAATCCATGACCAATAGTTTGATGAAATACCTATTAAATCTCTACTTTCAAAATCTTTTCTCATGTTTAAGGAACACGTACCCTCCAATTTTGATTTTTAGATTTATTATAATTTTTTGATTTTATGATGTACATTAATATAAGATGTTTTATATAATAATTATATCTCCAGAAAAATGATTTGATTATAAAATAAATACTTTAGTGGTATGGATATTGTATAACAAGTAGTATTTCATAGGAATGTTCATTTTTAAAATCATATTATCTTTTATGTATATGAGTATAATGTTATTTTATTAATGGACTGATTCGCACTACTTGGTGGAAAAAATATCTGGATCTTGAAAAGAAAATTTTATATTAACCTATGATATTAAATCAATAAAAAGATTAAAATTTACACCCCTTGAAAAAAATTATAAAATGTGGGTCTTTTTACTGAATTCTAGTAGGATTTTGGCCCTAATAGTCGCATACAAACTCCATAGAAGGGATAATCCAACTCAAGAGGAAATTGATATATTTCACAATATTTTAGGGTTGATATCTATCAAGAAATCTTATCATGATTAATATATAAAATTTAGAATCCATAACACTTATATTCTTTTATAGAACAAATAAAATTATGAAGATGATTTTTTAAAAAGGTGGGAGAATGTAACACACTACGTTTTTAGGAACATATTCTTTCTATAAATTATATGTTTATAATTATTATCATTTTTTATAACAATTCAATTGAATTTAATAGAAAATTTAACAAGTCAAAAAATATTGATATTATACCTAATAATAATTTTTTATTTTATAGTAATATGTTACAAAACAAATATCATGAAATTAAGTATTAAACAGCATGGATGATTATATTCATTAAAACTAAAAAATAATATGGGGGAAATAAATTCAAAAGATTAATATCTTTAGAACAATAGACACACCTATACAACTATCACCATTAAGAAACATTATTTGAATAACAAAACCATCAATGATAAAGAATACCACGGAAGGATAACGCAGGTTGTGAGATAAAAAGTGAAAACAAGGGAAATTGGTTGGGTGAATTGAATATGTTTAGTAAGGTTATATATATATATCAATAAAATCTTTTCATTGAAAATATAGTTTTTGAAAATATCATCATTGAAAATAGGGCCATTTATATTATTTCCGACATAGATATGGTTGATGGAAATATATTCAATAGGTCCACTGATGACATTTATTATTAGTTCATTGAATTCAAATACTTTACCTTGTAGTGAAATATGAATATGATATTAAATTATTATATATATATATATTTATGGATTACATGCTAATATTAATAATATTATTAAAATATCATATAATTTTCACAACATTCATATAATTATTTTAATATCAATGGAGTATGAAAATTTTCTTTAAGATTATAGAAATTAATTTTAATTATATTTGTTAAACTGAATTTAGTATAACTCTGATATTTTATTTCAACATTATGTTTTTCTAGTATTATATAATTTATCCTAATAGAATAAATATTAATGTTTTAAAAAATTATATTTATGAATAAAAATTGTAAAATTTAGTAAATTATGAAATTATATTAAATAATATTAAGAACACATAATTTTTTTAAAAAATACATTTTTAATAAAATAATATTTACATTATTTATTTATGTATATTTAAAAAGTAAAATTATAAAGTTCAGAATCTGAATATGAAAAAACAACTACAGTTTTTTATTTAGGATGTCAAATGATTTTTTTAATAATTTTTTATTTTTATGAAATGTTTTCTTTTTAGTATATAATTAGGTTGTGGAAAAAATGATAATATTTATGATTTTATCATTATTTATGTTTAACACAAAAGTTTGAAAATCATTTTTATGTAATAAAATATCGATTTATTTATTAAAATTATAAATTTTAATATATTATTTGAACATATAAATCCTATGTCAATAATGTTTAACACTATATTAAAATGTTACTTTATTAGAAATTATTTTTGACATTTTGTTCTAAATAATTTTTTTGATGCTGAAATAAAATTTTAGATTTCATAGAAATACACCTATATCTTATTTTTCATATAATAATATAAATTATCTCATATGATTTATGATATATTAATATCTCATCTTGTATATAATTATATATTCATTATAAAAAAATTCCCGCGAAAACTATTTGAACCATTATGAGCATTTATTTTAAAATTTACATTCCAAAACATTTAATATTTTACATGGAATAATTTTTTAAAAATTTAAATAATGAATTTCAAATTATGTAAAACTTCATATCTTATGATTTTCAATAATTTAAATTTCTAACGTTAAAATTAATTACATGGGTAAATTTAATTTATGGATACTGTATAAAAGTTAAAATTAAAATTTCAAAATACAAAAATAGTTTTTCTTAAAAAATTAATGTATGATGATAATATAAACCCACAAAAACCTAACCTCCATTTTTTTCATTTTGGATCCATTTAACTTTGAGTAGTAAAGTAACATTATTTATGTAACACCCTGATATTTTATGGGAAGTATATTTTTTTATGTTTTATGTTATACGCAACGGAATCTTTCACCGCACACAACACTAGCTTGGCTTGCGTTAAACGCAATCGCGACCTTCCTCGATAGTGTATGTAGTACGCAATACCGAGTTTCACTAAACAAAGATATATTATTATAATATTATGAACTAGCCATTATGAATAGTATTAACTTAATTTTAAATTTTATAACATTATAAATCATCTTACACATTTTTTAGAATGAGGTATGAAAACAAAATAAGTTTTTCAGATAAAAGAAATATTTTTAAAAAAATGCAGCTTTACCGCCTTTTGATGGAGCCCACATTTTAAATCTAGTTTTTGACATTTTTATAAGTTCAATTTGACAAAATAAAATTCTTCTTTGGAATCAGCATATAAAAATTTACTTTGGATAAATTTTTCATATTATTCTGGTAACTTTCATATTTTGATGAATAGTAAAAACACATTATATTTTAATTAAAAACAACTTTTTTCATTGCAATAATTTATATGGATAGATTATCTTTTTAATTGTTTTAAAAGTTTAATTAGAATATATTTTTACCATTTAATCTAATGTTGGTCATTGGAATTAATTTCACTTTGAAATTGAACATAAACAAGTGATGATCTTTTGATAGTTATTGTTTCTTAAAAACACGCTATTTGTTTTGATAATGGGAATTTCAATTAAAAATAGTTAATGCCACTTCTATGTTTTGAATTTGGAAAAATGGACATCATTTTTGAATTCAGAATATCAAATATAGCTTAGGCTGAATTTTTTGTATTTTTCTGGAAAACTTCAATTTTTTATAAATAATGAAAACACTGAGTTTTTGGTTAAAACCAACTTTTTATTTAAATAATCATTTATTTGATTTAAATTTATTTTATGTCAAAATATATACATAATTATAATATAAGTTCAATGAAATTCATTGGAATTGTTTTATAATAATTTTATATTTATAAAAAATTGTATTGAACTTTTCACCGTCTGTTACCCACCTTCTAAGAGCTTTTGCAATTGTTCATAAAACATAATTTTACCGCATCTATGAGTTGAATTTAAAAAATCTGAGATACACGGTTAATATCAAGGAGTAAAATGTGGTTCAATTAGATAAAAATAATTTTTGGTGAATAGTAACTTTTTACTTTTATTTACCACGGTTAAAAGTAAATAGGGTAATTCAAGGTTAAAAGAAAATTATAATAATTCAAAATTAGCTTAACACTTTTCCAAAGCTTATTAGATGAGTAATGGCTGACCATGGGCATCCTTTGGTCTATTTTGGGTCCCCATGGACCCACTTATGAAAGACAATGACACATTAGATTAATTAATTTAATGTAAAGACAAAATTGGCATTATGAAAAAAATCCTTCAGTAATTAATTTGTATAAGGAGCTATATAAATTATCATTTAGACTATAAATTTTCATTGGAAAGATATAAATATTTCCTACATGTTGGTATTTTTTTATAATTTGTATGAATCAAATAAATTAAATTATTTATGATACAATAATGATGCAGTATTTACCTCATTAATAAATGATTTAAATAAATAAGATTATAATGATTAAAATATTTTCCAAAACATTCCCAATTCTGATTGGATGATTTATATTTCAACCATGAGTCATCTTATCATCATCGTCAATGATATTTGGACCTCTTGAAACCGAAGATAAGTTTATAATAAAATAATATATTCACACTTTCCAAAGGTTCCCCTCTCCTCCCTTATAAAAGGGCACCTCCTCCCTCTCCTCCTCACACCACTTTGAGCCTTCAATCTTGGACACTCCCTACCCATTTCACTTCCCCACTTCCTTAAAAACCTACTAGAGGTACAGGTCTTCTCAAAAACCAACTCTAGTGCCCTAAGAGAAAGTTTAAAGGAGGCACTTTGAAGGAGAGGTAATACCTTCTACCGTTTTCTTCAAGTTCCATTCTTCTTCTACTCCATCTTCATTAGTTTTTTCATTATGAGGTAATAACATCAGTATCCCTCATATACTTATATGTTATTATAATTATGAAAAAAACCTATTTCACCTCTTATCCATCCTATGGTAAACAAAATCATTGCGCGTGCGTACGTACGGAATGTCGTCTCCACGCCGTGGTGTAATATGTTTTCCACCACCACCTTACTTGGATGGGTATAGTGGTGTAAATAAATAACTATATATTTTTATTTTAAAGTGGTATTGATTATGAAATATTATACATACACTTCAATACAATTCCACGATCATGGGAACGATATCATCGCTCGTGCGTACGTACGGCCTACCGTCTCCACGATGTGATGTGACTCGTTCTATATGATATTCATTGAATAATGATTATATAAATGAAATTAATGAATAAATATGATATATATTACACTAATACTATTCTTTAAATGATTTATCTATATCTTATAAAGAGTAAAAAGAATTTATTCTACAAAACACGCATAAGAACATAAAGTAATAAACACCTGAATAACAAGTAGCAATGAAATATTACTACTAAGAAGATACAAATATGACCATAAATGATATCATAACAAGGAATATGATTCTATAATAAGTCAATTAACATTATTTAAGCCATATTACAGGAGGTTCGGATTCATATGAATCATATCGGACATAAGGTAAGGGAAAATCTCAAAATCTCATTTTTATCTGAGATTGTTTGTACTTTGGTATTTACTGGGGTGTATTTTATCATCCACATCCATGTTTACTCAATATGTAATATTATTTCCATCCTTCTGAAATTGTTTAAATCCAATTTTACCCTTCGGTGAGTTTTTAGTAAAAGATAAGAAAGGAATCTTTTTTTGTTTTTTGTATGAGGTACTTTTTGACTTTTCCGGCCAAAGTACGAGAAGAATTTTTTTTAACTTATACGGCATGAATGGATTTTTAGAACATTATTTCCAAGAATCTTCCTTTACAAGTTTTCAAGTTCATTTTTAATCATCTTCTTTTAGTTTAAAATTTTATTACATGTTAAGAAAGGAAAAAAAATTGAATTAGAAAGGATATTTTCCTCAAGAATGGAGTTCAAGTGTTTTATCAAAATTATTTTCCATCTTTGATAAAATAGGGTTCTATTTCTATCCCTATTTTTACATTGATTTGATTATTTTATGATGGAATTAATTTTATGATGTCCTTTTATCTTATATGGGTTATGATATGATGGCATGATGTTTAAGAATCCCATTTTTATTACATGGTTTATGCTATGATGTATGATTTATGATTTTGTAGAACACATAAGAATGGTTTCATTATGAGATGGGTGGGACCTATATCTCCCTCTAATGCGTTAGGTAAAGATTTATATCTCATGAGATAGACATGGCTAGAAAGGCAAGTTATACTGGTTCAGTGATATAGGACTGGAATGAGGAGTGAACTCGGTTCAGTAATGGACTTTGTCCTCTATGATGGTCTTGGCAATGAGCCTTGACTAATATGAAATGATTTTCTATGATTATGTGTGTATGATACAAAGTTTCATGTTTTAAGTTATGATTATTTTTTATTACTTTTCTTTATTATGATTTATCCCGTGACATGATATTATGACCTCTATTGCAGGTTAAGATTTTCAAAATGTTATGTTCTTATGAATATGATATGATTTATATTTCTTTTTTTTACCCTTACTGATCATTTGAGCTCACCCTTTTGTATGTTTTATTTTCCCCAGGTCAGGAAGAATAATATTATGTAGGATATGCCAAAAAGGGACTCTAGATATGATGAAATAAATGGGAGACAATGTAGTTGATTTTATGAACCAGTTGTTTATGTTTCCCAGTTTCTAAAGACACTATACCTATACGGTCCTTTCATGGTTTAGTTATATGTTGTAATAAGTATGCTTCAACTCTGAAGTAATAACAATGTAGGTAAAGTATGGGCGTTATAGTTGGTATCAGAGTAAAGGTATAGTCAACCTTTAAAACTGGGATATGAAAGCCTTTGTAAGAATCTTAAGGATAAGTCTAAGCATAGAACACAATCTTAGTGTTTTAGAAATGGACATAAACAACCTATGATAAGACCTTAAGTGTGAAATTTTATTCTTGATTATGTGGTTTTCCTATTATGATTAGTGTTACTCACACTATTCTTCTTGGTTTTAGTCAATGCCTGGAACCCGAAGGAACCGTGGTAATGTTGAATGCGATGGGCAATGCAATGATTTTCCCCCTGAGCAACCAAATGTTATGGGAGCTAGAATGAAAAATCTTTTAGCCATGCTCACACACCTTTCTCAAGCTATGAACCATGCATGACTTCCAAACGAGAAAACGAAGGAGCAACATTCTGTTGAATCCTTCATGAGGTAGCATCCACCTTCATTCAACGGGTCTTCTGATCCATTAGTAGCTGAACAATGGATTAGTACCACTGAAAAGATATTTCCAGTTCTACAATGTTTTGAACATGACAAAGTCATCTTAGCAGTGTATCATTTGGAAGGTGATGTTGATCAATGGTGGAATCTTATCAAGAATATGAGGCAAAGAGATGAAATTGAGTCCATGGAATGGGACAAGTTCAAGAACTTATTTTTCAATAAGTACTTTCCTCGTATTCTCCGAACAAAGATGGATAAGGAGTTTCTTGAACTGAAGCAAAAGGATGATGAATCGGTTGGTACCTATGAAGCTATTTTTACAAGACTTGCAAGGTACACTTCCAGAATTATTATCCAACCTGAGAGTAAAATTGATTGATTCTTTAGTGGCTTAAAACCATGTCTTTGAAGGGCGTTAGCCATAAGGGAATTCAATAGCTATGAGAAAATTGTTCGATGTGCTCTCAAGGTTGAGATGGAGATTGGAGTAACCCATTAGTCATATGGGTTTGATAAGAAGAGGAAAATGTAATTCAAAATAAAATATAAATACCACACTAAAAAGAAGATGAGTTTTACTTTATTCTCAAATTGTAGAAAGAAACAAGGATGGAATTGTCTTAAAGGGACAAGCAAATGTTTTAAGTGTGGAAAAGAAGGTCATCGGGCAGTTGAATGTCAAAATAATGGGAAGAAGATGTCTAATGATGCGAACAAAGAAAGGGATACATAGAATGCACCTCCTACACATCAATGTTTCAATTGCAAAGATATGGGGCATTATGACAATCAATGCCCAAATCCAAGGGTTGTTGATGATGATCGATGTCAACAAACTCTTAAGGCCAAAGACAAAGGAAAGTCACATGCAATTACTATCAGCGATGTGGAGTACGATAATGAAGTGGTGAAAGGTACACTTACCATCCACTCTGAAGTAGCAAATGTTTTATTTGATTCTGGATCCACCCACTCTTTTATTTCTGAAAAATTTTCTAAGGGTATCTCCATATTACCTCAATAATTAGATGTTGAGTTAGTTGTGACAACTCCTAATGGCACAACGGCCACATCAAAAGTTTATAATTCTTCTCCGATTGAAGTTTGTTAGAATGTTCTTCCTGCAAATCTTGTGATCCTTCCTATAGTGGAATTTGATGTGATTCTTGGCATGGATTGGATTTCTTTATATGGAGCTCATATCAATTTCCAAATAAGGGAAATGACATTTAATATTCTAGATCAATTTATGATCGTCTATCGATGCAAGGATGAATATAACCTTCCAGAGTAAATTTCTTCCATCTTATGGGTCTTGATTCTAATAAATGAAGGTTATTTGTCTCAAATGGTTGGTGATAAACTCATGATTAATAATATTCCCATTGTATGAGAGTTTGATGATGTCTTTCCGGAGGAATTGTTGGGTATTCCACCAAATCGTGAAGTTGAGCTTTCAATAGAACTTGTACCGGGTGCTTTACCTATGTCAAAGACACCTTATAGAATGGACCCAATTGAGTTGCAGGAATGGAAGAAGAAACTCCAAGAGAATCTTGATAAAGCATTCATACGCCCAAGTGCGTCACCTTGGGGAGAACATGTTCTATTTGATAAGAAGAAATATGGATCAATGAGACTCTGCATTGATTATCGAGAACTTAACAAGATCACGATCAAGAAAAAATATCCTCTCCCATGCATTGATGACTTATTTGACCAATTACATGTAGCTCAATACTTTTCCAAGATTGATCTTCGTTCGGGATATCATCAATTAAGGGTCAAAAGGGAGGATATACCTAAGATGGCTTTTCATACAAGGTATGGACACTATGAATTTATAGTGATTCCATTTGGTCTTACTAATGCCCCTGCTATCTTCATGGATCTGATGAAAGTGTCTTTAGAGACTATATTGATCAGTTTGTAGTAGTCTTTATAGATGATATTCTTTTATATTCAAAGAGCAAGGAAGAACATGAAGATCACTTGAGAATTGTATGGAAGACCCTGAGAAAGGATAAGATTTATGCCAAATTTACCAAGTGTAAATTTTGGCTTCAAAAAGATGAATTTTTGGGTCACATAATCTCAAAAGTGGGGATATCTGTGGATCCAGCAAAAACAGAGGTCATCGAAAGATGGTCGAGACCAACAACAATAACTGAGATCCAATTTTTTCTTGGTTTGGTTGGATATTATCGAGATTTTGTGAAATATTTTTCACGATTATCTAATCCACTCACCAGGTTGACTTGAAAAGGAGTTAAGTTTTTGTGGACGGAAGAGTGTGAAGAAAATTTCAAGGAATTGAAAAGAAGGTTATCCATTGCACCTATGCTCACACTACCTTGTAGTGGAGAAAGGTTTGTGATCTATAGTGACACATACAATAATGGATTGGGGTGTGTTCTCATGAAAAACAATATGGTGATAGCTTATGCCTCACAACAGTTGAAAATTCATGAGAAAAATTACCCAACTCATGATTTGGAGTTAGCTGCGGTAATCTTTGCATTAAAGATTTCGATGCTTTATCTTTATGGTGAAAGGTGTGATATTTATACTGATCAAAGAAGTTTAAAGTATATTTTCACACAAGAGGAGCTGAATATGTGCCAAAGGAGATGGTTGGAGCTGATTAAGGATTACGACTGCTAAATTCATTACCACCCTGGGAAAGAAAAAAAAGTGGCGGACGCATTAAGTCGACAAGACCATACTAGATTATACATGATGAGGATCACAAAAGATCCGATATTTATGGATTTACAAAGGATGGATCTTGGAATTATAATGGAAGGGGAAAAATATTATCTTTATCAAAAGAATGTTCAACCATATATACATGTGAAGATTAAAGAGGCACAAAAAGAAGATGTAGAGATACAAAATAATTGGAGAATTGTTCCCGAATTCAACCCCGATTATGATGGGATAATAAGGTTTAGGAATCGGGTTTGTGTTCCTCCAATACCCGAATTAAAGAAGGAGTTTTTGGATGAAGCTCATAGTTCTTCATTATCTATTCATCCTGGAAGCATGAAGATGTATAGGGACTTTAAAGAGTACTTCTGGTGGGATGTCCTCAAATGAGATGTGGTTGAATATGTCTCTCAATGATTGGTTTGTCAGCAAGTTAAAGCTGAGATACAGAAGTCTAAAGGGATGTTACAACCATTACCCATACCAGAATGGAAATGGGAAAACATCACTATAGACTTTATCACTGGACTTCCTAAGACATCCAAAATCAATAATGTTCTCTGGGTTATAGTTGATCGTCTTACGAAGTCATCACACTTCATTGCTATTAGGGAAGATTTCTCTCTAGATCAACTTGCCAGGATATATATAAATGAAGTGATAAGATTGCATGGAGTACCACTTTCCATTATATCTAATCGGGATCTGAGGTTTACCTCGATGTTCTGGTGAAGTCTTCAGCATACTCTAGATACAGAGTTGAGTTTCAGCACTGCTTATCATCCTCACACAGACGGTCAGTCTGAGAGGACAATTCAAACTCTAGAAGACATGTTAAGAGCTTGCTCTAAGGATTTCAAAGGTGGTTGGGATAAACACCTACCTTTGGTGGAATTTTCCTATAATAATAGCTTTCACTCCAGTATTCAGATGGCTCTTTATGAAGCACTCTATGGAAATAAATGCAGAACTCCAACTTGTTGGGATGAAGTTGGGGAAATAAAGCTATTAGGACCTGATCTTGTTGATGAGATGGCATGAAAAAGTCCGATCTATTCAACAACACATAAGAGAAGCTCAGAGTCGAAAAAAAAGTTATGCTGACAACCGAAGAAAAGACCTAGAGTTTGAAGTGGGTGATAAAGTGTTCTTACGAATATCTCCTTGGAAGAGAGTAATGAGATTTGGGAAGAAGGGAAAGCTGAGCCCTAGGTATATCGGTCCTTTAAAAATATTGGATCATGTTGGGAAGGTAACTTATCGATTAGCGCTTCCACCGAATCTCTCTCAAGATCATGATGTGTTCCACATATCTCTCCTGAGAAATTACATACCTGATCCTTCACATGTACTAAGCTCAGAAGTTGTACCGCTGGAGAAAAATCTTTCTTATGAAGAACAGCCGATAGAGATTCTAGATCGTAGCGAAAAATTTCTACGGAACAAGACCACTCTCTTGGTAAAAGTTTTATGGAGGAACCACCAATTAGAAGAAGCTACATGGGAGCTTGAGGATATGATGAGGGAGAGGTATCCTCATCTGTTTTTTACGAAGTGACAAATTTTGAGGGTGAAATTAATTTTAAGGGGGGTAGAATGTAACACCCTGATATTTTATGAGAAGTATATTTTTTTATGTATTATGTTATACACAAACGAATCTTTCACTTCACACAACACTAGCTTGGCTTGCGTTACACGCAATCGCGACCTTCCTTGATAGCGTGTGTAGTACGCAATACCGAGTTTCACCAAACAACAATATATTATTATAATATTATGAACTAGCCGTTATGAATAGTATTAACTGAATTTTAAATTTTATAACATTATAAATAATCTTACACATTTTCTAGAATGAGGTATGAAAACAAAATCAGTTTTTTAGATAAAAGAAGTTTTTTTCAAAAAATGCAGTTTTACCGCCTTTTGATGGAACACACATTTTAAATCTAGTTTTTGACATGTTTATAAGTTCAATTCGAAAAAATAAAATTCTTCTTTGGAATCAAGATATAAAAATTTACTTTGGATAAATTTTTCATATTATTCTGGTAACTTTCATATTTTGATGAATAGTAAAAACATGATATATTTTAATTAAAAACAAATTTTTTCATTGAAATAATTTATATGGATAGATTATCTTTTTAATTGGTTTTAAAGTGTAATTAGAATATATTTTTACCATTTAATACTATGTTGGTCATTGTAATTAATTTCACATTGAAATTGGACATAAACAAGCGGTGATTTTTTGATAGTTAGTGTTTCTTGAAAACACGCTATTTGTTTTAATAATGGGAATTACATTAAAAATTAATTAATGCCACTTTTATGTTTTGAATTTGAAAAAATAGACATCATTTTTGAATTTGGAATATCAAATATATCTTAGGCTGAATTTTGGGTATTTTTCTGAAAAACATCAATTTTTGATGAATAATGAAAACACTGAGTTTTTGGTTAAAACTGACTTTTTATTTAAATAATAATTTATTTGATTTAAATTTTGGTATGTAAAAATAGATACATAATACTTATATAAGTTCAATTAAATTCATTGGAATCATTTTATAATAATTCTAGATATATAAAAAATTATATTGAACATTTCACCGTCTTTTACCCACCTCCTAGGAGCTTTTTCAATTGTTCATAAATCTTAATTTTACCACTCCTGTGAGTTGAATTTTGAAAATACGAGAGACATGGTTAATATCAAGGAGTAAAATTTGGTTCAATTAGATAAAAATATTTTTTGGTGAATAGTAACTTTTTACTTTTATTTACCACGGTTAAAAGTAAATAAAGTAATTCAAGGTTAAAAGAAAATTATAATAATTCAAAATTATCTTAACACTTGTCCAAACCTTATTGGATGAGTAATGGCCGACCATGGGAATCCTTGGGGAGATTTCGGGGCCCCATGGAGCCACTTATGAAAGACAATGAAACATTAGATTAATTAATTTAATGTAAAGACAAAATTGGCATTAACAAACAATCCTTTAGTAATTAATTTTTATAAGGGGATATATAAATTATCATTTAGACTATAAATATTCATTTTAAAGCTAAAAATATTTCCTACATGTTGGTATTTTTTTATATTTTTTAGATATCAAATAAATTAAATTATTTATGACACAATAATGATGCAGTATTTACATCATTAATAAATTATTTAAATAAATAAGATTATAATGATTAAAATACTTTCCAAAACATGTCCAATTCTAATGGGATAATTTTATTTCGACCATGATTCATCTTATCTTTATCTTTAATGATTTTAGACCTTTTTAAACCGATGATATGTTTATAATAAAATAACATTTTCACACTTTCCAAAGGTTCCCCTCTCCTCCCTTATAAAAGGGCACCTCCTCCCTATCTTCCTCACACCACTTTGAACCTTCAATCTCGGACAACCCCTTCCCATTTCACTTCCCCACTTCCTTAGAAACCTACTAGAGGTACTGGTCTTCTCAAAAGACCAACTATAGTTCCCTAAGAGAAAGTTTAAAAGAGGCACTTCGATGGAGAGGTAATACCTTCTACTGTTTTCTTCAAGTTCCATTCTTCTTCTACTCCCTCTTCATTAGTTGTTTCATTATGAGGTAATAACATCAGTATCCCTCATATGCTGATAAGTTATTATAAATATGAAACAATCCTATTTCACCTCTTTTCCATCCTACGGTAAACAAAATCACCGCGCGTGCGTACATACGGAATACCGTCTCCACGCCGTGGTGTAATATGTTTTCCACCACCACCTTACATGGATGGGTATAATGGTGTAAATAAATAACTATATATGATTATTTTAAAGTGGTATTGATTGTGAAATATTATACATACACTTCAATACAATTCCACGATCATGGGAATGATATCATCGCTCGTGCGTACGTACGACCTACCATCTCCACGATGTGATGCCACTCATTCTATATGATATTCATTGAATAATGATTATATAAATGAAATGAATAAATTAATATGATATATATTACACTAATAACATTTTGTAAATTATGTATCTATATCCTATAAAGAGGAAAAAGAATTTATTCGGCAAAACATGCATAAGAACATAAAGCAATAAACACCCGAATAACTAGTAGCAATGAAATATTACTACTAAGAAGATACAAATATGACCATATATGATATAATAACAAAGAATATGATTCTATAATAAGTCAATTAACATTATTTAATCCATATCACAGGAGGTTTGGATTCATACGAAGCATATCAGACGTAAGGTAAGGGAAAATCTCACAATATCATTTTTATCTGAGATTGTTTGTACTTTGGTATTTACTAAGGTGTATATTATCATCCACATAGATGTTTCCTCAATATTTAATATTATTTCCATCCTCCTACAATTGTTTAAATCCAATTTTACACTTCGGTGAGTTTTTACTAAAAGATATGAAAGGAATCTTTTGTCATTTTTCATACGAGGTACTTTTTGACTTTTCTGGCCAAAGTACGAGAAGAATGTTTTTTTAACTTATACGGCATGAATGGATTTTTAGAACATTATTTCCAAGAATATTCCTTTACAAGTTTTCAAGTTTATTTTTAATCAAATTCTTTTAGTTTAATATTGTATGACATGTTAAGAAAGGAAAAAAAAATTTGAAGTTGAAAGGATATTTTCCTCAAGAATGGAGTTCAAGTGTTTTATCAAAATTATTTTCCATCTAAGATAAAATAGGGTTATGCTTATATCCCTATTTTTAAATTTATTTGATTGTTTTATGATGGAATTAATTTTATGATGTCCTTTTATCTTATATGGGTTATGTTATGATGGCATGATGTTTAAGAATCCCATTTTCATTACATGGGTTATGCTATGATGTATGATTTATGATTTCGTGGCACACATAAGAATGGTTTCTTTATGAGATGGGTGGGACCTATATCTCCCTCCAATTCATTGGGTAAAGATTTATATCTCATGAGATACACATGGCTGGAACGACAAGTTAAACTGGTTCAGTGATACAGGACTGAAACGGGGAGTGAAATCGGTTCAGTAATGGACTTTGTCCTCTATGATGGTCTTGGCAATGAGCCTTGACTAATATGAAATGATTTTCTATGATTATATGAGTATGAAACAATGTTTCATGTTTTATGTTGTGATTATTTGGGATTACTTTTCATTACTATGATTTATCCCATGACATTATATTATGGCCTCTTTTGCAGGTTATGATTTTCAAAATGTTATGTTCTTATGAATATGATATGACTGATATTTCTTTTTTTTTTACCTTTACTAAGCATTTAAGCTCAATATTTTGTATGTTTTATTTTTCCCAGGTCAGTAATAAGGATATTAAGTAGGATATTCCAAAAAGGGACTCTATATATGATGAAATAAATGGGAGAAAATGTAGTTGATTTTCTGAACTAGTTGTTTATGTTTCCCAGTTTCTAAAGACACTATACCTATACGGTCCTTTCATGGTTTTGTTATATTTTGTAATAAGTATGCTTCAACTCTGAAGTAATAATAATGTATGTAAAGTATGGGTCGTTATAATTTAAAATGTAATGGATACTTCCTAAACTACCCCTCCATTCACTTATAAAAGTATAACACTTCCAACACATCATTACTCACCTAACCTTTGAATTTATTTATTAAATACCTCCAAAAAACTCTTAATATACCCCTATTCAAAAATAATAATATTTTTGTCACTGTTAATTAACATAAGGACATTATTTCAATAGAACAATCTATGGAAAATTAATGTCTCTGACATGAGTATTGTAAACTACTCATATTTTCCTATTAATTATATTCCTTAACATTTAGTATAGTAACACTATTGTAATGTTATTAGTATCATACATATAATTTTATATAGTAATTTAATGGGTAATATTATTATATATTCATCAGTCTGATCTATTAATGAAAACATAATTGTTGTTCTTGTGTACATGAAGACTACAACATACATGGGGAATAAAATTAATTTTCCATCACTACCCATTGTTTCTGGTCATTAGAATGAATTTAATGAGAATATATGATTATTATGACATGTTTATGATTCTAAATATGTCACATTATCAATATTGAAATATAGCATTGTACTCATTGAATCGTTATAACCAATTTCCATTTGGGTTAATTTAATCGACTATATAAACGATGTTAAAATGATTATGTCACAAATTATTATGGAAATTCATATAAACATAATATCATATAATAATTATATATTTATGATTATTTAATAATTTAATAATTATATAATTAATATGAAAAATATTTAATAAAATATCACTATGTGAATGTTAAAACCATTAAAAACTAGTTTAGCATGATTACCATATTCACAAGACATATTCATGTTGTTCAGCTAATGAAAATGGTACATATATAATAATTTTAAATCAATGTTTATCCTATGTAGATTATCATTTAATGATTTACTTGAGACCATATTATATTATTTTATCTCATCTTCATGACGTTCATGAAAAATAAATAATCAAAATGTTTGAAACTTAGTCATAAAAGAATGGAATATGTATCTAAAATATACATAATAAGCGATAATAAATATTGTACATGAAATTTAACTTTATATGTATATATGGTTATGAAATATATATTTACATTATTCTTTTCTTTTGGTTAGATAACATTCAACTAAGTTGGTATACAGGTAAAGAATTATTGTCTCTTACTACATCATTTCTGACATTTTTTTATTAAAAGCTTAATTTCATTTTGATAGTGAACATACTGAATATTTGATATATCATATCCTTAATTATTTTTTAATAATGATATTTTCAATTAAAAACCACCTCTTTCAAGGTGTTTCTATAAAAATATTATTCAACTCATAAGGGGGGTTTCCCTAAAATTTGAATCCCTTGAGACAGGTTTATATTGTACACCATGATTTTATTTACAAGGTGTAAATACTAAGAATTATAATTTTTTCATGATTATATTAAATCTAATTATATTTAATTTTCTTTTTAATTAATACCAAGCATAAGGTTCTGATTTAAAAGTTTTAAAGTCTTTAAGGGGTTTTCATGGCCTAAATAGTTTCATTGATTCTTATTATCCCCTCTTTGGATATTATAAATAAATATTTATTTATTATAAAAAATTAAGATTTTATGTTCTATTTTAAATTTATTTTATATATAAATCATTTTTTAAACCATTTATTCTTTTATAATGAATGAAATGTTTTGTGAAAATGAAATTTGAAAAGAATAATTCTGATTTATTTTAATTGATTTCTCCTCCCAATATATTATTTTACTTCCCACTAATGTTCTAAATTATCTTTTGGAAACTTAATTTTATTATCCCTAATGATCATTTTATTCCCCTTTATAAATTTTATAACAATGTTTTTAATATTTTTTTGTGTTGTAGGTTTTCAAACCATGGTATTAAATAAAAATCTAAGAAAGAGGTTTTTTATAATTTCAAAATTAAATAATTCATTTTATACTCAACCTTTTTTAACAAACATTTTGTTATTTAAAAGATATTTAATTTTGAACTCATTATTATATGGTCTTTTTAAGACTTTTTTCAATTTTAATTTTTTTATATGTTCACTTAACCATTTTTTACTACATCTAAAAGGGTTTGTAAAAAAATTTTATTTTTCACTTTGATTTTTACTCAAAATTTTATCCCTCATGAATTGAAGTCTTTATCAGCCTCTATGTTTTGTTTCCATATTATTTCTTCTGAATAATGATATTTTTTCTATCCTATAATTATTAAATTTAGGGGTATGTAATATTTTTATAATGATTATAAAAATCATTGTTTTAATGGTTTCATTAAGATATGTTTATTAATCATTTTAAGTGGAACAAATATATATATATATATATGGATGATGTTTTGGTAACATATATCCCTCTAGTGAATTGGTTTATGTTTATATATCATAAGCTCGAAAGGCTGCATATGAGGATTTTTCTAAAGATAAATGGTGAATGGGAGAATTTTTTCCAGAAAAAGTATACAATATGAGATTTATCTCAAGACAAAGGGTGCATAATAGAAAATTTCCAAATTCAATAGGTATATAAGAGGATATATTCATAGATAAATGGTTAAATATGAGGATTTTTCCCATTTCCATGGGGTTCACTTGTGTTTTTACCCTAATCCCAAAGGGTACAAAGGAGGTTTTCACCCATTCTCAATGGTATACGAGAAGATTATCTGAAGATGAAGAAGGGACATGGGTGGTTAGACCAAGCCTAATTTTTTATTATTTTTTTCGTGGTTAGACTTCACATAGAGTTAATACGATTTTTTAATGCCACAATCATGTTCCTATGATTGTTCTCCTTGAATCATGTTTAATATCTCATGATTCGACCCACATTTGAATTGTATGTGACTGTTCATTTGGGATTAGATGTCATTATATCATGACATAAAAAAAATATCATTTCATTTTCATTTTAATAATAAATTTCTTTCATTACCATGTTTTATTATAAGTTTATTATCTATCCCTTGAGAGAAAATTTATAATTATTCACTTATTGATCATTTGATTTAACCACTCTCTTATGATTTACTTTCCCTAAGAAATGATGAAAAGCAAAACTTGTATAAATTATGGAATGATGTAACATAAGATATAAATTTAAATATAAACTTTAAGCCTTATCAGTACTCGTGAATAATACATTTTATCTTTACATCCATTATAATAGTATGTTACAATTTTTTAATCAAAAAAGAAATAGTTTTATTATAAAAGTTTTATTCTCGTACTAAAATATTTTATTCAAAAGATAAATTTCTATGTATTATAATTTAATAATGAAAAAAAAAATTAAAATAATCATATTAAAATTAATTTATGGTGAAATTTTGGTATTTTTATTAAAAGAATGATTTTCCAGTTAATAGTGAGAAATAAATATTTTTATAAAACTATCATTTTCCTACGTTAAATAAGATAATATAAAATTACCATTTTCTCTTATTTATCAAAATTCTACATTAATTATAATTAATCTAATTAAATATTTAATATTCATCATTATATGTTATTGTTGTATATGATCATTTTTTGGCATAAAAACACAATATTTCAAAAAAATAAAATTGATGCATGTTGTGTTTTAATAAAAAAAATATAATTTATACCATTTATAAAAATTGAATCAGGAAAAATTTATTACAAATTTGGAATAATTTTATGAAAATTTAGAATATATTTCTCTTTTATGATTGGTTATTATGTGTAGTAATCATCATAATTATTTGTTAAATTTGTATGGGAAAATTTCGTAATAAGGGCTAAAAATAGTAGGATAATACTAAAACATCTCCCTAAAACATATATTTTTTTACTGGATAATTTTTTTTCTATATTTAATATCAATTTATTAAAAATATTTCAATTTCTTGTCAATTTACTTTGATAACGACTTTAATATAGTTTTAAATAAAGAATAAAAATAAAATTTCTCCTCTTTATTTTAATATATTTAAATTATTTTTATAAGAATAAAATGAGATTATAGTAGGTTCCAAATTTCTAATTTAATTAGATATAATTTTTTACCAGGAGAATTTGTTATTAATTTTTAGTGATTAAAAATAATTTTGTTCAATGCATATACAGCACTGACACTGTGATTGTGGAAGTTGTAGAAAAATAATGTTAATAAATTTAAAAAATAAAAATGTAATATTCTATAGAAGATTAATAGTGTTCATATATTTAATAGATCATTAAAAAATATTATAGAATTTTTATTGTTAATATTATAATTCAACTACATTCTCGATGTCATTAAAGACAAATAAAAGGAATAGTTCCAAAAATTAAATGAATGATATTTTAAACAAAAAATATTTAGTTAACGGCTGCAACATTTATAAAATTATTATATTTATAAGTTTAAATGTGATATGGTTGATAATATCAAACATGGTCTATTTTTGACCATGATTCCTTTTATAATAATTTATCTCGAATCTTATAGTGTAGAGAACACTGATATCAATATAAACATCAAAAGGGTTAACTGTGGGCTCGGTAAAAATAAATAGATAGGAGTGAAAACATCACCTAAACATTCTTGAATATTATTTTCTAATAGTATTTATAATCATTATCATATTATATTATTAGTTTATCAAAAAATAATATTTCTGTGAAAATGATGTTATTTTTACATAATACGTTATATAATTCAGAGGGTGAACCTCACATCACTTATAAAATGAAACCTCCATTCCTATTTTACTAAAAAACTTTTGAGAAAACTAGTTAATAATATCCATACCTCATTTTATCTTTATATTAACAACCCACATCCAATAGGATATTTTTTTATTATAAAATCATCTAATTAAGGCTTTTGGATTAATCCTCAAGAGGGTTTTTAAATAAGATTTATACTTCTTAACCAAGTGTTTTCATTTTATTTTTTCCTCAATTTATATCAAATCATATAAAACCACTATTAATTAATAAAAGTAACATATTAAATATAATTATTTTTTTATTTTGTTAATTTAATAATATATTTATGTCTCCTCTTCAATCAAATGGGAACTGAAACGGTTGTTTGTGTGTACGATAGAGTACATCCTCATGAACAGATGCATTTCGTTTTCCATCACCGCCTCTCATGAATTTTTATAATGAATTATTTATTTTATAGATATTTTAATAGTGACATGTTTATCATTATTTAAATATAATATATCATATACTTTGAACAATTTCCATCCATTGCAAAATGATAATGTCAATCATGCATTTGTGTGTACTACAACTATACTAAGAGATGTTATTTTTTTCTTCACCAAATCACATGAATGATATATATAATTTTATTTAAATATAATGTATTAGAACTATTATATAATCAAAATTCTTTTATATTAATGTAATATTTACAATAATTCCATCATGATATTTTAAAAATTAAAATGTTACTCTTTTATACGTATATCTTACCTTCTATATGATTGTAACATAGTTCATTTTTCATAACCATCATTCATATTTTCATTTAAAATTATAATTTATGTATAAAATTGATGATAAATACTTTCATTATTATTCTATATATAATTCAATAATGTCCTATTTTACCATATTTATCTTACTAAATACATTTTGAACATATATTTTGATTATCACCAAAATATCTAATGTGAAATTAATTTATTTAGTAATTTTATATAAAATGTTAACAGACAAAATATAATGAATAATAAATTTCGAAAAAGGTTGAAAAAAAGTAAATAATAAATGTAATGTTATTATTTAGTAAGATAAGGGACATACATGACAATTTATACATTAGTTAAGGTACCCTTAAACATAAAAAAATTTTTTAAATATTTTACATAATTATTTTAAAATTATTTTTCTTCCATGTTATATTATTAGAATAATTTAATGGATTTATTTAAATGTATATAAAATAATTATAAATAAGATTTTATATCATCTTTTAACTTCTTAAAAATGATTTTTAAAAGAAATATGATTATATATTTTATTTCTAATGTTTATTATTTATTCACAACATATAAAAACAAGGTTATATTTAAACATATACGATCTAAACGTTTTTTCATGACACTAAAATGATTTTCTGATACAAGGATTCCATTATATAATATATTATTTCTTTATAAAAAATCATATATTACTTTTTTCTAGTTGTTTTAGATTTTGAAATAGGGTTTTAAAAGGATAAAAAATTTGATATATGGGAATGTTTTACATATGGCTTTACCATATTTTTTCAGGAATTTTATGATGAAAAAGTGAATTACTAAAATGTTTTATTTATGATATGGCACATTATCATTATATATTATGATGATTTGGTATAAAATACTTTATATTATGGGTGATATGGTGACATATTATATGGTATGTGAGCTTAATACAACTTATATGATAGGTGACTCCCATGCCACTTATATTAATGGTGAGCCTCATACAAATTATATGATATGTTATAACAATTTAGATATCTAATTTATTGGGTAATGTTTCATTTTGTCAAAGGTAAAAATAATTGTGTTAGTTTGGGATGTTTCAATTATGAATTTGACTAGGATCCAGTTATTTTTTATAATAATTATGAATATAATGCTCTAAGTTTCCTAAATCTTTTTATTTGAATTATATGGGTTATAATGCTTTACATTTATTCATAATTGTGTTTATTTCTTATTGAAATTATTTTTTTAATATTATCAATGAATATTGATATAATGATAAAAAAGGTTCGTTTTATCATGTTTTTCTAAAAATTTAAATATTTTTTATTTGAAGATGAACATTTAAGGGAATTTGGGAAACCAAAAAATGACATGAATCCAAAAAAAATAACAATCCACATAAAGGTAAATAGACCCTTACATAAAAATTTAAAAATTATATAATGATATACCCTTTATAAATTCCATTCGATGGAGTTAACCTTCAATCCTAAATTGTCTTGATGACGTCCTAATAGTGTTATGTCATCTTCACCTAGGTATTTACATGTTCCTAAAATATTTTCCTTATATATGATTTCACATATCAAAATGTGATTTTTTTTCAATCCATGTAGCTTGTTCGTCATTTAGATCAACTCATAGTAGTCTTTCAAAAATTTAATAGAATCCTTTATTAAAAAATTTAATTGAATAGGTTCATAAAGTATGTATATTTTAGAATAAAGGAGAAACTTTTAGAAAATTTACTCTATCAACGTGTTCCTTATCATCTCTGTTCATCATGGTTCCAATTTAATCAATATTTGGATCTGGGATGATTTCCATATCATAATGACTTCCCACAACCTCATCACTGGGAGAAGTTTCTTGATCCTCTTCAAATTTTATCCCCTAGGAAATACATTTAAATTTTTGAAATGGAAATACAACCTCCATAATTTACTTTTGATTTTTAATATATATATAATTTTGAGTAACCAATACTATATATACTTTCTTTAGAAAATATAGTCATTTAAAAGATAAAAGTGTAACTAAATGAATGGGTAAATTTGATTTGTTCTTACGTGTCCATGAACTCCTCACCTGATTGATGGAACCCTCTAAATCGACAAGTGTACTTTCTTCAATTAATTGTTTAGGACTCAAGATACTCTTCTTATAATATCATTTCCTTGGTCTCAAAGGACCAAGTTTTTGAGTCATAAACCTTCTCAAAATTCTTTCCATCCAACCTACCTCCTAAAGGATTATTCCATTCAAGGAATACATCATCGTCATTTCTTTTTTTATGGGGGGTATTCTATTCATCACCCAACATGACAAAAAAATTCTTAACAAGCTAGTAGGGATCATCCTAGATGACATCCCAATAACATTCAAATAAATCATTCATGAATCCATCTGGTCCAGGTGATCATTCTTTGTAATGAAAAGAGACTACCTCTTTGACCTAAAATTCTAGGGTAATTGAGGAAAGGAACTAAATATCATTATCTGTAATGAATATAGAAATAATTCCTTTTATAAGGTCTACATTATATAAAATTCTATTGAAGGGAATCATATTGAAGTAGATAATGAGATTAGAGAGATATTTTCAGGTATCCATGATTTGGTCTCCATCATTAAGTAAAGAGAGGCTCTTATTGACTTTCCATGACCTTTTACTGGTATAGAAGAACATGGTATTTAAATCCCCATCTGTAATCCATATAACATTGAAGATGTTCTTGTTGATGTTGTCCCTGAGCCTGATGTTTTATTGCAATTAGGAGGACATCACTACTTCTTGAAAAGTATCCCTAGAGAAATCAATGTTATATCTTTCTAGCCATGCCATGTTCAAGTCACGTAAATGGATTTTCCAATGGGGATACCCCGATCTAGACACAATTTTTAAAGAATTAACTTACTGTGTAAATTCTAGAGTAGTTTTTTTAAGGAGTTAGAGCCTAATATATTTTTACACAAGTCATTATTTATTTTCCTCCCATGATTAGCATAATCCAAATGATATCTCCCTCTCTGCCTCCTCATAGGATTATTGAAAACTTCACAATTTAGATTCTGAATAAAATATAGTTAGAAGCATTGGATCCACATTAGTAAGATCCCTAATCCTCTTTATTCCTTTAATTGTTTTTCATCTCATTTCTAATGTTATTTATGTTTAATCTCTTATAACCTATTTTAGGGCATTATACCATTATTTAATTTTCATCTAATCTATTTCAAATTTAAATCCAATATTTGATGAGGAGTCAATTATGCCCCTATAGAAGGGGGTCTAGTTACTTTCCCTAAAAGATGAGTAGATCTCATAGATCTAATATTTTTGTACACACCAACCATTGTCACACATCACCAAAAATTGATTTCTTCCATTATAATCAACTATACATATGTTTTTGTGCTTCATTTGACCCTTGATACGTGTTTATAGGGTTCCATCCTCAGTTATATCCACCCCTTTGTGTTTTCTAGATAAAATTTTCCTTTATATAAAATTTTAAAATAGTCAAACACTGCCTATGTGTTTGTATTGGTTTGGAATTGAATTTACATCTATTATATAATTTTTCAATGGATTAGAACACCTTGTTAGTGTCTGACTTGACTGTGATTATGAATTTCCATACATAATTAATTATAATTGATATATTATAATGAATGATGATGAGTTTCTAATGCCTTGATTACCTAATTGTAATGTTTATATCAAATTTAATTGGATGGTAAGGTCATTCGTCAAATTTTATAAATGTAAATGTGAATTATATAAATTATGAATCCCAAGGTTGTATTGGCTATGTATTTATGATTATGATTCACATGAGGTGATTCCTCAGGTATTATTATAATTTTCATTATAATTCCATTTCCATTGGCCATGTAATAATGGTAAAGGGACTTAATGAGAATAATGTTTCACACTCCCTTCATCAGGTGTTGACCATGATGTCTCCCACCATTAGACGATTATTTGGGATATGGGAATTTCATTTCACATTAATTTTTATTAGCTATTGGAAATAAAGTATCACCCAATATATATTGAATTATGATCATGATGTATCATATTCATTATGAGATTCAGGGTGCATGCCCTTCGATTGAGCTTATAGCTCATTGTACTATTTATGGATGCTTGAGTTGTGCCCCAGGTCCATCCAACCCCTAATATAAATTAATAAGCCTACTTAAATCTTCACATAAATAGGTCATATATGTGTATATAGTATTTAACTATAATATATATATATCTTAATACTATGTATATTGTAACTAATCATGCCCACACAGAGGCCTATGTCAATGCATGTAGAGCCACTAAGGTGTCATGTAAGATCCCGAGATGACTGGTATTTATTAATTCAACATTTATAATTCTTATTTTATCAACCCCCTTGTGTAGCTATGTACACTACACGGATTATTTCTAGACACCATTGGTGGTGGCCTATTGGGATTTTATCTCTCGCCCTACTTGGGCCTCTTTTGTCACCTGAGTAGATTACAGGTCTACAGGTATGGATAAGGGTATGTTCCCTATTACTGATGTTTGATTCATTTTACATATACTATGGCTTATGGTATTATATGGAATAGTATATGCTCGATATTCTAGTGGATTAGTCTTTTGGATTTTTTTTTGCATAGAATATTGTATATGCATGTCCCACGTTTCCCCTTGTTGTATATCAGCATTCCATGAAATCATTGTATATGACTTAGAATCATGGATTTTTTTATATTAAGATAGTGATTTTTTAATTATTCTTACCAAATTTTTTATTATTGTATTGTTTTCTTTGTTCCATTCTATTATATCAATCTTTTTCTATGGTGGGTAACTGATCCAGTTTCCATTGTGTATGTTTATATAACTATATATATATTCCTTTTATATTGTATTATTTTACTTTATATGTTGTTCCAATCTAATATTATGGTATAGCCATAAAAATGTAAAACCACATACCCTTTATACTAGTCATCATCCTAGGGCATACGAGGAGATGCGCCTGAGGCCATGTTACCCACTAGATTAGGGAACGGGTTAAGTGGATCATGGCTTGGGATGTTATAAAGTGGTATTAGAGTTATTTATTGTCTTGTCTTATTATTTTAGTTTTACACATTCCAATAGGATGCAATGGAATTTTGTAATTAGATTGTGCCTCTCGGTAGCATACCCACAAATAAAGAAACCCCAATTTTCCTGGGATGGGTTACTCATGTAAGGATTTTTGGCCTATTACAATTAATATGAATTCACCATTGGGTGACACACATGTATTGTGATGTTTAAATAATTGGTGTTATTGCAGTAATAATTCTTTTACCTTGGCCCAATTAAATAAGGTTATTCATTACACAAACCATCATTAGACCCTCAGTACAAATATTTCATGCATTTTCTCATGCCACCTTTAATTTAAGTTTTCATTTTGTTTTACATGTTGTTAGTACTTAGATTATTTTTTGGAAATGTGATGAAATTTTCTACATGACTAAGAAAACATAATTTACACTTAAAGTATCAACCTATACCTAACAGTTTTTTCCTTCATTTTTTTAATGTAGAATCCTCAAGCAGTTAGTTATGACACATTGATCTATGGACCATTGGTCGCATGGGCAAGAACCTGTTATGTTATGGATTAAGTGGATGTTATATTATGGTTCATGTGGTGTATGGGACCTTATGAATTTGAAATGGTTACCCATCTAATTCAACAATTTAAATATATTTAAATACATAAATATGCAACAATTTAAATATAATATAACATTTAGAATCAAATGGTCATATTAAACATTTGATATGAGACCTCAACCTAGACATGACCTTAGTAACGGGTATATGGGTGGTTTCTTATGGTTTTTATGAATTGTTATAAAAATACTTATCAAATAGACCAATATTTTATTATAGATAGAGAGGTGTGATCTCTTCATAAGAAGTATATATACCTATCATAATTTTCTATATGTGGTCTCTTTATTGTTAGTTTCTCTAATGAGCCATGTGTTTGTAATTTTAGAATTGTTCCATCATGACATTCTCAAGTCGCACACCATGATGCAAGTAAATACCCTACACTAAAGGTGTTGGGCCCTGAACCACCAGTGATCCCTCCTGTAGTTACACCTATGAAAAAAAATATTGTTCCTAATATGAGCACTAATGCCCATTTCTGAGAATTCCTTATTCATGTGATTCATAATATGCAAGGTGTCACTCGACTTGAGCCAACTATTGTAGAGTTTACTCGATAGTTATTATAGTATCATCCTACAAAATTTTCAAGTTATATAAGACCACATGATACTACATCATTCAATAAGGCCACACATTCCTTCTTGTAGAATCAAAGACTCTTTTAGAGTATTAGGTGAAGGTCATTTCTAATTTTTCATATGATTTTTCCATTCAATGGAGGGATGTTATCTAATAGGTATATTGAGATCAAGAGATTTTATATATAAATTTTTAAACAATATTCAATGACTACATAATTCCTCATAATATATGGTCTAACCATGATATAGATTTCATGAATCCATAGTAGGGATCCATGTATGTCATTGAATATTCAACTTATTTTACTAAGCTGCAGTGTTTCTCAATGAATCTAGATGGTGATTTTATTATGACAGCTAGGAGATTCTATGATGGGCTAGTATATGACATCTGGTCATAAGTTAATGATTTAGGGATAACTACTATTTATGAGATAGTAAATCATTCCAACATTACTGATAGGAATTTTTGGGAATCTGATGGTGAAATCTAGGTTGTTTCGGTATAAAATTTTATATGTGTTTTCTATAGTAGGTGAATAATACATTTTGAGTTTCTTTATGGGGGTAGAAGTAGTTAGGTTGCTCATACTAAAAACGTTCTTATCTATCACTAGTATGGAAAACCATTACATACAAATCCCAAATGTATTTTTGGTCTATTGGAATGAAGAGGATGTGAAATTCTAGGGAATATCTAGGGAATTTAGATGAAATTTTCATTACTACCTAGAAAGTGGGGATCTATTTTTACCCCACATTATGAAGAGGGGCTAGCAGTTTCTCACCATGAAGATAGCTAGAAAAGCAACAGATGCTCTGGATAATGTGGTGATCACGGAAGAGGTAATCAGTCTCAGGATTTGTAGCACCATTAGAGTGATCTATGCTCGAGGAAGTTAGGTTGTGACTTTGATATGTGGTACATGACAATTACATGATGTGTACCCTACACTGGAGAAGCAGGTCTTAAGACCATCTACTATACAAGGTACTTTTCTAATAGAACATATATTGTTATCTTTTTTATCTGACATAGGTGCTTCACATTCCATTTTATCTAAGATGATTATTAAATATCTATGAATAGATAAAGAGTTTCTTTATTGTGTTATGATACTCGATACCCTATCACATATCAGATTAATGAGAATTCATCATTATAACAATTTTCCCAATGAGATATGATGGTACCTATTTATATAGAATCACTTCATCCTTGAAATGAAATAGTTTAATTTGATTTCCATGACGGGCTTGTTAGTCCACTGTGAATCTCAAATTGACTGATATCATTATATGGTGACATTTACATCATTATAGCATAGTAGGTACATTTATAAAGGAGAATAAAGTTTTTTTTACTTGAGCAAGACCCGACCATCAGTGGATAGGTCCAGTGAAAGCTCCAATTTCTATTATTTTAATGGAGGATCATGGGTTACAAACCTTTTTTTACCACCTGTAGTGGATCATTTTAAAGAGGTCTTCCCTAATGACTTTTCTTTCCTACCACTAGTGTGAGATATATAATTTACCATGGAGATAGTTCCTAGAGAGGCACCAGATTCCATTCTTCCTTAGATAATGGAACCTTATAAGCTTCTTCAGCTTAATAAAGAGATAGAGGACATCATGGATAAAGTCATTATACACTCCGACACTTCTTCATGTGGTTCACTAATATTTTTTTCTATGCAGTCCGATGGTATTGTAATGATTTTTTTAGATTACCGATGATTGAACCAGCTTATGGTAAAGAACCAATATCCAATACCTCAAATAGATGATATATTTAGTTTCCTATGAAGAGAGAGTTTGTTTTTAATGATTGATCTGAGGTTGATATTCCAGCAGTTGTGTGTCAGACCATCATATAAAAATTTCACAATATTGAGGAATAGGTATGGTTTTATGAGTACCTGATAATCTTGTTCGATCTCACGAATGAACATATGGTTTTTATGTCTCTAATGAATTAATTTTTCCACCAGTATCTAGATTTTTTTGTGGTGGTATTTGTTGAAGAAATGTTAATTTAATCAAGATCTTGACATGATCATACCAACCATTTTTAGAATGTTCTGAATACACTAAGAGAGAACCAAGTTTATATTATGATTAGAAAATTCAACTTCTGGATCAAAAAAATCAATTCCTTAGGGAATGTTTTACACTATTTGAGACACTAGTTTATTAGAGAATGTTTCTTGGTGTCCATTGATCACAAAATCATTAAAGAAATAATTATAGAGTGTGATATCAATCTCATGTAGCATAGATGGGTTGAGTATCTACAGTCCTTTGATTTAAAGCTTACCTATATTCCAAATAATCAAAATGTTGTAGTCGATGCTCTGAACAAGAAGACTCAAACTTAGGCAGTTCGGGAGGCCAATGTAGAGTTGAATCTCATGTCCTTATTTCAAGATATTCATGATGAGGTTTACGAGGATCATTTAAAGACTATTTTGTTTGCCTTAGAAGTGACCTATACCCTTCTGGAATGGGTGAGAATATAAACATTTTCAAGTTCCTAGTGCCTAGTTATAAAGGTGAGTAACTCAAATGGTGATTCATATTCTAGTTAGACCATGAATGAGGATGTGATGCTATGTTTTTATAGACATGTTTGGGTTTCAGTTGAAATTAGATAAGAGTTGATATGGGAATTTCATGCCTAGTTATGGGAAGTACATCTCGGTGTCACCAAGATTTATTGAGACTTACATCGCCAACTTTGTTGGACTTTTAAGAAATGAGAGATAACTGCATTTATTACATGGTGTTCCTATTGTTAGGAGGTGAATGTGTAACTTTAGTGACCATCATGACTTTTTCAACCATTTTCCATTCATATGGCTACATATGAAGTCTTATATGGTAATATTTTACAATCACCTCTATGTTACCATGAGGTAGGGGAGGCAAATTTTCTCAGAATAGATCTCATCCAAGAGAGTTTTGAGCAGGTCATGTTGATCAAGAAAGTGCATATTGATAGCCTAATCTAGACATCAGTCATATTCTAACCCACTTCAGTGAACTCTATAAATCATGGTAGGAGATCTAGTCTTATTTTTAGTTTCACCTAGTTTGTTCTATCAATATATTTAGATTTAGTGTAATATTTCTCCTAGATTCACTAGACCTTTTGAAATCTTTAAATACATTAGACTAGTGCCTTACTTTATAGAACTTCCTCAGAGATACCAGTCTATGCATGATGACTATCAAGCATCTCAACTTTTCCAATATTATCATGACCTGTTATCTATTTTTGAAAATCATGAGGATTATTTGGATAACTATTATTCCATCGAGGAATATCGAGTGTGTATAGTTGATCGGTACATTAAGACACTCCGATGAAGGTCAGCTCCTTTAGTATGGGTGCTATAGTAGCAAGGTCGAGTGTAAGATGAGAAATGAGTGTGAGAATCTGATATACAAGATCAATATACATAATTTTTCATAGATGATACCTATTTGACCTCTGAAGAGAAACTGAGGGGTGAGTTTATTTATGGAGGGGAGATTGAAATGACCCAACATTTCAAGGACATTTTTTTCTTCATAGTTTGTCTTAAATGGGTGATTGCACTAAAAGGGAGTTCAGTTCCGTTTAAATAAGAATTCTTCCAAGGGAATGAAACCTATATCTAAACCAAATAAATGGTGTGTATTAAATACCCAATTTTTATTTGGATATCCAGACACCATTCAAAATGTATGAAAGGATTTTTCTTGGGGGATACCCCAAAACTTACATGATTTGTAAAGCATTTACACACCGTGTAAATGGATAACATATTGTTTAAATGGAGGCAGATCCTCATATTTTTTGACATAATTACTTAGTTTTTATTCCCCCCATACATAGTCAAAGATTCTTGGGAGTTCCCTTTCTCCATTCTCTTATGTTCCTTGATAACTTCTTGATCTGGACTCAAAATCGAACACTATCAGAACATTTGCATCTAAATTGTTAAGCTCCCTAATACTCTTTATTCCATTCATAGTATATCTTCATGACTATTTTACAATTTAGGTGAAAGATATTATAACCGTTATTTAGTTCATTGGACCATTCATCATTTTTCTTTTGATAAACATCGATGTGAAGCCTATATTGTATAACCAATCATCTAAGAAACTAAGTTAGGTTTTATAGATAGTTTCCTAAAAAGTATATTTTATTTTATCAAGACGGTGTTGTGCCATACACCTTTCATTGTCGTGCATATCCATAATTTGAGTTCTTTCTTTATAATTAATTATACACATGTTGTTATGATTGTTTTGACCCTTGATATGTGTTTAGAGGATTCCAAACTCAATTATAGACACCCCTATGTTTTTTATAGATGAAATCCCCCTTTATATAAATTTATTAAAATTTAAAACGTCTCTTAAGAGCTTGGTTTGGATTTGAAATTGAATTTCCTCATATTATAAAATTTACTAACAGGTTGGAGAAAATTCTAAGTGTCCAGATTGACCATGGTTATGAAATAACAACATTATTTAATTAAATAGATTGATTATAATGAATTATAATGAGTTAATAGTGCCTTTATTAATAATTTTTGTAATTATATCCAATGGAATTGGGTGTCAAGGACACACCTCATATTATATTAATGTAAATGTGAATTATATTAAGATTGGTTCCCTTAGTTGTATTGGGGATTAATGATTATGATTCATATGATGTGATCCCTCGGATATTATTATTATTATTATTCTATTACTATTGGATATGGAACGATGGTTAAGTGACATGTGGAGCGTGATGTTTCACTATCCCTTATATCGGTTATTTTCCATGACGTTAGTCACCGTTATTGGATTATCTGGGTAATGGGTATGACATTTCACATACCTCTATATAAGGTTTTGGGTATCATTTCTCACCCCAACCATATCTAATGATGAACATGACATCTCACATTCATTATGAGATTCAGGTCATGTACCCTTTTCATGAACCTATATCTTGTTATACTAGTTATAGATTTTTCTAGTTAATCACAAAGTCTATCCAACACCTAGTATCTATGTATATACCTACTTATTTCCTAACATTCTTAGTTTTATAGGTGGATACTGTATATAACTATACTATATATATATATATTATTATTAATTTATATATTTTCAGTGATCATACCCTTACAATGGTCTTTGTTGAAGAAGGTAGAGCCGGCTTGGTGTCCTGTAGAAGCCTAAGATGGCTAGCAATTATTTATTCAGCACTGTTAATTATTATTATACATGAACCTAATTATATATATGAAAAATTGTTGGAATATCCATAGACATTGTTGGTGGTTCCCTACTAAGATTTTTTTCACACCATACTTGGGTCACCTTTGGTACCCTAGTAGATTTATTGTCAGTGTGTATGCATAAGGGAAATAACACTGTTAGAGAGGTTTGATATATTTTACTTATATCATGGAGAATGGGAAAAGAGGATCATTCATATGTTTGAGATGTCATTTGAGAATTATTTTGTCCTTTTATAGTTTTTTATAGAATATTTTATATTCATGTACCATATTTGACCTTTTTTTGTATACCATCATTCCTTTACATCATTACATATTACTCAACCTATTTTATTTCTGATATTATTATAGTTTATGATTATATACACTTCTACAATCATTTAATATTTTATTTTTTCCATTATAAAACTTTTATATAATATTTCCACTATAGTGGGTTTCTAGTCCAGTTTTCATTGGGTCTATTTATAAATATATACGGAAATTATTGTATTTTTTTTATTTTATCCACATTACCACACTAATAAGAAGGTATAGTCTCCCCATTGTAAAACCTTATACCCTAACCCTTAGTCGAAATAATAAAAAAATATTGGTAGGTAGACATCGGCCCATGTGACCCAGCACCTCAGGGCATAGGTTAAGTATATCATATGTCATAACAGTACAAAGATGATGACGATTAAGTATCCAACAGTAAGAATAATATTGCATTTTAATTTGATGAAGATTATGAATAAAAGATTTTGGATCATTTGATGATAAAAATTCCTACATAAACTTTAATATCATATGGAGGATAAAATCATAATATTTGACAATAATCACCCCAATATTATACCCCTATATATAACACAAAATCTATCATTTTTTCTTTCTTGGGATGGGTAAATTTTTATTACTATGTTTGTTACTGCTCTTGGAATCCACCTATTGATTTTGGGGGAAAACATGTGGTGGTTTCTGAGTATGAAACCTTACTCATATTTAGATTGGGGAAAAGTATTGAAACTTTCTAGGAATGGGAAATAAAAACATTTCATCCACATGGAGGGTCAATCTATGATATAACCTATTTTATCTTTGTATTTCTCTTTCAATATTTTTTTCTTTTTGGGATTGTTCATACTTTTGAGTTTTAAGTGGGTGTATTTGAGAGCTTACCTCATGGATACCATTGAAAAAAACATTAGGTTTTATATTTCCTATTGTTTGGTTTTCATTAACATATCATTTAATTCTATTGAGCGTAAATGAATGGAAGTGATTTTTTAGTATGGGGCAGTGTCAACCCTCATATAAGTCTCCATGTCTTTAACATTTTTTAATGTTTTTATCAGTTTTTGAGATTAAATGAATATTGTATTCTTGTTTATTACATGAATTTATTATTAAGGGCATTTCATAATATTTCATAAAATTGATTTTAAATCATTTTTGATATAGAACTTTTTTTTTCTTGATTTTTTATGTGTTCGGTCAATTTTTGAAATCCATGAAAATGAAACAATGAATGAAATTAAATATTCCCATACCATAACTCATTATGAACCCTTTGAACATATTTTTTCTTATACCCACACATTATTCAGTTATACATGTATTTTTTGTGAAAACTTTAACTTTTGATTATTCTCAATCAATAATTTCTAGTTTATAAAAATTTTGTTGATTTGTTTTAAGAATATAATTATATAGAAATATTTTATCTTGAGACCCACCTTTACTTTTAACCTTGTTTCACCATTAGAATCCATGATGTTTCATATAGGTTTAATCCATATTACAAAATTCTTATTCCTTACCTAACATAACACTCTATATTATTAATGAATATTTTATGATTGAATGTGGGTGAATAAATTTTCGTGTGTGTTCATTGGAGTGAAGATCATTATTAGGTGTGTAATTTGTGTCTCGACATCTTTGAAATTTGAAAAATGGGAATGATTAAATATAATTCATTATGCTTAATTTTACACTTCTAGTTTTCCCAAAGAAAAATGAATAAAATTGAAAAGAAAAAGAAAAATAATAGAAAAAAGAAAAAAATGTAGAATAGTTTGAATTATTCATCATGATATTTTTTTTTGATTTATTTCCCTCTCAAAAAAGGAAATGATTGTTACTCTTTCATTGTATTTTATTTTCATCCCTTCCCCGATAAAAAAATTATGTTTTTGAATAATATATAAATAAAAAGAGAGAATTAGAATAAATTAATTAATTATATTCCTTTCCTCAGTTATGACACATTTTATTTCACAATAGAGGTGGTCTACATTAAGTGGGCATTAATTCAATCGAAATAAAATAAAGGTTATTATTTTTATTTTTATTTTCATATATTATTTGAAAAAACATACTTAGTAACTAAATAACTTGTGGTAATTATGAAGATGAAATTAAAAAATTGATCATAGTGTATATTTTTTTAATTTCTATGATTTTATTCTTTTACCTCACAACCATTACCTATAATATATCCATTGAAAATATATATAAAAATTCGGAACAAATATACTTAATGGGTGTATTAAAAATATGACAATGAACAATTGAAAATCATTTAAATAAAAAATTATTAACAAATCAAATAATCAACATGCATAATAAATATTTAAAATTTATTAAAGAAATTATGTTCGGTAATAAATAAATCATAATCATTCATTACATAATGTTTTATTATTAAAAATATATATTTTTAAATAGTAATTTTTTTTTAAAATTTATATTTCATATATTTATAGATTGATATATATAAAATAGGAATTATTTTAAGAAATCATGTATTCCAAATTAGGTAAGAGGTCAACTTCATTTTTTTGGTTAAATAAGTTATTAGGGTGAATAGTGAATAACAGTGGTAAACTATAAAAATGGTAAAAATAATATATGGTATAAATGATGTATAAAACATATAAAAACAAAATTAAAATGTATAATTAAAGGAATTGTGATCCTATTTTATTATTTCCACCTATAGAACACTTTTCATGATAAAAATAACACACTTAACCATTAATTAATGATAAATTTAAAATATGCCACAAAAACTCTTCTAAAAAAAGAACCCTCTACTACCCATTCATAAAAGGTTTTCTCCTTAATTTTTTCTATTGAATCATATCCCAAAATCCCACTCCAAAATTCTTATTCTTTAAAAGTAATCTTATAGTCTCAATTAGGATTCTAAACTTCTTCATTAGAAAGAAACCCATTTAGAGAACGACTAAATTAATCAATGTATCTATTTATTCTCTATATTTTTCAATTACCTTCTCATATATACTCTCCCAAAATATAATTCACTACTATAATTTTTTTCTATTAGTATCATTCTGTTTCAATAGAAATGATATTACTATAATATAACTACACACTCTTACTCATTCTTAATATAACGTGTTCTTCTTTGATTCGGTTGAACCACCTACATGATAATTTTTATTATATATTCTTAATTTCTTTAAAAAATGAGTATAAAATCATAAAGGATATTAATATGTGATATTAAAAACAATTTTATTTTATTATTATCTATTTATAATGGATCATAAAAATTAATTATCATTGTAATTTATGTTTTTTTATCGATAAATATATTTGAAACGTTCCCACTATTATTATTATACACAAAAACCATACCCATATATTCTATCAAACAAACATGTGAATATTAAAATCATTAAAATCCTATGATAATACTATATTGAATAATCTGTTAATTATAAACATGATATTAATGAATACAGATATTCATTTCCACACAACAACTTGAATGATATAATCAAAACTACTATACTAAAAATCAACTTTTTATTATTTTCACACTTTTGAAGAAAAATTAAGAAACCAAAAAAATAGAAAACCACCATACCTGATTCACTATAATAAATATTTGATCCATTAAAATATTTTTTGGACCAATAAGAATAATTATCCATATATAATTTCTGTTGAGGAACAGTTGCATTTGTTTCCAAGTTTTTATTGATTAGGTCTTCAAAAAGAATAATTTGTCTCATATAATGTTTGATTGAAATCCTCCACATTTATCATCCTTTAATTTATTTATATTGTCAAAATAAGGTCTTTTTTATCCATTTACGCTTCTCATTGTTGGTGTCCACTATATTCAATCTCTAAGACATATGGTCTATAACCTTTATGAGGTGCTTAATTAGAAATTCCTCTTCTAAAATTTCTTCCTATGAATGGATCATAATATTTTATTATTTCCTCTTATATGTGGCCTCCTTACCCTATACTCATTGAAGATCTTATAGCCTATAGAATTCTTAATAATGGCCTGATGTACCAGCTGAGAGTCTCCATGCCCTGTGTTAAGGCCTTATATGACACCACTTTCTTTTATCTTGTTCATTAGAATCCCCACATTCTCATTCCTACTCATTATAGTACAATTTTTTGTGACATAAATTCTTGAAAGACCGTGTTTCCATGGTTTTAGGATATTAATAATAATCATTTAACACTTTTGGTTTCTTACCCTTTACTATAATGTCACTCCATGAATCATGTCTCCCCCCACTTCCCATTATTCATCCTAGGGTTTTGAATCCCTCTACCATTGATTCCCTCTCCACTGTCCCCAAACAATTGTCTAGAAGTATCTTCACATGACTCTTACCTAGTCAATACATTTCCTTCCTTGAAGTTATCTTCTCATTTAGCCTCACCTTGAACAAAAATAATCTCTTCTGTTTCCATGAAATCAAAACAACTACTAAGGATTAAAGTAGATATGTTCCTTCTTAGACTAGACCATTCACTATTTTATCCAACTGTCTGTTCCTTTCATTGAGTCATATCGTTTCCTAAATCCCATTTAACCTACATCTCTTTTACCATGTGACACCACCTCATGGTAATTTCTATTTCCTAATTGCACAGCCATTTCATGGGATCAATATTTTGAAATGTTGGGGTTAGGTTTCAAGAGAAAAACATAGGCCCACCCCCTCATTTCCCACAAACCTCAAAAGAGATCACAATATTGGCATGGGATCAACCAGATCATTCCTTTAATGGTTAAAAATGTTGAAAATATTTGGATTCTCATTCCTGGGTATTTTTTCTTTTTGAGTATTATTGTCTAGGATTGTACCACTATTAACTGCCATGTTTACTATTAGGTTTGTGCCCTTCTCTTCTATAGTAGACTCTTGAGTCCATGAATTGGGTGCCCTATAACCTACATTGCATCCTCGGTGAAATTTCTATATAATATGACACATACACTTTCAATACATACAATAGTCTTTATAGAATACAAAAATAATATCTTTATGCTTCAAAATGCTTCCCTGACATTAATCTATACCCACTCCACTAATTTATTGGAGACATCAACTTCATCACGTATGTGGGAGAAATCTGGTGATAAATCATGTTTGTTCTATAATCTAAACAAGAAAACATTCTCACTAAATTTCCAAAAAAAAACTAGAAATATATATATTTTGAAAGGGAAATTAAGCTTCAAGAAAATGTACCTAAATATATATATTTGGCACATCCCATTTCATATTTAAAATGTTATATCACCAAAATTGATAGAAATGACCCCCATTACAAAAAATGAGGAGAACAGGACCATGTAAGAATATTTTCCTCCATCGAATAAAAAAAACCATAATATTTTTTTTGTTGAGTGGAACCACAAAATAATGTCTCTTTAAACTCTAGGAACTAAAGACCAACCTATCAAGGGTATCGACTGAAGGAAGATGAGACAAGAATTGAGCCATTAGATTCATATCTAGAAGGTATAAAGATTCTATGAAATATATGCTCAAATTGACATCTGAGATGATCCATCAAAAAGGGCATGAACCTTTGGGTAAATCGATATTAAGAGAAGATAGTATTGAATCAGAATTTGAGAGAGGAGTGAAATGGGGAGGCCAATAATTAGAATAATATGTGGCAAAATATATCCCCCTCAAATGGTGACGGTTCATAATGACTAAGGAATAAGTAAGAGAGAACATAGAAATGGGGTCATGCTATGTAAAGGAAATAGAGGATAAAACTACTGAAACCTAAAAATGAAAATGATATATAAAAATGAAATAGATGTGTAATAAATTATTATAATGGTATAGTATAAATGGTAATATATATGAATTAGTTTATAAAGACACATTAAAAGAGATATGTTTATTATACATTGTGTTAAATGACATTTATAAAAGTCAAGGGTAATGGTTTTAGTTCCTCTCTCAATCTATCCAATGTGAAAAGAATTTTATGATTCCAAGATGATTGATGATATAACACTAAGGGGAAGGTTTGTATTAGTGTTATCAATCTAATAATTTTTATATGAATGAAAACACTATGACTTATTACGGTTAATATCCACTCAACTAATTAATCTCTCCCTCACACAAATAAAAATGAGATAAACCAGAACAAAATTCCCATAGGATTTTTAAAATGTTCTCCACTATGTTGGTTTTCTATTTCCTTATGGTGTTCAGGTCATGTGTAAGAAAAAATTGTAACACTAATATCATAAAGTGATTATATATGGGAAGGTATCATCCATTACTACTTAATGCTTCCCAACACTTATGTCTCTTGATAATTATTTACACCTGATCTCTTCTAATTACAAATGATTCCCATTCAAGAAATGACAAACCTTTAATGAACATCTAGATGCATCAACACTAATATAAACATCGTATATAATTCATAAATTGTATGAATAATTATTTTGAACTCCCATAGTCTTCAATAGATTTAACAACTATATGATCCAGTATGATGAAGATAATTATCATTCTTACTCTATCAATTACACGTCATCTATTTTCTTATGGATCAATCATCCCCTAAATAAATCTCATCAAGATCCCCTAAAAATTATTCAATATTAATATCTATAAACTTGATAAAAATTTATAGTAACTTGATCATCATAATTTAAAATGTTTAAAAGAATAATATTGAAATAATCCATCATGTGTATTTATAAGGAGCGCCAAAATTTCAATTTTTAATCACATGAATTCTCACAAAAATATCCCCTACAATATTCCTTATAAAATTATTTTAAAAAATTAAATAATTACTTCATTATTTTTTATTTAAACTTCCTCAAGTATTTCAACCCCTATTTCACATATAAGTTTTCACATGCATAGAATAATTTTTGTGAAAATAAAAATCTCATGACTCAATATTCTCTTTTCTAATCCCACCACCAAAACCGATATACTGAGTAACATCTCATCACAAAGGATCGTGAAATTAAAAGTAATGACTATTAGTAATTTTTCACCTAATTTTCTATATTATTCCCTATAAATAAATAAATTATTATTACATAAACCTCAATAACTCTTAATTGAGTTCCATTTTATTCTTATATAATCTTTGAAATCCGTATGTTACTCATAAGTATTATTTCATTTTATTCCTATAGAATCTATGAATCATAAATACTATTATTATTTATCATAATATTACATATATTTATGATCCATGTGACTCTTATGTATCATCATAGTTAGTGTTACATTTACATTAAAGACTCAATATTATTCACATATGAGAGAAAATAACATCATCTTATCCTAGGATGATTTCATGTTATTTGAAAACCTATCAATAATTTAACTTTTTTTAATTATGTGAGATCATATATATGAATATTAATCATTTATAATCCATTATCACTCTTCCCATATTATCTCTTAATACATTTATCAAACTCAATTCAAATAAAAAAAACATCTCAACAACTTACCAATTCTCTTAGAATATCATTTAAAAAAATAAAACAAACCTTAAAAAATCTATTGGTTCATTAATCCCAACATATATTTTTTTACCATGTCCCGCAACATACATAATTCCCACATTATATTATTTACTATACAGATTCATCCTAACATAACATTATAAGATAAAATAATTTTTTACATAATTCAATCACTCAGTGATATGCCATTTTTTATAGTTAAATTTAATTTCTCTCCACTAGTCAACTAAAAACTTTGTCCTTTTTTAAATAAAACAAATTTTTTTAAAACGATATTTTATAAGATATATAAATTTTATCATCCTTTAATAATTGAATCCAAATAGTTGTGGGGCTCCACAAATACACATTAAGTGAGAATAAAGGGGTTTACATTTTTATCCATCCTCAAATCAAAAAAATCCCCTAGAATACCCTTTGGATAAAATCAGTAATATAATCTAGTGTGGAAATATATTCCATCCTCGCATAATTATTTATACCATTATCCTTGATAATATGCTATCTGATATCAAAAAAAATTCATCTATAGTGTTTCAATGTATTTTTAGATTAATCAATGACCCTATAATTATCATAAGAAAATTTCTATTAATTCATAACCTTTATTTTTAGGTCTCTTAACTTATCAGCCATCCAATTTATTTTTTTGGATATATATAAATTAACTATATATTCATCATATATTTCACTAATTATAGGTAAATTTAATATATTTTTGTTCCAATAAATAAAACGTTCTCTAATAAAATGATCCTATTAATTATGAGTTTATATTATTATAATATCCAACCCAGTCGGTGTTAATATACCTAAAAAAATTAGTTTTTAACTTTTTTATATAGGATACCATGATTTATATAACAACTTATATATATAGGTATCCTTTTTATAAACATCATGTGTGATCATTTTAGGAAATATTGGTATCTAGAACATAGGGATACCACAATTGCATCCCTTATCTTGTACACCTCCACTATAGTCAAACGTGGTGCCACATACGCATTTCTGATGCTTTCATCGGGGCACGGATACATCTTTTGAGGATTTGATGTTATTGTCCATGCATTCCCCCTATCCAAAGTTAGGTGACATCCATCCTTTATTCTGGGATATTTCCTCCTTGATCGAAACGTGATGATGGGATATCAGTTCTTCCATATGTGGATTCCTCCTCAGGATTCATCACCTAGTCCGAGTCTCCCTTAAATATTAATACATTGTTCATCAAACTATTACCGGTGCCATATCTTTGTGAAAATCGGTTAATTACCCTGCTTCTCTTTGAACATTCCAAGGCGTTAAGTTAGGGCAATAACCTTCAGCTGTGGGAGTAGTCATGTTGGGCATAGCTGGTGTGTATGGATGCTGAAACACTAATGTGTCTGTGTTTATTTCCCTTATAATAGGTATTTCTAAGAGAGAAGAATCCCGAGGCATCCCACATCAAGTGCGAGGAATTATATTCTAGAGGCATGTCTTTGGGGTTTTCTTTATCTTATGATGTTCAACATAGGTTATGTCATGATTTTAACATTTTGCGAAGACGAATCGGACTTATCAAAAAATTGATAGGAGTGGATCATATGGGTGCATCCCCAAGAGGGATCACCTATAGGGATTACCAAATGAGTGGATCAGAACATCCAGTGAAGATGGATCCAAGGATGCTTGGGTCCCTATAAAGGGGATGACGGGGTTTACTGTTGGCTGGGATTTAACCTCAGGGAGGTTTTCTACATACCCCATCTAGGATAAAGGGATAAAAAACCATTTATTTTGAAGGAAAATCATGAAATTGGGTTGTACGCAAAGGACAATGACCCGAAGACATGTCGGAACTTGCCCATGGTTAGCGGCACGGGTACTTCTAGGTGTAGTGTGGATGTGGATGACGTGATCTCACCAGGATGTGGCGGCCCGAATAAAACTAGATGGATGATGAATGGTTGAGTGAAGTGTATGTAGAATGATATAGAACCATCATTAAGGTGACATTAGTGTTGTTTTTAAAATGATATAGGCATCCTACATATCCTAGTGGCGGGGAATCAAAATCCGTGTAGTATTGTGGGGTAATGGGACACCTGAGGAGAAAGCCTATGAGGATGGACGCATAGATGAGACATAGAGTAAGTAGAACCTCCAGGTTGGGAAATGACCCTCCCGAAACACAAAAGAATATAGAAGAGACCAAAATGGGATATGAGTGATGGGATTTAACTTATGGGAGGCTTCCTACGTATTCCCGTAGAAGGGAATCAATGTCCATGTGGTTTAGGATTGGCCATGGAATCAAGCTGTGCACAAAGGACAGTGACCTGATGACATGATGGGTCTTACATGTGGTTAGAGGACCTTGATTTGGTCTGACACCACTAGGACAGACTAAAGATGTGGATCCCATCCGGGGGGACACCTATGTTTACCAGTGTTTGGGGTTTATCCTCCAGAAGGATTCCTACGTACCCTATTTATTAGACAGGGACCAAACCCATGTATTTTAAATGGGATTTAGGAATACAACATATTACTATTGGTTGGAGACTACAATGGGTACCCATCAGTTGGGGGCTACAACGGCTTACCATCGGATGGGGACTACAATGTCTTATCATCGATTGGGGACTATAACAGCTTATCGTCGGTTGGAGACTACAACAGATTACCATTGGTTTGAGACTACAGTGGCTTACTATCGGTTGAGGACTAAAATGGCATTCCATTAGTTGGGGACTAAAATGGCTTACTGTCGGTTGGGGTTGAACCTCATGGAGGCTTCTTATAGACCCGATCTTGTAGAAAGGGATCAAAACCAACGTAGTTTGAACATGTACAGTGTAGCATCATGAAAAACAAAAATGGGGGATATAGTTTAATTTCATGTGGGATAAGGTTGATCTGATGTGGAGTGGTCAATACTGATGGGTGATGGACTTAAACCTCTAATAGGCAACCTATGTACGTTTCTTGGAAGGAGGAAATGATCAAGGTCCAGGTAGTTCGGAAGTGGGGATTGGGGCTTATACACTAATGTGGCCCTAGATGGATTCCATGGTCGGTTCTTACTCTATGACCATGTGATTCATGGTCGGTGTGAGAAAAAAAGGAAGTATATACCTAACAATCGCATCGTGAAAGGCGCGTTCATGAGGAATGGAGTGGGGCTTACCCATGGTTAGCATCCCATGGAGATGGGGATTGGGGTTTACTTCAAGTTGGAGGCCCGATGTTGATAAATCCATAAGGGAGTGGGATGGGGTAACAAAGTACCTTGTTCCCATATCTCCACTACATTTTGTGCATTGAAGAAGGAAGGAGTAATAAGGATGGTACCTCCCACAAGAAATTTTAGGGGCTTACATCGAAATAATTGACCTTCCTCACAGACAGATGTTATTCTAGCAAAGAAGATCTCATTCCATTTGAGGAAGATCTCACTCTCATGGAGACCAGTGGGAGTAGATAATGTCTGATATGGGGAAGCCCGCATACATTTCTTGGTATGAGGCCACAGTTTAACATCATGTGCTGAGGATGATGGTACTTGGCAGTTTATTGACCAATATCTCGGACGAGGCGGGTTCACTCCACACCCCTATGAATTACAAAATGGATACCCACCCACCTTTGGGGAAGGGAATTAATCAAAAATGCCATAGTGAGGTTGTGTTATGGAGTGATCCATTGAGGGGATCATGTTATCATGGCTATGTGAAGAAGAAATATCCATTAGAAAACCTATGCAAAGAATCATGAGGTGAAGCAATGCAATATGAAGCACTTCCCAAGATACCTTGAAATCAATTCATACGACCCTAGAGAGCCATATGGGATAATATTTTGCGAAGAAAAGGGGTTCACAAGAAGGGACATTGTGAAGCTCTTTTTCTTCATAGGGTGGAGGGACTCCATTAAGGGGTATGCTTCGTGAAGTGGATTGGCCTAGCCTGGGCATGGGGTGTACATGCATATAAAGGGTTCTTCATGAAGTTCATGTTTTTTCATGGTGTAGGACTTCAAAGAGTATGGGTTTCTTCGAAATAATGACATTGCGATGTAATTTACTTCACGATGCACAATGGAATTTCCTTGGAATGGTGTTCACATGTTCATGGAAGGTACTTCACAAAGAATGAGTCTTTGGAAAAGACCCGAGATCCCTTAGGGAGCTCCTTCTTTCGCAGGGGCCCATGGGCTCTATGAAGGGAATCCCTGCTTGAATATGGGTTTAATTTGAGCAAAAGAAATGTTCTTTTTCAATTCTCAAATACCATTAAGAGATCATTTTTTTCAATGATTTTCATAGAAGTGGTTGCTTCGTGATTTGGGGGATGAGAAGAAGAAAAGTCAGGGTATTGATCTTTTGGGTCCGAGGAATGTCTGGTATTTATAGAAAATAGGTGGCATGAAGAACAAAAATCATGTTTTGATTCCACGTGGAACTTTGAGATCAGTCAAAGAGTGTGTCATGTTTTTGGTATCAGTGGAGTCTACGGTCATCCCCCCCTTAGAATAGAGGCATCCATAATTCCCTCTATGACACTCATGGAGGATTTTGTAAATTTCCAAGGGATCACAGAAGTGATCTCGTTCCCTTTGCGGTGCTATGATCCTCGTCAATTGCCTCCTAACTGAAGATACTTCTGCCTCTTTTACTCTACGGTGATCATATAGGGGGGATCATCTTTGTGTCAGTCACAGAGCTGAGGGGATCCGCGAATATGTTTTGTGTGGCAGCCCCATTTTTCATTGGTGTACACTATGTGAATTTTTTTCTTGTCACATATTATGGTGCCAAAAAATTCCCCCCTCAAACTTGGAGATAAGAAAAAAACGATACTCAAAGTCTGAGGGTAAAACACTAAAATTTTTAGGTTAATCAAAAATCAATATCGTGAAGCTAGTTCAAAATGCGGAGAGGCAATGTGAATTTTAAGAACGTTGTGAAGCTCGCCTTGGCCAAGGGTGGCACGAATCTTAGAGGTCATGTTCTATAAGTAATGAAGGATGGCCCTTTTCCCCTTAATCATTTCTACATGTTTTCATTTTTTTTATTGTGTTTTTGATTGGTGAAGCTCCGCATGCTCTAAGACCAGTCTTTGTGAATCAGGTCCTTTCTGCTCTGCGGTGCACAGCGAGTCTTTCGACTCCACGATTATCCTCTTTGAAGCTTGTGTCTATGAGTTCTGTGGAAGGGATCTATGACCTATCTCTATGATCGACCTCTGCGATAGATCTAAACTACAATTCTCTACGATCCAGGAAAAAAATTTCTAAAACTTTGAGATGGAACCACTCACCACAAAGCTACCAGTGGGTCCTTGTGGATGCTTCTCGGAGGGTAGAGATGGATTATAACCTGGGGATCATCGAATGCATGTGGATCCATTTGGACCACAAATCATTGGTGGACCTATTTTCAGACAACTAGAAGAACTACCCCCTTGAAAAAGACAACCCATATATGGATTTGGTCTGAGGGATGATGTTTCCATCACGGAAACGAGTAGGAAAAATCAAACCTACTAGTTCAAGAGTACATCGTTCCAGCACCAATGGTTCAGGGTGGCCAACAGTCATACCTTGAAGGATTATACACTCGTCAATTCTAGTTTTTTGTATAATCATGTAAACAACATTGATGGGAAGGCATTTCATCCTTAGTTATCTCCCCCGTAGTATCACATGATTTTAAAGGTAGCCTTAGGGAACCCAAAAAAGGGATGGACTGATGAGTGGGACCTACTCCAGGGCAGAAACTTCATAGATGATTAGGGATGGACCGGCTGGGTCTACGCCTCTTATGAGGATTTTGGGGCAGATCATAGGCGAGTGGTCATGTATAAGGTGGCATGGAATTCCTAGTTCAACATTTACCAACCAAATAAAATGATTACAGAGTTGCTGAGAAAGTGGTCGTCGAGGACCAGCACTTTCCATTTTCTCTTTGGGTGGATCTGTATCAGGCTTAAGGAAATCCAAAAAATATTAGGAATTCAGATATTGGGGGTGATGTATGATGAGTTCCTCCCCACCACTAATACTAGGGAGGACCCAGAGTAGATGTTGTTGTTGGTAAAGGTATTGATGGACCTAGTGCAATGAAAGGACAAACAGTCGATGAGGGAAGTCAACTTCGAGTGGTGGTTCAGTCGGTTCCGGAATTCTCTTGTAGGTGAGAAGTTTCTTGTGAGGCCTCCCACTTTCCTAAAGGGGGTTCATCACAGAAAATAGAAATCCTATTAGAGACTCTTGGAAGAAATCTAGTGGAAGACATGGGGTTTTAGTATCAGCACTAAGAAACAACCAGTAGTCATGTTTTCAATATTCATTTGGGTGCTCATTTGGGGATGGATTCTACCAGTAAGGGGCACAATCATGGGTCTGTGGCTGATAACTTTTATCATGGAGTCTATGTTGGCGATGGGTGATAGGGTCAATCTAGGGATCCCGATGTTGGCTAAGCTATATAATGTGTTGGGGCATATCAGTGAGTGGAAGAAGCCAGATAGGGTGTGTGGTTCACTCTGTCTTCTATATGGGTGGATAGTGGCTCATATGGGCACCTACGAATACCCAACCCCCATTTCCCCTCTTAGTAGAACATTGGATTGTTTATTCTAAATGTGGTGGGGATTTTTCCAACCAAGCTGACTCCACCGCTGACGTTGAACCAAATCTGAAAGATGGACAATTTCAACTTCCATGCATTCTCATTTCTAATAGGTGTGTTCCTTGATGATGGCCAGGGAAAGGAGGAACATTGGTCCTACCTTCTATCTTTCCGGGATGGTGTCTTGGTAGAGTTGGTTGACCGCAAGCCTCTTTGTTAGTCGTGCATCCCAAAACGCTTCGTGGGGAATTTCTGGTGCATGAATAGTATCACCTCACAGTACTACATGGGGGTACACCATAAGGACCATCTCTATGTGAAGAGGAAAATGTGGATCATGTTCACATGGGAGGATGGTGTGATGCAGAATGATCTACCTCTACCCAAAGCTGTCTATAGGCTAGTGAAAGATTATTCCAAGAGTTGGGAGGTAGAATACCCAAAATAGGTTATGAAGTGGTGGATTGTATGTTCCCGTGACGGGGTGCCTTCTCAACCTTAAAGTCGAGGCTAGAAGGCTGCAAGGCTTTCTTCTGGTGGTGGGGCAACAGTAGCGGTGAGGCCCGCACTGATAGAGAGGTAGGCGGCGGAGGCAGGCCTAGTAGTCACAAAGGAGAAAAATCAGTCGGAGGGGAGGCCATCTAGGGGGTTCTATTGGATACACACTCGGGATCTAAGGAATCATCTACACCACATAGATATGCTTGAGGATGTTGTCTTCCCACAGGCTTGAGATATCTGGGATGTCAACAGACAATTCCTCAACCCTTCTCAGATGTGGCACCAACTAAACCATATTGAGATGCATTTTTCAGCTATTTTTCTTACCAGGGCCAGATTTTTGGTATCGTAGGCAGAAGGGGAGCAGTATGTCTCTGAGCTAGATCACTTTGTGCACTCTCGAGGTGCTCTGCATCCAATGATAGATCAAGTGAATGTGTTGCTCGATTGAACAGTCCTTTCATATATATTTTCCACTTACTTGAGGGAGTGGTTCTCCCTACCAAAATAATCATAATGGTCCTCCTGGGGGAAAGATGATGGTAGAGAGAGCCCTCTGGAGAAAGGTGAGGTCACCAATTAGGACCTGGAACTGGAAGAGTTTCTAGAGACTCTTCAGGTAAAACCTAAACCCTCTTCTTTTGATCCTCATGCAGGTCATTTAGGAATTTTCAACTAACATTTTACCTATGTAAGAAAGTCTCATATGAAAAACCCACTCTTGTGCAATATTAGATGTTGCTGTAGGAACCTTAGGGTCTCCACCTATGATGATGATGATTACCACGCCTAGCAGGGTTGTGATACCTAGGGTGGTTCTCCCATAGTTTTTATATTTTTCCATCATATACGGAGGGACAAACATTGGGGTTCTGATGGAAAGAGCTCATGGGAGAGACAAATTATTTGATATCTATATGTAGTCCGCACAGAATCCATAACGATCATCCATTGATCAGGTCAACTGACGTCTGTGTAATCTCACATGCATAGTTCTTCAAATGGCACTGGCCAAATTGGAGAGGATGAATGGGGCCCATAAATATGCTTTTCCTAAGGGAACACTGGTGGCAATGGATGTGGATGTCCATACTAACCAATCTGTAGTGCCCTCGATCCGAGGTGGGACCATCAGCGGAACCAATCCTGAAATCTTCATGGTGGAATCTGACGATTGGGATAAGTTGGATGACATGCGACCTGGCCTACCTGAACAGTCACTGGATGAGGACCCTACTAATGAGTTCTTAGAGGTGTTCCCCATATATGAACCTGCTGACCCCGATGACCAGGATGTGATGCCTTCTGATGAAGAGAACAACAAGGTCATCTGTCGCGGTCATAGAATCTTATCAAGAACATTATAGGGGAGACCCATCAATAGTAATGGATAGACCAGATGGGTAGACTTCATTCTTATCTGCACAAATTATACTATGTAGAAGTGGATTATCATCATCCTTACCTGATCATACGAGATTTCAGGACAGACAAGATATGGGAGCATGACCGTGGCCTCGGTGTGGGCTGGTAGAAGAGGAATTACATGAACATCAAGAGGCTTTCGGAGGCCAAAAATGAGATTCAGTAGTTGTGGGTGCATGTAGATTAGTATTATGATTTCCTCGACATGCAATTAGGGCTCATATTGTGGTTGAAGGCTCAACTGGAAGAGACTGAAGAACATATGAGATGATCCTCTGAAGATATTGTTATTATCCTAATTGATGAGGGTCTATCCAAGATCGAGGCTGATGAACTATACCCCATTACCATCGAGGAGGAGTGGGGTCTTAATGGGTGACAACAGATCCTGGATGCCACAAGCCAAAGAATGGAGGAGTTGGGACGTTCCATAGAAGAGGTCAACCCATCTATGGGAGGGGCCGATCCATGGGTGTTATAAGGTGTGTAAACTCAAAAATGTAATTTTATTCTTTACTTGTTTATGTTGATTGCATGTAAAAGTTATGCTATTTGTATTGGTTTACTACATTTCCATCACATTTGTGAAATATCCAGTGACCAATACCTAAGATTATGTGGGGTGTGCCTGATGTGAGAAACAAGGGATGATTTTATCATTATTCTGTTTGAATATGGGATTTCTATCCAAGATTCAGGCATCTGGGGTTTGACCAACTAGTCCTAATTTATGGGAAGAAAGAGGGATGCCTGACTTGAGACAGAAGTTCTCAGAGCAGTCAAATTGATTTTTCCCAACATTCACTAGTACACGAGCGGGGTAAATCCAGGGGCGTTAGAATCAATCCTAATATAGGGAAGTGAAAATATGTGAATCAAGATACAAAAAATTTGGAACATTGTAGGGATGGAATGACAATGAAGGGGTAACTATTGACTATTTCCAAAACACAGTATCCCTATGGTGTGATCTTGTGATGGTGATAACAAACAAGGGTCGACCACTGACCATGTTCAAAACACAGGTCCTAACTCTAAATATCATTCATTAGTCTTCCAAAATGTTATCCCATGATAATAGGCAAGCCATAGGCTGAGCATCTATACTATTAGAGGGATCCTTTGGGCATGAAAGAGGATGAGGATCTGAATAAATTTCACCCAAAACATTGATGGTGGAGTGATGGGTTGTTCTAATGGAGTCCAACACTCTAGAAATTACATCACTGTGATGAAGATACATTAGGTGGGCACATCGATCTGAACCAAGATCAAACCTACTTCCATAAATGACCTCCCCAAAGAGGACCTATCATGCCTTTTCATTATATGTCATGCCAAGGATGATGATATACATTTAGTTTAATATTGTATGGTGAGGATGATGATACTGGGGCTAGGACCGAGGAGAAATGTCTGGGGGTCACTATGTATCCCATATGTATTAGAATAAAACCCTACGCGTTATTTAGCATAGTGCAGTCAGAGACCAACACTGGTCGGGGGAATCCTTCTTGGCAAGGAAGCTGACGCATCTCATAATTATCATGGTGCATCCTGAACTTGTTTAGGGTAAAACCACAATTTAAAGTCATGCATCGAGGACATGGTTACCCAAAAAGGAATCGTGTGGTGTGGTACATGTCCCAACATGAATGAGGACCAGGGCTATCCATACCACACCATGTTATCTTGGAGGGAAATCTTAGGTTGAGAGTTAGAAGATGTTAAAATTTAGGTTTGCACTGAGACAAAGTGTCTGGGTGTTCCTATATATCCCATTTGGATGGGAGTCAAGACATATATAATTATGGAGATGTCATGCAGTTTAACTTCATGCAACAAGGAAAATATTATGAATCTCTAATGGGGCATGTGATGCAGTAACTATAAACCTGATGTGAATGAGTACAAGGTCCACACCATAATATGTATGACCAATGGGATTCCTGAGACCATAGACTAGGGGTGGCCTAATTTATTTTGGGCCCATGACAAAGTGTCTGGGATTTCCTACGTATCCCCTGACGATGGGAATCAAGCCATATGTAGTTCTTAGATTGCAATTTAACATCATGTAGGATGAGAGGCATGTGTGGTTTGACTACACAAGTACACATCCTACTGAAACCACTAAGCCCAGTTGAGTTGTGATCAATGTGGGAAACAAGGATTGGTTGTGGGGATTTCTTGGTATAGAGAGGCACACATTAGGTGAAATGGAACCCAAAGTGAATGTCATCCCAATATTATTGACCTGCCTGTGTAACACACATTGATGTGTGGTGGTGTAATACTGAGTTTGTTTTAATTACACTTGAACATAAAGGAGTGGAAAGATGTGAATCATGGTTATTGAGATTTGGATTGCGATGATGGTGGAATAATGATAAAGGATAACTATTTACCATGTTTGAAACACATCATCTGTTTCGTGTCATCCTGGCATGGGGACAGACAAATTAGGTTCGATTGGTAACCGTGTTCAAAACTCAAGACCCCTCTCAAAATTTAGTCTGAGGTCTTCTTAGGCGTTCGCCCAAGATGGCAGGTGGGCCAATGTGGCATGAGACCAGGTCGTATAGAGAGTACCTTTAGACGTGGAAGAGGATGGAGATCTAGGTAAAGGTATAATAAAGTGTGGTCATGAAATAGGGGAATTTCCACATGAGAATTTTATAATTTGGGATATTTTCCATGATTCATTTGAGTACACCAATGAGACATTTCAGATAGAGGGAGTCTAATATATTTCCATTGATAAGGTAGACACATGGTGTAGTTTTTGAAAAAACTGACATAAAAGAGGACCCAAGAGGCACCCTTGACTATATGATCCCTATAGAGTTCATGCCAAGGGTCTTCAAAGAGGAGACGATTGGAGATACCTAGGGTTGGACATAAAGACAAAATGTTTGGGTGTTCCTAAGTATCCCATGAAGATGGGAATAAATCTGTATGTAGTTCTGCATGTGTTGTTTAGTTTAACGTCATATGACAAGGACAGTTAGATCTTAGTTATAAGGTTTTAGAGCACAGACCGTAATGTAAAAGAGTAAGGGAGACACATGGTGTGAGTATTATAAACCCCATCCTAAATGAGAACACTAGGAATCTGTATCACACCCTGTTCTCCCAGTGGAAATTTCTGGTTGATGGGCCAAAGATGAATGTTGTGATGGGCCTGAGGCAAAGTTCATGGGCTTTCCTACGTATCCTATTATGATGGGAACCAATCCATACCTAGTTCTTGGAAGGTGTCATGGTAGGGAACCAATTCCAGTTGAAATACTTTCATGTAGATATGAACCATTTACCAAAAAAGCATTATTTGATGGAAGTTGTTTGTTCTTTAGGGTGGATGTGTTTTTCTGTTAAGCAACAAACCTAGGATGGAGAATCCAGGAATCGCTATAGGAATCAATCGATATTTAGGCTTTGAAAAATGGCATGGTGGCGAACCGATACAAAACATGACGTCCCTTCAAGTGAGAACACCACAATGTGGTGTCATTTCTCGTCATGTGGACAAGATAATAATGTCATAGTTTAGGGTCATATGATAGGAACATACCATGTATTTTAGCATCACGTAGTAAAGAAAAAAAGTTTAAAGTCATGTGGGACTATGTATCAGAGTCTAATGTAATATGTCTTGCACACATACTGAAGAAAAAGGTTTTAGATAGAATGTGCAAGGTGTGTTTAATTATACCCAATGTGAATAAGGTTAGGGTCCACACGACACTACACACAATACTAGAGAAGAAATCTCATGCTGATGGGATGGAACAGATCAAAGGGTATGGGGAAGGACCCAAAGATGAAACATATGGGTGTTCCTAAATATCCCATTAAGATGGGAATCATGATGTACATAGTTATGAGAGTGTATTTTAATGTCATGCGAGACAAGATGTAGGAGATGCTAACTCCTAAAATGGAAGTTTGTAGTGCAGCTATGGAAAAACCAACGTGGATGAAGACATAGAGTCCACATCACACTACGTATTAAATAAAATTCAAGGCCAAAAGGCTGAATAGAAGAGATAATTAGTGGATCCTGAGTTGGGTCTAAATACAAGATGTTTGGGAGTTCCTAGATATCCCTATAAAGATGGGAATCAATCCATACATAGTTCTTACAAGGTGTCGTGCAGTTTAACATCATATGCACAGGACATGGAGAGATCTTAGTTTAGTGTTGTAGAGCTTGGACCGAAGGAAATGAATCTCTTCTAAATGGGCATAAACCTTGAATAAATCCCTAAGCCTATGCAAGACACACTCGGTGTTGGAAACAAGGGTAGAGAAAGTCTTCACAGTGCGTGGAATGCAAAGAAAGAGAGAAATTGTGAAGAGCATCAAATAACACATCATCGTGGTTTTGTCCTCTTAACACACAAACGTGAATAGATGGATATCACCAAGAGTGTTGAGATTCCACTTGGACATAATGAAGTGGGAAATCATGTGAATCGAGTGACCAATATTTAGTTCATAATAGGGGCGGCGCAACAATTCAGGATGATTGTTGATCATGTTCAAAACATAGTATCCATGTCGTGTGACCTAATATTAGAACAAAAAATGATCATCGACCACTGTACATATTCGTAATGTTGTCCTTATATCAAATTGTCATCCAAAACCCCCAAGGATGTTGGATTGAGACGATATGAGATCCCTGGGGCCTAGCATCCATGTCATTTGGGGGTCCTTTCGAATGTGAAAGATAATGAAATCCAAAATAAAGGTAATCATAAATCATGGAAATGGATGAAAAAATGTCCACATATAATCCAACACTCTATGTCCAAAACCAGAGTGCTTTTGGGAATGTTGGTGGATTTCCAAAGATGGTTTACGGGCCCAATTTGATATCAGATGACTTGTGAAGATGGGTGGAGGATAGGGGTGAAGAGATCTCAAAAGGAAGGTATGTGGTGTGGCTATTGAAAACCTGATGTGAACTAAGAAATAAGCCCATATCACACTAGATATTTCACCTTAGAGGACTCAGAACAGGGGGCTAGAAATATGAGGAGGTTTTTATGAAATAGGGATGGACCTAGAGAAAAAATTTCAGGGTGTTTCTGTATAACTGATGAGAATGATAATCAAACCACACATAGTTTTAAAAAAATTACATTTTAACGTCATGTGACACAGACAAAGATAGGATAGGGTACGTCGATGAGAAATGTGTATGGCATGAGGAATGACCCAACATGAATGAGGGAGTAAGCCCATAGGCGCACACCATTTATAATCCCCAATGATAACTCATGCCATGATGCTGAGAGAAAGGATAGATGAACCTGTGATGGACCCGAAGAGAAAATTTATAGGTTTTCCAACGTATCCCATGAGGATGGGAATCAACCCAAATGTAGTTCTCAAGATGATGTGCAGTTTAATATCATGCAATAAGGACATGATATATCTTAGTTACTGGTCACATATCTCGAACCGAATGTTCCTAGTATAATGTCATGTGCATTGGACAGATGGATGAAAAGGGTGAATAGTCATCCCTAACATTTGGAAGACCACAGAATAGACACAATTATTAAAGATAATTACTGACCATGTTCATTAAATAGTATCTATATCATTTCTTAGAATGTGAACAAAAAATGAGTGTCGACCGCTAACCATATTTTTAATGTAGGATTTGTATCAAATTGTCATCCACACTTCTTGGGGACACTGGCCTGAGATGGTAGGAGAGCCCTCTAGCCTAGCATCTATGTTGTTCGGGGGTCCTTTTGGATACGAAAGATAATGGAAAGCCTAAATTATGGGACAAGTAAAGCATGGGGTACCCATGCAGTTTAACATCTTGTGGCAAGAACACAGGATGAATGAGTGTCTCAAAGAAATGTATGTGGAGTGGAAAAAATAGCATGATGATAATGAGGAAATTAAGTCCAAACCACACTGTATAATCCTAAGTGAGAACTTAATCTAGGGGTGGAATGGTCAAGGGACTTGAAGCTGGTCCACAGACAAAATGACCTAGCAAATTTTCAATTTATCATCTTGCGGGATGAGTGCTAAGTGGTTTTACATCCTTCAGTTCAGATAGATCATGGAGTTTAACGTTGTGCAATAAGGACAGCGGTGATATTAGTTTAAGGTTAAAGATCTCATATAATGATTATGTGAATCTTTATGTAGGTATGGAATTACCAAATCTCTTACGACCACATGATAAATTCTCTGTGTAAGAAACAAGGAATGGGATCAGGTTATACCCAGTATATAAGAGCACAATAATAAAAGAAAGAGATATGGGGGGGGCGATCCCAATAACACTAACATCCCTTCTTGAGGCACACTGATGTTCAAAGGGATAACAGGAAAAAAGGAATCAATACACCCAATATTTTAGACATATTGGGGTAGTGATAATGATAGATTATGGATGTTGACAGTGTTAAAAACACATCATCCATATCATGTGACTGGAAACGGGAAAAAAAATGAGCGTTGACCGCTGACTGTAGTCGAAATGCAAGACGTGTATCAAAGTTCCTTTCAAGATACTCGAGGACGTTGGCCTAAAATGGTTGGAGATCCATGAGGCCTAGAAACCATGTTTTTCGAGGGTCATTATGGATGTAAATTTTAATAGAGACATAAATAAATTGGATGCATGAAGTGTGAATATGACCATGCAGTTTAATGTCATGCGGGGAGGGTGGAAGATGTGGAGATCTCCAAGGAGGGGAATACATGATACATTCATGATAATCCCAATGTGGGTGAGGGAAAACAATTCCCATACCACATCATCTGTTTTGAGAAGAATCTAATCCATGGGGCCAGACCCAAGAATAGATCTCGAAGTTTGGGGCTAGGCCTACGAACTAAATATCTAGGAATTCCTACGTATCTTATGGGGGAAAGAATCAAGCCATACGTAGTTCTGAATGGGCCTTGCAATTGGACGTCATGCGGTGAGAATGTGGGAGGATCAAAGAACAAGAGTGTCCCATGGTGTGATCATCTTATACCTAGTATAAATAGAGGCCAAAGAAGTATACACTACATTGTGTACGATCCTACAAGAGAACTATACCTAGGGGAAGACAAAGAGGAGAATTTGGGGGGTTATACTCTAAGACAAAGCATGTGAGTATTCCTATGTATTTCATAAAAATGGGAAAAATCCAAACATTGTTCTTGAGATGATGTGAAGAGGAAGTTTCACGCAAGAATTAAACTACCAAGCACTATCATGAGATCTTAGTTTAAGGGCATCGAGCTAAGACAACATTTTAGTTTATTGTCACACAACCCAAGTTCTAGGTAGTTTTGCGTCCTTCAGCCTAGACGGATCATGTGGTTTAACAACATGCGGTGAATAAAAAATAGTTTAAGGTCATGTAGGACCCATATAGATCTTTGTTTATGTTTATATAGATTAAACTGTAATGGTATATCTACCGCTCGCAGTTTCAACGTCATGAAGGATGACAAAGTAGTTTAATATCATGCAGGATGGAACAATTTAAGGTCATGTAGGACCATGGATTACTCAGGGGAAGTACTTCTTGAAGAAATTAGCATTGGTGGGAGGATTTATATTCTCACCATCCATGGTAACCGGAGAGTCAGTTTCATTAGGGTAAACACTGTAAATGATGTAAGTTTCTTCCCATTTAGGCTCTAGTTTGGGGGGTTTTCTTGCTAGGTATCAATGGTGTTATTAGGGGAACACCATTTCACCTTGTAAAAAAGAGCAGAGGTGAACTTTATTGTTGAAAACTCTTACTATCTTGTTCTGATGCCTCATCAGATTGTGCAGGGCACAAAGAATATTCTTTTCAGTAGCTTCTAGTTCATCAAATTGGATTTCAGCTAACTTATATGGTGTCTTCTGATCATATACAATTTTCCCCAATGAGGGAAACCAAATATTGATTTGTTGGACCGCCTCCATTCTGTACACTAGAGAATATGGGGTCACCTATGTGGAATTACATGTTATCATCCAATAAGCCCAAAGAGCATTGGGGATTTTGTCTGACCAACTCCTCTTATTCTAACCAACCATGAAGAATACCATCAAACCCACGTCTATAGTGGATCGTCTCAAGACTAGGATGACTATAGAGGGTGAACTCCAATGCACACTATCAGATTCTTTCACACTTGGATTGATCTTCTTGGAGATTACCATGATGGAGGTACTTGATGAAGGGGTCCTCCAATCAGAAGTCATTTCTAAAATGGTGGTGGGGGACCTGGGGGTCCTGATGTGGAGGCATCAGCAGTAAGGTGGCTTACCTGTGAGCTATCATCATTTTCTCGAGTAACTGGAGCGATGAATCTCTGAGGCACCACATGGATAATAAAATCATCATGATCAGGCTCTGCAAGAGATGCATCCAAGATGGCCAAGGCATCGACTCAACCATTCTAGGACTGAGGGACATGAGTAACTTCTGACCGAGATATGAACTGGGTGATTTGCTGGAGGGTACGTTCTAATAGTGGCACGATCTCTAGATTCCTGACGAATTAGTCACCATTAGTCTTTTTGATGACTAGTTCGGAGTCCCCTGTCACATTTAGGTGCGGGATGTCATTCACGAGGGATATATCGACGCCAGTAATTACAGCCTACTATTCTTCTTCATTGTTGGTACCAACTTCTGACAACAGGAATGAATATGGCAGAACATCTTGTGTTTTCATGATGAAGATGATACCCAAGACAACTCTGCCAAGTATGGGATCATTGAGTCTTATACTAGTAGGGATTCAATAAGTGTCATCAATGTACATTTTACAACATGGGATGGATTGATCTACCGAGAGGATAGCCTAATACAAAAAATCAAGATCCATAGATTGGTCCACATGAGCTGGATGGGTAGCAAGGAAGTCTTCCAATTCATATCCTTTGATAGTCTTTTGGGGTAAAACATGATTTTGACCTTCTTGAGGATCACTGTCCACTGAGCTAGATGGCCTATTTACATGGGGAAGTTCAGAATGTACTTATGCGGGTCTAATCGGGACTCTAGCAGTATCTCATGGTGTTATAGGTAGTGTCACAATTTCTACATTGATAATACCAATACAAGGAAACTTTTTTCGATAGAGGAATATATGATATTTGTATCAAAAGGCATGCAGTTGAGATAGTATAAGCTATTATCCATTACCTAGTTTTTTCTGGATGATAAGGTTGTCGAGATATCATTCTAGAGCAGTCACATAAAGGAACGGTTGATTTCCAGAAATGGGTGGCATCAGAACCATAGGTTGTAATAGGTACTAATTGATTTCCTCAAAAGTAGTCTAACACTACTCATCCCACTGATAATCGGCACCACTCTTCATGAGTTGGGAAAATTGATTACAATTTCCATCCATATTTGTGATGAATAAAAATATATAGGCTAAGTGTCCATGAAAGACTCAAAGACCTCGAATGTTGCTTGAAGGATACATCTGATTGATGGAATTGATTTTATCCAAATCAATCTTGATGCCTCTGTGTCTTACAACAAATCTGAGAAACATTTCATAAGTTACACCGAAGGATCACTTCAAGGGGTTCATCTTCAGATGGTAAGATCGACGGAAGCTAAACACTTCTTCAAGATCATTGAGATAGTTCGGATGATAGTGAGATTTACCACTAGATCATCCAATTAGCATTCCAATAATGTCTTAAGGATAGAATTAAATATGTGATATATAGAACGCTGATAGGTGGAACCTGCATTCTTTAGACTGAAGGCAATTACCTATTGGCAGAAAGTACCTTGTGGTGCCATGAAGTCTATAGACTCTTCATCCTTGGGGTCCATTTGAATTTAGTTATACTTAGAATACCTATACATGAATAAGAGAGTCTGGATCGCAGTAGTAGAGTCAATCAACAGTTTTTTTGTAAGAAGGGGAAATCATCCTTCGGATAATGATGGTTCAGATCCCAGAAGTTGAGGCAGACTCTGATCTGTCTGTGCTTATTCCAGCTGGGCACAATATTGACTAACCATATCGGGTATAGGACCTCCTTGAAAAAGTTGGATCTGATAAATATAAAAATATAAGGAAAATTTCAAAAAATCATGGAACATACTTAAATGAATAAACTAAGAATAAAACAAAGAGGGTCATAACATTACATTAGAAGACCTCTTGTAATCAATGAAACCCAAAACCTATGAGATTTGGGGGAAAACTAAATATCATATTGGAAAATATTAAACTAAGAAAAAATATGGCTTACCCAGTATAGAGGGAGAAAATTATAGGAGAAGAGAATCCATAACATTTGATAACTTCAATAAAATAAATCAGTTAAATAAAAATGAACAGTAAACAATTTGTTTCTTAGTGATCAAGTTCCTTCCAGATTCATGTATATTTACCAGAAGGAATCAGATAATGGTCTTAGGGGCACCATCCACCCTGTATTATTATAAGATCTTCCATTTACCTAGGGGCTCTATCGAGTACCTAGTACCAGTCTATTAGGTACCTTGTGGCTTCCTTCCCTTAGCCGAATATACCTAGTTCAATCACTTCTCTAAAAAAAATCTTGATCCCTTGAAAAACCCACCAACATTGAAAAACAATTAAATAACCCACATTTATATAAAATTCAATGGAATTAATACTTCATATAGATATAGTGAGTTGTAACTACGTATGAAATATTATTTTATTATACTATAAGATAAAAAATCATCGAATAAATCCTCTAAATTATTTTAAAAAAAATATTTTTCTATAAAACATCTATATTTCTTTAATCCAAATGATAATTGGGTTGGAATCATATTTAGATACATCAATGTTATGGTTCTTCAATAATTCGTTAAAATATTTTTCTTTAGATAAATAAATTATTTATCTTTTATTACTACATTTTAAGTCTCTTCCACTAGTTAAATAACATATAAGAACACATTCTTCATTCCATTGATCATATATTCATGTGTCTGATTTTTTTTATTTTCATAATGTTGGTACTACAAATGATGTACTCCAAACCCATACTCACAGATATAGTTCTAAAAACACTTTCTTTAAAAAAATGTTTTGAGACAAAGTGAGATGATTTTTTATTCACATAAATCATTATAAGATAAAATTAAAGAATCATAATAATTATATAATCCCAATATTGTATGTCTTAGTGTCTCTATAGAATAGTTACATAGAAAAATTATTTTATAAAATGATGGAACATTTCTCTCTAATAAAACCACACTATACTACTTTCAAGAATTATAATAAGTTATATTCATATTGGTAACTAAGAGAATGTATACATAGGTTTAGTGGCTAAGTCTGGAAGACAATAATTTAGTACCCTGACTTGATTCTTCACAAGAACTCAAGCACACCTCCTCATACACTAGATGAAGTCAACTGGTAACCAGTGTCTAAGGTTGTATCATGAGGAGACTATACCACTTATATAGAAGTGTGAAATCATCAATGAAATCACCAAATAAACAAAAAATCCTTAACCATTATAGTATCTATATAATTAAATATCATAAATTGTGATAATGGATAAAATAATGAAATATTGGCATATTGGATGGATCTCCCACTCAAATAATTGTATATTCAAATTTAACAAACAATATAACAATAAAATGAAACCCATCTACTACACAAAGCCATACCTCCTCTCTATCTCTTATATATGTGTTATCCTTTTCGATTCTTAAATCTTATTCCTCCACACATCTTGTACCTATAATTAGTTACAGTCTTATTAGGTGCCCTAGTATAGAGGATACATGACTAGGGTTTGGGTACATAACTCGGTAGGGAAATACCGTCACTATATAGTACATACCATCAATGAAGTTATATTTTCATATGAGATGAAAAACAATGATCAATTATTAAAATAAATAAATAAATAAATAAACCACATCTGATCCTCATGTATATGACCTCGATCAACCCTACCTTTTCCAACCAGTGGTGGGGTGTCTCCATGCAAGTTATGATATCATTACAAACTTAAAAATCCCATGGTAAATTTTGGGGAGTATATCCTGGGTAATATAGTATGTATTATTCAATGACTATGTATCTCCTCATAAAAGGGTCAATGGACATATCCATGGAATCATATGCATATCTCGAAACACTAATAAAATGAATGGATAAAATCCAATTGTTGGGAATACCAGGAAATATATAATAAGATATAATCATTATATCAGCATTCCAACTAGTCTAATTCCATTAATCAAATGCATCCCAAGAAGATATGTTTATGTCAAAAGGAATTACTAGATAGAACATATGCGCGACTTATGAATCTCAAAATAATAATGATAATAAAAATAATTAAAAAAAGCTTATATAGTTGGATAATATACATTTTGGGAATCCTATAGACCCTTAGAATCTAAGGAATCACATACTTACCAAAGTTAAAATCATGGAATCCTGGGAATTCATCACATGGCTTTATAACTAGATCATAGGAAAAACATCATCCATCCACATCAATATAATCATCATTGGATAAGTGTAACACCATGAAAATTTAGTTTAAAATAACATTATGCTTAGTATATTAGTCATTATAAATCATAACAACACAAATATTATAAATATTAATACATGTTTTATATAATTAAATTTTCTCATTAACTCATAATAAATAATTACTCAATTTTTAAAGAAAATATTTACTCAGTTTTAAGTAAATTCATTTTATTCTACAAAAATATTTTTTCTTCCAAAATGGTATTCATTAGATTATGTCGAAAATATTATAAATAATATATAACATTTATAGAAATTTTATTTTGGGTAATGGATATAATTTTAAATTTTATCAGGAAACTATTATTATTGGGTTAATTTTATAGATAATTCGAAAAAGAATTACTTTTTATTGAATAGTGAAAGTGACGATTTGTTTTTGTAAAGCTAACACTTTGTTTTGTTAAATAAAGAAATTATAAATTCATATTATTTTGTTTAATTTAATATTATTTTAACATAATACACTTTTTAGAAGATATAATTTAATTAATTATATTGGAATCTTCATTATACTTTATTATTCTATTAATTTATTTTTAGGCTTCAAATACATTTCAAAAAAATATTTTTGTTGAATTTTAACAAATAGTTCTAAAATTTATTTTGACCACATATAGAAAATGAATATCAAAAAATCGATTCAATATTTAGAATCTTTATGTTCAAATTCTTTAAATATTTCCCTTTTATTTTTCGACATTATTAAAATAAACAATTGAAAATATTTGTCACCTCGGTAAGTGCATAACAGGTAATACAATGTTCACAAATTGTAATATAGCCTATAAATCATTACAAATCATGCCTTATTTTCAATTTCTATATTCATTTATTCTATAATATTATTCTCATTTAATTTTTGGAAACTTATTTCTACTTTCTTTTGATAAATACTATAATATTATTTTATATAAAGAATAAAAACAAAATGTCGCACTCTTTGTTTTAAAATCTATAATATTTTTTCATAGATAAAAATTTTGTTTTATGGTTATAAACGCATATTGATAATATTATTGAAACTTTTTATCATGTTAATTTATTTTTTATTTTTATTTATGGATTTATTACCATAAATTCTTACACAATGTTGATAGAGTTCTTGTTCAAGAATAAAAAATAAAATTAATGATTTTAAAAATATTAAATGTGATAAAATTTAGATTATTCATTGTTGTCAATGAAATTCATAAAAAAAATATTATTTATTGTTGATGTCTTAAAATTTTATATTAAAATAAAATATCCATCAATATATCTTTAAAGAAAAAATATGTAAATAGTCTTGAAAATGAAGTTAATTGTATCTTATGTTAAATAATATATTATTAAATGATTTAAAAATAATAAGAATATTTTATTTGTATACTTTAATGGGATATAGTCGATGATATAAAAAAATTACAATTATATTGTTGGTTTTAATCTAATATTATCTATCTTCAAGACTAACATTTAAAAACCTTTGGTATCATGGAAATCACCAAAATAGTTAACCAGGTTTAAAACTAAGAGATAAGGGATTAAAAATCAACTAAACATATCGACATACTATTGGTAAAAATTATTAAAACTAATAAAAATCATAGGTTTGAAATATATCAACATGTTTCCACTTTTACATGAAAAATTATTATATTTAAATATTCTAAGTAATTCCAAGTGTGTCCTTTACTTTACTATAAAATGAAACCATCCCAACTATCTTCATCCCACCACCATGATACACTTATCACAACCAAATACCTATATATCCTCTAAAAATCTATATCCAATTATAAAAATAAGCTAATCACTTTAACCAAGTCGTATCATTTTTCTTCTACTTTTACCTCATTATATTCTATCATAAAAATTATAATATAATGACTTAATTATATCACATATATAGATATTTAATTTTTTAATTTTTAGAACCTTAATCATCTCATTTTTCATCAAATGGGAAATGAATGTATCCACTAGGCATATGTGTGGAAAACCACCTCCACGAAGTAATATGATTCATTTTCAAACACCACATCACATGCATGTTTATAATTATGGATTATATAAATATATATGATATTTATGATATAATTAATATTTTGAAATTATAAAAAATTATTTATCCTCTATTATTTATTTTTTTATAAAATTAAAATAGTGTTTTTGTGTTTGTATCAGAAACTTCCATGAATCATGTAATTCATTTTTCTTTCTTTAACTTTAATGGACTGTGGTAAATATCTATATAATGTATATGTATTATATTTATAACATTATTAACATTTTTTATATTATTTTACCATGATCATGTTTAATGAAGCAGAACTTCCAAACTTATACTTACATGAAAAATTAAACTATTCGCTCTCCGAAACGATTATTTTAGTAATGAAATTAAAAAATGGGTGTTGAAATTTTACAATTGCATCATATGATATTAAAATTATGTATATGGTTCTATTATAGAATTTTAATTTTATTGAAAAATTTATACATGATGTTAAATCACTTGTGAAGGAAGCCAGACTTGATTTTAGAGTTCTTTATATCAATGTTGTTTTATTAAGAAATGTTCGATTTTATTGACATATATATGTTTATAATGTGTATATTGTGTTACTTTGGACGTTTTATATATTTTATCCATCCTTTTCCATTGTATTTAAAGTTAAAATTGATGTTATTTCATCCAATGGATTTTGATTTAGATGTTATGAACGTGTTAATCGTTTTTTATCTCAAATAATCTTCTTTATGTTATATGGTCTACACCTATCATATTTTATTTTGTTTTGATACTTATTACTTTACATGTTATATCTTTAATATATTGATTTTAATGTGATTTAAAGATTTATTTGATGTTATTCGTTCATGGGGTCTATAAATAAAAAGTTACTAAAGTGGTAAGGGTAAATTCTTCAATCTCACTTTTAATTGGAATCAGTTGTGTTTAATTTTACTGTAGGGGAATTGTTTTCATTATCTCTTAAAAAAGTACATTTAAGTAAAACTGACCTTATTTCTCCTTGTGGTTGGGAACCCTTTTCTTTTTTGTCCATATTTTTTATAACTATTTAAATAAAGTTATATTTAATGCTCCAAGGATTTTGTAATGTAAATTCTAACTATGTTTTACTTTTTATAAAAAAATTTAAGAATAATCGTATTGATGTTTTCTAAATGAGTCATTTTATTGAGTTTTTACTAATGTGTGAAAATAATATTTTTAATGCATGTGACATGGTAAAATTTTATAGCCTTCTAAAATATAATTTACATTGAATATTATTTTATAAGATTCCATGCTTATATTAAATTTAAATCCCTTTATCATTATTCTATTAATTATTATTTTTAAAGATATCAAAATAAAATGGTATTTTCCATGTTTTTTAATAAATGATTAATATGTTATTTTGAAAAAACATTTCATAATTGACAACATCCTTTTATGTTTTCAATACATCATTGGCGATAAGTTCTTATGATATCATTTATATTTTTTTCATAGTGATTTCTAATGATGTAGGAATTGACATGAAAATCATTTTCTTCCACAAATCAATTATTCCCCATTAAAGGATCTTATGATTATTATTAATGTATGTTTATAAGTCATTTTTATTTTTGATGGGTGATGTTATGATTATATGATGAATGTATTATGATATTTTGGTAATGTATTAATGTATTATGATTATGTTATTGGTGGGAAAATAATTATATATCCCCTTAATGAATTATGTAAATATGGAAGAGTTAAATGGTTGGAAGTTTATACAATGAAATTATTGGAACTGACCAAGTAGGGTTTTATATAATTGGTTAATGTGCACTAAGAAATGATGATCTTGTAATTAAACCTTTACATGTGACTTCTATTATATTTATCATTCAACAATTTAAGTAACTCTTTTATTACCTGATCATATGTTTATAATATGTTTTAATGGATTCCTAATTTATATTCTCTCATAAATCATGATTTATGATCTTCCCTTCATTAATACATGAGTCATTATTATGATTTAGGAATTTTTATGTTTTATTTTATATTATTATCCTCTTGTTCTCATACCCTTATTTCTATATTATTCTTATAAATGACTATAGACTGATATATAACATATGTACCCTTACTGTGCTTCTTATCTAACACTTCCTTTTTTCCATTCCTTAATATATAAAGAATGTTTTTATGTGTCTTATTCCTAATACGGGTTCATGTTGTGAAGAACTTTGTGGTATATGATGCAGATCTTTTATACACTAGTTCTTTTTTATCCTTGTTTCCAAATACGTTAACAATTTATAGTTCTGTCATGGATCATGATAATGGGTAATGAATATTAATCAAATATGGTGTAATATTTATATATTTAATAGTTGGTTAAAATTTAGTTTGTATCAAAGAAATGATTAGTTATTTTTAGAAACAAGGATGAGTATACATTATTTAGAACCCATAATATAAGATTAATCATAGGCGGAAATCCTATATTATGGTAAATAATAGAATATAGATTTCCTAGAAAATAATTCCATTTATTGATACTATCTAGTTGATGCGGTTGTGGAACAAATACAACAAGGTGTAATAACTCTAAAAGGGGTGAATTAGGCATTAAATCAATCATCATCGGTGCATGATGACTTTAATAAAGACTATGGACATGGATAGACTTACTCGGGGGATGTCCTTAGGTTAAATGTAATTTTATTTATGAACCATAATAAATTATTTAGATAAATGATAACTAAGTATGATCTATGAGAAACATAATGTTTCATAGATAAAAAATAATTTTTTATGATTTCATATTCCTTGGAATTATTTTTCATGATTTCATGATTAGTCAATATGAATATTGTTTCTAATATTATTCTATCTATAGTTATTCAAGGGATAGAACTAAGAGGATTTGTATTAATATTAAAATTGATAAATTAGAGGATAAATATATTCATGATAAACTAAATATATTGGGATCTAGAATACGAAACATGGTTATTATTACTAATCATCTATTTTGTTATATAATTAATATACTAAATTGATTTATCTTTATAAAACACCTAATAAGAGAAAAATTGTGTTTTATGTGAGTTCAAATGATGAGAGCCATAATGGAAGTATTATTTATCTTATTTCATGCCAAAAATGTGAGTAGACTCATAGTAGGACATGTATTAATGGAAAGGGAAAACAATTATGTGTCAAAATGAAGGAAATAAGAAATTAATTATCAAGTAAAATGGAGATTTCAATAGGGGAAACAATAAAATCTATGTAATATTTATTGTTTAGTGTATTATGTTTGGGATACATTATAATTAATTTAATTTCCAAATAGAAATCAATCCAATCAAAAAATTTGAGTCCAAAAAATGGTATATGATATTTCAATCATTGAATAGAAAAGATCCAAGTTCTTATGTATTGGGATTCGAGAACTACTTAACAAAACCTATTCAACATTGATATTTTTCTTATAATAATCATGTAATATATAAGGATTGTATTGGAGTAGTTCTATATTATGGGTTAAGAGGAATATATTGAATGGTACTGATAATGTAAAAAAGTGATTTAGTGGTAAGGGTACATTTTTGGAAAACAAATTTTTATAGGACAGATAGCCCTTAATATCTATATGATGTAGAGATAATAATTTTTCTTGGGATAAAATTTTGATTTTTATTAATAGGGTCAATTTTATATTATTATTATATTTTAATTTGATAAATTGTTTGATAAAAAAGTCATTTATGTTATTTTTTATTAATCTTATTGTTGATTCTTTGGATTTATAGAATATAGTAGATAGTTTGTAATTTTTGTTGAGAAATATGGATTTTTTCCAATTATGAAATGAGTATATTATTCAATGAGTTTTTATATTGGTTAAGGTTATTATCATGTTTTATGAGAATATATGACCAAGGTATTCACAAGTTTGGTATATGAAATTAAAAGATGCATTATTTTGTTTTCAAAATAACGTTGAATTGAATTGGGAAATTTTAAGACCATATTTTAAATTTTTTGTGTTTTCAATAATAGTTTAGAATTATTTTATGAGTTTTGAAATTTAGAAAATTTTATAAGGAATTTAGTATATATTTGTGAATTATTATCGATTTATTTGAGAAAAATAATTTAAATTATAGTTTATTCATATTAGTTACCATAGTATATACAAATAATTTTTTATTTTTTTAGCTAAATACATATAATAAGAATTTATTTTCATCTTTTTATAGATCTTATGATCTATTAAAAGTTAATTTTAATGCATTATAAATTAAATAAATATATTCTTTATTCATCATAAGGATTTGGGATGAAATGAGAAGTAAACATGAAGTCATATTATTATATTGCACATATTGATTAAAATAAGTCATTGATGTAGGTTTTCTCAGATTATATAGAAAATGAACTACTCAACCTTAGAGAAATAATATGTTGAAAGAATTTTTTTCCCTTCTGGAAATCCTTACTAAACTGCGTATGCTATTTTCAAAACTCATAGATTTATGGTTCTGTGGTCATTAATATTCTCATGAATATTTTCTCTATCACCCACTATTAATAATTGAAAATTTTGTTTCTACCTCATGTTTATATCTTTATATTATGCTGAATATTTTTAATTTCATGTATCCTATTTTTTTTCAACACCCACTTTTAAAAGGATGATTTATTACCCCCTTGAACGAAGTAGGTTTTCAAAAAAAATATTTTCAAATATTAGACCCTTGTTTACCAAGATTAAAATTTTAAGGATATAATTTATTTATGGGGGGTGATAATGTAGAAACATAAATATTTATTTTAACATAAATTTATAGAGGATATCCTTCTTAAAATAAAACACAGAACGTAATGAAAACATCAATATACTATAAGAAATTAAATTATTTAAATGATACCATTATATCCTAAATATTAAATTAGAAGGTATGCATGGTTTAAAAAACTGTGAAACTTATTATAGAAGGTTTTATGTAATGAAAATTAAATGATTAATGATTTTTAAATAAGTACTCTATTTTCAATAAATTCATTTTATGCTTAAAAAAATTTCTTCACAAATGTTTTTTATTCCACTTTTTTCTTAGACGTTATAAATAATTTAAACTTTTTTCCCAAATTTTATTTTTGGTAAATCATATATTATTTGAATTTTTAATTTTAATATTTGTTTTTTCAATTTTTTTGGTTTTACCTACAAATTTATTTTTAGTGAATGGTAAATAATACACATTTTGAAAAATTGTTAATTCTATTCATTAAATGAGATAATTTAAAATTAAAATTATTTTTTAATATTATTTTAAATTATCATAAGATTCCTTAAATTATATTTAATAAAATTAATTATATTAGAATTATTATTATACATTATTTTAGTATAATTGTTTTTTCTTATACCTCATTTCCAAAAAACAGTCTTCCTTGTGTTTCATGGATTTATATTAAAATTGGTTTAAAAACCTTATATAAATTGAATAATAAAAAATGGATTTCATATTTGGAATCATAATTATTAAATTTGGTAAATATGACCCTTTTATTTTTTGTCATTACAAGTACTAATGGTGGTAAATATCATTTAACATGGTAATTGTAAAATTGGTAAAAATTGGTTTAAACTATGAGATAAGACCTAGAAATATACAAGAAAAAATGAATTTTTTATTTTTATTTGTTACTTTATGACTTATTCATCTTTTTTATTTTCTTTTGAAATATCATGCCACTTTCCTTTAACAATAACCTAAAAACTATTTTATGTAATGAATAAATAAAAAATTCTACTCTATTTTAGTAACCATAATAATTTTTAATAGGGATAAAATGTGTTTATATTCAGTTAAAAATTGTTACATAAAATATGGATGAATTATTTTTAATTAATGTGATTTTATTTTAATTTTTCGTAATGGTATACATGCCTTAAATTCTTACAGAAAGCGGACACAAGTTTTGTTCATGTAATAGAAAAATCAAATAAATTATCTTGTAAATATTAAATCTAATTAAATTTGGATGAATTATTATGTTACCATAATTTTAATATATAAATATAATATATCATTGAATTATTAAAAGATTTTATTCCAATTCTATTAATATATAATTGTCTTTAAAGTCAAACAGTTTGAATAGTACTGAAATTGAATTTAATGGTATCTAATATTAAATAATATTTTATTAAATGATTAAAATATAGAAAAAAAATATTATAATTTTCCAATTAAATTTTAATATGGTCAATAAAATATTATGATTTCATATTATGGGTCACATTACCTTAATGGTAACTTCATTTACCCCCAAGAGTAAAAACTTTCATATCATAGTAATCATCAAACGGGTTAGCTTATTTTAAAAAAATGTAATAATTAAAATATCATACAAAATTTTATAAATATTTTTTTATTATAGTATTTAAACTAATACACAAAATATATTCTAAATATATCAACTGTGATCCCCTTTCACAAGAAAATTCATTTATTATATTTCAATCATTTAGGTAATTCGAAGTGTGTCATTTCCTCCAGTATAAAAGGGAACCACCACTCCTCTCCTCCTCACATGAACTATAGTGACATATATCAACAAAAATATAATAACATATCTTAAAAAAATCATTATAAATGTTATATATGTTTTATTTTCTTCACAAGACCATTCATAGTGTTCTTAATGAGAGATACAAAGGAGGTTCTTCACATAGGTGGTAATCATCTCGACCGATTGATATCATTTTAGTTATTCTTATAGAACTATATATTATAACATAAAAATTAAAATATAATAAAATATTTATATAATATATATATAGATTATATTATTTTAATTTCATAACCATATTCACCTCATTTTCACTTTAAATTAGAAGTGAAAGTATCCTGCTTGCATACGTGTGGACTATAACCTCCTCAAAGTGATAAGAATTATTTTTCATCACTACCTCACATGAATATTCATAATTATGAATTTAATAAAAATATATGATATTTATTATGTGATTAATATTTTTTAATACAAAATTTTATTTACCTTCTCTTCATTATTTTCATCAAAAATATAAAATATCGCATATCTGTACGTATAAACTACTTCCTCTATTAACAATATGATTCATTTTATTATATATAAAATTTATGGAAAGATATAAATATATATTTAATAAACTTATATGATATTCATATCATTATAAACATTATATATTTATATATATTATAGAATCATTATCAAGATTCAAGGACATGAACTGAAAAATTTAAACATACATGGAAAATGAAATAGTTAACCACAAAAAATAATGATTTTAAATAATAATTTTTTCTAAATGGGTGTTAAAATGTTATATTTAGATAATATGATATTATATGGATGTATATGGTTGTAATTTATACTTAAAATAATTTACAATTTATTATACATGAGTTTACAATTCTTATTAATCAAGTCGGGTGTGAGGTAAGGTATATTCATCTCAATATTGTTTCATTGGGAAGTACTTGATGTGCTTAACCTATTTAGGTTTATGAATTGTTTATATTGTACCATTGAAATTTTATATCATTTATAATTCATATTTAATTCTATTTTTATGTTATATATGATTTTATTTCATTCAATGTGTGTGGATTTAGAAGTTATCAATATGGTAAGGGGGTATCGTCTTAATACATCTTCTTCAGAAAATATGTTAAACATCTATATTATTTTATGATGGGTTAATAAAACCCCTTCAAAATTTAATATCATTAAACTTATTATTTTAACTATATTTAAATCTTTATTTTATTTTAATATTTCACCGTTCTTATAATTCAAAAGTTACCAATCCTATATGGGTTAATTATTCGATCTCACTTTTAATTAGGAAACATTATGTTTAACATTAAATTAGGGTAATTTTATGCTTTCAATCATAAAAAAGATCATGACTTTTATTTAACATTGGGTAATTATATATTATTCATTTTTACTTCTCATTTTCCTTAATTTCGTACTCAGTGTGAATAGAAAGATTATTTATATAGATAATTTACCTTATTTATCCTTATGGCATGAATATAATTCTTCCATGTCTATATCATATAAAATTCCTTAATAGAAGTTATATTTTATCCAAAAATGATTGTTTCATGTACTTTTTATCATGTTTTTATGTTTTTTCTAATTTTTTTAAATCAATCTTAGTTTCATTTTCTAAATGAAGAATGTTTTTTTATTTTCACAGGTGTGAAAACTATTTTTTTAATATTAAAAACATGATATGATTTTTCAATCACCAAGATCTATCATCACTTTTAATGTTTATTTATATATTTCCTATGTTATTTTCTGAAAAATTATTTTTCAAAATATTTTAGGAATCTTTATTTGTAATGATATAAATATAAAATTATAGTTTCCATATTTCTAAATAAATGTTTTAAATGTATTTTAATGAATTGTTTCCTCTATGTCAACATACTTTGATGATTCATGTTCTCCAAATGGTATATGTTCTTATGATAAAACCTATATTTTATTAATAGATATTTTATGTTAATGTGTGAATTGACATCAAGCACATTTTTTTCATAAGTCAATTATGTCACAATGAATTCTTTTATGATTATGATGATGAGATGTTTACTAACCCTATTTATTTTTCTATAGGCTATGATATGGTGATATTGTGATATGGTGAATGTTTCATTATATTATGAGATACATATGAGTGGATTGTGATTATTTTATGGGTGTCCCCAGAGTTATAATTCCTTCCAACTCATTGGATAATGATAATGAAGTTAAATTGGTTGAAGTTACTCCTATGTGATTGTTCAAATTTCTAAGGTATAATTTTTGACAATAAGTTTACCTCCAGTATAAAATGATTGTATTTGTAGTGATCCTAGAAATATTATTTCTATTATTATTATCATGCTACAATTTATTCAATTATTTTATGTAATGTTCATTTAATTGAAATATATACTAATTTCCGTTGATTTTTTATTCTATTATGATTCATGTCTTATGAAATATCATGCTTTAAGCCAACAATAATGATTAAGACATTTAAATTTTTCAGAATTATTTTCTATTGTTATGATCATTTTCTCATAACCTTGTGAATACTTTAACCATATAGATGGAAATTTACTAATATCTATCATGTTTACCCTTACATATAATTTGAGCTCACCCTTTCATAAGTTTTCCAGTCTCTGGGATTTAAATAATGGTTTGTTGGTATGTCATGCATAAGAAGGGTGGAAGTTCTGTACAAATTAGAGGAGATAATTTATATCATTTGTAAACAAAAGTTTAATATATACATGTTTTCAAATGCACTAAACATTTATAGTTCTCACATGGATCCAAATGATATATAATAAATCACTACTAGAAATCCCAGTTTTACCAACGGTTATATCCCAACGGTTTACTAAACCGTTGGGAATAGCCATATATACCAACGGTTCTCAGAAACCGTTGGTATAGATGGTTTTATAGACACTTTTACCAACGGTTCATTACAACCATTGGTATAGAGGAGTTTTTACCAACAGTTCAATGAGAACCGTTGGTAAAAGTTGGATTTCGGTGACCTTTTACCAACGGTTCTCATTGAACCATTGGTAAAGGTTTGGGCTTAATGTACATACCAACGGTTTTTAAAAACCATTGGTAAAAATTTCCCCCAAATTGTCAGTAGCTCGTCCTCTCCCGCATTCGCGATCCAGAGACCTAAACGGAAGCTATCAGCAATTTTGGAGGTGCTTCCGGTTCTCTTCCTCCATTCCATCCAAGGTGAGTTATTTTCTTTAACTTTCAGTTTTTATTTTCAATTTTGATGTGTATATGTTACTCTTTAGGATGAGACCAATTTCTATTCTCATATTCCCACCCAATTTATTTTCCAGCTTTATTTATGTTTCGGTTCTTTATTAAATTCCATGCATATTCCAGCCCATATAGATTACATTAGACGGTTGTCTAATTTTTTGATGTGCCTTTCACGTTTCATTACCAAGAAATTTTAATTATATGTTATAAAATTCAATCACATGTTTAGTTTTAACATTCATAGTTTCTTTATTATCTTGTTTCAATAATTTATATTAATAATCTTTTCATATATTCCATCGTTGAGTGTTTTTACTTGTGCAATAGAATTCCAATCTCATGTTACTTCATAGTGATTATTTAGATTTCAAAGTGTTTTATTTTTCATGTTAAATTTATTAAAAAGTTATGGGGACTAATTAATGTTATTAGATTCTAATTTCCATGCTTCTATGCTTGTTAAGAATTAAATGAAATATGATGGTTGTAATTAAATGAAATTCAATGTTCAATTTTTATCATGTATGGGTGATTAATAAATTGGAATGTGATGAACCATATAATTGAACCATTGTTGATGCAAATTATATACCAAAAGGTTATTGAATAAAAGTTATTCTTGTGAATTTCGTTACATCATAGATAAAATGGTTGTGGTTATATGAGAGATACCTCTGATGGTTCTTTGATCATTGTTTTATGGAGAATGAATGGTTTAGGTCTGGTATTAATAGTTGCTTCCAGTGAGACCATTTTAGTATAAGGGGAAACGAGATTATGATCTACAAGGGGTTGATTGAGTTGGTAGAGACCAAACATTGTTTGTTCCTTGTGTTCAAGAATCATAAATAGAGTGTTCCAATTAGGAGGTCATCAGTAAAGTCGTAGGTAAGATTTCCAAGTCCTATTTCATGAAGTTGAATATGTGGTGGTATAGTGGTTTTGGATTGTTTGAGGTACTCTTAGTGTATTATAAACCCTCATTTGTTCCATATTCATTTAAATTGATTTAATATCATTTTTTTCACACACACTATTATATCCTCTCAAACTATATTTAGAGTGTATTTTCATTCGTATGGTGTTAAATATTTTAGTAAATGTCCATACTAGCTTCTTTTATGTGTTCTAGGGGTTTAGACTAATGACATGGCTGCATGATTATTGTGGGGGTATTCTTTTCATATAAATATACCTATACACCCCGATCCACTTGGACAACCTGACCACCCCCACGGACAGCCCGCCCACCTGGACACCCCGACCCCCCTAGACAGCCCCCCACCCGTTGGACACCTCCGACCCCCCAGACGGCCCCACCACCCCCTAGACACCCCGCACCCCCTAGACACGCCACACCCCCCTTGGACAGTCCCGCCACTCCCATGATCCTCATCCTACTCCTCATCCTGATATACTTGAAGAAGTTAAAGTATAAAACTCATATACTCACAACAAGACCCTTAAAGATTATGTATTCCTTGATCCACTTCCAATATCTTACTGGTCAATCCTTGAATATAGGCATTAGAAATTTTGTATCTTATTTTCTTATATACACTGTATTTTGTTGTATTTATTAATATGATTCTCATATAGAGTAATGTGTCAGTTATGATTTTATATAGAGTAAACAATTTTCATTTAGGTAAATATTTTTTTGATTAAACTTTAATATTATTGAATTGCTTTGAAATGACTTATTGCTATTTTTTACAAAATGGATAGAATTTGGATGTACAAAACTGATCAGATTTCAACCAATTTTCAAAATAATTTGAACAACTCTCTAGATTTTTCATTTGACAAGGCTTCAGATAGTTGTCACATACACTACCCATGTTTTAATTGTGTTGGAAAAACTTGGTTGATCCGTGAAGTGGTTATCTATCATATAACCAAATATGGTTTCCAAACAAACTATTATGTGTGGTATCACAATGGAGAGAAAATGGAATCTCAAAATGTTGATGATCCAAATGATAGGACTGAATTGGAGAGTTTGATATATGATCGGTTTCCATTTATTCGACATCATGAGAAGGAAAGGATGTCCAACCAACAATATTTTGATACAAGCACACATGATGCGTCTAATGAAAATGATGTTGTTGATAGGGTGAAAAAATTGAATGATACTGCGACGACTCCAGCATATCGGCAATGTGATAAAATGAAAAAGTTTGAATTTTTAATCTGATTGTTTCATGGGAAAACTATGTATGGGATTTCAAATAATCCAATTGATTACATTCTTACCTTCTTGAAGGACATACTTCCAGATGATGCAGATATTCCCTCAAACCACTATATGGCATGGAAGTTGGTTGATGAACTTGGATTCTCAAAAAAAATTCATACTTTCCTGAATGATTGCAGCTTATTTTGGGTGGAAACTACTGAAAGAAATGATTTTATAAAATGCGGAACCTACCAATGGAAGCCAAAATATGATGGAACACCATCTCGTGTGCCACAAAAAGTAATGTGGCACTTTCCATTGATCCCCAGATTACAGAACCTTTTCATGTCTGATGAAATATCTGTAAAAATGCAATGGCATGACACCGAGAGAAAAAAGAATAATGAAGAGTTGGTTCACCCTGCAGATGGATTTACATGGCAGAGATTTGATGCTCGATATCCTGAATTTGATGCCGACGTGCGTAATGTGAGACTGGGTCTTTCATGTGACGGTTTTAATCCATTTGGGCAGATGCTTACTTCGCACATCACATGGCCGGTTTTCATACACATTTATAACCTTCCCCCTTTGTTGTGTATAAAAAATCCTTACACTTTCTTGAGTATACTGATATCTGGCCCTTCTAATCCCGGCAATGATATATATGTATGCGTGCAACCTTTAATAAAAGAGTTGAAACTTATTTGGGATGTGGGTGTGCCCACATACGATTCATGTTCGAAAGACATATTTCGGATGCGTGCTGCACTTATGTAAACTATCAATGATTTTCCTGCTTATGCAATGATGTCTGGATAGAGCACAAAAGGAAAATTGTCATGTCCTGCTTGTATAAAGAATACTCGATCGAGAAGACTGAAATATCATCGTAGTTTTAGTTTTATGGGACATCGACCATTCTTGCCAATGAACCATCCATATAGAAACAATCATCAAAGATTTGACAATACCATGGAGAATGACGATCCACCTCAGCGTATGTCTAGAACTGATGTTCTTAATGAATTGAAAGATTTCAGTTATTCATTTGGGAAGAGTGTAATGAAATCTGGAAAGAGGGAAAATGTTTCCAATGATACCTGTTACAATTGGAAGAAGAAGAGTATATTCTTTGAGTTGTCATATTGGTCAACCAACTTGTTGCGTCATTGCTTAGACGTAATTCACATTGAAAAGAATATATGTGAAATGTTGCTTTCGATTCTTCTAAATGTCAAGGGGAAGACAAAAGATGATTTACGATCTCGGCGCGACTTGGTAGATTGGGGGATCAGACCAGAATTGCATCCTATCTATATCAGTGAAAATAAATGGCATGTTCCATGTGCTTCTTATGTGATGACTCCTGCTGAAAAAAATCAATTTCTGGAAGTGCTAGAGACTATTAAAGTTCCTGATGGCTATTCAAGAAATATAACAAAATGGGTCAACAGAAAAGAGTTGAAGTTGAAATCTTTGAAGACTCATGATTATCACGTCCTTTTGCATGAGTTGATTCCAATAGCAGTCTGTCATCTCTTGTCCAATAATGTCAGATTCTAAGTTATTCGGTTGTGCTATCTGTTTAGAGATCCTTTTGCTAAGAGGTTTTCCAAATCCCTTGTGAAAAAATTGTTGGCAGAGACACCATTAATTTTGTGTGAGTTAGAGAAAATATTCCCTCCATCATTTTTTACATGCATGTTGCATCTGACTATCCATCTTCCGACCGAAATACTTCTTGGAGGACCCGTTGCTTTCCATTGGATGTATCCAACTGAAAGAAACATGTTCACATTTAAATCATATATTTGGAACAAGAATTATCCCGAAGGTTCTATTGTGAATGGTTACTTGGCACAAGAATGTATGTATTTCTGCTCAAAGTATTTGTCTGATCATACTACGAGAATAAATAGACCAATGACAAATGAAGAAGAACAGTATGGGAAAATTGAACCCAGTTTTTCATCACTTCCCCATATAGGAGGAATTCCGGGATCATATACATTGACAACATTAAGCCTTGAAGAGCGAGAGATGGCACATCGCACAGTGTTGTTCAATTGTGATTTGTTCGATGAGTATATCAAGTAAGTTAATTGTACATGTATCTCTTATCTTATCTCTTGTAATTTTAATTATTTGTTAAACTATTATTATTTTTATCTACAGGGAACATAAAGAATTGATATATATAAAGCATCGTTCTTTATCTTTGAGAAAGAAGGAGACTTTGCATAGCAAAGGGTTTTCTGCTTGGTTGAAATTGAAGGTAAAAATATTTCTGTAATATCTAAATAAAAATAATATTTAATTAAGTTTACAATTTGTTTATATTTCAGGTATCGAGTTTGCCTACAGAATCTATTTCTGAGGAAATAAGAGCTTTGGATTTTGGTCCTAATACCATGGTTCATTCTTGTAAATCACTTGTGATCAATGGAAACAAATTTATTATCACTGAACGAGCAATAAACATGAGAACACAGCATAATGGTGTTATGCTAACTGCCACAACAGACTGTTATGCCAGTTTATCGGACACTAGACCTCGTTCTGAAAATGTTTCTTATTATGGTGTCATGGAAAAAATAATAATTTTGGATTATTACTCTCATGGTCGAGTCACGATGATGAAATGGCAATGGTTTGATTCAATGACGAGGCAAGGAACCTTTATTGATGATTGTGGATTTCGAGTTATTGACATGACTCGCACTCTTTTCACCGATGAACCATATGTATTGGCATCAATGGTGAAACAAGTTTTTTATGTCAAAGATCATCGTCATCCTAAATTCGGTGTAATTATTGAAGTAAATCCCAGACATGTGTTTTGATGATGGTGATGATGAAGTTGACACTATCCCTACTGCAATTGGAAGCAATCCGTTTATTACTTATGATGACCCCAACAGCTCAATTTTCAGAGTTGATTGTGAACCCAAAGTTGTGGTGGGAAATATATAGAATCATACAGTCGTGTTCTCACCTACATGTTTCACCTACATCATTCAGAGTGTGTATCCTAGTACTTACCTTCATAACACCATAAATCTTCTATTTCATTATGTTCTTTTTATCATAATGGTTTTTCTATATATATTTTTTTGGGTTACACATTAGTTATTTGTTTCTAATTACTTCCATATTTGTTTTCATTTCAAGAAATGACACCCATTGAAGAGAGGCGGCGGAAAAAGATGACAGATAATAATCATCACATGGTACAGATGGGTGTTCCTCCACTCGTCCCTGTTGTGAGTATTTTATTTCAAATATAAATACTTCAATAACTTATAATATCATGTGTTTACTTTTCTGTCAAACTTTTTTTCAGGATCCACCCCTAGACGACAGATATCTGATGAGGAGCCTGATATTTCTCCTAGTATAGAGTTTGGTGGTAGGAGGGGGTGGTTTTAGAGATGGACGATCATCTAGTGGTCCCGGTACTGAGGCTGGTGGTACGAGGGCTCGTGGGGCGAGAGTTAGATGAGCCACTACCACAGACGTATCTTCTATGCCCTATTTTGATCATGGCGTGTCTTCAGGGACATATGAGATATTTTGACCTCCGCTGTTTACACTACCAGCTGGCCAGACGTCTATGTCATCATCGTTTGCTTCTGGTTCATTATCTCCGGGCTATTATATTCCACCTTCTTCGACTCCTGCTGCGACACAGTATGTGGCTGAGGAGCATACACTGAGGGACACTATACCTGTATAGGATATTCCTTCAGCTTCTGCACCCATTGATCCGACTACAGGTATATTTATATAACTCTATCAAATTTTTATACCAAAATTTATTTTTATTATAACTTGTATTGATATTATTTTTCTTTAATAACAGATTCATCTATAGATAGGAGGCGGGGGAGGGGGCGTACTCGCTTGCGTGCGGTATGGAACCGCCAGACACAGTTGATGGTTGAATACAATGTTGATGGACAAATGATTGAGAAATCTGGGCAACAATGTCGGGGTTTTTTGGCGACGCTAGCCAAATACTCTGATATCATTCCGGTCAGCCCTCTCTCTTGGAGACATTTTCCACCCTAAGTCAAGGATAACGCGTGGGCACAAATATGGGTAAAAAATCTATTGGATTTAATGTAGTATATTTTTGTATTTAAATGAACTAATCAATTTGGTTTCAGCTTCGGTTTAACTTCCCTGATGGCGAAGGTGCACGACCAGTGCGTTTAAAAGAGCTAGGAGAGCTTTGGAGAGCTTATAAGCATGAGTTGTATGTTGGCTGGTGTGATAGAGTGGGCACGGAGTTAGAGACATTACCTATCGTGGATGACTGCCCGATAGAGCAATATCTCCAAATGATTACCCATTGGGAGACTGCCAAATTTAAGGTATTAATCTCATTTGAGTTATTTAAATGAGAGTTTTCATATTCTTCATTAATATAATCTTATTATTTATTAATCATTATTTAGGAATCTTCTGAAAAAAACAAAAAAAACATTGATTCAAAGCAATACCTCTACACTTTGGGGCGCACAACTATGTCAGATCATGAGAGGCAGCAGGTACGATATAGTTGTTTATAATTTTTCTTTAGGACTTTCCCTTTTTAGTGGATCCTACTTAAATTATGTGATTTATTTAATAATGAATATATGATTATACTTTCACTTTATATTGTTTCAATGTCATTACAGAAGCACAAAATGAATATTGAAGGACGTATCCCTCGAGCAAAATTGTTTTGCTCGAGTAGAAGAAAAAAATATGGAACTGCCATAAATGAACCGACCCAAGAGAAGATTGTAAGTTTTAATTTGTTTATTTCAAAGTTTAATATCTAATTTTAAATTTAATAATCAATTAATATTGTTTATAGGCTGCTTTAGAGGCTCTTGATGCCCAGGAGCCTGACAATTTTGGGCCACACGATCATTTATATCAGGTTTTGGGAGATGAGCGCTCTGGTCGAGTACGTTGCCGACCTGGTAAGAATATAGTCCCGAAGAGGTATTGATCGTCTCCAGGTATCCATTCTAGTACCACCAAGTTGAAATAGGTCAAGGAGCATGCAAGACAGTCTGATAAAAGGGTCACAGAGTTGGAAGTACAAGTTCAAACAAGAGACAGAGAATTTATGAATCTGATGAAAGCATTATCTTCATCACTTCCACCAGAGGCTAGTGCGGCTTTTCAGACATTTATGTCGTCGATGGGTGCATCATCCAATGCACCAGGCGGCAGCTCTAGTGGCGATCGAGATGATGACATTCCTGGTGATGATGAGGATGCTAAAGAGGAAGAGGGAGAGGATGAGGATGAGGATGTGGACGAGGGCGAGGATAGGGCCGAGGGCGAGGATGGGGCTGAGGGTGAGGATGATGCCAAGGACGAGGATGAGGCCGACGATGAGCATGGGGACGATGACGAGGACAACGACGAGGACAGAGATGTCGGCGAGGATGAGGCTGATGATGATAGTAGTGATGGTGATGGTGATCAGAGGTAGATTGATCCATTATATTTTTGAATTCTATATAACTCTTTATTTTTTAACATGGTTTTCCACATTGGGGTTTTCCTCTACTTCATAGGGACATTGCATTCAGATTCTGTTTTTTTCACTTTATTCTTATTGTAATATTAGTCTACTACCTAGACCTTTAGTATTCCTTGGTACTGTGATACTCATTTTTCTATTTTTTTACTTATATTTCTTATTTAGCCATGTATTTCATGTTTATGCATGTGGAAAATGATATGGAAAATGTGCTTTGAAGTAGTGGTCGACACCACTCAAAGTGTCCAACTTTTATTTGAAATGGACATGATTTTAAGTGAAAACAACAACTGGCATATGGAAGACAGACCAAACGCATTAGGATTCTGTTTAAACTATAGGACAATGATCCATGGGTCATATGTGACGTGTACGAGTCAACCCCGCCTCAATCCAAGGGCCAGTGTGGCCGGTACCACTCAAAGATTCTTTCTTTTGTTTAAAATGGATGCGCTTTTAAGTAAAAAAACCACATACGGAAAATGGACCAAACGCATTCGGATACTATTGATACTTTAGGAAATTTATCCATGGGTCATATGTGACGTGTATGAGTCAACCCCGCCTCAATCAGAGGCGCGGTGTGGTCGGCACCACTCAAAGTGTCTAACTTTTATTTGAAATGGACAGGATTTTAAGTGAAAACAACAACTGGCATACGGAAAATAGACCAAACGCATTTGGATTGTTTTTAAACTATAGGAAAACGATCCATGGGTCATATGTGACGTGTACGAGTCAACCCCGCCTCAATATGAGGGCCAGTGTGGCCGGTACCACTCAAAGTGTCTTTCTTTTGTTTAAAATGGATGCACTTTTAAGTAAAAAACCCACATACGGAAAACGGACCAAAGGAATTCAGATACTATTGATACTTTAGGACATGTATCCATGGGTCATTTTTGGCGTGTAGGAGTCAACTCCACCTCAATCCGAGGTGCGGTGTGGCCGACACCACTCAAAGTGTCTATCTTTTATTTGAAATGGACAGGATTTTAAGTGAAAACAAAAACTGGCATATGGAAAATAGACCAAACACATTAGGATTCTGTTCAAACTATAGGACAATGATCCATGGGTCATATGTGAAGTGTACGAGTCAACCCTACCTCAATCTGAGGGCTGCTGTGGCCGGAACCACTCAAAGTGTCTTTCTTTTGTTTAAAATGGATGCGCTTTTAAGTAAAAAAACCACATACGGAAAACGGACCAAAGGCATTCAGATACTGTTGATACTTTAGGAAATGTATCCATGGGTCATTTGTGGCATGTAGGAGTCAACCTCGCCTCAATCCGAGGCCCGGTGTGGCCGGCACCAATCAAAGTTTCTAACTTTTATTTGAAATGTACAGGATTTTAAGTGAAAACAACAACTGGCATACGGAAAACAGACCAAATGCATTCGTATTCTGTTTAAACTATAGTACAATGATCCATGGGTCATATGTGACGTGTACGAGTCAACCACGCCTCAATCCAAGGGCCGGTGTGTCCGGTACCACTCAAAGTGTCTTTCTTTTGTTTAAAATGGATGTGCTTTTAAGTAAAAAAACCACATACGGAAAACGGACCAAATGCATTCAGATACTGTTGATACTTTAGGACATGTATCCATGGGTCATTTGTGGCGTGTATGAGTAAAACCCGCCTCAATTCGAGGCGCGGTGTGGCCGGCACCACTCAAAGTGTCTAACTTTTATTTGAAATGGACAGGATTTTAAGTGAAAACAACAACTGGCATACGGGAAATAGATCAAACGCATTAGTATTTTGTTTAAACTATAGGACAAGGATCCATGGGTCATATGTGATGTGTACGAGTCAACCCCGCCTCAATCCGAGGGCCGGTGTGGCTGGTACCACTCAAAGTTTCTTTCTTTTTTTAAAAATGGATGCGCTTTTAAGTAAAAAAAACCACATACGGAAAACGGACCAAAGGAATTCGGATACTGTTGATACATTAGGAAATGTATCCATGGGTCATTTTTGACGTGTATGAGTCAACCCCGCCTCAATCCGATGCGCGGTGTGGCCGACACCACTCAAAGTTTCTAACTTTTCTTTGAAATGGACAACAGTTTAAGTAAAAACAACAACTGACATACGGAAAACCGACCAAACCCATTCGGATTCAGTTAAAACTGTAGGACAATGATCCATGTGTCATTTTTCACCTGTACGAGTCAACCCCGCCACAATCTCGAGGCGCGGTGTGGCTGACACCACTCAAAGTGTCTAACTTTTCTTTGAAATGGACAACAGTTTAAGTAAAAACAAAAACTAACATACGGAAAACTGACCAAAGGCATTCAGATTCTGTTGAAACTTTAGGAAAACGATCCATGTGTCATATGTGACGTGTACGAGTCAATCCTTCCTCAATCCGAGGGCCAGTGTGGCAGGCACCACTCAAAGTGTGTCACTTTTCTTTGAAATGGACAACAGTTTAAGTTAAAAAAACAACTGCCATATGGAAAACAGACCAAAGGCATTCAGATACTGTTGATACTTAAGGACATGTATCCATGGGTCATTTGTGACGAGTAAGAGTCAACCCTGCTTCAATCTGAGGGTCGGTGTGGCCGGTACCACTCAAAATGTCTTTCTTTTGTTTAAAATGGATGCACTTTTAAGTAAAAAAAACACATATGGAAAACTGACCAAAAGCATTCGGATTCTGTTGATACTTTAGGACAATGATCCATGGGTCGTTTGTGACGTGTAGGAATCAACCCCGACTCAATCTGAGGCGAGATGTGCGCGGCACCACTCAAAGTGTCTAACTATTTTTTGAAATGGACAATATTTTAAGTAAAAACAACAACTGACATACGGAAAATAGACCAAACACATTCAGATACTATTGATACTTTCGGACAAGGATCTATGGGTCATTTGTGACATGTACGATTCAAACCTGTCTCAATCCGAGGCATGGTGTGGTCAGTATCACTCAAAGTGTATTTCTTTTGTTCAAAATGGATACGCTTTTATGTAAAAACAACCGGCATACGGGAAACCAACCAAACGCATTCGGATTGTGTTGATACTTTAGGAAAATGATCCATGGGTCATTTGTGATGTGTACGAGTCAACTCCGCCTCAATCCGAGGGATGGTGTGGACGACACCACTCAAAGTCTCTCTTTTATTTCAAAAGGAAATCATTTTAAGTGAATACAACTGAAATTTACACTCATCAACGATAGTCGCAAACTATTTTTCATGAGTTGGGTAGTTTCACTAATGGGTTCATAAGTGATGAGACTCCTAAGAAAATACCTTATCACCATATATTATAAACAATACAAGTTCAATGCAAAATTCATCACAAATCATTACATACCCAAACCTAGGATCACAAAAAAAGGGATTTTAGCCAATTTGAAGTTATTATTCAACTCTAATAGATATTTATCAAACTATTCTGCCTATTAGAATTTGATGGGGAGGTGTGCTGGTTGGGGGATTGTGCATGGGTGAGGTGAATTACCACCGGATGATTGTTGTCATATGTTTTTTTTGGGCTATTTTCGGTGTTTTTTATACTGTTTGAAATATGTATGTGGTTTTTGTGATATTTTTTATACAGGTGTATAGTGGAGGATATATTGGGGGCTGTTGTTAAATTTTTTTTTATGCAGGTGGATGGTAGGGCTATTGGAGGGCTTCTGGGGGGATGTTGTGAAGCAGCTCTGGCAAGGTTATACCAATGGTTCAGAACCGTTGGTATATCTTTTTCTAGAATTCTAGAAAAGGGTATACCAACAGTTCTGAACCGTTGGTATAAGATTTTCCAAAAAAAATCTATCCCAACGGTTTATAACCGTTGGTATATCCTTTTCCAGAATTCTGGAAAGATTATTCCAACAGTTCAGAACCGTTGGTATTGCTTTTTCCAGAATTCTGGAAATCTTATACCAACGGTTCTAAACCGTTGGGATATATTTTTCTGGGGAATCTTATACCAACGGTTCAGAACCGTTGGTATAGACTTTTCCAGAATTCTGGAACACCTATACCAATGGTTTAAGTGAAACTGTTGGTATAGGGCTTTCCTCACGGCTTACTAGCCAACGGTTTGGAAAACTGTTGGTATAGTCTATACCGACGGTTTTCCAGCCTATACCAATGGTTTTAAACTGTTGTTATAGCCTACTTTTCCAGTAGTGAATATTCCTATAATAATATATAATATTTGTGTATATAATTCTTGGGTTTCTTTGGGATATGGCTTAGATTTGTGTTCATGGAATCACCACTATGTGTTCCCAATATCGTTGTGATTGTCTCAGGTTATGTTCATAATTTAGATCCTAAGAAATAAATATATCCATTAGTAATAAATTAATTTATGTAAACTAAGACTAAATAAATGAGTTCTAATGGATGGGTAAATACCTTTACCCATCACCACTACCTGCATCTCCTTGGGATCGTATAATAAGTACATGTTTTTGAGGTGACATGTGTTACTGTTTTTTCCCATTATAAAACATTCCCCTTCTAATTCTTTCTATCATTAGTCTAGATCCTTGGTTCCTAAGGTTATTTTAAAAGAAAGGAACTCTAATTACGATCTAGAGGTCATGAAAATTTACTCGATCATAACCCTCCCCATAGATGTTATCATGAAACATAGTAGAGTCAAATACATAACATGGCCTCACATCACACATAAGGTATTTCACAACAAAAAATGTTAATAGAGATTACCATGTCCTATTTAAAATCCCATGTTAAAACTAGGTCACTATACATAAAAAACCAAATTCCATCCTTTATATGGTGTATCCACATAGTCTAACACATTAATTTGAGGATATATTACTCACCTTCTAGGTCAAATAAATCTATCTAAGGTCTTATGTTCTTCTAAATTTTAATCATTTCCAAAAAATAGTTTATTCACACTAGGGAGTTCAAAAGTATGATGAACTATTTAACTATTTAATCATATACCCATTAGTAGCCGGTTTTACAACAAAATTATAAGGTCCTTCAATTTCCCTAAACACCCTTTATATTCCAATATTTATAATAATTTAGTTTCAAAAATATTTAGTTATTAAAAAATTAAATACATCAACAAATCCATTTAATTTATTATTTAACTATATGGTCGATTACCAATTTTGGTGAGATGGAATACCATCTACAACTATGAAATTAATAAATATCTAAAACCATATTCAGGATCACAATTTGTTTTAGAATCCCTTTCTCTTTAATAACACAACTTGGAAGATCTACACAAGAATGTGTGAGGTGCAAACTAGCTCTTTCAACACATTATTCTACTGATAACCCGCATGAGGCACTAACCCAGCTTAAAAGTCAGAAAATTATTTATAACATTTATAACTAATTGAAAAATTATTTTAAATAATGAATATTTTATAATGGCACACCAAAAAGGCTTAATTCCCTTAAATCATTACCAAAAACCTATAATAGATCCATAGTGGACCCCTATCATTATCCCATTCTGAATCCCCCCTTTGAATGATATATTCTATAATTATTTCATTATTATTTATAAAACATATAAAAATTGAAAATACTGACTTTACTCATCAAAATAAAATATAATGAATTCTAACCAACATCTTTGTAAATCCTATATAAGGGATTAATGAAAGCCTGATCTTTATCATATGATTCCACCAAGATATATTGGATTCAAAATTGAAACCCTAAACCCAGGGAGATAAAATTAGAGATTAATGGTTTGAAATAAAAGTGAAGGGTCCCATTCCATGTCTAAAAATACCCATTTTAGGTTTATAAACTCTAATAAAAGTGTAGTCGTGTTCAAAATTTAAGTTACCCACCAAATCAAAAATTCAAAAATATCTAAATATTGAAGAACCAAATGAATGTGGGATATTAAAATCATCCATCTATAAAAGTTAAAATCCTCAAGTATCCTTGGTGGAAAAATAATTATCCATATTCAAATATCTATTTCAACAAACCCTATTCATATATTTTTATTCCATCCATGAATTCCCATCTCACTTCTATGTTGAAATTACAAAACTAATGCATGAAAATCACTGAAATGTGTTCTAAATCTCTTCACCCTTAAAAATCATCAAAACAATACTCCATGATACTATTATCTCTAGATAAATTTGTGTTTAATCATCTAATTGGTCATTATTTCTATGGGGATCCCCAAAAAAAGTCTCATAAAAACGAATTTTTATCCATGATGCTTCCAACCATCAAAATCTTCTCTTAAACACCCATATCAGGTTCTAATGATGTGCTTGGAATTTTTATACCTTAATACAACCAAATATAAATGACATAACCTTTTATTAGTTTTTTCCTCTTCTTTCAATAATTGTAACTTAAATATATATACCTCTATCATTCAAACACTATTTCAAGCATATTGAATTTTCCATGAAAACAATGGAAAACCTACAAACACACCCTTCATGTACAACATCACGTTCTTGGTGATGAATTTAATGTACAACATCTAATTTCAATTAATGTACTAGTAAAATCTCATTTGTTTGAACCATCTAAAAAAATCATCTTTAGTCGATGTCATGCTACCAACCAACCCAGAAACGATGCCCTAAATCCCAAAAAACAAGGCAAGATTGTTTGAACACACTCTCTGAAGTCCAATATCAACTCTCAATGTGATAAAATTGTGAAATCCACTATTATAATAAATAATATTTCGTGCTCTTACATATCATTGGAACCAACAATAATCTAATATGATGTGATAAGATCTGCCAAATTTATCCCAATCATTAGGCTAATGCTCAGACACTATCTGATACTATATCTTACATTATACTATGTTTTCACCATGGAATTAATATATTTTCTGATCTATCTAGTAACTATATTCCGAAATCTAAAATAATATTCCAAATTTAATTTTTTTACCTCTAAACCCATTCTATCATGATGTCTATTTGACCTACAACTGATAACACAATCCCAAAAACATGAACATCTTTATCACCACACTCCTATAACAAATTCTCGATCATCGTAACCCAAGATCATTTTTCCATTACCTAAAATTATTGGATGTGAATTCTTGAATCATTCCAAGAAACTAGTGTGAAATATCAATTTACTCAATTGTACCAACTCAATGTTACATTACCCATGTCAACCAATGAAGTCGGATTCAAAAAACAGGTCATGCCACTTATTAGTCGTTAGTTCCATCACCAAATTACAAATTACCTTACCAATAATCATGAACAACATCTTATGGATCCCAAGACATGATACCCATACAATCAATACCTTATCAATATTGATTCAAATTGATCTTTCCACTTCTATTGATCCATTTTCTATGTCCCGTTCACTAAGAATTGACTTTTCCATGTCACATAAACTCTAGAGCCACCATTCCCACCTCGTTCCACTAATACATTCAGCCCTTGTCCCCCCCCCCCACCACATCCACCTTCTCACTCCCAATTAATTAACCCCATGAATAACCACTATGTACTATTCCCTAATCTCATATGTATATGATTTTCCATACTCTTTCATACCACCCAATCACAAAAACCCAACAAACAATCCAATTAGTATCATAGAATTGAAAATGAATGATCATGCTCAAGCGTATTTCAATATCATCTAATGAAATCTATAATGGAACTCCTCTTCAAAATTGGGTACATTACCCTAGATATGATTCATCCAAAAACATCCCACTAAAAAGAATTTTTTTAAGTCATGAGAATCTACTTACTCTCTCAATGGACTCATATGTACATCTATGTCCAATAGGTTAAGGCTCCCAAAGGGTTATACCCATCAAATATAGTATTTATATCAAGGTAATAAAAGATAAAACATCCCAATAAACTTTAATTCAATATTAATTTCACATGAAATCACAAGGAAAAACATTCATTTTAAAAAAACACAATTTTACCACTTATGTGTTGATCCCATATCAAAGCATCCAACCACTATTTTATATATCTGAGGGTATCTAAAGGGCTAGTAAAAACCTTATCATGGTATTCCCTCACATATAATATTGAAAACTAAATCATAAAATAATGACTCTAAACCCATGGTCTCTAGGTCTCCTACCAAGCCCAAAACATTGGTTGTTCATAAAATAAAAAATATTTTGAATCCACCATGATTCTATCACAAAATATAAGGAATAATACATACCAAATCCAACTCAAGGGCGTTATGTAAACATTGATCATGGAATTTGTTACGACTCATCACCTATTGTGGTACTGATTCCTATTTGGCACCCACACACATGGATACCCCTTGATAATCATAATCTCCTCAATCAAGACGTATATATGTATAATTAATTGAATAATCCTTGACAATATGTATCTGGTGTTCCATAGTTAGATTATTCTATTTAGTAGAGTTTCATTTCAAGTTGTATAGGAAAATTTATATAGGTTGTTATTGAAAATATAAATTACCTAACCATTAAAATAATCACACAAAATAGGCCTATGAATATGTTCTTTAATTCCTTTTATGGCCTGTGAGGGTCACTATATGTCTCCCACACTAATGGATTGTCGCTGTCAATGAGAATATAGTTGTAATTCAACATTACCTTTCACAAGAATAATAGACACACACACACAAAGTGGTTCACTAATTATAGTGAAACTAATAACATATACAGTAATATTTAAAATTATATGTTTCTAACACTTTAGATAGTTGAATCTCATCATCTGTGATATGCTGACATATGAATAAATATATGTCTTGTGAATCTTACATGTCAAATCATGATATATGAGACACCACTTTCCTCTATAGAACAAGATAAAGAATCCAAAATAAATCATAACCCATAAACACCATGTGAATCTCCCAATGTTAAAATCCTAAAATGGTAACAATTCATGTCAAGAAAATAAATCCAAAGAACCTAGTGTCCTAGATATATTAGTGGAACTGGTGTTCATGAAACACCATATGGGTATCCATCAGAGGCTCTGAAACATACCTATATCTCTTGGATACCATATCCAAAATAGTAATTAAAAATAAAAGGCACACTCTGACACTAATTTTTAACATCCCAACAAAGAGGCCACTTGATTGGTGTGTAGTACCAGTTCGCTCCATGACCTATGGCACACATATGAATATGCCAAAGGTAATAGACTAGTAGCATTTGTCTATGTTTGTAACATGGATATACTATAATCCTTATTTATAGTGTGAAATAATAAAATTAATAACTGAGTATCATATATAATCTATAATCTTTAGAGTATATATATAATAAAACAGTAGAAATAAGTGACAATGAATAAGATGCTGACTTGTGGGTATAGAAGACGGATCTCCCACTAATATGGTCAGATATAAAAAAATAATGGAAAAATGATCTGCTATAAATAAAATTTTTACACTATCTCCATCTCCACTTTTCATGTTATCCTACTCAATGATAAAAAATACTTCCTCTTCCAATAATATACCCACAAAAAATGTATGTTTTCTTGGATAACTAAGAGTAATGGTCATCCAAGGAGGATGTGAGTACATAGCTTAGTAGGGAACTTCTATTGTGGTCCCATATATACAAATAAATATAGATATATGTTCATGTGAAATGATCATATGGAAAAAATCACCAAAAAATAATAATCAAATTTATAAATTTATAAACCAGCATCAATCCTAATGTTTGTGACCTTGGTCAGCCTAACTTACTTCTTCTAGTTCCAAGGTGTTTGTGATCACTTCATGATATAATTACAACATTAAAGGAACAAATGTCTATTTCTAATTCCATATCATGGTAAATAAATTATGTATAGATCAAGAAGTGATTATCTCATCCTAAAATCAAAAGCATCTAGATCCTTAATATCTTATGCATCTCTAGAAAATCCTATACATTTAATGGATCAAAGGTAATTCTTGAGAATCATGGGAAATCACTGATCAAATATAATATCTATATCACCATTCCAAACTTCCAGATAAAAGGAATCCTAGAAGTCTAAAAAAATACATTTTCTATTATATGTCTTGAGTTGTCAGATCCTAGGGGTGATATAGGCCTCTCTCAATAATAATGATAATAAAATTAATCCCCCTTGGCCAACGCGGTTGGATCTAAGATATGATAAAAATCCTACAGAACCTTAGATCCCATGTAATCCCACATAAACTCAATATCAAATCCACACATCTTGGGAATTATCTATGTGGCTACATGGTTATATCTCTATAAACACACTAGGATTCCATATCAATCTGACCATCATATTCTAAGGGTCTTAATGTCATGCCCTAGGAAGAACCTCTGGACATCCCAATATACCTATCACTATCTCATGTCTATAACATGTGTCAAATCTCATTAAATATATCTCATAATTTATAATACATAAAAATATTTCAATACAATATAACTAGATGAAGGATAAGTGTTTGATAAAACCCTACACCTCTCCTCATTATCCTCATCCCCTCGACCTCACATGCATGGTACTAGTTCCATGGTGACACATGTTACTATCTCTACCCAATCCCAAACACAAATTATCTAGGTCATTCTATCATTGGGTCATCTATTGGGGTCCCCTGTATCATTAAAAATATATACACTCTACTAGAAGTACTTAAATAATAACATGCCACTCAGGAATAACACATTCAACAAAAAATGCCACACTCTTCTAAAAAGTCATGGATATTTCATTTCTAAGAAGGCCACATGTGCTATGACACAATGAAAAATGTGAAAATAGATGGATCATGTCCAATCTAAAATCCCATGTTCATCATAGGTTAGTCCTCACAAATATCCAGTGTTAGTATTATCTATGGTGTATCCACCTTGGCTAAGCACATTTGTATTGGGAACGATGACTCACCCTCAATGTCAACTAAATGTATTTGAGGCCCAATGGTCATTTAATGTTTAAGCATTCTGAAATCTTAAAAAATTCACTTCATGTTTCTAATCAAATATTTATGTGGTTCAATAAGAGAACCTACAATGTGGGTTGTAACGTTTTCATAGTTCGGAAACACCTCTTTTGGGATTCTTAGAGTAACAGGGTGCTATTTAATTATTCAGATGCCTGAACCATCGATTGTAGAACATATAGACATATTTCAAGGGATCATAGTTCCCTCGAATTCTTGTGAAAACAAATTACATCCATATTAGATTATATAAAACAATATTTAAATAAATAAAACTAATAAGCATGTCAATTTATTAATTTAACTATTAATTTATCTATATGGTGAATCTGCTGGGGTATTGAGATAGTATATCACATGATTCTAATAGAATAATAAACCATATGGAATATACTAAGGAGATCCTGACTTTTTAGAATTCATTTGACTTTAATCACATGTCTCTTCAGCTCTACATAAACATGTCCGAGGTCAAAAATTCCGATTCAATTTCCATGGCCACCGCTAAGCCACACAAGGCCCTACCCATGCATAGAAACTTATAATTTTTTTCCACGTTTATAAATATTTAAAAAAATCTATACATGTAATATTGAATAAAAACTCATAAAAAATCCTCTTTATTCAACAAATGTTTCCAAAACCCATGGGAGTTCCAAAGTGGTCCCCTAACACCATTCCGGGTAAAATCCCTATTATGAAACACATATTTTATAAGAATTTAGTTTTAATTTTAATAATAAACTTATGAAAATTCTCCATGGAGTCATACCTCATCGAAAATATGTGTGATGGATTCTAGCCATTTTTTCAAGACATCATTTATGTGGGATTATAGAAATCTCAATCCAAAACATCTAATTCAAACTTAATCTAGTGGAATGGAAATAAAAACCTTAACCCGTAGACTAAAAATTAGAGAATAACAATGGGAATGAAAATTTGAGACCAGAAAAATGGAGGCATACTTCAAAACATTGAAAAATACATCAAAACACCAACTAAAACATAGGGAATAAAGAAAAAATAGTGGTGAGATACCCCTGGCCCTATTGAAAATAGTGTAAGGAGAGGTTGTAATGAACTAGACTATGTCAAGCTAACTCATCACCTAATATAGCCCCCCAAAAAGCCTCAAATATTCCACCCCATACAATAGTGTATTGTGACTAGTGGTGATGTTCTAACTGGATATATTTTGGAGACTATAAAATCAAAACAAAGTCTAAAAACATTGAAGACAAATGAAACACATACACATCCAACAATATAAGACTGTGCATAAATAAATAAGTAACTCATTAAAATTAAAATACATAGAATATTTCTTGAAGATTCAATGATGAGCATATAAAAAATGTTCACCCACTAGGATTTACAAATAATTATTAAAAATAAAGAAAATAAATACATAAGGATCTACTTTTACTATGTTAAAAACAATAAAAAAGGTCTCATTGAATGCTGAACAACTCCATCCTTAAATTTACACTCCACACAAGAATCTATGCTAGATCATAAAACACTGGGCCTCTCCCTGATCTAACATGTCACACGCTCAGCCTGAATGAAAACATAATGTGTACACATACATCATGGTGTATGTGAAATGTGTGAAGAACAAATCTTAGTAAGGCACCACCAACGATGGTAACAATGTCTTCTGTTATAACATGTTCCTATAACACCCACCGTGTCAAGCATCGCTAAACAAGACTACCCAAAAGAAGATAAACATGGAATATAAAGATAATGAATTGGGGATAAATAAAGGAAAAAAGAAAAACCACATGTATTATCCTTTCACCCTTAGAAAAAACTACCCTCTATATATCCCCATCCATAGGAATTACAAATAATGTCATCATGTGTGTTGTATTGATCAAGAAGAAGCTCTAGATTCAATACCATGGATAGAAATTAGTGTAACACCCTTGGATCTCTTACCATGCATCAAACACTAAGGCACATCTAACCTTAACTAGGACACCAATGGAATGATCTAAACTAGTGGCAGGGGATCCCTATCAATATATGGATTAATATACCATTCCCAATAGTTCTGCAAAACTAGATTGGTGGAACAATCCTCTATTAATATCTTTGGGATACATGACCAGGACCTGAACTCGTATAAACCTCTCACAATAGTTCAATTTCCTCCCAGTACCAGTGACCCAAAAAAAGATGAAAATCTAAACTGTAGGGACTTCACTCATTCATATTAATGATTAGCTTCCTATCCCTAACACAAATAAACCATGAAAATTGTGAGAGAAACTAGAGTAAATATCATGTCCAATTCCTCATCCAATTATATCACAGAGGTATCTACTACCATTTAGTTTTCAATAAGAGATACCTCAAAACTCCAAATCCATAAACTCATGAACCTAGGTCAGCTAACAACAACACCCTCTGACTGGAACAGTAGAAACCAACATCATCCAACTCAAAATAAAAAAATCATGGAGAACCCTCCATGATTCCCCAAACATCAACATAGTTAAGACACCCTATAATGATATCCTATGGTAAAACAAAACCTTTGGCCACTCTGGTGAAAGGAATCCATAACAGTTCGCATAGCGCAATGTACAAAGATCACACTCCCATAAGGGAAAACTCAAGAAACACCACCCAATAAGGTATCCTCAAATAATACTACCCCTATGATGGAAACCCACAAATTGGTCTCTTATACCTATCTCAAACTCATCTAAATGACACTCAACTATTCTTAATGTCCCACAATGTCTTCTTAGTCCAAATTCGTCTACCATATTATAAATTGAAAAAACAAAAAGTTAGAATTGTCCAAGAATACACTTGATCCCACCCCCAAATATTATTTCCAAATAACATTTTGATAACTCACATGGGATACTCAACCAAGTTTATCCATGATCACCCAGCATCACACATACTACAAAATAAAAAACCCAACCCTGAGAAGGATCCTATAATTACGACCTTATATTAGTCCTCCAAAACACCCATGGTCCAAAACACCATCCAAATCACCACTAAAAAAAGGGTTCCATCATAATGAATTCTGTGGATAATATATGATAATGGAAACATACAATCCCAATTCTGACTATTGGGAAAAAGACACACAAAAACACATGCTAGAAAAAGTATATGAGATGTACATCTAAGTAAACCATGCATACTCTCAATGGTGAACTCATATATGTACTTTTACATGGTAAGGGAACAAAAATGGTCTACCCATGTACTAGTACATGGTATTGTAACCTTCTTTTGTACTAGTACATGGTATTTTCCTTTACATGTGGTATCTTCCCAAACACTCGGCCACATGGCCATGTCCAACCAGACTACATGTACTCCATGTACATGACATGTAATATAAACATCCATCTACCCATGTACATGTATAAATTCACTACTAAAACTATACGAGGGGTACACAGTGTACATGATCTGTACTTCCCAAACTCAGTCTTCCCTTGTACAAGGCCACATAGCCAGATACATGTCCAAGTACTATCACACTAGATGTACCTATAGTTAAAAAAGTGTATTTATAAAAATATAATATCCATAGAATATAATGAACAAAAAAATCATTAAAACGTGTGTTTTATGATCATGATTTTCAAAATAAAAATCCCTTTGGATCTCTTGAAACCCCCCTATTCACCAAAAAACCACCAGATATACCCTATTGGGGTCCACAAAAATCAAATATAAATATTAAAATATAAAAACAAATAAAATATTTTGGTTAAAGAAGAAAATAAAATGGTTATACCTATAGGTGGTTACCACTGAATCCTCAATCTAATACCCGACCCACAATTATTACTCGACTATCCAGTGCGACCTATGCTCTATAGTGACACATTATTATCTATCTCTCTCTCTCTCTATTCTCTCTCCCTCTTCTACATATCTTGGATAATGTGCCCAACTGGGGAGGGTTGTATGTGAAACACAAAGTATAAATGGAAAAAACTAAGTAGAAAAGTGATATAAATGAAATTAGAAATCAAAACGTAAAATGGTAGAAAAGAAAAGATAGCCTAACATGACCCCATTGCATGTCCTGAAGATATTCCCTACCTAGGAACATCACCACACCAATTCTTGAATCAACTACAATTTTGGAATTCCAATATGTCAATATGAACATAAGATATCATTGAATAAACTTACATAACTAAATAATGTTCAATTAATTAAATATTAAATATTCGATAAATTAAAAACAAATCGAACGTATGTCCTATGGTAAACACCAAATTCTTGGACCAATGAAGTGTTTATAAAAAGTATCTATTATTTCTTCATTTTAGAAATTACCATTCTTTTTTCTCAAACACCCCCCAAATGAAAAATTAAATTTTCCCCTATTTTTTCAAACCACCACAATGTGGTTCATGAAAAGATCCTCACTAAAAATTATTATCACACCTGAGAAGCCTTTATGGCCATCCATATTCTAGGATCATTCCCAAACACATGTGTATCCAATGTAGTCACGAACATCCACTGAATGACCTCATAGTATTGAATACAATCCTAAAACGAGGGATATTCTACTGTGACTCATCGAATGCTTCCTACCATATATGTATCCCTATCATTACCCCACAACCAAACACAAAACTTCACATACCAAGCTCCATCCATTACCGAACATAATTTTTCTACCTGGAAAAACTAATCTCACTAAAGGGCTAACATTGAACATTGATCGTATCTCATTCATGGACCACCAGGAGTGATATCTCCCATAGTGAACAAACCCCATAGAAAGAGAATCAAACCACATGATGGTCGATGTTTCTCCCACACTATAAGGGTTTCTCAGGATCGGAAAATATCTTATCATAATAAAAAATTATTCAAATAGAACTCTGTATAACCCTCACACACATGCAATCTCTCAAAAAGTATTATCCTAAAAGATATATCAACCACCACTCTTCTCTTCAAGGTAAATATATTCTCTAAAAATCCCTTCACATACACTCCTGAAATAACAAATTGTCTGCTAATGTTCCAAGGGAAGCATGAATAATCCACTCTATGTGCACCTCGCATAGACCAGTTCCAAAAACCCAAGCACCCTCATCACTCATAATCAAAAACTATTCATCTTTCTCATTCCATATTCCACTATAGGATCACCCTCCACATGGGAATCATTCCAAAACCACAAGTTACCAACCACACTAAAACTAAACTACCCCATTCATAAACTGAACTAAAAAGGCTATACATACAACCAAACATTCCCTCTAAACCATTCATAAAACCACAAATCCAACCACAAAAATAAGATCACTCCCAATGCACCACCTTCCCAGACCATGGCATCCTTAACCTCCCTAGACAACTTTTAAGGAAAACCAAAACCTCTTGGAAACTGGATTCGAAGGATATCATGATAATGGAAATACGTCTACACTACCATAGAACACCACACCATGAGATCCAAATGATATTTCATTAGAATAAACGGTTCTTTTGGTTAAATTGGGTAGAAATCCATATTTTACTTATATGACGAAACACTTTATAAGAATATGATATAACTTTAAACAACTAAAACTACAGTGTCAGTGAAAAGACACACAAATTGTAATATGAATTCTATTTTACAAGAATGATGTATGAACACAAGGCTCTTTCCATTAGGCCGAGATAAAAAAACTCATAAATCAAAAAATCCTCAAACAAATGTATATCACTCAAGGAGAAAACTACACAACCATAACTTCCAGAACCAAGAATAGTTGTCTGAAAACCTATGAAACCTGGAATTCCGACCAGAACAGTTTTCATGATGAACTGTCCTGATATCCATAAAACACTTGAAAACATTCTAATATATCCTATATAATGACTCCCCAAATAGTATAATAAATAAAAAAATATCTGATACCATTTTTTCACGATTCATCCTAGGTCACCCTAACACATCACTTGATCAAACCCATATAAAGGCCTCATGTGTGTTTCCATTTATTCTAGAAGGGAATAACTAAAATTATATAGTTGGGAGGATATTCCATAGGATTATAGTGAAACAATATTGTACCAAAACTAAATGCATACACACAAGAGAATAATATAGTAGATATAAATAAATAAATAACTGGATCAAATAATAATAGATGGAATTATACAAACAGACTCAAAGATGAGTATATATAAAGTAGTCTTATACTAGTTAGATTACATACATAATAAAACAAATACAAAAAACATAGGGCTCTATTACTAATTTATACAAAATCAGATACCTAGTCTCCATAACTACTAAAAAACACCAACAAGATCCTCAAACACAACATAAGAATTAGTTCTCAATCACGTAACACTAAGCCTCCACCCGATCCACCTCATCCTTTTCTCAACCTTAAATTAGACATAAGTTCTACACATACACTAAGGTGGACATATGGTTGGTGAGAAACAAATCTTAATAGGCTACCCCCAATGGTGGCCCTAAAATCTGTTTTCATAACATTTTCATGCAGTACTCATCCAGTCTGAGAAAAATGAATGTGAATAAAAATATTAAAGGTAAACCCAAAATAGAAAAATAGGAAAAGGGGATGAAAAAAAGAAAAATACCACACATCATGTTCTATTCCAACACTTGGAGGTAAAAATACCTCACTCTGGCCTGAGCCAGTGGAATTATAAATCATGGAATTCATATCTCAATATCAAGTATCACTACCCGATCATGAAGAAGATCTAAATTACAACACATGTATAAGAAAAAATTTAGGACCCTTAGATCTTAGCCATGTGTTAAATAATGAATTGTGTATTCTGGGAACTAGGACTCCAATGAAAATATTAGAAGAAGTGGTAGGTACTTCTTATTGACCTCAGAATTTTGATACCATCCCAAAATTGTTACAGAACCTGATGGGTGTAAGTAACCTATCAACACATCTCTAGGATGCCTAACTTAGAAAAAACTCATATAAAATTGTCCCTAGTGTAAAATATACTTCCAATGTAATTGTCCCTAACAAGATAAAAAAACTAAACTCGGGAGACATCACTCATCCAGATCATCTATTCACTCCAAAAAATCACCTCACAACAACCATCCAATAGATTATACAAAACAAAGTCAATATTACGGCCAATTTCCAATCTAATAATATCCTAAATTTCCTTTATACCTTATAGTCCTCAATAATAGCATCCTCAAAACTCTAAACCCACAACCTCAAGCACTAAGGTCATCTAACAACCACAACCTATGAATGGAACTAATAATACCTACACAAACCACCTCATATGTCGAAAATCATGGATCATCATCCATGGTTACCAAAAATGTAACTTTGGAAGGACAAACTACAAGGGGATCCCACAAGAAAACTAAAACTCAGTCAAATTCCACAAAAAGTTACCATAACTGGTCTCACAGGTCATATTCCAATGACAACCCTCCTAGTAGGGAAACCTCACAATACACTACTAAGAAAGGAAAAAAAAACACTATACCCAGAAGAGAAACCCCCAAAAATATCCCTCTTATCTATGTCAAACACATCTCAATGGAAGAAATCCATACCCGACAACCCACGATGTCCTTATAGATTAAAATAACAAAACAAACTACACCTCAACCAACAAACTAGAGAAACTCACACAAGATGAAACTCAATACCACCTACCAAATATATCTAATAAAAATTAAGAATATTCACTAGGAATCCTCAACAGAAGTTATCCATGATCACACACCCTTACATGGACCACACAATACAAAACCTAGGTCCCAATAGGATCCCTGAATATAAACATCATAGGAACTCTCCAATACCTATCATAGTTCAATACATAATCCAAGAAATCTCTAAATGATGAATAAATTTTATCACTGTGATCTACATTCAGATTAGACTACTTATAAGTCCAATTCTGACTTTGAGGCACAAAGACACCCAAAACCCATTGTTAGAAAATTTAAAGTTTAGAACTTCTGAGTACATGGAATGTACTCTCATAGGTTCACCCTACAATATAAATCCACATAGACATGTACCAACTCAAGTTTACCTATTTACTGGTACATTAAAATGAAACCTGCTCAAGGACAATTACATGGTCATGTCTTTCACCTGAGGTTCTTTCCCAATCACCCGATTGCAAGTATAAGTCCCACCACAAGTCGTGCACTCATATTACATAGTGTATAGAACCAAATTTCTATTATCCCATTTACTTCTCCCAATGGATAACTGAAACTACACGGGGTGACCTAAAGAACATCTCATGTACATCCCAAACACAACTTCCCATGTACGCGACCACATGTCCAGGTACACAGAAAATAACTATTGTACGACATCTACCTAATTTACACATAATGTAATTATAAAAAATAAACTTCCCTAAAATTAAAAAACACAAGGAATGTGTTTAAAAAACCACAAAATGTGTTATCTATATTTCTCAAATATAAATCACTTCTGACCTACATACCCCCCCCCCATTCTTAATAATAACACTAGATCGACCATCTAAGGGTCCCCAAAAACATGATAAAAAATAAAAAACAACTATCATAAGAGTATTATAGTGAACACATTATAAATTACCTGCCTTTATGAAAAAACCACCTAATCATTGTCTAATTAATGACCCACAATTATTTCCTGACGTTCTGGATTGACCCGAACTTTGTGATGACGCCTCCTTCTCCCTCTCTCCCTCTCTCCCTCCTTGATCCCTCTCCACCCAATGAGAGAAAAGTCCCCTAAATAGGATAGTAATTTGTGGATAACATGGTAAAAAATGAAAAAGAAGTAGAAGAAAAGATAAATAAAAAAATATAAAAGAAAAATGTAAAACAGAGAGAGGGAATAAATGGGGAACTAGGCCAACCCCGATGCTCGACTTGAGGCTATACCCCACCCTAGGAAAACTCCCCATTTTAGACTCAATGGAGAAGTCATAATTCGAATCTGACACTTTAAAAACAATATATCATAAAGCTAATAAGAATAAATAAATAATATTTAAATAATTAAATATTAAATATTCTTCCAGATTCGGAATGGCTTAGATATCCCCCAAACTTTAATCCTATGATAAAAACCCAATTCTGAGACCAACAGCGTGGTCATAAAAATATTTGAGATATATTGATAGGTGAAATTACCATTTTTCTTCTTATACGACACTCAATTTAAAAAATTCATATCTCCCCTACTTTCAAAAACCATGAGGATACAATTTCGGATATAGGGGTCTTATCCAAAAAAAGACTAAGGGGGAGGGGATGTGTGAATTACCCCTTCAAATTCTTCATCGGATATAAGGTGGAAGGAGGTATCATCCACCACCCCCAAAACCAGGCAATATATAGCTTCCTTTGATGTAACCTGAACCATTGAGGCTACCTACCAAGCATTATTCAACGTTGAGAAACACTGGTTTATTTTTTTAACTCTCATAAAGTCATTATGATTATCAATTCAAAATTAGGCCTACCCACCAAATAGAAAATAAAAACTTCTCATTAAATTTATGATTCATATGAACATGAGACTTCATAATAAAAAAGGGGTGAGATAAAATTTTTGGTAAGGTAAAACACGTCAAGATATCATCTGGGGTTGGATCATAAGAAGATGAGAAAATGTGATCATGAGAGGAATATCTTATATAAAATAACATGAGATAATAATATTTTGTTATATTTCATTGTATGAGTACATTTTATCTTAAATTAATAGAAATATACAGTGGAATAATAGTCAGGAATCATTTTATAATCAACATAAGGAAATGAGAATAAAAAACATATTGGATTTTGACATAAGAGTGTACGAATAAATATAATCATATAAATAATATGTCAAGGCTAACCACCAATACATTAATCACATAATATCCTTTGGATAACCACTTGTATACCTTCTTGTGATTTTGATTCCCCCAGAGTATCCTTCTTAGGCAAGTGATATCCACTTGTGTACCCTTCTTTGGCTTGAGATAATTTTCCATAATACCCTTGGGCTTGGGATAATCCTCTTGTGTACCCTTTGGATAGGTATAATCATATAATATACCATTTCTCTTATGATAATATTATAGTGTACTATTTGGAAGGGGATAATTATTTCATTTTCCATTTAGCATCACATAACCCTCTTATGTACCTTTTGTATGGGGATAATCCTTCCCTATACCCTTTGTCATGGGATAATTCTCTTGTATTTCCTTTTGAACTCTTAATATGTAATCTTTACCAACTCATTAATGGAATATATAGGAACTCAACCATTATAACAAAAAAAATAGTACATATGGGAACCACTAAAAAAAGATAACATTCATACCTCAAACATCACTTATTTTACCCATTGAAACAAATGATGAGTATCAAAAACCCATTCCTAGAATATTTCATAATCATATAGTGAAATAATGTGGATAGCTATATAAAAAAAGTTTGTAGTGGAATATAGGAAACATAAATATATATTTTTATAGGTAAAAAACACCCGTTTATGTTATTGGATAAATCACTTTGAAAAACAAAAAGAAACAATCCAATTTAAAATTATTTAAAACTCATAAAAATGTTTTATTTATAACATAAAACTAACTTTTCTTAAAAAAATTAAAGAGTAGTATTAAATACCAAAAATAGTATCTAGTATAAATATATTTATAAAATAAATGATCATCCAAAAACAATGTAAAAATATTTTCTAAAATCATAATCCTTTTTAATTCCATTTTAAAATCTTGTATTCAATTAAAAATAAATTTTTTATTTTTGAAAAATTTAAAATTGTATACTTTTCTCTTCAAAATAATAAATAGAAAAAAAATTTAAAAAATAAATAAAAATATGTAATGGAGTCTTCATAATGATGATTACTCAAATAACTATATAAGAAATAAAAAAAAATTTAGAAATTTTTTTTAACATAATTTTAAAAGATAATGTTATTTGTCACATTCAAAATTTATTTTAGAAAATTTGTAGTTAAAATTTTTGAAAACGTTTTATTATTAAAAAATATATTCCATAAGGGATAATAGAAATGTATATAATGGTTTTTTTGAATAAATTAGAGTGGATGATAAAACATTTAAGTTGGAAAGGATGGAAAATAATTTTAATATTTTGATATACCTTTGTTGAACTAATATCATAAAAAGAATAACTAAAATTTCTGTTTGGAAATTCATGAAGTAAAATATAGTTTTTATATTATTAAACACATATATGGATTTAAAAATAATAGTGGAATACATATGTTGGAACAATTTACATGAAAATGGAGGTAGATTAGTCATTATAGAAGAATGTATTGTTTTCATAAAATTGATGCACCTTTAGGAGAATAAAATTAATAAATAATACATATTTGAGTTTAAAACAACACATGACCAATATAAAATAGAATAATATCTTATGAAATGGGAAATATAAAATTTTAGCATACATATATGAATGATGATCCCAGAATAACAATTTTACTCAATAAAAAGAATCTTGACTTATCCAAATCCCTTACGAAATATCATAATTCTTGAATATGTAGAAATTTAGAATGGGGTTTATGTGGTAAAAATGAAAATCTAGAGAAAAATAAAAAATATCACATAATAAAATCAAAGAAAATAATTTTACTGACTTATATGAATTATTTTTTAGGGAAATAATCATAACTCAGTAAGAAAGAATTGGGTTTCCAAAAACACTGACAACATTATCATTCTAATTGAAAATTCATAGAACTAAAACATAGGAAGGATTTGAAGGTAACTTAGAATTAATGAAAAACTAAGATAAGTGAAATATATATCCAATGTGAAACAAAAAATGTAATGTAGTGGCTAATGAGCCTCATATATCAATGAAGTAAAATTAATATTCAAAAACCCTTACCCAAGATTTTGATTTTATCCCCATTTACAACTGATGCCATGAAAAATAAAATAAATTTTACCTATAGAAATTAATAAAAATCAATCTATATTTCATTTCCTATGGTCATATTATAATCATATTTTTTATAAATGGTAATTTCTTATAACTTTTATGAGAGGTGGTTCTATCCATTTCTCTAAAACACCCTTAGTATTTTGACCATGGTAATATGTATTATAAAATTTCTTCATAAGGACAAAAAAATTATAGATCTATGAAATTATTGTTCCTATGTAATAATGTATATATAGCTTCTTTTCTATTAAAAAAATGGACTAAAATCAACAATGGTTCCTTAATATATTTATTTTTGGTTGTTAATATTAATATGAGTGTTTATTTATAATATCTATTATAGAATGAAAAATATTATGAATCTAGAATATCAAAAAATTCACAAATATCATATATATATATATATATATCAATAAAATTAATTCTTTTAACCATCCTTGAATGGTATAGATGAAAAATAAAATCCAATATTCTTGGTGGCAGTGGTCCACCTATACACATGATTAACATTTCCATTTTTCAGTAGATGGGATAAAATGAATATATTTTATAAATGATGATGTATGAATATTTATTTTTAAATATGGGACATATTGATTTAATAAAATAATTATTGTTACCAATCTTGAGATGTGGTTAATAAAAGTGAACCACATCGATTCGTGGAGGCGATAGTCATTAAATAGACATGATTGGAGTTTTTTACTTTTTCTTAGTTGATAGAAAGGATTAAATAATAAATTATCCATTAACATAAGTAAATTTTAATATAATAATAATTATAATTTAATTATGTTTTTGTATCTATGGAAATTGTAGTGTATGAATATTACGAAGAAGATGATAAGGAGGATGAAATACTCACACTCGAAAATTGTGATTTCTTTTAGAAGTTTCTTTAAAAATGGAGGAATTAGAAAACCTAAATGATAAATGTGGCTAATGGGAACTATATAGGCTTATCAAAGGATAAAAGTGGAAAAATAACTGTGAAAGGAAGGTTATAGGTTTATCATGAAGTGGAAGAAGTCATCCACATGTATAATTGAAGATAAGGGCAATTTTCAAATTTCTCATCACATTTAAATAATAGTACATCACTATCATAGGTTAAGTGGTTCCAAAATAGTAAAATATTTTAATTTAGAAGGGTTTTCCAAGAAACTTCTCTGACAAAGACTTGGATTAAATTTTTTAAAAAAATCCTTTTACACTTAGTAAAATTCTTTTTACTTGTTTTACTTCTAAATTAGTAAGTGATGTTTTTAGCATCAATAGTTAATAAAAACAAACTAATTAATGTTTTTTCAGTTTTCCTATTTGAAATTTTTGATTTCAAATTTGAAAATATTTTTATAAAATAAAAGTTAAGAAATATAAAAAATTTAATTTTTATAATATAGTATATAAACTATGAAAATTGTTTTTGGAAAAAGTATTCTTTTAAGAATAATCATTATCTAAATTATATATATCATCATTAACTATTATCATGTAAATTTTTTTATTTGAAAATAAAAAAATATGTAGATTTAAAATTATTCCAAAACCATATCTCACCATTAAAATGTTTTATGGAAATTAAATTTAAAAATAACTTCAAATGAAATGTTACTTTTATTATAAAATATTTAATACAGGTTTTTTGGATTAAAGTATTTTTTTAAAATAAATAATTTTACTTATTATATAAATATTTTATCAATTAATAGTATTTATAAAAATATTTATCTTAAAAGGTATTATTTTGGTAGAATCTATTTTTAACTATTCACTTAGGCATCAATTTATTTAGAAAAATTTGCAATATTCATCTTAAGATAATATTAAAATTCCAAATAAAAAAATAAGTTTTATTTCCAATGAAAATTATAAAATTATAAAAAAATTTATTTTAGATGAAAAATAAAATATATAAATAAGACATTTTTTATTGAAAAATTACATATTAATGCATTATTTGTTCTAAATTCTATTTTTTATCCATTTATAATTGTTTACAAAAAATTTAATTTTCAGACGTTTTATTATTACTTAATTTTCATAATAATAGTAATATAAAATGATGAGGCTAGTTATAGTTTTCTTTATTGTGAAAAAAGGTATCAAACATACTACCAAATTAGAGAACAAATATATATTCCAAAATCTCGGGGTGTTACACCCCCTATAAATAAATTTTATTTTTAAAATTTTTATTATAAGTCACCCAAGAATGATGTTATGGGATCAAAAAGTTATTCAAGATAAATTTTCTAATAATATATCCACTTGAAATGATTGATACTATGAGACTTATCATACACATCATCATAGATAGGTAATGGGATTTTCCATTATCTCAGCAACTTTTTCAAATAATCTTTAATAGTTGGTTTTATTAATATCTTGGTTTATAACATTCGTAATATCATTTTTGTGACTATATTTCCAAATAACATGAAGAATTTTTTTTATTATAATATATAATAATACCAGTTTCAATAATCATATGAATATGAAAACTCAATCACAATATTTCTTCTATAATAAAATATTAATTTAAATATATAATAGTTTGGTTTGAATAATTATATAAATCGATCAACCTATAACACGATACATTTATCCATGGTTTTATAGTTAATATTTTATTTGGTTCTCCTTCCCAATATAAATATATACTGAAACCCTTCATAGTTGTTTACAAAAGCATGTTAATAAAACAATAATACCCCCAAGATGTTTCTATATAGATGTGTAATCATAGGCTGACACATTTTTCACTTTGTGAAGGTTGATTTAAAAATCAACCAGCCAATATTTAGTGATTACCCCTAGGTTCACTTGTGACATAGGCACATCCACATTCTAGTATCCAAATTTAGATTTGTTTTATATAAAAACACATACACAAAAAGTCACAAAACATTGACTCTATTATACTATAATAATACATACACTCATGTTTTTTCTAATGTTCTCTAATTATAATACATAAAAATAACTAAAAACACTAAAAACACTTAAAAATGGAATCCTTTCTTTGAAACCAATTAAGACACCCCATACATGCACACTTAATACCATTGATAAAACACAATCTTTAATCACTAAGTATTATGAAAAGTTAGATAAACAATATTTATTTTAAAAAAAAATTCTATAACATTATATTTACACATCAAAATAATCACACAATACCAATAATTGACGGTTTTGCATATTTTAGGAATAGTTACATAAGAAGATTATTTTAAAAATCATGTAAACATTTCTCTATAATGAGGCCACACTAGAATAAATTATATAATTATCAAGTGTTATAATTATATTCATAACCAGTTTAATGAAATCATAAAAATATGTTAGATTAAATGCTAAATAATGGAAAACTCATCAACATGACATCATGGGTCAGATTATAAGCATATGAAAAAACATTCTTTTGAGAGAAATATATTATTAAAAAGAAAATAGAACAAAAAGATATGTCTACAATTCATGATAGTGGTAAATTTAATCTTAAATAAGAAAACATATAGCATGGAATAATGTGTTTAAAATCATTTTAAAGTAAACATGATCCATAGAACATGACATAAGAAAAATATTATAACATAAGAGTGTCGTATAAACATAATAATAGAATTGATATTTCGAGGCTACCCACTAAGGCATTATTCACATATTAATCATAGGATAACCAACTATTTACCTCCTTTATTATTGGTATTACCACCCATGTAACATTCTTGATCTTAGTCTTACTACTTGTATACCCTTATTAAATTTAACCTACACCTCACATATACCCTTGGGAAAGACGTTATCTTCTCATATACCCTTCATCTTAGGTTAATCCTCTCATATACCCAACACCATAGGATAATCCTCTCACACGCCATTTGTATTGAGAAAATACTAATTTTTACCCTTTGGTTTGGTATAATCCTCTCATTCACCCATTGACTTGTGATAATACTATTGTATACCATTTATCTTAAGATATTCCTCTTGTGTACCCATTTTCATTGGATAATTATCATACTCACCCATTTTATCTCATGAGATATAAAATTTTTGAATGAATTAAGGGGATGTATAAGACTAAAACCATCATAAAAACAATCATTCAAACATATGTGTTCCATTATAAGATGAAAAAATGGATACTTCAAACATTAATTAATTAATCAGTGAAAATAGATATGTTGCACAAAATAAATTTGGATAATATTATATAATTCATATAGAAAATTAATATTGGTTGTGGAATAAAAAATATCCCTAGTGTATCATAAAAGATATAAAAACATTACATAGATGAAAAAGACCCTTTTGATTCTATTGGGAAACTAAATTTGAAAAGACTTAAGAAATTTACCTTTTTCTTTAAAATAAAATATTTTTTGATTGATGAAACATTTTATATATTAAACAATAAAAACAAAATTATTTTTTCAAAATATATTTTTTCATAATGAAGGGTTTATTCAAAATCATTTAATAATTATTTATAAAATATAAAATCTCTTAAAATCTCTTTCTAAAATCATGATTTACTTTAAATATAAAACATTTACTTTTAAAAAAACATAAGTATATTTTTATTTTATTTTCAAAATAATCTAAATCTAAAATAATTTTTTTAAACATTTAATAACATGGAAATAAATCATTATAAATTAGAATTATCATATGGTGAGAGATACTATAAAAGGGTTTTAGAAAATTTCTTTATCATTATAAAGATATATGAAGTTATAGGGCACCTTCATAAGTCATTTTAAAAAATATGAAGTGAAAACTTTTCAAAATAATATAGTTATAAAGTGGATATTCAATAATAAGTAATTAAAATTCCCATAAATATTTTTAGAGGAAAGGTGGATTTAAATATAAAATATTTTACTATAAAAGGATTGAAGTATATTTTCATATTTTAAAATACATTCTTTTGAAATCCAATATTATAAAAGTATAACCAAAAAATAATTATAAAATATAGTAATGTAAATATTAATATCACATGACTAGAAAAATATATTGAATTTGGTATATTAATGAATGAATTTTTTTGAATGATGTACATGGAAATAGTGCGAAAATTTCATTAAAAGGGAAAAAATTCATACAAATAATTGAACTATTATGTGGATAATTCATTAATAAATCATTGATAAATTAAAAACAACATTTTAACAAGATAAATTAAAAAATATATTATGATAAAATAAATATAATAATTTAAAATACATAGAATAATGATACCCAAGGAATAATATTTTAACATTAAGAAAGGAAATTTGAGTTAACGAAATCCCTTATGGATGTAAAAAATCATGATACAATGGAAATTTAGAATTTTTTTATGTGGTAGAAATATAAATCTATAGAAATCAAATAAAAAATAAAAAAATTAAAGAGCATAATATTCCCAAATTATATGAAATAAGTTCAAAAAGAACAATTATAATATAATGAATGAGAATAGAGTTTTTTGAAAACCTTAGAACATCGTAATCATTATATTTGATAATACAGGTTAGGTAGACAATAGGATATATTTTAAATCCCATATATTTCAAGAAAAATTATGGTAAAAAAATCCATTTCAAATATATACACCACAAAAAGAAAACAATTGGTTAACACACATTGTATGTGAATGAAATGAAATTTTGATACAAAAACCCTTAACATAGTTTTTGACATATAAAGTGAATACACCTAATTTCCTCAATAATCTGATTAATTTTAATTTAAAATTTAATATGAACCCTTTCAAACTATATTTTTTAGATGGTATTTGTTATCATATGTTATTTATTAATTAAATTGTTTTTTTATTATGGTTACCTAATGTGATTTAGTTATTTTCTATGGAACATACTTTTTATATTGACCATGGTCAATTTTAGTTTAAAAAGGATTTATAATTTCCATAATTGAATAAGTTTCTATATTATATTTTCCCATTATAAAAAAAATTATATTTATTATTATGTTTTTTCAAATTGGACTCAAATTAAGAAATTTTCCTTGTTATGTTTATTTTAGTTTGTTATGTATATTATGACCATTTATTGATTATATCAGTTATAGCATATCTGATATTATCTTTGAAAATTTTCAATAGGGAAATATGTATCACATATCTACATTAAATTCATTTTTATAACTATCCATGAATGGTTGTGTTGACAATTGAAATTCAGAATTTTTAAGGCACTTATTTTCACATAATCTTGATTAACATTTACATTTTACAATGAATGGTATAAAATATATGTATATAATAAATTACCCTTTTGAAAAAAAACAATTTTTTCATATACAATAGATTCATTCAACAAATATATTATTAATTTAATTAATGCAAGGTAGTTATCAAAAATAAACCACAACTCTTTAAGGATGGAGTAGTCTTTACGTACTTATGATCAAGGTTTTTTTTCTTAATGGATGGAATGTGTTGAATAATGGTTGAAGAATTAATATTATAACTTTATAATACATTAATAATTATAATTTCATTATATTTTTGTGGATATAAAAACTTTTCTTGTGAAAGATTAATATGAAGAGGCTACAGAGTAAGAAATACTTTTGTTGAGATATTGATCTTTCTCCAAAAAATATCATTCGAAATAGAGGCCTTAGTCTATATAATTGGGGACTTAATATTATAAAAATTATTTTGGATTAAAGGAGGAAAACAATGAATTGTTTTGGGGTAAATTTATGTGAGATAGGTGTATCATGACATAGTGGAACTGATCTCCTTTTATAAGTAATGACAAGGGTAATTTTTGAATTAATAATTAAATTTCTGTAATTTGATATAACAATAAAATATTAAATGGTTCAAAATGTGTAAAATGTTATTTAGGATGTGTTTTTCCTCATTAAACACTCCTCTATAAACATAGAGTCATGTTATTTAAAGTCTTTATTTCATTTACACTTTGTAAACATTTTTTGAACTATTTTTCTTTTTCCATGGTAATGAATGTATTTATCCTAGGTTACTAATTTTAATAAAAAAATTAAATTTATGTTATTTAATTATTTTTAAATTATGTTTTTTATTTTGGATATAGTTTTATCAAATAATATATTTTAATATATGAAAATTTTAAAATTATATCCACACACATAATTCACAAAGCATATTTTAAAAAAAGTGATTTATTTTTTATAAAAAGATTATGTAGCATAAATTTATCAATATTTTTGAGCTTCAAGATATAAATTGATTTTTTTATAAAACAAATAGGTTTTTTCTTTTAAAGAAATACAATCCAAATATCACAATTAAACTTTTTAATTAAATTAATTAATCGAAAACATTTTTTAAAAGCAATGTATTTTAGGTTATTAAAATTGGGAAAAAAGTTTTTAGGCTTGAAGTATAATTTTAAAATACATGATTCTACTCTCTAAACACATCATGGATTAGTTTAAATTTTTTATAAAATCATATGTCATGAAATGTGTGGTTTTTAAAAAAGGTGGATTTTTCAATAATCACCTAAAAATAAATAATTTTAGAATAACTACAAAAATTTACCATAAGCTAATATTGAAATTATGAATAAAAAATTATAGCTAATATTTTTTTTTGAAATTTAAATTATAAAAGTTATAAATCGTTATTTGGAATGAAAATAAAATATATAAATGAAAACATGGTCTATTGAAAAATTGTATTTTAAAACATTAATTGTATTTAATTCTATTTTTATGTATATTTAATTAATAAATATATTTTTATTTATTAGTTGTTTTATTAGTATTTTATTTTCTTAACAATATGCATATAATATGTAACTTCATATTTTAGTTCAGTGTTTCGTGGTAAGTAATCTATTGAACTTAGTGTTAATTTAGAGATAAAAACTTATTCCAAAATATCAAGGTATTATATTATTCTCCTCCCTCGCCACCTATAAATTAAATATGGAAACAAATTATAATTATTATTCACTAAATAAGTAAGTTAAGGAATCCATGAGAAAAAATATATATATTCTATTGATATGGTAGTCTCATAATCCATGATACTAGGGCACTTTTCATTTCTATTATAATAAAAATTTTCTGATATTTTCCCATATTTAAATAATTTTTATTTAATGTGATTTCATAGTATCATATAAGAGTTTATAAAGACACTTTTTACATTAAAAAATCATTATCCTTTTTCCAACCAAATATGAAAATATAACGTTTTATGAAAATATCCAATAAAATTATCTTAAAAGATCATATGAATAAGAAAAATCAATCATATGATGTCTTATACGATGAATCCTTCATTTCCTACTATGTTACTTTAAATTCAACTATGATATAACTTGGTCTAGCTATAGCACCTTTGGATTAACATTGGTATTCAATGTTCATATTTCTATTTGGTTGTCTGAAATACCATTATTATGATATCAAAAACATTTTTAATGGTTCATAAAGAGTAGGTAAATTACCCAAACATATCCATCAAGAGTATCTATCAAGGTTCTTATTATTAGGCCCACACATCATGAATTAATTGAATATTAAGTAAATAAAAAACCAGAATTTGTTTTTGTGATTCCCCTAGATTAATATCTTTCATAATCTCATCCACGTTCTAATATTTATACGAGTCTATATTTTCATGTAAAACCACATACTAAAAAATCACCAACATTGCAGAATTTTATACAACTCTAAGAATAATTCCTAGAGTTTTACTATATTTTTATAATCCTAATCGATAGAAAATATATTAATTAATTATAAAAAATAAATAATCCCTTCTTTGATACCAAATGAGGTGCCTCAGACCCACAATCTCAGGCCCTATTCAAAAAACACTTTCTTTAAGAACTGGATTTGAAACGATGTTTGATAAACCTATCTTTATTTTATAGTATTTCAATATGTTAGGAATTAAACCGCACAATAATAAAATAATATAATGAATAAATTGTTTAGTGTCTTTATGGACTGGTTATATTGGAAACTCATTTTTCATAACTTGTGAACATTTAATCATAATCAAACCACACATGACTCCCTTATAATCTTCTCATAAGTTATACTCAACTTCTTATCCTGGGGAATGGAAACACAAGAATAGGGTTACAATAAACACTCAATAAAGTAAAAAAATAAAAATTTCATCACGTATTTTATCAAAGATATATAAGGTAACATTCTTAAGAAATATATATATTATTAGTAGGAAAAAATAACAATAAGAATTTATCATTAGTCATAATACACATACATGAAATTTTAAATAAAAAATATATTCAATGGAAAAATGGTGTGGAATCACAAGATAATAAACATGATCCATAAATTATGATATATTCAAAAGGTTTTCAAATAAGAGTGTTGTGTAAACATAAGCATATAAATTTTATATAATGGATACCTACCAATAAATTTATCACATAATCGGCTTGTGCTAACTACATGTATGCCATCTTCTGATTAGGATCACAACTTATGTAACATTATTGTTCATGGGATTACCACCCATGTACCATTCTTGAGATTATGATAATCCTAAATTTTACCCATGGTATTGAGACAATCCTCCCATTTACCCTTTGGCTTGGGGTAATCCCCCCATTACCATTTTGTTTGGGATAATTATCTCATGTAACATTTGCCAATGTATAATCTTCTTTTATATCATTTATCTTTTAATAATCCACTCACGTGAACTTTCTATTTTTATAATCCTAAAACATACCAGTTGGATGTGGATAATTTTCCCATGTTATTTTTGTCTTGGAATAATCATCTTTTGTACCATTTTTCCTAGGATAATCCTCTTTTATACCGTTTGGCATAGGAAAATTGTCCAGTGTACCATTTTCAGATCATGAGACATAAATATTAACAATGCACTCAAGGAAAATATAGGATTCATCATTCATTATGATAATAATACATATATATGTGTGTTCCATTAGAATATTTAAACCTTTATGCTTCAAAAAACATTTAAATATAAGTTGAAAATATATTTTTTTTATTAAAAAACATTCCTAGAACATTCCATACTATATCTAGTGGAATAAGATGTATGGTGGAATAAATAACATTTTATCAATGAATCAAAAATAATATAAAATGATATTTACATGGATGAGGAAAATTATTATGTTGTTATAGGATGAATTTATTTGAAAACTTGATGAAATATCCCATTTTTGAATGCTTGAAAACTCCTAAAAACGTTTTATTTATAAAAAAATACTTTGAGATTTATATATTAACAAATAAATTAGATAACTGTTTTTAAAATATTAAATGTTATAAAACAAAGATTCTTCTAAAAACAAGGATTAAATTTAAAAAACACTATCATTTGAATAAAATTTTCTAAAATCACTAATTCCTTTAAAAATTAATATTTAAATTTTGAAAAATAAAATTATATTTAGTTTTAATTTAAAAAACATAAGGTGTTAAAATCTTTTATGAAACCATTTCATAATATACAAATAAATACTTATTAATAATAATGATCATATAGTGAGAGAAACAATAAAAGAGTTTTGAGATATCATTTTTAACATAATCATAAAAGATGAAGTTATATGTCACATTAAGAAGTCATTTTTAAAGGTTAAAGTATAAAATTTGACATACATGAAATTATAAGGTATGAAAATTTAGGTTTATTTATATCATGGTTGTATTTTAGAGGATTCTTTGAGGTTTTTAGGGGATAGTAATTAGTAGTGAATGAGATGGGTGAACTAAATAAAAACTTATAGGTACTGGTGTGCAATTAGATATACAAAAAAGATCCATATGATATCTAATAGAGGTGGTAGTATCCTAGATTAAACTTGTGAACCACAATATTACAAATATGAATCTTTCAAACATCTAAGGTCTATGACATTATACTATGATTCTACATGGATCTACCAGTTAATTTTTAGTGCCAAGATGACTTAGTCATTATGGTTTCCCTTGTAAATTCATTCAAATTCTTATTTATCACCTTTACTTCACATTATTCAACCTTGAATCTACTATAACATCCCTATGAAATCTCTTTTAATGGAATTTTCTATCTCACTTCCCATTATTTTTTATTTTAATCATTGATCGATTCATTGACTCCAAAATTACATGTTTCATCCATTAAAGCCAGAATCCGTATATTATCCTAAGTTAAGTCATATTACTAATCTATGTTGGACAATTATGTGGTTTCTATAACGATATAATAGAGAATTATACATTGGTTGATGTTTTGATGAAAACTCATGAGAATTTTCTTTTCTTCTTTTAATGGATCTACACGTATCATTAGTTGTATACATTTTTTGTAAGTTGATCTCTCTCCATGATGTTGTGATATTCCACTTCTAAAATCTTGATTCTAGAGTCCCTCATGATATAAATTGGTATATTTTGTAGTAATTTTCTTTTGTATCCTTGTTCTGAGTGGGGATTCATGGCATTGAGCATCGAGACTCTTAAGGTTGGATGTCCTTTCCACATAGGCCTTTCTATAATGTTTTTAGGATATTTATCATGTATGTTCGTGTGTGTGTGTATATCCATATGAACCATTGTATGATATGGTATAATTGTTTATACGGTTTATGTGTGTGTGTCCCTTGAGACATATGCATTGTGTATCATGACATTCCATATTCACATTTCCATATTTTGTGTGAATTCCTAGTATTAGGTGTCAATGTGACATGTGAATTTTTAGGGATTGGTTATCTCTAAAGGGGAGCATGTACTACTATGACATGGTGCTGATGATGATGGTGATACATGGGTATAGGGTAAGAGAATTATGAACATGTGGTTTGACATGTAAATAATAATGGGATATAATATCCTTATCACCTGGTCCATGACAAGGATAAGAGTGTGATGGACATATTCCCCAAACCATTATAGATAGAGTTTCATTATCCTTGTGGACTAACTCAAGTTTGATCTAGGGGTGAATTTTTTTTTTACCAGACATGAGGCTTGATTGGCTTTGGGACTTGATCAAAGAAATGTGTTGGACTTGTGTTGTAATCTGATATGTGATAAAATATGATACATTCCTTCTAACATGGAGATAAAATCGGTATATATTAGGCTCTTGGATTCCTGGTAAGATTTAAATCCCTTAGCATATTATTGGTTTTTTCATTTAATTATAATAATGAAATTTAAATTTCTATACATTTTTTATTTATGTTAAGGTTGATTGGCGGTGTCCTACTAGGTTAATTATCACACCTTGCACCGACATCATGATGAACATATGAATATCCTGGTCAATGAATCAACTAATGGTAGGGGCTATACATTAGGGATCTGAGCAGGTTCAGTTTGTAGGATATATGAAATAGTGGCATGGACTCTGGAGTTTTTACAACAGTGTCATAGTTCTTTTACTTTTATTATCATGCATTCTTTGACATACCACAGTAGAAGTATTTTTATTTTTCTTTCTATATAAATTTTATTACATTAATTTATATCATTATTTTTCAATTTTTTTATTATTGGATGTTGTTAAAACATTTTATAACTCTAGTGTGTGGTATTTATTATTGATGTTTTAGTACCAACATGACACCATTAATTCCCTCACCACTAGTCAATATACGCTTTTCTAAGGGGAGACACACATGAGATAGTTGACACACTATCTTTAATGTTTGATTCATTTGAGGACTTAAAAAGTTTTATTAAATTTTTTTTATTTTCTACACTTCTTAAAAATTATTAAGGAATGTTATAAAAAAGATAGATTGTGTGAAAATCAGGTAAGGGGGTCATATAAGTTCATGTTAGGCTCTTATGTAATATAGATCTCTATTAATAGTGAAGGTATTTCTATCCTTGATTATGGAATTAAAATTTATTGTTGATTCAGAGTACAAATTTTATTTTATAGATTATGGGAATTGGGTGTGTTCATTCATCATGGATAATAAAGTATGATTAAGTTTAATTCTTTTAATTATTTGTCATTTATTTTAAGTCAATTAATTAAATTTCCTTCAAGAACTGTGATTTTCATTTTTATTATATTTTTATTTAAATTTTATTTTCTTATACTAAGCATGATATGTTTTTCAATATACACATGGCTCTGACTAATGTGCATTTACTAGAGTCCTGAGTTATGCCCTATATAGTGTTATTAGGTTTATAACTTGTAAAATAGGTAACCCCTTAGGATGATTATTCTTATAGAAATCTAATAAGTGCATATAATTTCTATATTGGTGAATTCATTTAATATATTGATATAATTTCTAATTTTTTGTTTTGAATTTTAGACAATGCTCCCATGATGTCAAATTACCAGTCCACCTAGAGTAGTGGATTGGGATGATTATGTAAGGGATATTTCTCATGTTATGTGTATATTGGAATTAGGGTGTAGTAGATCATTATTCAATAGTCTTTCTACTTGTTTAGGTAGTGTATCCACTTTATATTAGAACCATTAATATAGTGCATGTTTTAGAAGAAGGATCTCATGTAATGATGGTCAATAATGATCAAGACTTCCAACTTCAACATCCTCCCTCTTGTTATGGTATAGGAGGACCCCATGGTGTTCAGTATTAGACTCACATAATTTCGATAATCGTGGATTTTGTTAATACTTTGGAGGGTGTATGGGTTATGCTATAAAATTTCATTAATCATGTACCCCTGCGGAGGTTGTGGTGTGTTATGAGCTTGATGCGAAGATGTAAGGGTATGACTTAGAGACCTTAAAGAATATGTTTTAGGATATTTTCTATTAAACAAAAAATTAGATCAATAATAGGAGTTCATATATATTCATTAGTGTGTGATGTCAGTATATGCCTATTCTTCTCATGTCTTTAGGTTACTTCCATTCACTCAACTTTTGGATTGGAATATGGAATAGAATGATGAAAAGTTTGATATTTTCTATTATCTATACAAAGTTTCCATGTTAGGTGTTCTAAATTAAAAAAATCCATGTAAACCTAATATATCCCCTGTTTGGCTCGGTATAGGAGCCAAAGTCTTTTATCAACACCCATAGGATGGTTAGAAGCACCTGAGTATTAACATATAAAACCATAGGAAAATACCCTATAATAAAACACAATATATCTCATGTATACCAAGAATTAAGATAATCAATGTTATTATAACATTTAATAAAATTACACATCAATGATTCATAAAAGGAAAATAAAAAAGGCTGAACATAATTGGAAAACAAAACAAGTGAAACAATGGGTCTCTATGTGACTATCCTTCACCACAATCATAAACCACCAAAAGGTGATAACAACTAAGAGTAGATTCCATGTCACATAAATCCCTTCCCTCAACATATAACATAAAAAACAAATGCTAAAAATTTTCAATGTCAAAATTTGGGTGGTGTCACTAAACCTAGTATGTTACCAGTAATGAACCTATATAATGTCTATCACCATGAAAACATTAGTTCTTGAATTAAAAAACTACATTTTAATTTTTTTCGATATGGAAGCCATTTTCTAAATCTTATTTTGGTTTATTTAAAAAACATTATATATTTTATGCAAAAAGAATATGAATACCAAAAATAATTATAAGCATGGGTTAGTAACTATAACAAACACATCCCAAAAAATAACACTGTGAGAATATAATGCATTGTACAAAAAAGTAACCAAGATAATATAATCTAGTTTAGGTTGACCATGCCTACAAACCCGAATCCTTAAAATAAACATGTGAATAGATAATAAATAATGAATAAGAGAATAAATAATGGGAAAAATATATTTAGGCTCTATCCTAAGGGAATGAATAACTAGGTAATACAAAGACATTATAATAATAGTTTAATCCTAATAGTATTGAGTCATGTCATAGTCTATCAATAATTGTCTACCCATTTGATGCCACATCCTTATGGTAGCCCATTAAAAAATCTATATTTTTGTTATACTCATAAAGGTGTGTATATGTATGTTCCCATGGTTCCAAAATGTTTCCATGTTACATGTTTCCACAAAATAAAACTTAATTTGTACTCACAATTTCATTAATCATTTTTAAAATTGAAGTATCCCCACTCCCATGCTCTTAAAATCAATTTTAATATAAACCATATTTTCAAAAATACTTATCACAAGTGAAGAATAACCACTCCCATGAAAAGAAATTCCTATTAAAAAAACAATTATTTAAGATTTTCATCAAATAAAAAAAGCTAAATTTAAGGAAAACCCCCTTAAAAATTTATCAAAACATTTTTGATTGAATATTAGATGAAAAATCCTCAAATATTTCCAATTAATGAATTATATAAATCAAAAAACATAATTTAAATAAACACCTAGTATTTAATGGATTATCACTAATGTACAGAGACACCTACCATAAACAAGTTCAATGGTGTCTTATCCCAAAACCTCCATTGTAGAGTCAAGTCTTGAACATTCACATCAAAATAACCTCGAGCACCTTTATATTAATCTCGTAGTGACTATGATTTAAAAAAACCCATTCAACATTATGAAAATTCCTCAAACTTCCCTCAATAGAATTTCAGTAATCGAGGGTACAAAAAGTTTTTGTATTTTTAAGATTATTAATAGAATTTACATTTTTACAATTAAAACCCTATATTTAATACATAGTTTTATTTACCATTTTAAAAGAAACATAAATGTAAAAGGATCAAGTTATTTTAAATGTATTTTTTACCATATTTAATTATATTGAAGAAATAAATTTCCATGATTTTTTCCATTAAAATGGATATTTGGTGGAATGGGGTGAATTTGGAGAAGAAGAAACCAAAAACCATGTTTTTATTTATTTATTTCACAATAATTGCTCTGCATTAGGGTAACATTGTTTTACCCTTACGTGCCTCTGATATTTTTTATAAGGGTAATAGGTTACACTTATATTACCCCAATTAAGTAGAAGTTAAATTTATAAAAATCTAACCAAAACTAAAGGCCCTTAAGGAACTCAGGGTTACCCCTACATAGTGAGGGAATTCCCTTGAACAGACTTTGAAAATGGGATATTTCCCTTATACATCTTACCCTACCTTTACACAGCACCCCTATTACCCTTATTTAGCATCTAAAAATAGGATCTTAACCTTACTTATATCATGATACCTTTAAATACCACCTATAGTACCCTTACGTAGATTATGGAAATGAGGTTTACGCTTATATAGGATAATGGAGATACCCCTATGTAGTATATGAAAAGTCATTACCTTTACATAGATAAGGGAAACCTTCATTTACTATTACGCAACATAAACCATTCCCTCATGTTGCCTATACAAATAGGGGGTACACTTATGTATCTTATTGAAATCCTAACCTACCCTTATATAAAACATGAAAATGAAGAGTTATCTTTATGAAACACCCTAAAACAACCCTACATAAGGGTAGATTGATAATTACCTTTACGTATTCCCATTTTGATGATAAAAGATTATAATTAAATGAAATATATTTCAATTTACTCTTAACAAAAATTATAATTAAAAAAGAAGGGTTTTTTTATTGATAATAAAAAATATTGGGTTACAATTCTCCCCACCATAAATGAGTTCTACTGCAATGATGAATTAAAGATTCTATACTCATAATGAAAGAATACCACTACTAAATAAATAAATATTTTCATTCCCGTGTAATGTTTCCAAAATATCTGCACTTCCAAAATACATGAATTAAAGTGATTTTTACCATGATATTACTTATCATGGCCATAAACAAACTAAACTTTCAAAAAAACTATTTGGATTAATGTTTAAGTTGAAAATACATCTATTTAAACATATAAATGTGGTCTCATTAATATCTAATTAGTTAAGAATCATGTATAACATCATGAAAAGATGTCAAGTGGGACAAAAAATCCAACTAATTATCTACTTTTCTAAAAAGCTAAAATATATTTAATGGGAATAAAAAAACATGGTGTCTGTTTACCCTTCTTACTCAAAGATAACATCCAAAATAATATGATATACACTAATAGATACATGATCTCTCACCAAATCTTATAGTGAAAAATTCCATTAGTTTTAAAAATATCTATGGTGATTTAAAATTGGATTAAATATTTAAAAATATGAGCAAACCATCTACATCACCCCTGAAGTGAAATTAGACATACAATATATTATTCCCCTACCCTTTTCAAACATCAATAATATTCACAAGGAATCCCTTGTGAAATTTTAGAGTGCATCTCCAAAATCATAAATTAACATAAATAAGATACCAAATATACAATATTCACAAGAATACCATGGATCTTCATGACCCCTCAAACATATAATACAACATTTTCTACCATAACCATCTACATTGGAGGAAAGACATGATCCAATTTCATGAATCAATTTATGATTACTCGAATCATATCTCTTTTCCCAATAGGATTTTCTGGTGGCCCAATTTCAAATCTCATGTACAATTTATCCAAATTCTTTAATATAATTGACAAGTCTACACAAAATTTTTATGTTTGGGGTGTTCCTCCCTACTTTTCTAATAGGTAGGGCATCAAAACAGAGGGCTTATAATTGACTGAATCTCTATGATTACTAAAAGATATATCTCAAATCATGACACATCCTGATAATCCTAAAGTGTATAGAACAACTAGTACCAAATTCATGATCTATAAACTTTTGTCTCATATCAAGTGAAAAAATAAAATGCATCCACACACACATTGCACCATTGGGAAATTAAAGTGAAAAAAATATGGTCTCTAAACCATAAAACATTACATTACAATTGTTATAATTAGTATCCACTGTATTATTGAGATGATTATTATTATTCAAGGATGGACTATCTCTCTTACAAACTAATCACACATGTATAATAGAGCCTCAAACTGAACCATGTATAATTTTACAAAAAGGGTCCCTAAGGATCCATCCTCCATGGATTGATCACTACCAATGTTTCTAAAACCCTTATTGTGTTTTTGTGTCCAAACAACCTATATTGAGAGTTTACACTATAATAATATCAAATAAATAAAATAAATTATCTTTTAATTTATTTAATATGATTATATTACACTAAATAAATGTACTCTCTAGGATACTATGATCGTAATATATCATACTCTCTTATATGAGGTGGTTGTGTCATCAAGTTCTGTGAGCATGTAGAACTCCCATTAATATAAGGTCATGGGGAGATATATTATTTCCATGATATAAAAATTGGAGAAATAATTTTCCAATTAAATATTTTTTAAAATAATGAAACATTTCAACTCAATGCTTAAGGCACAATTGTGACATGGACAAGCCCCACCTAGGCATTGAATACACCAACCCTTAATCTAAATTTATCCTTATATGAAATTGTTAAATTGAGTTCTGTACTCAAAATTATCCAACATGAGTATCTAATGAAAACATATATATATATAGTATAAGTTAACCCACTATTTAGATTCAATCAATAATGGTGAAATAATAAGGGACTACATCGGCATAGGAGAGAATCCACATGAAAAATGACATTTTACATTTTAAACATTGGAATCCCCCATGATCTATACTAATAAACATGGGAAAAAACATTCTCCCATAGGGTTAAACTAACCTAGGGGAAACTAGGTAAATCTTATGAAAATGCATCATACCTATTAAAAAACCAAAACACAAACCTCAAATATATTTTAGATAGTTCAAACAAGAACATTAGATATATCATGTTTTTCATAACCAATATATATTTTAAATAACGATATGCCTAAATAATAAATGACATGATTCTTGTATTGGGTTATGAAAATTAATTTATAGTAACTCGGCTTTATATATATCAACTTGGTTATCCCTATTATCAAACCCATAATAACATACCACAAATGGATCTTTAAAAAAAAGGGTAATGAAACTAAATCATGTTACTCAAGCACATACCTATGGTTCAGTAAGTTTAGGGAAACAAGAGAAAAACCCTTGTAATAGAATTTTCCATAAATCTATCCCATTAATAAAATTCTATCAATTGAAACAAACAATTATTCTTGATGAAAAATGGGATGAAAACTTCCCTCAATGAAGCAACCCAAGGAATACATTAAAGGCCACAACTAAACAAGGTTATCATCGAACAAAACCAAAAAGAAATTAGAGAGTGATAAATATAAGGGATCAACACAAAAATCATAAGACACACCCTAGAATCCAATATCCCCAAGGAAATTTTAAAACCACAGGAAATATTTCCTTAAATTCCAATATACTCAACCAAAATTATATTTTCCTCTAGTCTGTACCCAAAAAGACATCATCTTGATTTACCAAAATACCTTATATGGTTTGAAAATTAAGTGATAATAAAACAATCAAAAACACATATGGAGCCTAATAAAGAATAAATAGATATATAAAAAGGGCTTTTTCTGGGGAAATCGTCACACTCCAACTCATGAAATCCTTGGAAGACCCACAAAAGATATGGTATCCATCTGATGTTTTCCTTGAATGAACATTAGATAACCCCAACACACCAGAATTTGTCATTAAAAAATACAATTCATCTAATTAGGTAGACACATTCAGACCGGTTTTAATACATCCCCACTGAAAGAGCATAAATTTCATTCAAAAAATATTTCTTTTGAAAACAACATAACACAATTTTAAAATAAGTTTTATAAACAATTGACTTCATAAGTAAACATATTTCATTACCTCTGGAAAGGATTCCTAAAGATAATAATTTCACAATTAAATAATTATGTGATTAAACTTTAAAGAAATTTTAATGAAAAATAATTAAATATGATTCAGTTTTTTCTTGAATCACATCATACATGTATGAAATTATTTAAATGGGAACTTTTATTCAAGTTGTTAAACAGATTTTTCGCAATATCTATATTTTTCATTTAATTTTAAATTCATCTTCCAAACCATTTTCCATTCAAATTAAACGTTAAAATACAACTATTTTTCTATAAAACCTTGAACCCACACTTAATAACTTCTTGGAAAACAGTGATTTCTTTAAAAAATCTATTTTATTAAAGCCAATCCTCATGTGTATACAACTATTTCATGAAAAATATTAAATCAAAATTTTCAAAAAAAACTTTTTCTAGGTTTTCATGTATAAAAAATATTAAAAATGATGTAGAAACCAAGAATCGTGTCCAAGGAAAGAAATAATGATCAAGTATTTAAAATAAACGAATCTTCCAAAAAAACCATCTTCAAAAAATATATAAGATGTTCCATACCTGAACAATATAATCATGAAATAGTTTTTTCCAAACTGGTTGTTGAAATCAAAATATCCCATCAACTATCTAGACTCATTTACCTTCAATGGGTGTAACACCCCGAGCTTCCACGATACGCTTCTCATTCAATAATGCAATAGCTTGCATTGTACGCAACTTCGAGTTCTAAAACATCGCGACAAATCAAAGTAGCCGTTATGAATAGTAATAACCACTTTTTAAAATTATAGAGATTTTATATTTCAAAATGGACTTCATTTTTGTATTCCTAATATTGAAATTAGCCTATGTTGAATTTTTTGTAATTTTCTGAGAACTTCAAAATTTTTATGAATAGTGAAAAATACTTAAAACAACTTTTTTTAATAAAAATAATTTATAGTGATAAATTATAATATTTGGTGGTTTTAAAGTATAATTAGAATATATTTTTACCATTTTATCCAATGGTGGTCATTAGAATTAATTTAACATTGAAATTGGACATAAACAATTGCCAATCTTTTGATATAAATTGTTTCTAAAAAACACGCTATTTGTTGTGACAGCGGGAATTAATTATAAAATTAATTAATGCAACTAATATGTTTGGAATTTTGTAAAATAGACATCATTTTTGAATTCGGAATATCAATTATAGCTTAGGGTGAAATTTTGGCCTTATTCTGAAAAACTTCAATTTTTGATGAATAGTGAAACCACTAAGTGGTTGTTAAATAACTGATTTTTCGTTTAAATGAAATATTACCACTTCTGTGATTTGATTTTCAAAAATCCGACATACATGGTTGTCATTAAGAAGTAAAATGTGGTTCAATGGGATAAAAATAATTTTTTGGTGAATAGTAACTTATTAAGTTCTTAATCGCGATTAGTGGTAATTAGGGTAGTTTAAGGTATAAATAATACTTTAATAATATTAAATGACCTAGACACATGTCCCAACCTCATTGGTTGTGTCATGGCCGACCAAGACAAGCCATGGCCTAACTTGGGGACCCCATGGATCCACTTTTGTTGGGAAATAACATAAATTACTTTTTATTTAATGTTAAAGTGAAAATGACACTAACATAAAGTGTTTTACTAAAACAATTTTTAAGTAGGGTTACACAAGTCCACATTTTGATTATAAATAGTCATTGGAAAGATAAAAAGATTTCCTATATCATAGTATTTTTTTTATAATTTTTAGACATTAAATAAATTTAATTATTTATGACATAATAATGATGCAGCGATGACATCATTATTTGACGATTTAAATAAAATGGAAAGATAATATAAAATCTATGAACTACACATGGCCAAAACCAATTGGATGAGTGGATTTCGATGCCTTATCACCTTATCCACGAATTCTATCTATGTGGGACCTTTTAAAACCGAAACACATTTTCAAATAATGTAATGTTCCTTTACTTTCCAAAAGTGCCCCTCCTCTCCTCTTATAAAAGGCCCCCACCTCTACCTCATTTCACACACTCTTCAAGCCATTGGCTCGGCCAACCCCTGCCCATTTTCTCTCTCCACATCCCTCTCCTCATCCTAGAGGATTCCCTTTGGGCAGAATCCTTTCAAAGGAAGCCTTTAGGCTCAACTCAAAAGGAGTTACACTTTTTAAGGTAATTCATTCTCTCATGTTCTTTGGTTTTATTTTGCTTCTCCAACCCCCTAAACTCTTTTTATTTACTTCTTTTGTAACAACACCAGTATCTTAAATATACTAGGATGTTGTTATAAGATTTATTTGAGCTACACTTCCACACAACTACATCAAATGGTTAAAGAACATAAGGTTTCCGTGGATGGCGAAATTCTGCCTCCCGAAACGATGATTGTTCAACACTCATTTAACACCTTCAAAGGTGGCCATTATGATGTCACTATTTTTATATATGATATATAATATGTTTATGTTTTCCTTAAGCTTCTGTTTTTTTTCAATTTGGGCATACCTTTATGGTTTCCATTATGGGTAAAACACGATATCTTCATTTTAGGAAGCGCGGACTACCGCCCCCTGAAAGTGATTTGATTCGTTAATACCATATGTGGGATGTGTGAAGGATAAAGTTAATGATATTATATATGTTATTATACTGGAATTATAATATACTCTCATATCATTATGATTCCATTCCAGAAAATATGAAATAGAAATGGAAGTAGCGTTCATGCGTACGTACGGCTTACCGTCTCCATGAACGGTGCATTTCATTTCTTACCTCTAAATGTGATGTAATATTATAAATGAATGTATGTACTGGATATATATGACATATATGATATCTACATCATGAATACCATTCTGGATATAATGAACCTTTGACCAAATTAACAACATGTAAGTGTAAGAAGCCTATTTTTGACTTAAGAACCAAATACCGACAAAATGATCATTATTAACTTAAATAATTACATAATGTTCATATCATTGTAATAAGTGATATAATAAGGATAATGAAGTTGAAAATGGTTCTTAATAAGGTATATATTAACTCTAGTTTATTATTCAGGAGGTTAAAGAACGGTTGAGTCAAGTCAGACACGAGGTAAGGGAACTTCTTAACCCAACTTCCATTCTTTGGGTTAATCTCCTACTTTCCAATTATGTCATGATATTATTATGTATTATTTTTTATTTTTACTTTATTTATGTGTACCTATAGTGAATACACATAATAGATCTATTTTATTTTAAAAATGATCTTTTTAAGGACTTCGTCTCAATCTCCTTTCATTGAGGCATATTTCGTTTTATACACAACTTTATTTTATACGGTGTATAAACCCCTTTGACTTTTACGTTTATTCAAAAGGAATCTTTTTTATACGAAGCGTTTTACTAAACGACAAAATGGGAATGTTTTTCTTTTCGTACTTATGCGGCGACAACGACCTCTCCGCCGCCGTGACCATTATTTGAGTTTCGGCTTCCTCTATAAGCCATCTTTTTTTCAATGAAAAATAAATACAAAGTTTTAACTTTCTTTTATTTTGGTATCGAAAATGGTTTTGAAAGCATTTTTATTATATCAATGTGCTATATTGATATCTTGTGATTGAAATGTGGAAATGTTATGTTTCCTTTATGCATGTTTTATGTGATACAATTATGTTATGGTTTATGATATGTTTGAACCTATTCATATGAGGAATGTATTGGACTTAATAAGTGACGGGTGGAGCCCGCTATAGCTCCTCGATGCATCGGCAGGTCTCATGAGACAACTAGACGTGGAATTGGCCGAGGCCCTTTCCCAATTTGATTTATGGTTTTGGCCGAGGCCTTAATCATTTTAGATGTCTTGGCCGAGGCCTTGACAAAATGTTTCAGAATGTCCGGCATTATACATTCCCTCATTATGAAAGTGGTTATTGTTATTGCATGTGATTATTCGACCAGTAGAATATCCATGTGAAGAAGTGAATGGCATTATCTCATTTTACTTTTGCCATATTATGTTGAAGTTCATGTTTAAAAGGCTTTTGTTTTATTTATACATTGCCTTAATTGTTAATGATTATTTATGAAAGCTTCCGCATTATTGTTATCCTTACTGAGCATCTGAGCTCACCCCTTTCAATGTTTTAATATTTTCCAGGATGTGAAGAAGTATTTTATGAATGACCTGCAGGGATAGTCAGAAGAGGATATGAGTGTGGACTATGGAGACTTTGTTATTGTAGTTTTTCACTCTATGATGTAATGTAACGTTTACGAATGTATCTAGTGTTTCCAAGGCTACTAAACTAATCGGTCTTTCGAGACTTGATCTTTTGTGATCATGCCAATGTTACGAAGCAATGCACCGACTCTGGGTAGCTGGGGTCGGGGCGTTACAGTTGGTATCAGAGGCAGTTTAGTACTAACCTTGGAAGCTAGATTTAGATAAACTCTGATTAGAGCACGTAGACCTAAGATGAACTCTGAGGATTAGTATAAAAGAACTTCCTAGAATTTTGGTATTATAGAGATGTTATGACTTTTCCGAGCAATACATCCCTGTCTGGATACGAGCAGGTAGAGGCGGCTCTGGCACAGATGTACCTAGGGGTAAAACCCGAAAACACCGCTTTGAGCTAGACTCGAACGGGAACTGGTGCACGAAAACGGGCCTTGCTGCACTCTTGGTTACGACACTCCCGGGGGATATGCTTAGGATAATTCTCATTTTACTTACAAACCACTATGAAGGGTTATGAGTACATACTTCCTCAAAGAAAACATTTCTTTTTATGATTATGGATTATATCCATAAATAGTTCAATTTATGTAAAGTGTTTTACAAGTATGGAATTATGTATTTTGATTCATAAACTAACCTAGTTTATGCCGTTGTATAGAAATGGCGCCCAGTAGAAGGAATGTGAACTCCAGCGGTACGTATGATCCAAAGAGTAAGAAGGATAGTATCTTTCACGGTATTAAGCCAACATTTCGAAGGGAAATAGTCTCCCATGTGTTCTCAACATATGAAGAAATAGTATCATGTGTTAATAGGATAAGTAAAGAATTCTCTGAGTCCTATGGCTTTGAAGCGAAGCAAGAGATGAAAGGGATGGAAGAGAGAATGATGGATAAAGGGATGAGGGGAAAGAAGAATTTTCCAATATGTGGTAATTGTGGGAAGAAACATCATGGAACTTGCCTAAAGGGAATGGGAGTTTGTTATAAGTGTAGAGAAAAAGGACACAAAGTGCGTGACTGCAAGGGTAAGAAAATGGTTTCAAATGTACAATGCTTCTTCTGCAAGGATTGGGGACACTACGCAAACCAATGTCCAAATCATCAGAGCATGCCCCAAATGATGTTATTGGATAATAATCAAGTTATGATACTACCACAGATGAGGAGTAATGATTAGAGTTCTTATGTTGTTATTAAAGATTTTTTTTAATTTGAGTGTTGTATCAATGATGTACTGGTTATAATAATTATGGAGTATATAAGGATTGTACTGCAGTACTATTTCATCAAGGACTTGAGATTGTGTGGAACCAAGAAAAGTGACTCCACAGTAGGTTAAATTTTTGGAAAATATATGGTTGAGAGAAAGATAAACCATAATATGGTTTTGATACTGAGATTGTGATTTTGGAATAAGACGTGATTGATTTGGATAAATTATATTGGATATACTTAACTTCCTTGAAACTGATTGATGTTTTGTATACATTTTTGGATAGGAGTATATCTAGTATTCTATAAGGAATAAGGGATCATGGTAATTCAGTATGTTTAAAAAGCATACATGATGAAGGTGCTCACATGTTGTTACGTGGGATAAAGGATCTTCATTATGTTTACCTTCCTTATAAAATTTGGACTGTGAGTTGGACAGATGTATTTTGGATAACTATTAAGGTTGGAATGGATTAAGTTGAACCATGGATAGTATTGTTTAAGGTTAAAAAATTTATGAAGATTATTTTTGGAATATTATGATACTATAGTTTTAGGAAAAGGACAACCTGCAGGGTGGGGCATAACCCGTCGCGTCGGACAAAGCTGCAGGAATCGAACCCACAATCATAGTGCGACAGGCCTTTATTTCCTACCACTAGCCTACAGGAAGTCCCCGGTTATTACAAAATAATTTTACTAATCTAAATGGTATGTGTTAACATTTGGAACCTTATACAATTAGGATAAGTATAATATTTTTGAGTTCTATTATCTTTTGAGTGAAAGATGAGTTGAAGGTTGAAACTCTAATGTCAAACACATATATATATATATACCTATCTCTTATTCAATGAATAAATTAATTCTTAAACTTTAGTAAAGGGATATTAAAACAAAAAAAATGTGTTATCCTAATAACTTATGTTTTGTTGAACTGATGATATTTTAAATCAACATAGATTGAAGGCTTTGAGGCCCTCAATTTGACAGTTGATTGTGATTGATGACCTCAATCAATCCCTACAAATATTTACGTTTTTCCTCAAATTATATGTCTCTAATTGCCACCAATGTTCTCCTTATCGAGATCATGATTTGGTGGTGACTTTCTTATTTCCATTTCCCTCTTATTAAGACTAAATTCTATTAACCTTATTTCCGATGTGGGTTTTCCACAAAGGTATTTTCTATTTTCAACCTTTTATTTTCCAAGAAAAATTTCAAATTGCGAGGACGCAATTTATTGAAGGAGGGGAGAATGTAACACCCCGAGCTTCCACGATACGCTTCTCATTCAATAATGCAATAGCTTGCATTGTACGCAACTTCGAGTTCTAAAACATCGCGACAAATCAAAGTAGCCGTTATGAATAGTAATAACCACTTTTTAAAATTATAGAGATTTTATATTTCAAAATGGACTTCATTTTTTTATTCCTAATATTGAAATTAGCCTATGTTGAATTTTTTGTAATTTTCTGAGAACTTCAAAATTTTTATGAATAGTGAAAAATACTTAAAACAACTTTTTTTAATAAAAATAATTTATAGTGATAAATTATAATATTTGGTGGTTTTAAAGTATAATTAGAATATATTTTTACCATTTTATCCAATGGTGGTCATTAGAATTAATTTAACATTGAAATTGGACATAAACAATTGCCAATCTTTTGATATAAATTGTTTCTAAAAAACACGCTATTTGTTGTGACAGCGGGAATTAATTATAAAATTAATTAATGCAACTAATATGTTTGGAATTTTGTAAAATATACATCATTTTTGAATTCGGAATATCAATTATAGCTTAGGGTGAAATTTTGGCCTTATTCTGAAAAACTTCAATTTTTGATGAATAGTGAAACCACTAAGTGGTTGTTAAATAACTGATTTTTCGTTTAAATGAAATATTACCACTTCTGTGATTTGATTTTCAAAAATCCGACATACATGGTTGTCATTAAGAAGTAAAATGTGGTTCAATGGGATAAAAATAATTTTTTGGTGAATAGTAACTTATTAAGTTCTTAATCGCGATTAGTGGTAATTAGGGTAGTTTAAGGTATAAATAATACTTTAATAATATTAAATGACCTAGACACATGTCCCAACCTCATTGGTTGTGTCATGGCCGACCAAGACAAGCCATGGCCTAACTTGGGGACCCCATGGATCCACTTTTGTTGGGAAATAACATAAATTACTTTTTATTTAATGTTAAAGTGAAAATGACACTAACATAAAGTGTTTTACTAAAACAATTTTTAAGTAGGGTTACACAAGTCCAAATTTTGATTATAAATAGTCATTGGAAAGATAAAAAGATTTCCTATATCATAGTATTTTTTTTATAATTTTTAGACATTAAATAAATTTAATTATTTATGACATAATAATGATGCAGCGATGACATCATTATTTGACGATTTAAATAAAATGGAAAGATAATATAAAATCTATGAACTACACATGGCCAAAACCAATTGGATGAGTGGATTTCGATGCCTTATCACCTTATCCACGAATTCTATCAATGTGGGACCTTTTAAAACCGAAACACATTTTCAAATAATGTAATGTTCCTTTACTTTCCAAAAGTGCCCCTCCTCTCCTCTTATAAAAGGCCCCCACCTCTACCTCATTTCACACACTCTTCAAGCCATTGGCTCGGCCAACCCCTGCCCATTTTCTCTCTCCACATCCCTCTCCTCATCCTAGAGGATTCCCTTTGGGCAGAATCCTTTCAAAGGAAGCCTTTAGGCTCAACTCAAAAGGAGTTACACTTTTTAAGGTAATTCATTCTCTCATGTTCTTTGGTTTTATTTTGCTTCTCCAACCCCCTAAACTCTTTTTATTTACTTCTTTTGTAACAACACCAGTATCTTAAATATACTAGGATGTTGTTATAAGATTTATTTGAGCTACACTTCCACACAACTACATCAAATGGTTAAAGAACATAAGGTTTCCGTGGATGGCGAAATTCTGCCTCCCGAAACGATGATTGTTCAACACTCATTTAACACCTTCAAAGGTGGACATTATGATGTCACTATTTTTATATATGATATATAATATGTTTATGTTTTCCTTAAGCTTCTGTTTTTTTTCAATTTGGGCATACCTTTATGGTTTCCATTATGGGTAAAACACGATATCTTCATTTTAGGAAGCGCGGACTACCGCCCCCTGAAAGTGATTTGATTCGTTAATACCATATGTGGGATGTGTGAAGGATAAAGTTAATGATATTATATATGTTATTATACTGGAATTATAATATACTCTCATATCATTATGATTCCATTCCAGAAAATATGAAATAGAAATGGAAGTAGCGTTCATGCGTACGTACGGCTTACCGTCTCCATGAACGGTGCATTTCATTTCTTACCTCTAAATGTGATGTAATATTATAAATGAATGTATGTACTGGATATATATGACATATATGATATCTACATCATGAATACCATTCTGGATATAATGAACCTTTGACCAAATTAACAACATGTAAGTGTAAGAAGCCTATTTTTGACTTAAGAACCAAATACCGACAAAATGAACATTATTAACTTAAATAATTACATAATGTTCATATCATTGTAATAAGTGATATAATAAGGATAATGAAGTTGAAAATGGTTCTTAATAAGGTATATATTAACTCTAGTTTATTATTCAGGAGGTTAAAGAACGGTTGAGTCAAGTCAGACACGAGGTAAGGGAACTTCTTAACCCAACTTCCATTCTTTGGGTTAATCTCCTACTTTCCAATTATGTCATGATATTATTATGTATTATTTTTTATTTTTACTTTATTTATGTGTACCTATAGTGAATACACATAATAGATCTATTTTATTTTAAAAATGATCTTTTTAAGGACTTCGTCTCAATCTCCTTTCATTGAGGCATATTTCGTTTTATACACAACTTTATTTTATACGGTGTATAAACCCCTTTGACTTTTACGTTTATTCAAAAGGAATCTTTTTTATACGAAGCGTTTTACTAAACGACAAAATGGGAATGTTTTTCTTTCCGTACTTATGCGGCGACAACGACCTCTCCGCCGCCGTGACCATTATTTGAGTTTCGGCTTCCTCTATAAGCCATCTTTTTTTCAATGAAAAATAAATACAAAGTTTTAACTTTCTTTTATTTTGGTATCGAAAATGGTTTTGAAAGCATTTTTATTATATCAATGTGCTATATTGATATCTTGTGATTGAAATGTGGAAATGTTATGTTTCCTTTATGCATGTTTTATGTGATACAATTATGTTATGGTTTATGATATGTTTGAACCTATTCATATGAGGAATGTATTGGACTTAATAAGTGACGGGTGGAGCCCGCTATAGCTCCTCGATGCATCGGCAGGTCTCATGAGACAACTAGACGTGGAATTGGCCGAGGCCCTTTCCCAATTTGATTTATGGTTTTGGCCGAGGCCTTAATCATTTTAGATGTCTTGGCCGAGGCCTTGACAAAATGTTTCAGAATGTCCGGCATTATACATTCCCTCATTATGAAAGTGGTTATTGTTATTGCATGTGATTATTCGACCAGTAGAATATCCATGTGAAGAAGTGAATGGCATTATCTCATTTTACTTTTGCCATATTATGTTGAAGTTCATGTTTAAAAGGCTTTTGTTTTATTTATACATTGCCTTAATTGTTAATGATTATTTATGAAAGCTTCCGCATTATTGTTATCCTTACTGAGCATCTGAGCTCACCCCTTTCAATGTTTTAATATTTTCCAGGATGTGAAGAAGTATTTTATGAATGACCTGCAGGGATAGTCAGAAGAGGATATGAGTGTGGACTATGGAGACTTTGTTATTGTAGTTTTTCACTCTATGATGTAATGTAACGTTTACGAATGTATCTAGTGTTTCCAAGGCTACTAAACTAATCGGTCTTTCGAGACTTGATCTTTTGTGATCATGCCAATGTTACGAAGCAATGCACCGACTCTGGGTAGCTGGGGTCGGGGCGTTACAATGGGGGTCAGTAAAGTATCCCATAATCATGGGATCAATGTAACATTATTAAAGGGATGTTGAGTCATTATCACTGAATTATTTTTCAATCCATCTATAAGACATCACAACAATATTTCTCGTTCTGTATACCAACCAAAGATAGGATAACCCCCAAGGAAACCAAAACATTCCAATGAGGATCATAATTTATAACACCAAACCATAATTCTTGTAAAAGATCAAAAAGAAGAAAAAATATTTTTCCCATGGTAACTTAATTTGATTCATGAATGGATTGGATCAAGAACCCACTAACTATATACAAATTGGGCACCAAAAATCCCAATATACAATCTACCAAACCCCAACCAACCCCATGAAATGATATAAATATTCTTTCTAGATATGTCTCTATTAACATTTTGAAATGAACCAACCTAGTTCCACATGAAATATCTCTCATGACAGATCAAAACATGACTTGATGTGCATTTCCTATCACTATGGATTAGAAAAAAACACATCGGTATCAATATATAAATCCCCAAGAAATATTTTACCCGGGAAGGTAACAAAACATGTCTCATGTATACAAAAAATAAAGTTAAAAAATCAAATAACATCATGGGAAAAAGGTATACATCCATGAGATATATAAGTAAAATCCATAAAATATGTAATTGAAATAAAAAACCAAAAAATCGAAAATTAAAGTATCCATGTGAGAATCGATCGCCAATATATTGAACCACCCTAAGGTAATCTCAACTAAGGGAAGCCTCCATGACTCCCTTACCTCTAACTATAAGATAAAAAACTAGAATAAAAATTCCCAAATGAAAATTAGGGTGTGATCACTTATCCCATTAGGATACGAAAAATGAAACCAAACAATTTATATCACAACAAATCCATTACTTTTATTAATAAAAAATAAACAGTTTATAAATCTGTTTCTATATGAAAACCATTTTGAAATGGTTGTTTTTGTTTATTTTCAAATTCATTCTTTATTTTAAGCCCCAAGATTTTGAATATAAATAATAATGATAAACATAGGGAAGTAACCATTAAAAACAAATACCAAATATAATATTGTGATCATATAATTCATGATACACAAAATTAACCAAGATAATACAATTTGGTCCATGAACACCATGTCTATAGGAAAATGTAAATAATACAAACATTTCAACAAATAAAATGTGATGAATATGAGAAACCATAGTGCATGAAACATATTATGGCTCTAGACTATGTTAATGTATAACATAAACAAACAAGGAAACAATGTTAGAAAGTAAATTATACTAAGTCATGTCTTGATGACTCAATATCATGATACAAATTTAATTCCAAAGCCTCATGAGAAACAATTTAAATAATTTAGTGATGTTACACACACTATGGATTGTATATTTCCATGCCCAAGGTTTCTAATTGTTCCCACATTCCAAATTTTATAAAAAAACATAAACTACACCCACAATATCATTAAACATTTTCATAATTGATGTGCCACCACTCCCATGCCATGAAAATTGACATTAAATTAAGAATAATTTGTCGAAATAATTTTTAAAATAAATGAATCACCACAAAAAATGATTTAAAAACCCATTTTAGAAACAAATAAATTATTTTTTATCTCTATGAAATAAAAAATGGGCTTTAACTGTTTTTAAAGAAGAACCCCTTTAAGAAAATTTTTCATATCATCTGAAAAAGAATTTTAAAAGAACATTCCTAATATAATCAAATTAATATTATAAAATATAAAAACTAAAAGGATTTAAAAATAAAAAACATTAATTCATGGGTTATAACCAATATAAAAAGACACATAATTTAGACAAGGTTGATGGTTTCTTCAAAAAAACATCTGATGGAGTGTTCGGTTTTGAAATTTCATGTAAAAAAATATCATTCAAAATTTTATTAAAATCCATGTAAGGAAGAATAAGAAAACAATACATTAAATTATAAGGCCTTTAATAGTAGTTAAACTCACAAAACTCTATTCATAATGATATAATAAAAAGAGGGTGGTGAAGGTACTTGTATATTTAAACATATTAAATTTTTTATTGTTCATAGAATTAGAACCCTAGATTAAAAAATCATTTAATTTAATATTTTCATGAAATCATGAATGGCATATTTTCAAATTTAGTTGAAATAATTATTTATCATATTTAACATGTTAAAATAATTAAATTACTATGATTTACATATTTTAAAATTGTTTATAATTGTTATTGGGTCATTCTGGATAATAATAAATTAAAAATATTGTATTTATTTATTTTTTTACCAAAAATAGCATTGCATAAGGTTTTCATGGTTTCACCCTTATGTAGATCATATATAAAATGTGAAGGTACTAGGTTAACCTTAAATAATACTTAGTAATTTGGAGTCACCCTTATATAATCCTACCCTATCCTTACGCACCTTTAAGAAACTCTAGTTTGCCCTTATGCAATATGTTCCTTACACAAACATTGAAAAAACCATAACCTTATATAGATTTCCCCACCATAACACATTTCCCATGGTACCCTTACACAACATATGAAAATAGGATTTTACTAATTCATTGTTCACTCTTCCTTTTGTAGTGCATCTATTACTCTTTCACAGTGTATTAAAATTGGAGTATAACCTTACACTGCATATAGTAGTAACCCTTTTGCATTATATGAATATAGGGATTACTATTAAAAAGATAATGGAAAATTATACTTACATTTTTTCAACACAAACTTTTCCCTTACACAATCCAAAAAATAGGGCATTTCCCTTAATTAGCCTATAAAAACATCAACCTAACCTTATATAATGAATGAAAATAATAAGTTACCCTCAAAAACACCAAAACCCACCCTACATAAGTGTATAAGAAAGCATACCTTTGCATTGGCCATTTTTCATGGGTATGGTAAAAAAATAAAAATAAAAAATTCTTTCCACATGATAGACATAAAAATTAATAAAAAATGGGTTTTAATTATTATAAAAAATGTGTGATAAATTTTACATAACAACATATAATGAAGTTCTATGAAAGGAAATCGTGATTGAGAAGGGTATAGAGAATAAAAAATTAGTGTGGATCCTTTAATCATTTAATTTAATCACGAAAGAGACACCTAATTATGTGGTGAGTTCCTTTTTATATAGTTGGAAAAAGAAGTTTGTGGGGACATGGAATGGTGGTATTATGTAGTCAGAGTGGAGTTGATTTTATTTAGCCCACTATGGGAAAAGAGGATTCATCCAATGATAAAATTAATGAGAGAAAATACACTATCAAATATTTTTCCATAAATCTCAGAATAACTGTCACAGATTTCGAATGATAGGGTATCTTCAGAATATCAATTTTAAAGAGATGTTTTCAGGTTTCCATATAATTTATGGCTGTGAGACATGGAAATAATAGGTGATATCATTAGTATACCTATACTCTACGTGGGTTATTTCCTTAATCAGTCAAGGGGCCTTGTGGATAGATTCATGTAACAAACATAGGCATAGTGTATGTTGTGGAATATATTTCAGTTTATGGTAAAAATGTAAATTATAGAGTCAGATGTATGGTTTTTATTACCTCTATGATTTTTACTTTATTTTTTGAAATAATATCTTTCCATTCATTTATATATGATAATGTAATATCTAGGTTAGACATTCTGCTTAGGTTATTTTCTGAATTGGTTTCTCTGGATACACCATTGGTAAATAATGTAGACCATCCCCTTATATTTTCATAATATCCTGTAGTTATCACTAGTTATGGACAAATATTGGATTCAATAATCATGTAAATTACTATATTTGATGTGATTTTCAACAAGTTGTAGTTTAGTTTTTATACAGAACACCTCGACTAGTACATGAGATGATTATCCATTATTATGACTAAAGATTATATTATGTTCTGATTGATGAATGGGAAGTTGGATAACAGAGAATGGGACCACTATTGAGTCATTTTTAGATATATTATAAAGTAACATATACAAAACCTTCAAAATATAAGGAGCTATCCCCCCTTTCTTTATTCCTCTATTGTTGAACTATTACAAGGATGTCTTTCTATTAAATTTCTCTCGAATTCTTCTAGATAGAGGGATCAATTTTGAGATCTCTATCATGATAGTATAATTACATATATGTTACCTTAATATCACATGTAAACATATGAGATAATGGAACTCAAGGTGAAGCTTGGGGATCTAGAGGTGGAGGGATTTATCAGACCAATCACTTATCCGTTAGGGGGATCCAATTTTTTACTAAGAGGGTAGACATAAGGCTTAAACATTATGTACACTATTATAAGTATAATAATTTAATAGTAAAGAATACATACCAATTATCAAGGACACATGATTTTTTTATCAAATAAGGTGATCTTGAAGGTTATCCAAGATATTCCTTCATCCTGGCTACCACCAAATTTCAGTTAAAGAACACTATATACCTAAGACATCATTTATGAAAATGTATAGACTATATGAATATATATTCATTCCTTTCAATTCGATTAATTGTTTATCAGTTATAATGGAACTCATTAACATGATATTTATTCATATATTGACTCTTCTATCATTATATTTGTTAATAATACACTTATATACTAACAAATCATGAAGATACATTATTGGTACAGTGATATTGTGTTGAGTACAATTCATTCACATAAACTTTATTCAAACCTTTAAAAGTGTCTATATTTTATTTAACATGTGTGTTTCTTTGGGAATGTGATTTCAAATGAAATAATATCATATGATCTAGTGAAACTAATGTTCATAATTTCTTTGTCAATCCCTAGTGAACATGTTCATCATTAAGAGCTTCCATGGTCTGGATAGATATTACTAATGGTTTATTCAATATTTCTCCCATTTCAAAAAACATATGAGTAGTCTTACCAATAAGAGTTTGAAAATAAAGTGTCAAACCAGTGTGAATAGGAATCACTGTCATGAAGAGGATATTGGAATGAAATTTGATATTAAAATTACCTAATAATGGTGTTAGATATGCGGCTCACTGTGATATATTAAGAATTGGGTTGGGAGGTATTTTTATGAAAATGGATTTGGATATTACTTATCAGACTCTTAAATGGTGACCTCATTAGTGGAACTACCCAACTTAAGATCTAGATTTGTCTTTAGTGCTTCACACCTTGAAATGTTTACATCATTATCTTGTTGTTTAGATGTTTTCATGTTGAAAGACTATAACAACTTTTGGTATATGTACTCTAAATGGGAAAAATATCTTATAGAAACATTATCATAAGTATCTATGTTTGTATGAATTTGAGATGAGTTATGATCATTAAAATATTATTTTTTTGATAGATGCTCTTAATTGGATGATACATGATATTGTGGATTTTCCATCAAAGGAAGACACGGTATTGATGAGGTTATTAGATGATTGTTCTATTCGAATAAATAAGGATTAAGGTGTGATGACATCTTTCTCCTTAATAATCATGTCTTGCGTAGTGGAATAGTTGATATAAATTCAAGATTTGTACATTCAGTTGTTATCGATGTGATACTAATTATTAGGAAACATCCTGGTTCGAAGATTTTATTTAGATAAAGGTGGTGTTACTAATTTTTACAAGACACCCATGGTTTTTAATTTTATGAGGAAAGAGTTAAAGATGAAAACTCTAGATTTACATTAATTAGTGCACCCAATATCTATATAGAGGTATCATAATATCAAAAGATGATTCTAGAGGAAAGATATGATGAGGGGCATCACCAGGTCTTTCTCTCATAGTCTTAAAAGGTAATTGTATTATGGTCAATCATCATTAATGAGGTGGTTTATTTCATACTATTTCCATTTCTATGTGACTGTGTGATGAGGTGATTATAAAACCCATTACATTATTTCCTAGGACCCTAAGAGGTTGAGATACTACATGGGTTGTGTTTGACCAGCTCAAAAGATGTTACTTTTATTACATTTTAAAGAGATTAATTTAGTCAATTAGTTTATCTTTGTTTATGTAAGAGAGATTTTGATTCTACATGGAGTTCCTATTCATATTGTCTCTAGTCAGGATAAATATTTCAAATCATGTTTCCGTAACAATTTTGAGAAGGTGATAGGGACGTGGTTGAAGATAATTATGTCGTATTATCCATAGAATGATTCAAACTCTAAGGGGCATGATATATTTTAGAGGATATGTATCGAGAATGAGTCATATATTTTGGTAAAGCATGGTATTATCTTCTATATGTTTTCTAGTTTATATAAAATAATAGACACCAACCTTCGATTTAGATGGTACCACTCGAGGACCTTAAAGTAGTATTGTTTCATTCACTACATGAGTTTGGTGATTCATCTTTTGTTAGACAGAGTATGATACCTAAGATCTTTGATTACATGAATTTTATTTAGTTATGATTTCTGAATAATAAGAGTATTCAATGCAAATATCTTTTCAAGAGGATATGAGCCATAGGGTACACTATTGGTGATCAAGTTTTCTTTTTGGTGTAACCTCATATAGAGAATAACAATTATTGGAAACTAGGGAAGTTTATTTTTTACTTTTTATGACTTTTTAAGATTACTGATTAAATCTAAATAGTTGAATACTAATTAGAACTCCATCCAGAGTGTTGAGTTATCCATATAATATTCCATGTTTCTCATGTTTGAAGGTATGAGATCAATATTACTTATATAATCGATAGCAAGGATATTGAGTTTGAATCATATGAATCATTTTTTGTGTGAATTGTATAGATTTTTCACTAGAGTGTGAAGTTCATGAGTGGGAAAATAGTTCCATGTGATTTATTTCTACAGAAGAACAGAAAAATCCAAGATGAGACTTTCCAATTAGAGTCAGATATCAAGGAACAATTTCTTATTTTTTTAATAATGGCTATTAGATAAACTTCTCGAGGCTAAGAATCCATTACAGTTTATTATACATGACATACTAAACATTAAATCAATATCAATTAATGTTTCATGGTTTCTTAGTTTTCTTCTTGAATCTGGATAGAGGTTTTTAGGGGCCTAGATTTGGATGAAAATGAGTGAGGGGAACCAGCCCACAACTAAGAGAATCTAGTATTCCACATTCATCTTATTGGAGGTGAAAGTAGACAAGGTTGAACCCAGATTCTACTAGTTGAATGATATAACCTAGTATCCAGCCAATGTATAAGGAAATTTCCCATGAATATGTATGAAGCTACCAGTCATCTGAATGGATACCATAGACTACTCAGTGGTTCCCAAACTACCTGAACATTAATAGAACCTTCATATTTTCATTTTAATACAACTTTTTGAAATCTCATTTTCCTTGTTAGACCATCACTCAACCAAAGCTTCCCTACGAGCTCTTTTTCAATGTAACTTTCTCTTTACATCCAATATCTTCAGCGTTTTATGTTTGGATAGATCTGTGGAACCCCAAATGGTATATATTGTGTGATGTTTCTTGAATCTCTATATTCTCTTGATTTAATTCATTAATCTAATAATTTTTTGTGAGATATATTGTTCATATGGTTATCAAATGATTAATTCTCGGTTTATATAGTTAGACCCCAGAACTAGATAATTTCTATTCCAACATCGAATGGATTTAGAATCACAACTAGTAAGGATCTATTTGGGATAAGTTGATTTATATCCCAGACTATATATTCATAAACTTCTTAAATCATGATAATGGAATCCCTCATCAGATAAATTAATATTGGATATATGGATTTCCTTGTGTGGTATTGATCGGAGTGCCTATTGTTGTCTTTGGGAACTATGATTCTTGAGGTAGTATGTCGTTAATATATAGGAAATTTTTATAAATATTTCTACAATTTTTTTAATGTGTGTAAATTAATGAACAACCATGGGAACCATTGGGTTATATAGTATACTTTTGTCTTCAAATATGGGTTTTTTATGTGTCCTATGATACCCATTCAGTTTTGATGATTCCATTTCCCTCTCTACAATCCAATATCATGTGTGGATTATTTTTATCTGGAACTAATGAAATTACTGAGATTGTAATGGATTTAGCATCCATATATGGGAATCATGTTATGGTTTAACATGGTTACATTAATGATGATAGAACTTGTAGATAGGTTAAGGGTATGATAAAATTATGTCTTAAAAAAAGATAGAGTGGATGTATAATGACCTTGTGGATGTACCAAATGCTTAGCAAGGGGTGTGAAAACCTTACATCATAGCCCAATAGAGGTATGGTTGGATATCCTTATCTATCAACATGTGTTTAATTCATGGGTGTGACAGCCTTTTGTCCAAACTCATGGTTTTATTAGCTTTTGGACTTGATTCTAGACATGTGTTTTGCTTATGGATTAACTCATTATGTGGTGATTTATGAGACATTATATCTATAATGGATCCAAATCCATTATGGTTGAGTATCATGTAAGTATTTTTAGTTCTTAAATATTTGTTATATCATTGGTTTATTATTTTTTCATTTACATACCATCATGACATACAAATTTTTATTTATATTCACTCTATGTTAATTTTCATTGGTGGTGTCCTGATGGGATTATACTTACACCCTACACAAACATCCTAATAAACCTGAAAATTTTATGGTTAATGATCTATATAAGCGAAAGAGACCAACATCAAGTAGCTAGGTAGTTAAATATTAGAGGATGGATGAAGTTTTGGGATAGAATTTGAATTATTTTTTGAAGTTTTGTAGTCTTATTAATTTGGTTATCATAAATTGGTTGACTTACCAAAGTGGAAGAATTTTTGTTTTATATTCTATAAAACATGTATACCATGTATTTATATAATAATGTCTTTCCTTGAATTATTCGATAATGTTTTTAATAATTTATGTGACCATGGTTCATTGTTTTTTCTTTAAGGATATAGTCTCCCCATAACACCATTCAAAACTTCATTATTAGTTGGAAGCCTCCTACATACAGGGAGATATGCATGAGGTTAGGTAACACACTAACCATATGTAGTGATTTAGTTGGAGTCTTAATGGTAATTTTTTTAATCATTTTCTTATAAAAATATATTTCAATAATAAAGCATTGAAAATATATATATGGTTTTAGAAGAAATATAGAGTTGATGATAAAACTTTTTATTTTGAAATGATGGAAAGACATTTAAATATTTTGATATACCTTTATTGAAAATTTGTTTCCAAAAGCGAGTAACCCAAATTTACTTTTGGTAAAATAGGACGGTAAATATTATGGAAACATGAGGAAACACATATTTTAATATTAAACTAAGTAATGTTAATATTTTTTTAATAATGAACATTGAAATGGATAGAAAACTATACTTAATTAAAAATATTTTTTCCCATAAAAAATTGCACTTTTATGAAAAATATATTCATTAAGAAAGTATCTTTGAGTTAAAAAAATTATTTTCCCCAGTGGGAAAAGAAGAAATATCATATGATATAGGAAATGGAATAATTTATTAAAATTAGAAGACAGATTCCTAGTAAATAACATATTTACTCAAAGGATTGAAATTCAAGTTAACTAAATCCCTTATGTAAATATCATTCATGAGGATATTGGAATTTTGAGAAGGGTATGCAAGGTGGAAATGTTTATATCCAGAAAAAAATAAAAAATTACACTTAAAATATTCAAATAGAACAATTTAACAAACATATATGAATTAATTTTATGAGGAATAATCATAACTCAATGAACGAAAATAATGTTTACAAAAATCCTTACAACTTCATAATCTTTCAAATCCAAAATACATATAAGGTAGATCATGGTATGTATTTTTAAATCATTTTTTTATTAAAGTAAATGTTAATAAAATAAATTTATTCTGAACATAAACACCACAAAATAGAAACAATTGTTTAATACACATCACATCTAAATGAATCAAAATTGAGATTCAAAAACATTTCTTTTGATACAGATTCATTGTACATGTCTCTCTAACATCATGAATAATTAAATTAAGTTTATTAAAAATATAATTAAGATAATTTTCCATATATATTTATTTTTCTAAATATTATTTATTATTATAGTTAATTTATTTAGTAAATAATTATCTCTTATGGAGTCCCCTTAATGTGGTTTGGTCAATTTCTCTAAAGATCCATTGGTATATTGACTATGGTAAAAAAATTGTAAAATAGATTCATAATATCCCTAATTTTAAATAAATACATCTACTATTTTTAAACTCTCTCAAAATTAAAAAATAAATCTTATATTTTCCTTAAATAGACTCAAATAAAGAAATGTTCATTAATAGGTTTATTTTAGGTAGATATGTTTAATATGACCATTTATTATTAATATCACTTATATAATGTAAAAAATTAACATTAAATATTATAAATATGGTCATATATATCATATATAATCATTAAATTAATTCTTAGAACCTTCCATAATGTGTGGGGATCAAAAATGAAATTCGTTAATTGTGGAGACAATAGTCAGTACATATGTGTGAATAACATTTCCATTTCTCAATGAGTTTGATAAAATAAAGGTATATGATAAATTATCATTTCTTAATATCAATTTAAATATATAAGAAAAATAATTCATAAAATGTTTCCTTTTTACCATTCATGATTGAAAATTTTGAATACGAACCACATCACTTCATGGAGGCGGTTGTTTGTATGTACACATGATGAATGTTGTTCTGTTTTTTCTAATTGGATGGAGAGGATTGAATGATGTTTTAAAAATTAATATAATCTCATTATAGGATGATAAAAAATATTATTCTATTATATTAGGGTGAAGATAAAATGTTTTAAGAAGAATATTAATAAGAATATGTTTAGGTGTAATAAATACTCTCATTGAGAACATGTGATTATTTTGGAAAATATTAATAGAAATAAACACATTATCCTAAATAATTGAGACTGTGGGATTAGTAAAATGATATAGTATTAATGTAGGATGATAATGGTATATTTTTAATAGTAAATTCTATGGGATAGGTATAGAAATAATATAATGGAAATTATCCCCCATTATAAGTGAAGGGAAGGGTAATTTTAGAATTACTCAACATATTTCAATAGTGGTATCTCACTATTCAAGTTTTAGTGTTTCAAGAAGTGTAACATAGTGGTGGGTAAATTATTTTTCTAATTCACATTTCATCTAGATACATGGAGGCATGTTTTTAATATCATTATATCTTTTAATATTTGTAAAATTCTTTTTTTCCCTTTTTACTTCTATTGGGGTAAAAAAATTAACCTCAATAATTAATTTAAATTACAAAAAATAAAATTGTCCTCATTTCCTAGTTTCAAAATTCTAATTTAAAAAATTTAAATTTTTTATTAAATAATATATATACTATTTATATAAGTTAATTTTAATATTAGCGCATATAATGCAAAAAAAATTAGAAAAATTATGTTTTAATGATCAAAGTTTATCTGTAGTGTAAATTTTTCAATGTCATTGACATTAGTTATATAAATTGGTTTACTGTAAAAAAATTATATTTCCTTTAATAAAATTCACAACTGAATACCAATATTAAAAATTTGAATATAAAGGAAATACCAAAAAAAGTTTTTATACAAAATTTTACATATATTATAAATGGTTGAGAGTTCGTTTTTTTTTGGAATAAAATATTATTTTACAATATATAATTTTAAACCATATAAATTTAATTTTCCTAAATTAAAATGTTTTAAAAACATTTATGTATTAAAACCTATAGTATTCATATAAACATTATTTTTCACAAATAAAAATCAATTTTTTAGAAATATCTAAAAAAATTGTTCCTCGTCTAATATTTGAATGATTAATAAAAATTATGGGCTAATTTTTTTCAAACTAAAACTCTATAATTTTTGAATTTTTCTTTTAAATGAGAATTAAAGATACAAAGAAAAGTGATTATATTAAAAAACCCTTTTATTAATTTAATTGTTCTTAATTCTACTTTATATGCCTTTTTAATTGATTAAAATATTTCTATTTTTAAAGGCGTCATTCTTCTTAAAATTTATTCATAATATACATCTAATATGACATGGCTCATTTTAGTAAGGTGGTGTGTTTGCAATAATTTATCAGACATAGTTTTATCATAAAAATGAAAATTCAAAAATATAAAGGTGTTACATCAAAACACATTAAAGTATATAAAAATAGTATTTTTCTTATACCACATTTCATAAATAGTTATTTTTTAATGAGTATCTAGTAAGAATATATTTTAAATAGGGATAGTTATACGTATAACTTCTATCTATAAGTGTTTTTATAATTTTAATTAAGAATGTATGGCTCCTCCAATTTCAGTTAAGCTTATATTCTTCCTTTCTATAACTACATACTTCTTGGGTGAATTAGAATAACCCTATTAATCTTTAATCATATAAAATAAAATATAAGATTCAAAATATTTTCCTGAGAACTCTTATTAATTAAAAATTCTTATATTCTATATTATTACGCTCATCTATTTTCCTCCTCTCTTTTGAATACTTTGTTCATTTACATGGATACTAGTTTTTTCTTTATCAATATCTCGTATTTTATCTTGATGTATTCATAAATTAAAATTATATAATAAAGAACCTAACTGGTTAAATAATGTCACGTTAACCTATAGTAATCATATTCTGATATTTTCATCAAACAACATTTGAAAATATAATCTTTGCCTTTATTCTATATATTGTTCACATCCTTAGATACCAAATAATAATAGTTATTGAAATTTCCATTTGGTATAATGAACAACTATTGGTTTCTCCCATAGTGATAATTATTTCACTTTTCAAAACCTAAAATGTATAAAATTATTTTTCAAAATTCACATCATTCAAATAATCACAAATTTATTTATCATTAAAAAATTACATTTTAGTATATCAGAAAAAATATTTGGACTTCATCTTCTACACATAAATTTTTTTTGTTACCAATTACTTAGATTTCCAATTATTTTTAATGAATAAATATATTCACTCCTCAATCGTATCCTTTTAAGTTAATCATTAATTTAGTATCTCTCATCATTTGAGATAAATAAAAACTATGAAGAATCCATGATTTATTCTATTTTGTATCATTAAGAACCAACATAACAAGAAGTGACTTGTTTATATTTTATATTCTCTGATATTACTTAGCTTTACCAAATTTATATTATTAGCATAGAATAGTAATCTTGTAATAATCATCACAATGACCTATTTGGTCACATATTCAACAATTTTCTTCTAAGAAAAACTATTTTATTTTTTTGTATATGGATTTCATGAATTTTTTTACATATCTTACTTTATCTTTATTTTTATTTTCTACTACTTAGGTTATATACCACTTAATTAAATCATCCATTCAAAATACATATTGTATAAAAATAAAAATTTATTATTCAAAAAGATTTCATAGCCCCACAAATATCCTTTTAATCAGGATTATTGATGAAATTATGTAGTTTATCCATTGAAATCAGAATTCTTATATAATAGAATCATGTCATTATTCTTTGTTTTATGTTATAGATATATTTGTTTTTACCTCGGCGCAACTTCATTTCATATAGTAAAACATTTCTTTTAATATTTATCAACCTGATATTTTCAATATATGATTATAGAATCTAAACTAGTTTTCAAAACTAATTTAACATCATTTGAATATATAGTTGAAAATATAATATTTTTCTTTAAGATTTCCACCTCAGTCATTTTCTATTATTTAGGTAATAATTTAATAATTATATTATAATAGTTTTAGATAAATATTATTATGTTTTTTACCTCAATAAATGTTGATTGAACATTTTTTTAACACCTCTTCCTTTTAACAAATATTCCTAAATATTATTTAATATATTGTCTTTTTCTATATTTGTCTCCTTGAGAAGCTTGATTTATTCTATGAAACTTTCACTCTTCATACGTAACTCTACTGCACATTCTTTTTTCATCTTGGAAACCTTCTTTATTAACAGTATATCTTTCATGAGCATTGTTTTCTACTGAATTGAATATTTATGTTCACATTTTATCATGTGTTTAGTGAACGCTCTTATAACTTATTTGTGACTCCTCGAGGGTTCTCTAAGATTTATCAAATGAGACATAAATTTTATAATACATTCAAATGTATCATCTTTTAATTGATATTTTGTAGTACAATAGTATTCATTTACATTTTTTAGGATTCATATCTTTTTTTTATTAGGGTCATTTTTTTCATAGTGGTTTACTTAACCTCCATGTAGATTTTATTCTATCAACATTTAAAAAAGTTTATCTTCTATATCATCATCATCGCACTCACCATATTATATATATATATATTTAACTAATTCAAAAATATCACATTATAGTACACTTGTAACACTTCATTTGGAATTTACTATTGTATTTTCCTTTTCATTTGATGATTTTTTTTCATATAAGGGACATTATTAACTTGTACAAATCATCTAATTCTTCATCATAAAATTATAATGAGTATTCACCCTTCTATTCCATGAGTTTAAAATTTTTCATGGCTTTGAAATATATGTATTTTTACTTTATGATATATTTCTTCAAAATTAGAGCATTTATCATTTCATATGAGAATAGAATATTATGGATGTCATTAAGAGATCACTATTTTCTAATTTCCTGAGATAAAATATTTTTCTCAAATCTATCATGAAAGCTACTCATTAATTTTGATAAAATAGTGGATTCCACCCATGAATCCTTAAATCCAGTATCAATGATAAAAAGTTCATTATCTCTTATAATGACATCATCAATATATTCAACATTATCTATAATTGTATCATTATATATTCTTTTATTGATCTATATCTTGGAATCCATCACATTAAAATTTCCATAAATATATTTTTAAGTTTATCACAAATTTATTGGATAGTTTGGAGTCACATTATATTACTCAATCCTTTTAATATGTAGGAACCATGATAGTATTATATAATTTAACATCAACTTATATATTTTTGTTATCAATATGTTTCTAGAAACAATTATTCATATTATGTGGAAAACTGACAATTTTTTGTAGTAGTAGCCTCTAAGAAAAGTGAAAGGATATATGGAATCATTCTATTGTTACATCCTTGATAATTACTTCCATCAAAAGTTTTCATGCCTCTATTATTGATTAAATATTAATTATCAACCAACTATTTAGACAATATAAGATCTTTCATGGGGAAACTAAATTACTCTAATACAACATGAATTACCTAAATGATTTACTATAATAATGAGAATGTGGTTTAATTAGTGTTATCATTTCATTAATTTATTATATAAAATAAATCTCTCTGGGTAATTAAATTCAAGATCTAAAAAACGTTTTCATCTTACTCTAACCTATATAAAAGAGAATTAATAAAAATTTCATGGTATGTTGGATTTATATATATATCCCTTTTATTTAGTGACCACATATTTTTTTCATCTAGGATTCATAGATGTGTCACTAATAACAATGTGTTATTGAAATATGTAATTAAATCATGAAATGTTTTTTTAAAGATCAATGAATGAAATAAGATTATCAAAACATTATCGTTTACTTAAGTAGCCGAACCAAAATAAGAGATGTTTTTCATAGGAGTTTAATGGAAGTATAACCTAATAAATAATTGTTTTTTATAAAAAATTTATTTTATAATTAAAATAATATTTTAGGTTTACTTTTAAATATTACTTTTTCTAATGAAAAGTTTAATATGAGAGTTGAAAAAAATATATATTGTTTCAGAAAAACAAATTATTTTACGTAGTTATAGATTATGAAAAGAGTTCTGTGAGATGAAATCAGTGATATCACATAATAAATGGATAAAATAGATTAAAATACCATATAAATTTAAAAATTTAAGTTAAATAATATAATATTTAAAATAGTTTAATAAATAATAATTATAAATAAGAAAGGAAAACTTGAATTTAGAACTCTTACCATGCTCTTTGAATTATCTCCTTAATATGGAGTCTTAATCCATTAGATAATGAAATTTTGGAAAGGAAATATCTTTATCAATATGAATAGTAATTATTATACAATTATTTATATATAATATAGATATAAAATTTAACATTATATATGTTTCTAAAAAGATAGAATGAGTATAATTTTATAGACAATCTTAGGTGGTGTCTTTACCAATATTCATTTTCTTAGAGCCATAAATATAATTTAAAATTATAAATTGGGTAATAAATGGAAAATAGATAATATTATAGACCATTAAACACCAAAAATTGAATCAATATAATTTTTTGTGTTTTTATATATTTTTTTTAACATTATATAACCTTTAAAAAAAATTCAATGTTTAATATTCTAATTTCTCATTAAAGGTATATAGACAACTATAGAATTCATATTTGAAAATTTGAATCATTTATTTCATATCACATTAATACCTTAATGTCAAAAAATACTCTAATTAATTCAAAACTATAAAGATTTGAAATTTTTAAAACGATTTACTCTAAAAAAAATTCTTCTTTCGCAAGATCAATGAAACTTTCAGATAATTAACATTTTACTTATTCATAAAAAACATAATTATATATAAAAATAATTTAGTATTCATCATTCTCATCATTTAATTAGATAATATCCTTATCCTTTATCAAATATTATTTCAAAGACACTAATTATTTTGTTTCCATTGCTTTACAGAAACTACTTCAACACCAATAAAATTTTTCAGAATATTCAACACATAAAAGATAAGTTATCTTAATTAAAAAAAATTATATTATATGTTTTAGTACATCATAATATAGGATAAATATCATAAGTTTCTATAATGTTATATATCAATTAATATATATATATATATTAATAATTTAAATTCAATTTAAAATCTAATTTCTTATTTTTAAATGATTCTGAATTCAAATGTATTAATCATCCTATAAACGCAATAAATAAACTTTTTTCCTTAAAATTAAATCTTTGAATATATTATAAAAAAAAATATTAAAAATAAAAATATCATTTACATGGTCGTACGAAAATTTAAAATACAAAATTGTAAAAATTACACAAATTTACAATTTATTATCATATATATTAATATATTTTTAAACAAAACTATTTGGATCAATTTTTTCATTAACATTAAAAAAATTATTTATTTAATTTTAATCAGTATAGATATATTGAATAAAAAATCTAAAATAAAAATTCATTATATTTTAAAATGATATATTAAACAACAAATGTTTTTTTTCAAATAAAAACAATATTCTTCTTTCATGGCTAGATAAAATTATTTAAAAAACTTAATAATAAAATTCATATAAATCCATAGAATTAAAAAATTAACAATTATAAAATATTAAAAAAAATTACCAATTCTTTAAATATATCACAATTAGAAATCATTTTATGAAAAAATTATTTAAAAAATTATTTAAACATATTTATCATCATGAATTACACATAATAAATTTTTATGTATAGTGGGTCTATATTTTGATTATGTAAATGTTGTTGGATATTAAATCAATATATATACATATATATGTTCAATGTAAATATATAAATTCATTATTTGGAATATTAATAAACCATAATAGGGATGTATTATTTGAAATACATGGGATGTCACACTCTTACCTATTGAGGCTCTTTGAGAGTTATTCTTCACCATAGTGTGGACACCTGGATATTGGTAGATTGACTGATATTTTCTATAGCTTCTTCACTTTGTGGTCATTATCCAAACAACATGATGAATATTTCTCCTCAATATGGAAGTGGAAAATACTCATTTATTCCCTTCACCACTGCATAAATAAAACATATATATATATATATATATTATGATATATTTTTACTTGAAAACCCAATCATGGTGTGACATAGAATCTCATGGATGTACCTATTTAAATATTTCTAAATATCCTAAATAAAAATAATAATGAACTCTTATAATGGCGTATATCCATTCATTGATGACAACCTTTAGAAATAGATTCTTTTTGTCACAACTCATCCCCCAAGGCATGTGTCATGATTACCCCATGCCCTCCTTCCATAGGTTAGTGGATGACAACTTACACCGAGTAGGCATACCCCAAAAAAGGGAAGGCATTGTCTCTTATCTTGTACACACGCACAATGCTCAAACTGCGGAATGTAAACACAAAGTAAACCACAATTTTCACTGAGAAATATTCTAAGAGTACAGTACAAACTAAAAGTACATAGGGGCCATAATTCTAGCCCAAAACCACAATGAAAAGTAAAACTACCATTTTTCATCTATTCGAGACCCTACTTGAAGGGAAGGGGAAGGGTGGTTTCTTGTAATTGTAGAAGTAGGATCGTTCACCCTTCTCACTGAGCACCACCTGTTCCCAAACAACCAAGGTCTCCATCGAAGTGTCGATCACCTACATGATATGCAAAACATGTGGGAGAATCCTATATAGGGGTGAGTAACACAATGCATAGCAGGGACCCCAAACCACAAAGGAAGGACCACAAAGCATGACCACAAAGCAAGACCATAAAGCAAAACCAAAATGCAAAGATAGATCACAACAGTTATAACTCAATGTATAGAAAGCAGGATTATCATTCGTAAAGATGATTCATCTTATACTACTGAGGTACTCATCTATGATGAGTCATTGAGGTTTTCTCAGCTACAATACAACTAATTTTTACATAGATACAGGACCCTAGAGGTCCACTTGGCTACTGGACCACTGACGTATGCTCCGTTAATTGACCAGAGAAGTCTGATGAGCTACTGTACCACTGACGTCTGCTTGGCTACTGAACCACTGAGGTCCGTTCGGCTACTATACCACTGAGATATTCTCGGCTACTAGACCATTGAGTTCTACATGATATATACTTCATGTCACATTCATCAATATGATTCCCTCTCTCTAGTGCGCTTGATCTAGGAGAATCTACTTTTCAATCCATCAGTCATATCTCGACTAAAATAAAAACTAACATTAAGTATACCCAAATGAATATCTCATTGCAAGGGACCCAAAATCATGGAAAATGTTTTAATCGGATTCCTAGTCTGAATGATATTGGCGGGTTAGTAAACAAGGGTCTGTTGCGTTCGGGTCTGGTCTGACTTGGTCAGACCAACCCGACTGACTCAGCCCAGGGGTCCCTTTTGACACGACCGGGTTTGGTTGACCTAACCCTGACATAGTTGGGTCTAGACCAACCTAGTTCGGCCGAACTGACCCCAACACGGTTTGGTCTGGGCCGACCCATTCCGTCTTGGGCTAGTTCCAGGCACATTAGTCCTTGACAAACCTAGCTCGGCTTTATCCATGGGTCCGGCCTAACGGTTCGCCTAGTGACCCAACCCATATTCTCCAGAACATATCACATGGTGAGTCAGTTCTCCTCTAGCCTAATCCTCCCAACGACCCAATTCATTCCCTCAGTGTGGCCCGCATCGGCGTACCAACTTAGGTTTAGCCTAGATGCAACGCTGGTGTCTTATTCACGCAGCCACGTGGCTTGATGAGGCTAGTCGCCTCCCTTGGCATACAATTTAGTGTAGACCACATGACAACGAACACTGAATCTCTCTTTGTGAGACACTAAAATCCCCATGTCTCCTGACTGGCTCTTCCCTCCTCCACTGCCACAACCCCTTCTGGTTGCGGCTCCTTCCACCTCAACGCACAACCACAAGCCACTAAACTTTCTTTGATGGTCTGTTTCGTGATTTTTCTGCACTTCTGGACTACTTGGGGTGTCACCATCTCTATCACATATCCGAAGTCATCTCAATATCAATCCGAGGGTCTGAAACATTTGGAACCTCCTAGAAATATTTGGACGTGACCACGGGGGTCCATCAGCAATGAAATCATGGAAGAGAGGATATCACTAGATACACCCATAGTGATGAACGTTGGCCTTGTTTGTTTGTCCTTCGTTAATCACATTATAAAAGAAGGATATATCGAATTATCACAAGTTATAGCCCCCTTTATTTAATCCCTGCTTTCCAAAATCCCATCTTGAATATGCGATCAATCTTTGACTCATCCTATTTGTGAGTTGGCCCGCGTTCATCATACAAAAAAATAACGAGGAAAGGAAAGGATTCACTCTTAATGAAAAAATCCTTACCTGGAAGAAAATATATTGGTTGAGGATGATCCTCTATCTTCATTCATCAATCGGTGGTCCTGAATCCTCTCTCCAAAGATTTTTTTGCTACTTTCTAATTCTCTAGTGTTCGTCATTGGAGAGTTTTCCTTCGTTGTTCTTTAGCGGAATTCCATGGTTGTTTGTCAACCCTCAATTACAATTTAATTAATGAAGGAATACACACTTTTTGTTGCATCATTACCATGTTGATTCATTAATAAGGTTCAATAATTGATTTAGTGTCTCCTCACCTCTGCATTGTGGCGCTGATGAATCGTTGTATAACATTGAAAAGGAAAAATAAAATAAAATTTTAATGTTATTTTATTTTTTTCTCAAATTTCAGAAAGCTATCTTTTTCAGTCGACCCACACTGGTCGATGTGAGGCCCTTTTTACACGATCCCAATACTCTGAGTTCAATGGTTCTCTCAAAGTATTGATCCTACCACCAGCATAAAAGTTAGAAAAACCTTCTTTCAATATTATTTAATAGAACATTAAAAATAGTTTGAAAATACATTCTGGTCACTCTAGGCCTCAGAATCATATGACTTCTTAGTTCCAGATCTCAAAATAATCTAATGTAATTATAAAAAAAATTACATGGAATTTCAGGATATTACATTACCCCAACTTTAGGGATTCACATCCTCTTATGCCAAAAAAATGTTAACCAAACAAATGGGGTTACTGACCATGAGTCTGAGCCTCCCCTCACCACGTCATCTCCTAGAGATTCTTGTGATACCAACGAACACATTTCATAGTAATCGACCATCCATGAGGGATCTTATCTCATTGATCCTCTACCTCCACTAAGTACATTTTGAATGTTTCCTGGTTGTCAATATCCATCTTGTTGTGGTCGATGATGTGAGAAGGGTTGTACACATATCTCCTCAGCTGGGATATGTGGAAGACACCATCCACCCTCTCTAAAAATGGTGGTAGATCCAAGCAGTACGCCACCTCAACCACTCTATACAATATCTGGAATGGTCTTATAAACTTCATAGATAATTTCCACCCTGACCAAAACATTGTATCCCTTGTCAAGGAGAGACCAGTAAAAATACATGGTCCCCCTCCTCGAACTCCAAGTTTCTTTTCCCCCTATCATCATAAGAAAATTTGCATCTCTATACAGTCTTCATTATCTCTAGGATGACGTGCACCATCTCAGTGGTAGCTTGTATCATCTCTAGACCCATGAGTTTTGACTCCCCTGGGTCTGTCTAGAATAATGGTAACCTACATGGCCATCATTATAGTACCTCATATAGTTCCATACCGATGGTGGAGTGGCATTTGTTGTTGTACGCATACTCTACTAGTGGTGGGTGGTCCTCCCAACTATAACCAAAATCAAGAACACAATCACAAAACATTTCCTACAAGGTATGTATGGTCTACTCTATATGTCCATCCATCTGTGGGTGAAAGGTTATTCACAAGTTCAATTGAGTCCAAAACTCTACCTACAATCACTTCCACAGATATAATGTAATGTGTACATCATGATCTGAGTCTATCATAGATGGGACTCCATGGATTCAAACTATATCCTTCAGGTAGAGGTGTCACAAGCTCTCTACTGAACCCTGATCTCAAATTGGTATGAAGTGGGAGGATGTGGTGATTCGGTCTATGATCACCCAGATAGTATCATTACCCCTAGATGTACATGGTAAACCCATCACGAATTCCATTGATATTTCATCCCACTTCCACTCTGGTACCTCGACGGGTTGTGTCAAACCTACTAGGACCTGGTACTCAGCCTTCACTTGCTGACAAATGAGGCGTCTAGAAACAAGATCTCCCACTACCTTCTTCATCCTAGGCCACTGGTAATGATGTTGTAGGTACATGAAAATATTTTACACTTCTATATGTAACAAAACAGGGGATATATAGAACTCTTTCAACACCTCCTCCTACAATTCCACGGGTACTATGGTGCATCTTATGAAAAGGATGATGTTCTCCCCACATTTTTATTATCCATTAGGGGATAGAATTGTAGACATCTGAGCATGTGTAGTCTTATAGCTAGAATCACCAAGTTTCACCTACCTAACTTTCTATAGGAGTGGTGGGGAAACTACCATCGACTAAAAAAATTATTCTCCTCTCTATTCACACAGGATATCTGAAGTGAGGAAAAATGCTCTAAGGTCTCATTTAATATCTATTAACTCGATCTCCAGTTGAGAGAATCTTCCATCATTTTCACCTTAATAAGATTATAGACTATCAATAAATCATAGTAATTAAGAAACTATAGCAAACATTGATGTTTCAAATTCATATCCTTCTGAGAAAATATATACATGGGACTCTTGTGGTTAGAATAGATGATGAATCGTTCTCCAATAAGGTATTTTGAATACATATTTAGTGAGAAAACTTCCACATCCAAATAAAAGTCATGATTCTCATAGTTCAACTCTTGCGGTCTCAATTTTCATGATTCATATGCAATAAATACTTTCCCATACATCAGGAGACAACCACACCTGGTTCTTAATGCGTCACAAAACCCCACGTAGTTGGTTCCCTCCTCTAGAATCCTCAAGGTAGTATCACTCTTAAAGCTCTGTCTCAGCTATTGAAAGTTCTGATAGCTTCTTTATGTATACGTGTAGGGTTATCCCTTATTCTTAAACATTATCATGGGTGCTTCCACTCTATAGAAATCAGGTACAAACCTTCGATAGTACCCAACCAACCCAAGGAAAATTCACACCTCGTTAATGCTCTTGGGTGGATCCAAAGAAAGCACCACCTAGATCTTCACTGGATCCACAGAAATTTCAACCTATAAGATGGCATTCCATATAAAGTGTACCTTTCATATCCATAACTCACACTTTGAGGGATTTCTATAAATTTGGTGCTTTTAGAGTGTGTCCAGAACCATCCTTAGGTTCATCGTGTGATCCTCATTGGACGCTGAATACAATAAGATGACATCAATGAAGACCACTAAAAACTTGTATAAGTATAGATATATGATCCTATTCATTAGTCCAATAAATACCATTGGGGAGTTCTTAATGACAAAAGGAATCACTATGTACTCGTAGTGGTTGTAGTGACATCTGAAAGTTATCTTTGAGATGTCCTCATCTCGTACTCAAAGCTGATGATAGCCTGATATGAGGTCTCTCTTTGAGAACCATCTCACTCCCTTAAGCTCATGGAAAAGGTCATAAATACCTATTAGAGGATACTTATTCTTCATAGTCACCTGGTTCAAGAACCAGAAGCCCACACATATCCTCAATATTCTGTCTTCCTTCTTGGTAAACAACACTGGGGTTTTCCATGGTGAAATGCTTGACATTATGAACCCCTTCCTCTACAAGTCCTCCAAATATGCCCTCAACTCCCGTAACACTGTGGGAGAAATATGATATACATTTTTAGATATCAGTACTTTCCCAGGGTACAGATCAATGAAAAATTCTTCCTCTATGTGAGGAGGTAGTCCTAGAACATCCCATATAAAGATGTCCCCTTACTCATCCACTACTATAAGAAACTATGGACTCATCTCATCCATTGTACTGGGGGTTATTCTAGCCAACTGATGAGTGATAGGCTTCACCCTACTATGTTCATTTCAATTCCGTACTGCTCTATTTTCCCTCTTACCAACAAATGAAAATGAGTTCCCATCTCTACGGACAAACTACACTGTGGGTATAAAATAGTTTATCTGAGCATGAAATATTGATAACCAGTCCATACCCATAATAATGTCGTAAAGCATTAACACTGCTACTAGAAGATTTTAGCTGAAGCTCTCACCTCTTAGAGTAAGCTCAAACTATTGGAACCAGTGTCTGATTGTAAAATCCCCTCTCATAGCATTCTCTAATAGTAAAGATCTAGCCATTATCTTAATTGGAATCTCTAAGATCTGAACAAGATTTTCGGTAAAGAAAGAGTTACTTGAACCTTTTTCTGTAATAACTAGAGATAAAGTGAAGAAGACACAGATCGAACCTCATATCATCTTTGGGATGTTGGGACCGTAGGTCTCAATTTCCATATGTTGGGCCCTCCCCTATCCACATGCTCTAAGAGCCTATGATGGACCACCTGGGGGTGGTGGTGGTGGTACCTCATACCTATGCCCACCTCCTACCACTCATACTGCCCCTCTTCTATATCCGATGCCAGGCGGACCACCCTATTCATATCTCTATTACTGCCTTGGTGGTACCTTGATTGTTTTTCAGTCCTCCATGCGGTGATCTGTGCAATCCTGAGCCATGAGCCTCAACTCATTTCTCACAAATCATAATATTCTCCTCTGATTACTCCCTCTGCCTCGGGAGCCACATACAACCAATCTTGAGTCATGGGGTTTTCCTCCAAATGATCTGGCCCATTTGGGCCTCTGCATCATCTGTTGACTACTCACACCAAATGACTCAGGCACCTATCACCTGGTGGTAGCTCCCACCATCGGTTCTTACTCTGCGAGGAAGCTCTCTACTAGTGGATCTCGATCCAACACCCCAGCCTATGTAGGGATACTAGGAGAAATAATAGATTCCCTAATATCTCATCAGAATCCCTATTCAAAGGTACAACCCCTGAATAAATGGTCTTGTACTATATTAATAGATTAATGGGAGAGTTCTGTGATCCTCACAGAGTACTAAAACACTGTCAGGATTCCCTTCTGTAAGTGAAGCATCTCCTATATGCACACTGAGTGCAAATTAGAGGGGAAGAACTCCTCCATGTAATGTCTCTCAAAGTCAGACTAGGCGAGGGTCGCCTCCTCATGTGTCTGGATCATCAAACTCCATTATATCCCTACCAAGACCTAAAAAAGGCTCACAAATATAATATCCATATGGTAAAGTTGCATCCTCACTTAGTGGGATAATTATGTCACCTACTCCAATAAATCATCAGTGACTAGAGGATCTATCTCTCCCCTGAACCTGGAAGGTCTCATTATATGGAATTTGTGTATGTAACTGAGCCTATATGTGTTCTCTACCTATAGAGTCTGTAGTAGCTGGTGACCAAAAGGTAGTGGTAACGTTGGGACACAACCCAAAGGTACCATCTTAGGAAACAGTCCATGTACCAAAGCATAATCACTCTATGGACCATCCTTCTAGTCACGCACTGGAATCCTAGACGGTTGTCTGTTTGGAGGCATCCTGAAAGAGATCATGATGAATCACAATTAATACATCATACCTTATGAGATGACTCTAACATAGAATGATCATGATAAAAAGGTCAAAGATTCATAGAAAAAGGGTTTTCATATACCGTGTCGGAAATCAGAATTCAGGGTCTTCATGTAGAGATACATCATCCGCTACACCAACACTGGGCACTCTGGCCTAAAATCTAAACTCTAAACACTTAACACTATTACCATATTAAAATTTACAGAATCATAGTTCTTCTGGTAGAACCAACCTTCCTTTGATACCACTTTTTCTAGACCTTTCCCCTAGTGTATGTTTCATGACTACCCCAAGCCCGCCGACAACTAGCACTGAGTAGGAATCTCTCACTAAAATGGAATTCATTTCTTTTAAACTTTTACACATGAAAAAAATCTAAAACTACAGAAATTAAATACAAATTAAACCACAACATTCACTGAGACAACTACTTGGATTACAGTACAAACTAAAAGTAAAAAGGGGCTAGAATAAAATCCCAAAACCCCAAATGAAATTAAAACTGCCATGATTCATCCACTTGAGACCCTACCTGAAGGGTAGGTGAAGGGTAGCTGGTTATAGTTGTAGAAGTACACACGTCTGTCCTGTATCATTGAGCACCACCTAGTCCTGAACCACCGAGGTCTCCATCGATGTACTGATAACCTGCACAAGACATGACATGTGCAGGTGAAGCCCATTCATGGGTGAGTAACACAATACTCAGTAGGGACCCCAAACCACAAATTAAAGGCCACAAATAAAGAACACAAATCATGACAAAAAATAAAACCCACAAATAAAAGAAATCTCACACAAGGAATAAATCAAAGTATATAAAGTAAGATTATTAGTAATAAAGATGAATTATCATGTACTACTGAGGGACTCATCCCGGACGAGTCAATGAGTTTTGTTCAGCTACTGGACCACTGAGATATGCTCAGCTACTAGACCATTGAGGTCCACTCAGCTACTGGACCACTGAGCTCTACTCTACTACTAGACTATTGAGGTCTTCTCTGATACTAAACCACTGAGGTCCACTGAGATACTGAACCACTGAGTTCCACTCATCTACTAGACTATTTAGGTCATCCCAGCTACTATACCACTGAGGTCTGCTTGTTATATCCATCGTGTCAAAGCCATTCGTAGGATTCCCGCTCTCTAGTACACTTTATCCCGGGAGAATATAATCCTCAATCAATAAGTCATATATCAACTACCATGAAAACTCACTTAAAGTATACCCCAAGTACTATCTTATCACAAGGGTCCCAACACCATAGACGGTGCGTCAATCAGATGCACGGTCTGAACGATATTGGTGTTTTAGTAAACCGTGGTCGGTTGCGTCTAGTCCCGGTATGACTTGGTAAGACAGACCTGACCAACCTGGCCCAATGTCATGCATGAATTGACCCGGATCGTCCAACCTGACTCCATCCCAGTTTAGCCTTCCCAGTGTTCAGGCCCACTAGGACTTACTGGACCCGGCCTGATTCAGTCATTGTTCTAGCTTGCTGGGCCACCCAACGACCAGGTCCACATTCTCTATCCCACTCTGACTTAATCGAACCGGTTTCATTCTATTCGGGCTATATAATGTCCCAGTTTTCTATCCAACTTGGCCTGCATGGCAGTCCAATTCTTCTACATCCCAAGCCACCCTGCAAACTGGTTCACTCCCTCAGTGCAGTCCACATCGGCGGGATGGCTTGGGTCCCGCCCAGACACCCCACTATCGTCCGATTCACACAACCACTTAGCTGACTGCCTCCCTTCGCACATGGTCCTGTGTAGAAGACATGACAACACATGTCTTGGACCGCTCCATGGGCCACTCAAACCGCCCTAGTGCCCGAATGGCATCACCCCCATGCACCACCATAGCCCCTACTAGCTGAATCCTTTACCACCTCGGAGTGCCATCGAGGTGTTCCGCCTACCGCCTGTAGCCTCCAATGGTGTTAGAACACTGGTGGTCTCCTTCGAGAGCCACCGGACTTGCTTCGGTGGTCCATTTCCCAATCTGTCTATGCTTCCGGGCTGCTTGGGGGTGTCACTGTCACTGCCGTGTATCCCAAGTCATATCGTCATCAATCCATGGGTCTATCCATGTTCGAAACATCCTGGAAAAATTCTGATGTGACCATAAGGTTTTGTCGGTGAGGAAGGCATAAGGGAGAGGATATCACAAGAAAAATCCAAAGTGACCAACGTTAGCCTTATTTGTTTAGCTTCCATTCTTCATGTTATAAAAAGGGAAGATATCGAACGACCACAAGTTATATCCCCCTTTATTTAATCCTTAAATTCCATAATCCTATCCCATATATGTGATCGATTCACTGGTCCACTTGTTCATGGGTTGGTCCACATTAATCGTACAAAACAAAGAATGGGGAAAGGAAAGGATTCACTTAGAATTAAACAAACCCCTACCTTCTAAATAGTATATTTTTCGAGGATGATCGTATGTCGTTATATATTGATCTCTGGTCCTGATTTCTCTCTCTAAGGATGTCTTTGTCACATTACGATTCACCAAAATTCATCTTTGTAGATATTTCCTTTATTGTTATTCAGAGGAATTCAAGGGTTGTTTGTCAACCCTGAATTACTATTTAACTGAAGAAGAAAGATGCATTGCACATTGTAGAGTTTCCAACCAAATTCATTAATTATGTTCATTAATGGATTCCGCATCACCTCATCACTGCCCTATAGTAGTGATGAGTCACTGGGTAACGTTGAATAGAAATATTAAAATAAATTTCTTTAAGTTATTTTAGTTTTCTCCTCAAAGTTCCAAAAACTATGTTTTTAAGTTGACCTATGTCAGTCGATGTTAGGCCCTTCCAAGGTGAATCTTGATGCTCTGAGTTCAACGGTGCCGTTGTATTTTTAATCCGGGAACTAGTTTAAAAGTTACAAAAACCCACTTGCATGATCATTTGACAATCTTTAAAAATAGATCAAAAATACATTATATCCTCTCCAGACCTCATAATTACATTCCGTATTAGAGTATGGTCTCGAAATAATCCGATGTAATTTTAAAAAATTATATGGAATTCCAGGACATTACACTCTTCTACAGAAACATCATGATTTGACTGTTGTTCTACTTGTATATAAAATGTGTAAAACATTGCACATTTTTTTATAATATATTCTATAAAATAATAATAAACATTTTCCACATGGGGAATTCTATGGCTTAGTATATTATTAGAATCTTTTTTTATAGATTGACCATAAACGCTAAGGTGATACCTCTATCTTATATAAAGAAGTTCTATAAATACTCCAAGATTCCTACAAACTCATTAGAGATTATCTTATCACCTTATGTGGTTCTTTTAAAGTATTGAACTACCTTTTAAATAAACAAATACCAAAAAATTTACTAAGGTAATTTTTAAAAATAATCACCCCGAATGGGTTTATTGACACCCTTTTTGATCTATATTCAGAACCTGTACATATTATGTCATTAAAACTAACATGTTCCATGTTCTAAAAGATTATGAATCTATAATTTGTATCAAAAATTTGGTAATTTCAAATCTGATCCCACAAGAGAAAAACATATCATGATAATCAAGAGTAATATATAATGTACATCAAGAAAACACATCTCATGATTTCCATGCTTTCATGCTCTTCAACATTACCGATCAAAGATGCACCCCTTGAATCTTTATTAAATCACACTCTCACTAAATAAATCTTTATTATAGGATTTCAACCTCTCCAATAATAAGATATGACACTCAAATAACACTTCATTTGAAAACATGAACAACATCACTTAGGGATTTTATGGATAACTTGTCCCCATTTTCATTGAACCTAATGATCACATCTATGAAATTTCAAAAAATATTGTCATAAATTCATACATTTAATATCATAGAGTGTTCATACATTAACAAAAATAAAAAATCACATGGGGGTGGTGGTACCTTATACAAACCATCTAGGTGAATAATTATGGTTGGACTCCAATAGTCAAATGATGCCTCTCAAACCTAGCCTTGGGTAGTTTCATGGTATCTTAAATATAATTCTATGTCGGCACATTCTATAACATCATTATCTCTTGATCGACCTTATCCTTTATAAAAATACAATATATATCAACATTTTTGTACCTAAAAGATGGAAATTATTTTTTTAAATATTAAAATCACTTGAGTTTTCACACAGGATATACATATGCTATTTCATTTAAACTATGACATTACTAAGTAGTTTCTTAATCCATATTAGTTAAGTACATGATGGAGTAGAAAATATGTATTCCTCATTCAAAGTTCTAAGTGAAATGTATTCTTAATTATTACACAGCTATAAAATTCACAAACCACTAATATAGAATGAATGGTTTGATGTCTAGTTACTATCATCCATCAAACCCACCAATTCTACATCAGTGTACCCCAAAATCTCTTAGTGTGATGTTCTATTATAATTGTTTTTAAAATTCATCATGATATTAATGTATTGAATAATTAACATAGATAATAGGATGTTCCTTAAATTTAGAAAACATTAATACTATGTATATTTTCACGTGGAAAACCTATTGTTAGGTCATTTTAGTGTTAGGTATAATAGAATTATGATGATTTTTCTATATTCTATTGTAGTGACCACATTTCCCATATAATCTTATGAAAACATTAACCCAGTTGTTATTATTGTTATAATCAGACAATAATCCTTTATTTTAAAACATTTAAGAACCTCTTTAGAATATTTTGGTTCTTAAGTAAATATTTCTTTCCATCCTTGAGTTGTATGCAACCCAAGAAAAAATATTAATTCACCAATCATGAACATTTCATATTCTCACCTCATGTATTATGTAAAGATATTATGCTGAATTCCATCCGATCCTCCAAATATTATTTCACCCACTTAAATAAAGAAAATATCCTTCTATCATTATCCTTCATTATGTATAGATTGTGATCAACTCCACCTTTCTAGAATCCAATATTTATCTGGTATTGATTTATCCTAGAATACTAAAAACTTTGTTATTTCTTCCACATGTACAATGCCTTATTCAGTTAAAAAACATTTCTATCAAATTAATATATATATAATCCATGTTTTTTTATTAAATTACACCTCCTCTTATTTAAATTCAATTAGGAAAGAAAATTTTTCATTCATTTAATACACCATGAATCTTATTTGAATCGACGTTGCAAAAATTTAAAATATTTTACAACTATGTAAAGCATAAATTTTTTTCCTAAACATTAATTAAATAATTGAGACTACCTGTCACAAACCATCCAAGTTTTTTTTATTAATTACAATTCCATGTTCATTGAGTTTATTCAGGAACGTCCACATGGTACTAATGGAATTGTGTTCGTTCTTCCTTCGAACAACTTCCCATGTTTGATTATTTTAAATTTTTTCAATCTATTCATGTGTAACATTGACCTAATTATATATTATGGAAGCACTTTCAAAACTATCAGCTCTATATTAGATAAAATAGATTTTTTAAAGATCCTCCATTGATATTTTTTGTACTATTCTTTTTCAGTAACAAAAATTAGTTCCATCAATGATTTCATTCTTTCTGTTTTCCAGCATTAATGCTATTAAAATTTCTCTATTTTCTTCATCATTGGTGTATTCATATATTTATCTTACATTCCTATGTCTATACAATAGATTACTCATATATGTATCTCTTTCCTAAAGAAATTAAACTATATTTTTTTAAAAATATTCTCACGAAGGTGAAAATTATTCTCATTTTTATCAACCATTGAATCTTAAATTTTATAATATTTACATTACTTTTGTTAAAGAATTTATATGGATCAATTTTGAATGTGTATCTAGGGAAAATAACATCATACCAAGAAATATGAAACTCCCTTATCGTATCCCTTTTGAGAAAACTGAATTTACTTCTAATAATCAAAAGTAACTTCATCTTAATTTATTTTCATACAACATATCATAGAGATTATTCCCTTTATTTAGACATATGAAGACCCTATTTTTGATATAATCTAATGTAATAACTCATTTATTAAAATATTAATTTTTTATATTATACTATATTATCATTTTAAATTCTATGATATTAATAATTTGTTTTATCCAATGAAGAATTATATTTTATCTAGGATTCATCACTATTGAAAATTGGTTCTAAATCCTATTCTTTTTATGATATTCTTCCACCAAATTATTTGTTAATTATAAACCATTATCATTTAAAAACATCTCAATTTTACGACCAAGAATTTTCTCTTCCAATATCAAATAATATATAATCCACTTGAATAATTTGGATTTGTGGGAGATTAACATCATCCATACCATTTAGTTTAATTTATAAATCAACAGAACATAATAAATCTTCATATATATGGATCTAGGTGTTATTGGCCCACACACATCAACACGAACCAACTCTCGTACTCTTATTGACGTCTTTTTATTTGACTTTTATATATTATATATTATTTTTTTCCTTTTGGAAAGTGTCACACATGTGTGTGTTATCTCATGAGAGATTAGGGATATCACAAGATCTTTAATTATTTACTAAATCTTCCATGGAATTTTGGCTCATGCTACCTAGTAGTTTTTCCTATAACTCATTATATTCCTCCCTAGAGAAACCTCAAACATTATTCTATTACAATGAGTTATAAATTCCCATTTTTATACTTACCTTGCATCAATATTATTCCATCTCCACCATTAATGATTAAATTATTACTATTGAGATTTTTTTCTTTCCCCAAGTCTCACAATTAGAACAAACATAGAATGTCATGAGAAAGAAATTCAGCCACCAATACATTTGTGAACCTCAACTAATTTACTCTTTTCATGGATTTCTTATAACCAATGATATTTAATACTTCATAATTTTTTAAATGAATGACACCTTTAATATCATATTTCATCTCCATGTCATGATTTCATGATTTCATAAAATATAAAGTGCATCCTCTATCATAGATTCACATTCCATCCTAATCTATCACATTCTATGAAACCTAAACAAAATTCAACTTCTTTAAGTTTTCATTTTTTATTCATGAATAAATTTTTCTATACTTTTATAGAAAATTCTATTATTCCACCTCTAGATCCATTGTATCACCATCATATTATAGGTATTTAAATTGATTATGAATTTTTAGCCCACTTGATGATTTATTAAGATATTATGTTCTCTTAATTTGAGTCTCCTTTATAATATTTCTTCATAACATAGATAACAAATTAACATATTTGTCACCACAACCATTACACCAAAAGAGATATATGTTGAAAACATAAAGATAGGTGAAATTTATTCTTGTCTATTTATACCCCTCTTGATTATTGGATGGTATTTTTACAATAGAAGTCACATAGTTTCTATTCCATATATTAATAAAAAATAGAACTATATTTTTTGAATATTTTTCATGTCTTCTCCGCACTCCTTGAGGACTTTTGGGTATTTATTTAAATCCCCCAAATAATCTTTTTTCATGGTGTGGATACATGAGGTTATACAACAACCATCATTGATGTTTTTATTATGATCAACCCCCTCAATAGTATTATATTTGTCATTTAACTAACATACTTGAGGAAACTTTTCCACTACATTTATTGACTCCCCTGGAACCTATTTACCTATTTATCAATCCCATCAATCCAAACATCACAATGTCATACAAATTGATTGATGTCATTCATGTTCCTTGAGATATGATATCATAGAAAAAACTCATTCGATCTCATTTATCCTTTTGAAATGATACCTCATTGAATCAATAAATACAACAATCATCTATGATTTATCTTTTATTTTTAGCATGACATCAATTTCCTTTTATTAGTTTCTAGAAAATATAAATTTTATCCATTAGATTGTAGCCTTCAATTCATATTTTTATGCCTCCTATTGTGTTATATATAATGTTGAATCATATGCTATTCCTTTTTCTTTATTATATTTATCCCTTTAATAATCAATTTCATCAAGATAACCTTCATGTTATACCTTGAGTTTTAATCATCCCTCAACATTGTTTACCTTCATCATCACTTCCCCTAATATGTTTTTTGTATATGAAAATCATAAAAACATCCTCACTAAAGCCTTTATAGTCCTAAATATCCTACAAGTATTCTAATTTTAAGATAACAAATTTTATTGAAAGTATTTTATTATTTTTAATGAATTTATACTATGATGTCATCTATAATTTCACAACCTTTGGATGAATTATTCATTGGTTCTATATAATCATCATTACAATATAATTTATTTAAAAATATTAAATTAAAATTTCCATGGTATATGTAGAATCCCCACCCACTTTCACCATAATCACTAGTGAAAGAGGACATTGTAGTAAGGTAAAAGGGGGGAGACTACCTAGTGACCTTAGGGATGGGTATAGTTAGAGAATCATGTTTGATAACCTAGAGAATGTGAAACATGAGGAATGTGCAATAAATAATTTAGGTCTTGGAAGGCCATGTTTGGTTACTTGAAGAGACACATAGAGTGGATTTGACAAGGCATCAATTCCCGTCCAATATATATCTAGGATGGAATCATTGAGGACAAAATATAGGAACTTGTGGAAAAAGGAGGTGAGTAGATGGGTCGTTATTTTTTCAGGCTAGAGAAATAGGGTAGGGATATGATGGATATGACATAGGTTGGTGTTGTGGAGGTGGATACTTTGGAATGTAAAAGGAGTATCCTAAATTCAAATCTTAATGAACCTTGTGTAGAGGAGGAGCATTCATTTCTAGATTCATTATTTAATATCACCTCCATGTTAGCACTAAAATGTTAATGAACCAAAAGGGATGAGTTATGGGTGTGTGTGGTGTATCTATTATAAAAATAGGGAATATGATATTATACCTTGGACTAATTTGTGATAGTATATCAATAAAAGTATAAATATAAACTCAATAAACAACAAAATAGATATTAACACAAAACCATGAGAAGTATTTAACACAAATGGTTAAAAATAAAAAAGAATATAGATTATGATTATTATAATTGAGTTATGTGATTAATACCTCTATATAAAACTAAATTTGAATTCATCATATAGATACCCATTACTAACATTTTTTTTAAGAAATAATTTAAATTATGAGAGAAATTTTTAATTAAGGGGGGTTTAATGACATGATATTTCAAGTGATATTCACAATAAGGGTGGTTTAATATGGATTCTCCAGTAAAGTTCTTTTTTACTCAATTCACATTATGCTAAAATTTATATTCTAGATATAAGAATTTTATTTCGTAGAAAAAATTATTATGGTTGAAGAATAACAAGATATTTTTATTTTAGGAATAATAAGTAAACACTGCATTATTTAGTACTTTAAAAATAAAAATGAATAGTTAACATAGATAAATTTTCTTCTTATAAAAATAGATTTTCACTATACTATATATTTTTAATTAAAAATAAAATATATAAATTTTAGTATGTGAATTTAATATAAATAAATTAATTTTTCAATATTCATGGAAACTGTAACTTTATATTAATTTTTGGTATTTTTCTAAACTAGTCATTTTTTAGTGAATAGTAGAAATATGTAATTTATAAAAACTATTACATTATAACTTTATATGTGAGAAATAGAATATTATTAAAACTTTTACTTAGTAAATTTTTTATTTTATATGCAATAATAAAAATTTTAGAAATAAAATGCTGAATTTTATAATCCTCATATTAACATTTTATCAACATAAAGAATATTTTCCCAATAAAAACTGGTTTTGGTATTTTATTTAAATGAAATATTATTTATATAAAATTTTATTTTATATTTATTTTAAAGACACATAAATATAAATTATTTTAAATTTAACCAATATATATCATAAAAATAAAATTCAATGATACTTTTATCCTACACATATGTTTTAAAGAATAAAAATACACCTTTTCAAAAAAAATGGTTATTATGTGTTATATGCACTAATGATAAAAATGTTTTCACTTGCACATATAAATTTAATGTGATAAATTTGAAATTATATTTTTAATAATTAGATATAAATAATTTAATAAGTCATATGTTATTTTTTAGAATTATGGTTAGTAAATCAAGTAAAATTAAATTTCCATCGTAAAATAATATTTTTTCAAAGAATGATACTCTTCTAAATATTGTGTATATTTTAAAATAAAATAAATATATTTTAAATAAAGACACCAATATGATTTTAATAATTATAAAAGAATAAATTGACACTCTTTCAATTTATTATTGTTGTTAAATAAGGTTAGGAACACCTAATAATTGAAACATTATTTTTCTACAAAAATGGATCTTCTACACATTATCTGTTTTAATTAAAAAGATAATTTATTCACATTTAGAAATTTATTTTCATAAAATTGATCCCAAATTAAGATTAAAAAATTAAAAATGTGGTTGTAAAGGTCGTGTTATGTTTTTTTATTAAAATTATTACCACGATTAATTTTTAATTAAGTTTAATAAGGGTAATAAATGGTTAAATAAAGTATCAAAATTTTTAATAAATAAAATTTCGCATTAACTTTATAAAGAGACTTGTTAGGTATTAAACTCATACCCACATGTCTTAGCTACAATTTATTCATATAATTTCCATAATTCATAAAACCCACCTAAACCCCATGTGATATTATTCTTACCCTTACCTATGTTTATTTTCCACAAAACAACCTCTATTTTCACCTATAAAATGAGTTCACTCCCCCCCCCCCATTATATCATCCCTATCTACCCAAAAGAAAGTTATCATGAAATTAAATTTCAACAAAATATATATATATATATCAATAATTTTCAATTGTTTTAGGGACCCATACCATTCTTTATGAATCTATACAGTAAGGTAAGGTTTCTCCTCATCTTCCTTCCGATTTAAGTGCTTCTTTTCTAATAATAACTTTTAATTTATATACTATTATTATTTAACATGTTCATAATAACTCATTTTATATCCAAATGATTCCCTATTGATGAGATACTACCCTTCTCTCACCTTAAACCCATTTCAATGTCTCATTTGTATAGTCATCATGCTATCAAAATCACTCTTTGATTCTCTCCTTTGTATTTTCAACTCATTGTCTTCCACTGTTGTAAGCCAATTTAATTACATTTTATTCTGTATTTATAATAAATAATATACTATCAAAATGATTCACTATTGATTAAATACTACCCTTCTATCATATTAATCACATTTCATAGTCCCTTTTACAATTTTATAATGTTATCTAAATCACTCATTGATTTTTCAAGTAATATTTTCATGTTTTAATCCCTTTAAATTATATGTGATTACAATTAAATAATCAACCACTTATTTATTCAAATTATTATGTATTATTGATTAACTATCTTAAACCCCCATTTATCCAATTATATAACCCCATTATTATATCTTTAATGTTTCTAAATTTATTCCTTGATTTTCGATGTTGTGAACAACCAAATCTAATATTATTCAATTGTTTCTATATATATGTAACAATCATTTATTAATTGAATAAATCCTTGTTCCTGACCCAAATTCCCTAATTTTGGGTTAAAATGATATTTTTTTTGCTTATTTATTGGTGTGGAACACTTAATGATAGACGTATAAAGTGTGCACCCTGACAATACTCCAATGAATTTTTAAATAATTAATCTCTAGGGATTTCATGTTAAAGATAACTTGTCATTATTACTTGGTAATGTATTGTGATATCTTGGTGAACCAACATGGTTATATGAATGGTGTTCCCTGATATAGATTCTATACATTGGATAAAAAATTAATCTCTACAAATGATATGTTAATGAAACCTTGGTGGCATTCCCTGGTATGGTTTTATGATATATTGGTGAATAAACTTTGTAATATAATTTTACAACAACATAGTGATGAACACTTTTGATATGATTATGAATATCTTATGTTTATTTTGTAGTTTTATTCCTATATTGTGATTCATGTACTGATATTTATGTTAGGCTTCATGTACTTAGAATCGTGTTATGCCTCATGTTTTTATGATCATATTAACCCTCATATTCTTATAATAATGTTATGAACCTATTAAATTTTCTAAGGTTCTTATATTTTTCTCATGTTTTACCCATGATTTTCATTTATGATTTGTTTTCATTATCTATAGCTTACTGGTATTTATACCCACCAATTCATTTTGACAAATGTCCTGAAGAAATCTTATGAATTGAGGCGATCTTAGATGGGATAATAAATAAATATTTTAATAAGGATAAAACTCATTTACATTTTATTATGTGATCTATTTACAAAATTTATTATTTTAATAGTTTCCAAGAAACTAAATCTCAAAAGGTTCTGAGTAAATTATTAGTTTAATAACATTATTAAGTAATTGTGTTTAAACTATGAATAAAATTTTCAATCATTATACCAGTGCAATTAAAATTTTTGATTAAATTAGAAATATTTAGAAACATTTTAACCCATTGGTTTCTTCTTATGGAATTTAAAATGATTAAGATGGAAGAAATATTAGGTCTCTAATATAATCAATGGATAGGGAAGGATTACATCAACCATTTAAATGATATTATTCCATTTTATTTAGAGATCATGTTGAGTGATTCCTTGAAATATAATTTATTTTAGAAGAGGTATTAGTTTGTATCTTATGAATGATGTTTTTTGATATAGAATCATTAATTTTATTGACATGGTTATTTAATCTTATCTAGAAGAGTTAGTTTCTAGAGAAAGAGCTATGATAGGTGGTTACACCATCACTTTTGGATCTTATAAAGGTTCCCCATTTGATGAGGAGAAGAGACTGGCGAAACTAGTTCTGGGAGACTCCTCTATTTTGGAAACCACATCATCAAAGTAGAAGCATTCCCTTTTGGGGATCCAATGTGTTCAATTCATGAAATCTAAGACATCTTGTTTCAATGTTCCTATAACCTATCGTCATTTTAGTCATTTTGGAAACCAACTAATGTTCTATTAATGGAAACATTTTTTGAATTGTTTCCTTGATATAATATATTAGTATTTTCAATAATTTAGATAATTGTAAATTCACATACTCTATAATGTTTTAATGTTTTGAGTTTTTAAGCATTTCTGTTAACATCTAAAGTTTCCTCTAGTATGGATGTTACCATGAGTGAAAATTTGGCTAAGTGTAGAGTAGAGCATGAATGAAAATTTGGTTAATTCTAAATTTTGAAATGAGTGAAATTTGTTTATGTCTCAAACTAAAAGTGATCAAAATTTTGTATAAGTCTTGAACTGGCCATGAGTTAGAATTTGTCTTTCTTTTGAACCGATCACATTAACAAAATTGTATTGAGTACGTTGCCAAAAAAATTTAGAATGCATGAACAAAAATTTAATGGCCCCATGAACAAAAATGTACTAACTATATGAAAAAAAGGTATTAATCACATGAAAAAAAATACTGACTGCATGAACAAAAATATATTAACTACATGATGAAATTAAAAAAAGTGTTGAACATACCATATTACATATATATAGTTTATCAATTCCTTTATCTTATTATATCTCAAAAAAATCACTATTCTATTTATATTTTTATATTATTAATTTTTTTATGTTAGTTTCATGTGATTATCTCAATTAAATTATCACTCAAATACATATTAATCATTTTACTAAATAAAATTAATTAGAATTATTTTATATAGGATTAAATGTGTAACATGTGGGTTGAATTTTAAAATTGATTCTTGGAAAACCATTAATTTCAAATTAAATGTTGTTTGAATGTGAATAATTTACCTCGCATAATTTATGTGAATTTTCCAATGGAAATTATTTTTCAATATAATTTTTTTTTGTACTGTATTAATTATTTTAATTTTTTATCACTATACAACATGATTTTGGGGGAACAAAATATCAATTTGACCTATATGGGAATATTTTTTATGTGAATTAAATGAGGATTTCCCATAAATAATTGATAATGATAAAATTAATATATTTCAAACACAAAATCAGTTGTGGAAAACAAAAATATATTTACATATAGTGTAAAACCCCATTGTAGTATATGGGATGTTGAGAATATTATGAAATAGAAAAATTGTGACATATTTTGTCGACCAACTACTACTCTTAAACAAACTAAAATCATTTTATCCTTATCTATTTTAGAGATCTTTTCTACCTCACCTATCATACTTTGAATATTTATTTTTGTTCAATGTATTATCTTCTTTTTATTGCTTTATGTTTTCATAATTTTTGTGGGTTTTAGTACCCTTTAAAATGTAGGTAACTAGGTTGTGACTCAAAAAACACTAAGGCATTTTGTTGTGCCTTCCAATGGGAAAAGTTAGGTGGTTTTTTTAGTTCCTCCTAGTAGAAAAAGGTATGTATTTATTGGGTTTATGCCTCCATGGGGAAAAGGGTTTTAATTGGTTTTTTACCCCATGTGCGAAATTTTTTGTAAGGTTCAATTATTTTGGATATAGTGGGTATCATATATCTCTGATCATGAGAGGGTTAAAGACTAATATAAGATCATTTATATTTGTATTACTATAATAATATATTTTGTTTGTTTTGTTTTAATTTGGTTGCATAACAAAATAACTCTGGTATAATGTTAAATATATTTTATATTAAAATTAATTTTAAAAGGATCAATTATCCCCCTCATGGATATTTTACATCTTAATTTCTAATAAACAATTAGTATTATAGGTTGCACCCCTAGATCAATATACATTTATTTATTTATTTTAACCATTTATTTTCTTAACTGTCAAGTCGAAAATATCTATTTAATATAGTTAAAGAAACTTTAAATTATAGATGGATACCTTTAAAACCACAAAAGTTTGATGGTAAAAATTATGAATATTGGAAATATCAAATTGAATCATTCTTAAATAAACTTATCATCGATAATTAGATATCCAAGTCTGAACCATACAAAATTCTAGTCAGTGAAACTGAATAATTGGCTATCAATGTTGTAGTAAAGTATGTTTTGAACTAAAAGGTGGCGATTATTTTATATTTTAAAATAAATATAAATGTATATAATCAATTATCTATATGTAAAAATGATCATCACATAATGAAAATTCTGGAAGTAACACATATTACCTCATATAATCATATTATAATTAAGATGGACAAGTTAAGAGCTAAATATCAGTAATTTATAATGGATGAATATGAAACTGTTAATCAAATGTTCCCTATTTTTACCAATATTTTAAATGGTTTATTTATTTAAGGGATACTCTTGAAAATCATGTTCTAGTTGAAAAATAAATTATATTAATTCATATAAAGTGGAATTCTAAAAATAATTATATATATGAGTGTAAAAACATCATGGAGTATACAGTTTATGATAATATTGGATCATTATAATAAAATGAGATAGAAAATAAATATATTTTTTTATGAATATAATTCAAATAATAATGGAAATAATTTCAAATAAAATGTAATAACTTATTCTTATAATTTTCAGTTATATAGCACTATCAGTAATGATATGTCATATGCTACAATGGGTGGATATAAAAGAAAAAATGATACTCACGGATGTCTTATAGAGGCATTACTAAGGATGATCAAAAACATAATATGAAAGGTATTTTAACTCTAATCATGCTAAAGATGCAATTTTATATTGGTTTACGGACGGAGGGAACATCAAGAACAATTTTACAAAACTAAACAAAGAAAAAATAAGAAGAACAAATACATGAAATAAAACAAGGAAATAAAAACCAAATGGAGTTGTACTGAGGATTCATGTAATAATAATAATAAATTAAGAAAGGATGTAGAAAACCTATTCTTAATGGATTCCCCAAAATAGGTTTATGACTCTACTTATTGTTATTCATTTGATTTTGAATTAGAAATATCTATTGATGAGGAATTTGTTAAATAATTTTAAATTTGGTGACATAAAGTTAAAAAGATTAATGGTTTATACCAGACCCATAAGAGACAACATAAATATAATCATACTGAGATTGAAAATATGGATAAATCCTTCCCAGATGATAAGAATTATACATATAATGATATAAAAAATACTCAATTAAAACTAAATTATGCTCTTGTTGAAATTCAAAAATTAAAGAGAGTAACTAAATTCAACTCTAAAATTTCATGAATATAAATAAATGAATTTCAATATTATTCTTTAGGAGGATAAAATGGATAAAATTAAAATAAATTATTAAATTGAAATTTTTCCCTTTTTCGAGGAAGTTAAAACATTGATGAAATGATGAGATTCTATAAAATCAAAAAGAAATTATACTTTTCTATGAGAAAATTTACCTATAAATTATAAGGCTTTATTTGATAAAATCTATTATGGAGGAACAACAACTACTATATGTTTTAGTTGTCATATGAAATGAAAATTGGTGTTCCTTGATATTTCCAAAATACCATGGACATTCTACGAATTGTATTTATAAATATATAGATGAAATATTTTATACAAACAACTATTTTTAATTTAATAGATTCTTAAGAATTAAAATTCCAATCACAATGGACTCAAGTTTTCATTTGTACCAAAGGATTCTCAAATCCATTTTTTAAAGAAGTATGTCTTGTGAACAGAAAATGGTTGTTTTGTACTAGGAATGTGCATGATAAAAACACATTATTGGATATATATAAAATTTTCTACCATTAAATATATGTCATAGAGGTAATTTTACATTTTTTATAATTAAAAAATAAAGTTAAATAGTTTCGGTGAGGTTGTAATTTCATGTTCAGTTATTGTTTCTAAAAAAATTATATGATAAAGAGCTTAAAAATAATTTAATTATAATTTTACATCTATTTTATTGTATATTATTTTCAATCTAAATTGATAAATGAATTTTATTTAAGGATAAATTTTTTTTGTTTTATAAAACTAGAAAAGACAACATTTATTAATTTAAATTTACTTAATTATCTTATCAAAATGAAAAATATTTTAATTATACTAAATAGTATTGTGTTTTATGGAAAATATTTTGCATTTTCTAATTTTAGATTGACAATCAAGATGTCTAGGAATTAAATAGTTCTAAAACTACCCAAATATAAATTGGGTCGAACCATTGTTTATGAATCTTGATTGAATAGAAAAATAACCAAAGTAGTTTCAAGTCAAAAAAATATGTTCAAAATGTATATCCTCTTCATCATATTAATTTGGATATATATCTTCCTATTAAACTTACTATTTAAAATTGTAAAACATATTGTATTGTAATTATTAATGATATTATTAGATCCACATGGGTTTATTTTCTTGCACTTAAATATGAAATTTGATATATGTTTATCAATTTTAAATAATTTGTAGAAAATGAGAAAGGAATCATAAATAAATAAATTAGAATTGGTCATCACATTGAATTATAGAATCCTGAATTTATCTAGTGTTGTGAAAAATATCTGTAATTTAAAAAAACAACCCCTAAAACACCACTACAAAATAGAATTTTAGAAAAGAGAAAATAAAACACTCCTAGAAATGTCTTTTACTATGATAAGATAGTTTAATCTATATAAATATTTCAAAGAATAATATGTGAATGATTTTATTTATGTTACAAAAAAATTATTTTAATGCCTTTGTTGAAAAATAAACATTATTATATTTTAGAGGGATGACATACTAAAATATTTTATTTTATATTCTTTGGATGTGACGTTTTAATTCTCAATACAAAACATGATTTATATTAATTTTATGTAAAATATGATGACGATATTTTAATAGGATATTCATATAATAGTATGGAAAATAAATTATAAAATAAATTAACTAAGGTTGTTAAAAACCAATTAATGTAAATTTAGATGGATAGTCGTTGAATAAAATAGATGATGGAATTGATCAACTTGACGAAGAATTTATAGATTTTAATTTTGAATAAGTGAGTCCAAAAGTGAAAGTTACAAATATTGAGTTTGATAATATTTATTCTCAATATGAACCAATTCATGATAAATCATAGAGTAATCATAGAGATCATCTTATAGATATTGTTATTTATAATGTTGAATTCAATATGAATAAAATAAAATCTACTATAAATATTTGGGATTATTATTAATTTATTTATGAATTTTTATCTAAGAATATTGATGATTCTTTAGATGATTTTAATTTGATATCAGTTATTCATGATGAATTATATCTATTTTTAAGGAATAGTTTTTGGGAAATTTTGGTTCCACCAAATCATTCTAAAATTATTTGAAAAATTGTTCTTTATAAAAAGATGATAAATCAAGAAATATATTTCAAAAACTATATTAGTTGATAACAGTTATTACAAAAAAGAATGTATTATTTTTTGGTAATCAATAACCCCAATTTCTTCGTTAGAAACTATTATGATATTATCTTTTCTACTATTTTCATTTTTTATTTATAATAAATAGATATAAAAACTAATTTTATAAATATTATTTATTTATAATGTGTTATAAGTTAGAGAAACCTCTTGATCTGAAAATAAAATAATCCAAATAAAATTTTTAAAATATATAAGGTTTTTTATGGTTTTAAACAATCTCATTGATTAAGGGATGAACTGATAACTAGATTTCATTTAAAAACAATTCTATGAAGCGAAAAAATGATCCTAAATTTTTTAAAAAGAAAATTTGTCATGATATATTGATTGTGAAACTTTATGTTGATGAGATTATTTTTGGATCATATATTAAAAATCATTGAAATGAAGTTTTATAATTAATAACCTTTTAATTTGATATGAATATGATGGGAGAATAAAAATTCATCTTTAGTCTAAATTTTTTTCCATGAAATTTTTGTATTTTTCTAAATCAATACAAGTATGACAAGGATATTATAAAAATATTAGTTTTAGAATCTTATAAAAGTAAAAATACAACCATGATTACTACATGCTCATTATATATATGTATCTATAAAAAATATGTTGATGATAAAACATAAAGAGGCATGATTAGAGTATTTTTATACTTAACTACTTCCAATAATAATTTTATGATTTTAGTTTATATGTGAACTTGATTTTAATTTGACCCTTGGGAATGTAATATGAAATCTATTCATATAATTATAAGATATATCAAAGGATTATTGAATCATTTTTTAATTTACGTATCTTGAACTATTTTCTATTTGACAAGACATTCCTAATATAATTTTGATGGATGGAAGTTAGATTGAAAAACAACTTCAGGTATGTTTCATTTACATGGAACATATTTTTGATATTGGGCTTCAAATAAAAAGAATAAATTGATCTTTGAACTGTTGAATATGAATATATAGTTTTTTCATCAGGTTGTGATCATTTTTTATTTTTCAAGGAAACACATTCAAATTTTGCTATTGATTATGATAAGATTTATATTTTCTATTAAAAATAATTACCTTATTTCTATTTATACAAAACGGATAATATTTTAGTTCTAAGAACATTGATATTAAATATCATTTCCTTATTAATTATTTTCAAAAAATAAATATAAAATATAGAATTTATTTAATCAAATACTAGTTTGTCGATATATTTACTAAACACTTTTATTAATCAAATTTTGAGAAAAATAAATTCGAAATTGGATGGATGTAAATTTAATCATATAGTATATATTTAGGCTGAGTTTGACACAAATATTGAGCTAAAACATTAACTATATACCATTTGGCTGGCATGTAAATTTTAATAGTGGGTTACTATTTTCTTAAGTTCAGGATCAAGCCTCTTTTTTATTAATCAAAGGTAATACCTCTTTCATAATGGGTATAGGGAGCCCCATTAATTACTCCTAATTAAAATGTTCTTATAAGCCCATATTTTGTGGCCTAAAGTACAAAATGTGACCCAAATCCCAATTCTATGAATAATACTACTATATTACTCATGTTTTTACATTACATGCTATAAACCCACCATCACTATTGTACTTTCTACTGTACGTTCAACTTCTATAGTGTTGTCCTCTGCTACTACAGTACAACTACAATGATATTATAGTACCTTTTCTTTGTTGGATTTGAACTATTGACCATTGATCTAGAATTACGGGGTGATTAGAACTAATCCAAACCCCACCTACAATAATTATTTAATGATTGGTAAATTTAAATCTATTAAAACATTTCTTAAACATATTTATATTATTTAATGTCTCGTTTACTATTCTTTTATACACAATTAGGGGAATCCTAGTTCTGTGTTTAATGTAAATTTATAAGGGTTAGTTTTTTTCTATTAATCACGAAGATGTAAATTTCCCAATTAAAATTTGAATTAGAAGGGTCTATTTTTATAATAATAACTAGTTCTTTTGGGGGAACCATCTTACAACATTAAATAGTTTTTATTAATTTCAAAATGGGCTAAATATATAGAATTTACATTTATTTTCCAATTATCAAAAATGGTGAGAATATTGAATTGGATCCTTGTTATAATTTATTAGTATTTTGGATAATTACAATAATTCTAATTTTTCATACACTCTAAAACATATATCATTGAGTTTCTACATATTTTGGATAACTCAAGATGTGACCTTGATAAGTGACCTTGAGTCATGAATTGTATAAGAGGGAAAATGTAGCCAACTCTAAAAATGGCCTTGAATGGAAAACTAAATAATTATAGAACGTACCATGAGAGAAAAGATGGATATTTGTTTAACTAAGCATGACAAAAAATTTGAATAATTCTAAAACTACCATGATAGAAATTTTGATTAAGTCTGGAATTGAATGAATTGTCAAATATGTACTGACCACATGAACAAAAATGTACTGACTACTAGAACACAAATTTATTGATTTCAAGAACACAAATATAATGACCTCCTAATGAAAAATTAACTACCTGCATGAAAGAAAATTAATGACTACATGATAACCAATGTATTGACAAAAATGTTGAATTTTAAAAATTATTGATCTTATATTATGACCAATCTAAGGTCATTTCAAAACATTTCTTATTTAATTTATATTTTTATATGTTTTATTACAATATATTTGTTTCAAAAGTTTATTATGATTTAATTATTAATTAAATATGTATTAATCATTTTTATACTAAGTCATTTTATTTAGAGAATTTTTTATAGTATTAAATGCATATAACAGGGGGTGATGTATATCATTGTTTAATGGAAAAGGGCATGTTGAAAATTAAAAGTGGTTTGAATTATAAAAATTTACATCCAATATTTTATGATAATTTATATGGGATATACATATAAATTATAATTATTGGTTGTTACTATACTAATTATTATAATTTTATCACTATAAATCATGATTTTAATGTTACATATTATTTAATTGACCCATGTAGTTATATGTTTTATGTGACTTCAATGGATAAATCCTATGAATATTTTGAAGAGAAAAACTACAACGGATTTCATTTTTTAAAGATACATTGAAAAAGAAGACTTTTTATACAAATAGTGGAAAATATAGTGTACTGTATATGATGTTGGGGGTATTATTGAAGGGTACATGAATAAAATATTTTGGAAACTAATTACTAATCTAAGTAAAAATATAATAATTTGATCCTATATGGTTGAATTGTTCTTTGTAGCCTCAAATAAATGATAGTGAAAATTTCATATAATTATTTGGTCATAATTATTTTAATTTCATTATATGTGTGTATTTTTAATGGGTTATACTACCCATTGAGAAGTATATAACTGGTTTATGACTCCAAAATAAAATTAAATAATTGGGTTGTGTATCTAGGTGAGAAAAATATAGTTCATTCAGGTTGTGACTCTAGTTAAAAAAAGACAAATCTATGTTGGGTTTATGCCTCTATGGGTAAAAATGATTTATAATTGGGTTGTGAATCCACGTTAGAAAAATTCATTTTATGATTCCATTTTTATTATTATCATTATTTCTATCCTTTTCTTTTTGTGATATGGGTAAAGAGAATAATAAGATCATTTTGAATTGAAGTACTACAAAAATACATTGTGTTAATTTTAGTTGGTTTTTTATTCATTAAGAAAAAAACATTTATATAAACTTAAAAATATTAAATCATTAAAAAACATTAAAAATTCTATTTCTACCCTCCCCCAAATTTCTATTTTAAATCTTATCTCTAAACTAACAACATCACCTGAGGAAAATTCCACATCATCCTTGAGATATTAGGAGTGATTCAAATGGATTTTGAATTATAAATCTTTATAATTATATTTATTCATCCTTCCCTTTTGATTTTTTTTTTGCAAACCTTAGTGTGTGATTTTTGGATGCCTGTTGTCCTTTGATCATTTAGAGAGTAATGGTTTTTTTAAAAACTTTGGATATTTCTTCATTGGTTTTTTATTTGGTACCCTCGGTTATGGATTCAAGTAGTTTCTTCTTATTTTTTTTCAATATACCAAGTTTTTGAATTTTAAAACCATGGGGACACCCAATTTGGGTCTCGGCCTCTTGACTACTTTATTGGTTTTATTGGGTGTGATTCTTTTGGGAGATATATTCTTCTGTTTTAGTTGATTCGGTGGGTTTTTTTGTAACATCCTGATATTTTATGAGAATTATTCTTTTTAATTTCATTGATGTCTTTTGTTGTACGCTACACCAAAATTAGCTTGCAATATACGCAACACCGTACTAGCTTGTAGTATACACAACACTATTCTTGGCTCTTGTTACACACATTTTCAAGTTCGTTTTGTGGAAATTATTTTATGCAACATTAAGTATAGATTTTGTTTAATGTATAAATGAAATATGTTTTGATTATGTTATATGCAACAACAAATGGAGCTTTCACTACACGCATCCCTGACTTGGCTTGCATTACACGCAATCAAGACCTTCCTCGATAGCGTGTGTAGTACGCAATACCGAGTTTCACTAAGTGATATATTATTATAATATTATTATGAACTAGCCATTATGAATAGTAATACCCACTTTTTGAAATTTTATAAATTTTACTTTTCAAAATGGACTTCATTTCTGGATTCAGAATATCGAAATTAGCCTAGGGTGAATTTTTTGTTTTTTTCTGAAAACTTTCAATTTTTAATGAATAGTGAAAACACTAGATTACTATTTAAAAACCGACTTTTTATATAAATATTTATTTATTTTATTTAAATTTATTTTAGATCGAAATTGATACATAATACGTATATATGTTGAATGTAATTCATTGGAGTCATTTTATAATAATTTTAGACAAATAAAAATTTTATTGAACTTTTCACCGTCTTTTACCCATCTCCTAGGAGAGTTTGAAAATTTACATAAAACTTAATTTTACTGCTTCTATGAGTAGAATTTCAAAAATAAGAGAGTCACAGTTAATATCAAGGAGTAAAATGTTGTTCAATAAGATAAAAATAATTTTTGGTGAATAGTAACTTTTTACTTTTATTTACCACGGTTAAAAGTAAATAGGGTAATTAAGGGTAAAAATGATATTATTATTACCCTAACACATGTCCTAATTCTATTGTATAAGTTTAGTTCGACCGAAAACAACCTTAGGGATAAAATATTACCCTTTAGGTCCACTTGTATTAGATTAGAATATTTATTATTATTTTTCTTAAAGAAGAATTAAAATAGTTAAAATCAATGCTTAATAACTAAAACATCTTTAATATAGGGTTATAAATAAGATAAATTCGACTACAAATATTCACTAGAAAGATAAAAATATTTCCTACATAATAGTATTTTATTAATAATTTTTAAATATTAAATAATTTAATTTATTTATGACACAATGATGATGCAGTAATTACCATATTAATGAAAAATTAACATAATTGATGTTATAAATACCCAAATAAATGTACTTTTAGACTTTTTATGAATTAAACTAATTTTATAGGTTAATATGACATGTTATTATTTATTTAATTAACTTTTTTAGAACTAATCATTCTTTTATAATTTCCAAAAAAATCAAGTACCAAATAGTGTCAAAATTGACATAAAATAGTTTTTAAAACAAATATTGTATTATTAATTGTTATTTTATTCCTAAAAATCTATGGTTTGAAAAAAAGACTTAGATAAAGGTATATATATTAATAATGAACAATCTGGGGTTCTTTTGGCTTGTCATAGTATGTTAATTAACCATATAGTGTAATAAAACAAAAAGACACTATACAAGTTAAATTATTTAACTTAGAGTTAAATCTAAATGATAAGGATAAAATAGTAACCTAAACTTGTCTAAAATATATTGGTTCAGAGGATTTATACCCATACCCACCTTATCTTAGAAATAAACCAATTTTGAGCTATTAAAAACCGAATATGACTTTATTATAAAATAATATGTTAAGTTTTCTTAAGGTGACCCTCTCCTCCCTTATAAAAAGGGCACCCCTTCCCTCTTCTCTTCACACCCTTTTGAGACTTGAAGCTCGAAAAACCCCTGCCAATTAATCCTATAAACCTCTCTAGTTATATCATAGAGGTTCTGTTATTCTCAAAAGACCAAATCTAGTGACCTAATAAGAAGTTTAAAGGAGGTACGTCGAGGAAGAGGTAATCTCTTCTACCGATTCATTCATGTTTTATTTCTTCTTCAACTTCTTCTTATTTAGTTTTTTAATCATAAAGTAAAAATATAAGTATCACTAATATACTGATATGTTATTATAAATATAAAACAAACCCATTTCACCTTCTTTCCATCCAACGGAAAATGAAATCACCACGCGTGCGTACGTACGGAATACCGTCTCCACGCTGTGGTGTAATCTATTTTTCCACCACCACCTTTCTTGGATGGGTATAATGGTGTAAAGAATAAATATATTTAATTATTATAACATCATACTAATTCTAAGATATTATATCATCCACTAAAATTATATTCAATAAATATGGGAATGATATCATCGCTCGTGCGTACGTACGGATTATCATCTCCACGACGCGATGAGATTCATTTTCCATGTTAACAATTAAAGAATGATTATAAAGTATATATAATAAGTAATCATGAAATATATGGAATAATTATGCTACTGGATTTATATATATATATATATATATATATATATGTCATCTACTTAATTCCATTAAATTCAATAAGGAAACGAAAAACAGCGTTCATGCGTACGTACGGTCTACCGTCTCCATGAACGGTGTATTTCTATCCATTTATAGATATATTATATATATGTATATTATAGAATATATATTATATATAAATCATGTTTTATATTCTGTAATTAAGTAATCATTATCTAAGTAATCATATTAATAATTACAAGACAAAACACAGATGATAAATGAAATGATTTTACCCAAAACGCTGCTTTAATATGGAATTGACAAATGAACGGATAATATAAAGTCATAAGTGAATCATATATGGTATCATAAATATTATTATAGTTCTATTACAAGTTAATAATATGTTTAAATCAACTATACATGAGTCTCGGACACATATGGAAGAAATTGGACATAAGGTGAGGGATAATTTTGCAAATCTCATTTTTTCTGAGATTACTTATTCGTAAGTATTTACTGGGGTTATATTTTTCATCCATGTCCATAAAAATGTTTTAATAAAGTGTTTCATATTCTTCCATGTATTTTTAAAGTCATTTTTACCCATCTTGACTTTTACTTTGTGTTATTGAAGGAATCTTGTTTTTTTACCATATGTAGTACTTTTTGACTTTTCAGTTAAAAGTATGAGGAGAATGTTTTATTTAACATATACGAAATGAGCGTATTTTAACGGTTTTATAACGCCTTATTTTCATGAATCTTAATCTACAGGATTTCATGACTATTTTCAACAAAATCCATTTCTTTTAAAATTTCATGGTATTTTGAGAAAATAAAATGATTTTGAAGAAGAAAGGATATTTTCCTCATGATTTCATTTCAAGTGTTTTATCAAAACCATTTTCCATATAAGATGTCATTATTTCATATGTTTATGTTTTAAGTATAATTTCTCTATGATTTACATGGTTTCACTTTTCTTATGGTGAAATGATATCCATTTTTTTATATGGATTATGTTATGATGGGATGATGTTTATGAAACCCATTTTATTCTTTGGGTTATGATGAATGATTTATGTATATGTTATGGAACATGTAAGAATGATTTCATTGTGAGATGGGTGGTACCTGTATCTCCCTCCAATTCATTGGGTAAAGATTTATATCTTATGAGATAGACATGGCTAGAATGGTAAGTTAATCTGGTTCAGTGTTACAGGACTAAAACGAGGAGTGAACTCGATTCAAAAAGGAACTTTTTCCACTAAGATGGTCTTGGCAGCAATGTCTTGGATACTATGGAAATCATATCATGTGATAAATGTTTTTCCACAATTAAAAGTTATATTTCCAAGATATTTTATCATGATTGATGTTCCATTATGATCTATGCCTTGCGTACTACCATGTTTTATGTCATTGCTCAAGATTTTGATGTTTAAACATTATGTTCATGTTTTTATGTTCAAATGTATATAGTTTGTTTTATTTTCTCCATGCTTACCCTTACTAAGAATTTGAGCTCTCTTTTTATATGTTTTCTTTTCCCCAAGATATAAATAAATGTTTTAGGTAAGAAAACAAAATAGAAATATCTTTATGGGAGATGTTGACGATCTTTCACCACGATTAGAAGATTATGTTCCGAGTTTCCAAAGACACTAAACTATTACGATCCTTGTGTGTTTGTTTTTGTTATGTGTTAAGTATTACACAAAAGTAAAGTAATGTCTATGTATGTCAATATTTGGGTCTCTACAGTTGGTATTATAGGAAAGGTTTAGTCATCCTTTGGAAACTAGGATCTGAGAACTTTATTAAGATCCCAAGAGATATTTCTAAGGTATGTCTAGGGATGTCCCTAAGGTTAAGTATAAGTATAGGTTATAGTCCTATAATTACGGTAACGATATTAGAATTAAACCTAAGATGTTCGATATTGATGTTACTCCCCCTTGATTATGATTTTTTCCTCTCACACTATTCTTTTTGGGTTTTAGAAAATGGCTGGAAACAGGAAGATTCACGATAATGGAGGATATGATGGACAATGGAATGATATTCTTCATGAGCAACCAAATGAAATTGGATCTGGAAGTCCACATATCGTTATTATGCCTAATCATAAATCTAATAATATGATCAATAATCTCAACTTTGGTAAGTTTTCTGACTCAGTTAATAAGAGAAATATGGAGTTTCATGATGATTATAGAGGAAAGAAAGTTCAATTCCCCTCATGTAAATCATGTGGGAAGAGTAATCAGGGATAATGTTTCAAAGTAACTGGAAGATGCTTTGGGTGTGGAAAAGAAGGACACAAAGGTACTAATTGTAAAGGAAAATGTTCAGTTAACACCATGGACACGGATAATGGTATTGCTAAGACATCAAAAACGGTTAAATGTTTTAAATGTGGAATGTATGGACATTATACAAACCAATTCCCTAAGGGAAAATCTCATAAAGAGAATCAGCATGGTCATATCGGTAGTATTTATGTGGATGATGATGAAGAGACTACAAATTATATATGAGATGGAAGAAATGATGAAGCTCAGTCAGTGGTTTAAGAATGTAGTGTAATGATTGTATTTTTATCAAGAATAATGTATGGTATTGTGGAATAAAGAAAAATCTAAGGATTGTTACACTGTTGCCTTTACTTGAGTTTTGAAAGTATATGTTGAATGGTACCGGTAACCATGAAATCTTATTAAAATATTTTTGGAAAGCACCTAATATGAACATAAAGAAGGGATAAATAGATAATGAAATGTTTGATAGTATTAATGAGTTCATGACTAATATAAGGAAAAGGTGATATCATGGTTTGAGTATATAGAATTTTTGGGATTTTGGTATATAGAAAGAGTTACCTTGTGACAGCATTAAAGTTTTCACTATAGTTCAAGAGAATACATGATTAAGGTATTCACATGTTTGGAATGTGACCAACAAGATATATCGTATGATATATGGGGGATAAGTGATTGTATTCACATGCTCGGTAGATGACATTTCTAGTAACTGTTTTCTTTCTACTATGAGCTTGGACAGAAGTATTTTGGATAATTCTAAAGGTTGGAATGAATTAAGTTAGACATAAGATAGTATTGTTTAAGGCTAGAAATTTTTTCTGTTTTATTGTAGGGTTGTTATTATAATGTAGTTTTAGAAAAAGGGAAAACCTGCAGGACGGGCGATAACTCGTCGCGTCATACAAGGCTGTAGGAATCAAACCCACAACCGAAGTGTGACAAGACTTTATTTCCTACCAATGGCCTATAGAAAGTCCCTGGTTAGTAGAAACTAGTTTTATTAAGCAGTGCGATAGATGAAGTATGAGTCCATTTTTTAAATCATATACGATTAACCTCACCATAGATGGACTTATGTATATTTGATAACTTTTGATAACCTTTTGTTTGAGACATATGGAATGGCCCATAATTCTATCACATGATCTGCTAACACTTCATGAATGACAAATTCAACTTCATTTCTTAATGAGATGAAGTGGAAATTGTTCAAGGCACAAAAAACGGTGAGATTATACCGAAATAAAGTAAGTATTTCTTCTATTTGAAGTTTTTCAACTTTAGGAAAATGATCTTGAAAACCAAAAATGTTGTCCTAGTGCCCTTATATCCAATGAATTATATGGTACCTTAGATCATCAAAAAATTTTGTCTTTGTGATTGTTTGCTTTTTCATAGCCATGTTCTCAACAAGTCTCCATCAGAACATGATGGTTAGATTTTTCTTCCATATCCATATTTTCCCCTATGTTATCCTATGTGGAAACCTAGTGATTAGTTAATTTGGGTAACCATTACGTTTCATAATTTAGTTTTTAAAGTTCAGTTTTGGTATTACTTTTTATGATGTGGGTTTCTTTGAAAAAACATTCAAGTAGTAAACCATTTATTACCCGGACGAATTTCGAGGGAGAAATTCATTTTAAGGGGGGTAGAATGTAACAACATGAGATTTTTTGATAATTATTCTTTTTAATGTCATTGATGTCTTTTGTTGTACGCTACACCAAAATTAGTTTTCACTATGCGCAACACCGTATTATCTTTCAGTATATGCAACACTATTCTTGTCTCTTGTTACACACAATTTGAAGTTCATTTTGTGGAAATTATTTTACGCAACATTAAGTATATATTTTGTTTAATGTATAAATGAAATATGTTTTGATTATGTTATACGAAACACCAAACCGAGATTTCACTACACGCATCCCTAACTTGGCTTGCATTACACACAATCAAGACCTTCCTCGATAGCGTCTATAGTACGCAATACCGAGTTTCGATAAACGATATATTATTATAATATTATTATGAACTAGCCGTTATGAATATTAATACCCACTTTTTAAAAATTTATAAATTTTATTTTTCAAAATGGACTTCATTTTTGGATTCTCAATATCGAAATTAGCCTAGGGTGAATTTTTTGTATTTTTCTGAAAACTTTCAATTTTTGATGAATAGTGGAAACACTAGGTTACTATTTAAAAATCGACCTTTTATATAAATATTTATTTATTTTATTTAAATTTATTTTAGGTAAAAATTGATACATAATACCTATATAAGTTAAATTTAATTCATTGGAGTCATTTTATAATAATTTTAGTCATATAAAAATTTTATTGAACTTTTCACCGTCTTTTACCCACCTCCTAGGAGTGTTTGAAAATTTAAATAAAACTTAATCATACCACTTTGGTGAGTTGAATTTCTAAAATAAGATAGAAATGGTTAATATAAAGGAGTAAAATGTGGTTCAATAAGATAAAAATAATTTTTGGTGAATAGTAACTTTTTACTTTTATTTACCACGGTTAAAAGTAAATAGGGTAATTAAGGGTAAAAATGATATTATTATTACTATAAAACATGTACTAATTCTATTGGATAAGATTAGTTAGACCAAAAACAACCTTAGGGATAAAATATTACCCTTTAGGTCCACTTGGATTAGATTAGGACATTTATTATTATTTTATTTAAAGGAGAATTAAAATAGTAAAAATTAAAGTTTAATAACTACAACATTTTTAATAAAGGGTTATACATAAGATAAATTCGACAATAAATATTCATTAGAAATATAAATTTATTTCCTACATAATGGTATTTTATTTATAATTTTTATACATTAAATAATTTAATTTTTTTATGACAAAATGATGATGCAGTAATTACCTTATTAATGAAATATTTACATAATTGATGTTATAAATACCCAAATAAAGGTAATTTTAGAATTTTTATAAATTACACTAATTTTATAGGGTAATATGACATGTTATTATTGATTTAATTATCTTTTTTAGAAGTAATCATACTTTTATGATTTTCAAAAAAATCAAGTACCAAATAGTGTCAAAATTGACATAAAATAGTTTTACAAAAAACTATTATATTATTAATTGTTATTTAATACTAAAAATGTAAGGTTATTCCAAATGACTTATATAGGGATATATATATTAATAATTAACCACTTGGGGTTCTTTTGGCTTGTTATAGTAAGTTTATTAACCACATACTGTAAGGAAACAAAAAGACACTTTAAAAGTTAAATTATTTAACTTAGAGTTAAATCGAAATGATAAGGACAAAATAGTAACCTAAACTTTTTTAAAATATATTGGTTGAGATTATTTATACACATATCCACATTATCTTAGAAATAAATCAATTTTTAGCTATTAAAAAATGAATATGTCTTCATTATAAAATAATATTTTAAGTTTTCCTAAGGTGCCTCTCTTCTCCCTTATAAAAAGGGCACCCCTTCCCTCTTTTATTCACAGCCTTTTGAGCCTTGAAGCTCGGACAACCCCTGAAAATTACTCTTATCAACCTCTATAGTTATATCATAGAGGTTATATTCTTCTCAAAAGACCAACTCTAGTTCCCTAATAATAATTTTAAAGGAGGTGCGTCGAGGAAGAGGTAATCTCTTCTACCGATTCTTTCCTGTTTTCTTTCTTCTTCAACTTCTTCTTATTTTGTTGTCTCATTATAAAGTAATAACATCAGTATCACTAATATACTGATATGTTATTATAAATATGAAACAACCTCATTTCACCTTCTATCCATCCTACGGAAAACAAAATCACAGCGCGTGCGTACGTATAGAATATTGTCTCCATGCCATGGTGTAATCTGTTTTTCCACCACCACCTTACATGGATGGGTATAATGGTGTAAGAAATTACTATATATAATTATAATAACATCATACTGATTCTATGATATTATATCATCCACTACAATTCCATTCAATAAATATGGGAACGATATCATCGCTCTTACGTACGTACGGATTACTGTCTCCACGACGTGATGAGATTCATTTTCCATGTTAACAATTCAAGAATGATTATAAAGTATATATAATAAGTAATAATGAAATATATGACATAATTATGATACTTTATTTATGTATATATATATATATATATGTGTGTATTTCATCTACTTAATTCCATTCAATTTAATAAGGAAACGAAAAACAGCGTTCATGCGTACGTACGGCCTACCGTCTCCATGAACGGTGTATTTATTTCCATTTATTGATCTATTATATATATGTATATTATAAATATATATTATATATAAATCATGTTTTTTATTCTAGAATTGATTAATTATGATCTAAGTAATCATATTAATAATTACAAGTCAAAACACGGACGATAAATGAAACGATTTTACCCAAAACGCTCTTTTAACATGGAATTGACAAATGAACGGATAATATAAAGTCATAAGTGAATCATATATGATATAATAAATATTATTATAGTTATTTTACAGGTTAATAATATGTTTAAATCCACTATACATGAGTCTCGGACACATACGGAAGAAATTGGACATAAGGTAAGGGATAATTTTGCAAATCTCATTTTTTTCTGAGATTGCTTATTCGTAAGTATTTACTAGGGTTATATTTTTCATCCATGTCCATAAAAATGGTTTCATAAAGTGTTTAATATTATTCCATGTATGTTTAAAGTCATTTTTAACCATCTTGACTTTTACTTTGTGTTATGGAAGGAATCTTGTTTTTGTTTACCATATGTAGTACTTTTTGACTTTTCCGTTAAAAGTACGTGGAGAATGTTTTCTTTATCTTATACGGCATGAACGGATTTTTACAGTTTTATAACACCTTATTTTCATGAAGCTTAATCTACAAGATTTCATTACTATTTTTAACAGAATTAATTTCTTTTAAAATTGCATGGCATTTTGAGAAAAGAAAATGATTTTGAAAAAGAAAGGATATTTTCCTCAATAATTCATTTCAAGTGTTTTATCAAAACCATTTTCCATATAAGATGGCATTATTTAATATGTGTATGTTTTAAGTATAATGTCTATATGATTTACATGGTTTCACTTTTCTTATGATGAAATGATATCCATTTTTTATATGGATTATGTTATGATGGGATGATGTTTATGAAACCCATTTTATTCTTTGGGTTATGATGAATGATTTATGAATATGTTGTGGAACACATAAGAATGATTTAATTGTGAGATGGGTGGGACCTATATCTCCCTCCAATGAATTGGGTAAAGATTTATATCTTATGATATAGACATGGCTGGAACGGTAAGTTAATCCGGTTCAGTGTTACAGGACTGAAACGAGGAGTGAACTCGATTCAGGAAGGAACTTTGTCCACTAAGATGGCATTGGCAACAATGCCTTGGATACTATGTAAATCATATCATGTGCTTAATGTTTTACCACAATTACAAGTTTTATTTCCAAGCTATTTTATCATGATTGATGTTCCATTATGATCTATGCCTTACGTACTACCATGTTTTATGTCATTGCTCAATATTTTGATGTTTAAACATTATGGTCATGTTTTTATGTTCAAATGTACATGGTTTGTTTTAATTTCTCCATGATTACCCTTACTGAGCATTTTATCTCACCCTTTATATGTTTTCTTTTTCCTAGGATATAAAGAAAGGTTTTAGGTAAGAAAAAAAATTGGAAGATCTTTATGGGAGATGTTTAAGATCTTTCACCACGATTAAAATATTATGTTCCGAGTTTCCAAAGGCACTAAACTATTATGGTCCTTGTGTTTTTGTTTTTGTTATGTATTAATTATTCCACAAAATTAATGTAATGTCTGTGTACGTCAAGCTTTGGGTCTCTACATTTGTTGTTCATTTACTGGTTTGTTTCTCTTTTTTATAAAGAACATCAGGATTTTTTTCCTTTATTCAAACTCAGTGGTATTAATGGGATAGAAATTGTTATATTGGGGAGTTTTTAAAACCCCTACCTCTCTGGTCATTTTTAGTTTCATATTTAATTTATGTTTGGTTTCTTCCATTAGTTTTTGGATGAGTATGTGGAAATTTATTACTTTTATATACTTTTCAAAAGATGAACTGTTAGCATACATAGTAATAAAAACTATGTGGAGACTATTAAAGTGGGTATGTAATCTTATCAATTTCATTTATCATGGTCAGCACACAATTTTTCTAATAGTCTAGACTTACTATGTGATGTCTAGTTTCTCTCTGATGAGGGGAAAAAATATTTTGTATTATTTGGTAAGAGATGTGTAGTACTGATAACAATAATAATAGTTATTTCCTAAAATATGCCCATCAAGTTTAAGATCTTAAATGAGGTCTTTTTCTCTCCCATTCAATCATGGTGAGCGAGGAGCCTCATGATGAACCTATTTTATTCCTCCTCTATTTTTAAAGAATCCCTCATCAAATCCTAGTGTCATCATGAAGTTATGGCCTCTATTCATCTTCTATGTTCCTCATTCCCTTTATTTCATTTCTTCCCATTTCTTTTAGACTCTTTGGATGAACCCTAGAGCTATGGTTTGATGATTGTTTCGTCAATTCTTGATGTTAGGTTGTGTGAATCATCTCCTTGGTCTTGGTCTTCCAATTTTCAAAGTCTTTGTTGAATCCAACCACCATTTTAAGTAGGTTGTTCCATGCTTTCTCTTATTCATCACATTCCATATATTTTTTATATTTATAACTATTTTTTTCATTTAAAATTTTAATGGATTTTAATGGTTTAGAAATGTATTATAAATGAATTTTCTAATCACATGACTTTTTTAATTGAGTTTAAAGGATATTTTTGTATCTAATATGTTTAATAAAATACATAAATGGGTTTTAAGAGGGTATTACAATTTAATATGTTATTTTTGTATTTCTAAGGCTGCTATATTGTTTTATTTTTTATTTGAGGTATTCTTTATTGTGATGTTTTTTATTCTAAGGGACTTTAGTTATTTACCTTATTAGACACTTTCATTATACTAAATACCTTGAATTTGGTTTATCATGGTTTACCTTGGACATTCATGTGAAAATAGGTGTGTATATATATGTGTGTGGCTAATCACCTATATGTGTATGTGTATATATACATATATATGTATATGGATATAAATACAGATCTTCATAAGATGTCTTATTTAAAACATTGTATTTCTAAAACAGTTTCTGATTTTAAATAGAACATAAAATGAATTCCAAAATGTGAACCCCTCAAATGAGACTAATAGTAATGTGTGAGAATATAGGGTGAGTTTTATAATGTTATTTATTTAAAAATAGTTTTCAAATGGATTACGGAAGGCATAACTATTTTCTAATTCTTAGGGTCGAGTGGGTACCTTAGAACATTTTCTTTTAATGTGTGAAGCTCTATGAAATCCATCTACTTTATGGTAGAATTTTTCATAGTTTTTAAAGTGATGTAGGTTGAGAAAATGGTGTTCAGTTTATATTGATTCTTGATTAAGACATCTTATTTTTAGAAAACCTCACCTTTTTTCACATATAATAATCATGGTATCATAGGAATCATAGTGAGGGTTGAGAGATTGTTACTACATAGTCCCAATAAGACAAACTAAATACTTTTTTGAGTTATAAACCATAGTGGAGTGCCATCAATGGGGCTATTTTTGGGAATGATGGTTAGCTATTGATATAGGTATGTATTGATAGGCCTGAAAATAATTCTAAATTGAGTATATTTTGATTCAAATAACATCGTATTTAAGAATTATACATGATTATATATTAATTATATTTTCTAGAATACTGAATTTTCATACACCATCATTTCCCTACATTATGTTCTTTATATGAATAATCCCATTGGTTATGGCTTGATACCATTTTCATACTACTTTTATCTGGTTTTATTACATAGTTCATTTGGGGTGAGTTGAATGTTCCTCTAAAAGGGGATTTCAAAAGGTTTATTTTCAAAACTATGGATATGGAAGTTTTTTAAAGGTATCTTCAAAATGTGTTTGGGTTTTAAATAATTGATTGTAAAAAATATCATTGTTAGTTATCTTGAAGAATAATGCATATTTTTTATATGTTTTTTAAATAAAAACTAATGTATAGCTTTATAAAAGGAAATGAATTGACTATATAGTGATTTCATGCGGAGCTCTATTAATATCAAACCCAACATATTCCATACAAATTTTGCAGGTTCATGGTTTTTCTCTAGTTTCGGGTATAATATATAGATCTCTCGTAAAAAGGATGTTATTATAGATAGATAGTGTCTAAGAGGTCATTAGAAGACCATTTGAGTATTATTGTTTTGTTTTAGTCTTTATTTATTATCATATATGTATCATCCTAGTTGGCCACCTTTTCCTTTGATCGTGCTTTATACTGATATAGTTATTAGTTATGTTTGGCTTAATATGTTTTATAGTTTTTTGTTTTTCTTTGTTTTATTTTATTTCTATATGTATCTATTTCAATGACATGGTATGGATGTTTAATTCCTAGATGGATCATTCTAGAATTTTGGGATAAATTCATTTGTTAATAAATAAATATTTATTTAGTGAAATAATCCCTTGATATTTCTTGTGATTCCTTCAAAACTTTTCATCATCATAATGTGATTTTAGACACCCCTAAGTTATGTCATAAAATATATTGAGTTTCTAATTTATTTGTGATGTAAGGTAGTTCATGGAAAGTTTTTTTATTTTCTAACTCTAGCACATCATAAAACATCATTTAATTAAATCTATTTTTCATGTTATTATTTTGACCAACATAGATTATAAAAATTAGTTTTTATGGTCATATTAACCTAAAAACATATAATCAACCTCAACATTATCCATTAATAACATTTTTTCGTCTATAATTATTAAATTTATCACATTGAAACAATGACCGTGTTCAACTGAAAAACTTTCTTCTAAAACCCTATTTTTTCCAAAATTATTCTTTCATAGAAGTGGGTACTCTAAAAAACATTTATTCTCCTAATATTCTTCATCATTTGGATCATATAGTTAATCATACATCACCTTTCCACTTTTTTATTTACATAAAATAAAGTTTTTAATATTTATGACTACACTACCTTCTGGTCATCAATCATAGTCTTCTCAATTTATTCTTTTTCTTAGGTCTTACTATTAGTGAATTATTATCATAAATAATCCCTAAAATCTATTTCTTAACTTCTGGATTAATCTTTTAGAACCACTCAAGATCACCCTTCTCTCTTTCCCTTATAGGATTTGTTAAAATAACTCATATATAATAATAGTTTATTCATACACCATCATGGAATTTTTTTTAATGGCCTTAAAAGTGTCATATGGCTTAACCTATGGACTATATGTTTAAATAATTTAAACTTATCTAATTATGGTAACCAATAATACCTATATAAGAGACAAAGTTTATTAAATATCATATATGTTTGAGTCAATTTCTGATGTTCCAGTAATAGATGAATCTTATGAAAGAGATATTTACTCTTCTATTTTTTAATGTGTTCAAACATGTTTTCATCCTCAGCTCTAGATGAATCCCCACATATGAAAAATATCTTAAACACCAATTTAAGATTATTTAATTTATTTTTTTTAGAATAAAAATAATAACTTTTTCAAATATTATAAATTTATAAAACATCCAAAACATTGTTATATTCAAGTTAAAAAATACGTCCTTAGTCATCGAGATGTTCATATACTATATTTTGTTATCTTTGGGGTTTTATTCAGCTCAATATATGTGAGTCAGTATGAAACATATAGAAACTCATTCTAATAATTCACAATTTATTTTATGGTACTTTGTTTTCGGGATAACATACATTCAAAGAGTTTATCATGTTACTGAAAAATATTGTACATCTTGATTTATTCCCACCCTTGAATGAATCCTCAGTTCTACCTTTTTTGGTAACACATGTCTATTGTATCTTCTGCAAATCATAACATATAAATTATCCAATTGAATATAATCTATGTAAGATTCAACTTTATTTTTTTAATAAAATATAGATTCTCACATACATAAGTAAGAACTATTTTTTATAGTGTTTTCATCATCCTTCAACACTTATCCTAGATTCACACTTTAAGATTATCTCGAAAATCATTAGATGTATTATTTCTGAAAATGTTCTTCCTCATATAACTATAGAATGACCTTAATCTTTAATATTTATTCATCATCCTTACTACTTGAAACCAAATTATCTTCAACTATATGTATTAATCATTGATAATTCCAATATCCTTCGGCATTACCCTTAATAAGTATTTTTCTACGCATACTCTATTTTGATGTTCTATCATAGTTATGTTATCTTCCAAATGTATGTTTTTTTACTATTCTTGTATGTTTCTATTATTCCTGTATTTTGATATTCTAACATTATATTCTATTTTAACATTAGATTATATTTAAGTAAATTTGTATTATTCCTATATTTTTATTTTATAACATATGTATTTAACACATATCATCATCCAATGGGTTCTTGAAATATTGAAATAAAATATGACACTCATTATCATCCAATGTGTTCTTCAATTTCCCCTTAGGACTTATCATCATTACCCATCAATAACTAGTATAAACTATGTAAAATGATCTCATATAATTTTTATCGGTATTATATCATTAGTTTTTCTCATGCTTCTTTCTCTACTTTCTTGATAATAAATTTAAAAGTTCATGAAAACAGCTTGTTCTCCAACCATATCATGAAATTTTTTATTCTACACTTTGTCATCTATCTTGTTTAAAATAAACCTGATTTACATAATATAAGGATGATAAAATGTTACTTATCATAATGTACTATAGATTAATATTTTATTTTTTTATTTGTGAAATTCTCAATGTGGAAAATATGATTTACAATAATTAACCACAATAATGTCTATTATTAAAAAAAAAGTTACACAACCATAGAAAAATTATTTGGGGGATTGTTTGAAAATATTTTTCAAGTAATATATTAAATCCATCACAGTAAACATATTAAATATATTCAAACCAAATGAATCCATCTCCCCTTTCATGATACTTTCCCTTTTCATCAAATAATTAATCTCTACCCATTTGTTTCAAAATTAAATTTTCCTAAAATAATTGGAATTTCTAAACAACATACCTCATTGATGATAAAATATTCAATTTCTAGATGTTATTCCTCTAGACTCTTATAATTTTCATGAACCATTGTAATCTGTGTCGTAATATTTAGAACTGTAATATCAAGAACTCCATAATTTTCTTGTTTTCATCAATTTAGGTTGTTTCACTATGAAAAATTAATTATTCAGAATCCCCAATTATAGAATATTCCAAAATTTTAGACATTTCCAAGATGTAGTTATATTCAAGATAATTAAACTCAATTACCCCTAAAGTAATACCCTTAAACTATCTTCTTCATTATGGTTGACACTAATTGATGTTTTGTGAGAAGGAACGTATTTTCATTTTTATTAAAGTACATAAAACTAGATATATCTTCTATTTTTAATGTATACATATTATTTTATATTGTTCCTTATGTTCTACCTAATAATTGAATCACCTAAAATTCTCTACACAATGAACATAATCATAATATATATGAAAATAAGTTTGTTACATATTTTATATTCACTTAGAGAAAAATTTTGGGATGTATTTTACAATATAGATATTCCACTTAATTTATATCTAGCATTATAAAATTATTTATTCTTAATTTTTTATTTTCCAACAATTAACTCACATGAGCATGAAAGACTTCCTTTTAACATTAGCATTCACCATATGTGGTGCGTGATTTTTCATAACAACTAGGAATTCATTATAATTCTCATTTTTGTTCTCAAAATTCCTTGATAATTAAATCTTTTTTATCTAAAATGTCATTAAATATTTAGGAAAATGATTAACAATCAACTTTTGAGAATATTTATTCTTAATAATATCAATTGTAGCAATAGAATTCTTTTAATTTTTCAACCATTAATTCACTAAATTACCATATCATGAAGGTATTTTCATTCAGTTTTTAGGTGTGTGACCATCAATCTTTTATATTCTATGTAGTTTATTTTATTCCCTTCTATTACTTGTTTTCCTAGATGATGGGTAATTTAAACTCAAGAGGGGTTATTTCCCTTCCAAAAAAATTTACTTTTATAAAACTACCCTCTTCATGTATGATAGTTCAAATAAATTACTTAAAGATAATTTGAACTGGAAATATAAAAGATTATTGCAAGGGGATTGAAAATAATAGATTTATAGTGGTTTAGGGAAAAAAATTCCCCTAGTCCACTCTACCAACACTTTACTCCATTGTTTTGGTGATTTTCACAATTAACACCCTTTTTTAGTGGCTCCAAGATGAGTTCAAAAAGATGTAACTACATAAAATGGTAAAATAGATTTCAAACAAGATATCCCTTTAAAATACCTATCTACATCTTTAACACACACACACACACTCGTACAATGAGTGTAAAAAATATATGAATAAAATATTAGAAGAATAGTTTCAACAAATTGTTGCAAGAAGAAAATTATAGTAGTTGAAGATACATACTGAGAAGATGATATACTGCAAGATACATATCTATATAATATTCAATTCGACTAATAAAATAATAGTCATAGATTAAAAAATTATTATTGATGTTTTATATGTTCAAGATTTGTTATTATCGTTGTTAGATTTTTTCTAGTGTATGTACATCATTGTAGATAACGTTTTTCATATCGTCTTCATATAGTAGATAATTGTTCCTTTCGTATCTATTATTTTATTTTTAAGTTAAGAAGAATGATAATCGAAACATCTGAGTTGATAATAGGATGAATGTTTTTATATAACAAGATATAAATAGATTGGGTTCATTCCTACCAATTTAAATAAGAATATGTAGCTGCACTATCCTATATATTCTTATTACGATATTTCCACTCATGTAAATAAGAAACATTGTTAAAATAAATCTTTCATTAAATGGAAAATTCCTTTTCTGATATGATCTAAATTTATGAAATTACATATCAAGAGACTTGGAAGGTAATCATGATATTCCACATAATAACTATTTCTTCATAAGATATCCAACTCGTAGTACTATTCCTATTCTATAATATTCCAAGAGACATTATAAGATAAAATAGAACATTTTCTTATTCTATATATGAGATAAAATGAATTCAACATTCAGTATGATAATTCACTTTGAAAGAAGAGGATATTACTAAGGTCTAATGATTAGCTTTCCAACTTCTTCTATCATTCATAAGATGGTCATTTTCAAATATACTTACATAGGATAAATACTTCTCATAACATCATTATATCTGAAGTATCTAACATTGAGTATACAACAACTCAATCATTCTCTATATAGAATAATATCTTACATAGTAAGATAGACTCCAAACATGTAGTTATTTTATTCTGAGTATACTGAAGATATTCTTTCAAAAAATAGATTCTTGTAATATAAAATTATTTTTCAAAGAATGAATACTTCACATGTCATATATTAATAACTTATAGTGTCAGTATAAGATTAATTACTTTAAAAAAATATAATATTAAACACATAAGATAAAAACATTGGATTAAAATAGGTATTTTATATTCATCAATACACATAAAAAAGATGATATATGTTGAAAGAACATAATTATATCCAAAAATCTCCCATTTTTTATGATCATAAAACCCATTAAAAATAATTAATAAATTATGAAAATGAATATTTAAACCCATATTCATAGTGTTGGGAAAATCACTCAAGGTAACATTGCTGTATTTTTAGATTGATTTTTTTTATTTTCAAAGAGGGTGTCCATGGTACGTTGTGAAGTACAGAGATATTATTGACACTATATGTGTAAAATGATCCAATTTAAAATAATTAACTCCATGAAAGTGGTAGAAAAATTTGTATACATAGGTTGATAATTTTTCTCAGTGTTTGCCAAATTTTTGTGGTCCAACATTTGGAGGATATTAATCATAGTGATAGATGGATTTTCTTTGAAGGCCTTATGAAAATATGAAAATGTAATGAGTTTTTATTAATTATGGTTTTCACAAAGGTTGTTTTGCTAAGATAAAAAGATGTTAATGATGATCTCTGCAACTATGACAAGAAACAAGAATGAGAAATTTCCATGGAGTATCACGAGATAGGGAGCATTGCGAACAAAATGAGGGAGCATCGTGAAATGTTGATGACATAGCTGGAAGATTCTGTAATTGGTGTAAATACATATAAATAGTTTTATACACCCCTTCAAAATTGTATAAATACATAATGAATATCTTAAGGCTCTACATATGTGAATGTGGTTTGTGAAGGTGTTTGTTTTGAAAAAGTTATATTAGAAAGGGTGATCATAAAATATATCAATGCCTACCAAAAATTGTGAGCATCAATAAATTATTTGAGTTCATGAATCATATCAAAATCCTACATAAATTTTGGATATTCGCAATGGCTAGTTTATCTAAGTTAATGAAGTAAGCTTTGCAAAATTTGGTCTCTTCGTGAAGGCTATTTGAGCTTCACAAAGGTAGTGTGCAGCGCAAAAGGTGTCCATAAGGTATTTCCCAGTAAATATGTGGTAAATTGGTATTCATCAGTTAGATTAAAGTGATACTTAAATAGAGTGTATATCTACAATTGTAGATGTATTCATTAGTGATAATGAAGGGACATACATTTCCATAAATTGTGGGCGAATCCCTTCCAAGAGTAGTGAGAAATGGAAGATGAATAATGTCATTCATTCCACTGACTGTGAGCTTTATAATGAGACTCATGGAGTGACCCTTGGGAAGATAGTGTGCTATCCCAAAACCTTGTAAAGGTAGTTATCTATCTTGAAACATTCAATTTGGTAGTGAGGCTTATTGTATTTGATACATCAACACATCAACGTTGGATGATCCTTGGACATAGCCTAGTGAGGGTGAACTAATTAAAATTGTTTTGTCTCATGCATGATATCAATTTTTTCATACATTGCTATGAGAGAGTGAGAGAATAGTGTTTTATTTAATGAAAAAACAATATCCAAAGGGGGGTTTTTTTATTCTGTCATACCCAAATTTTTTTCCCCCTCTTATAGTATTTGACCTAGTTGGGATAAAACATTGTTTTCAATTCTTATCCCTTTAGGACAATATATTTAAATTATGTATTCTTCCTTGTTCTTCTCTCCCTTTGAAATAAATTTTGATATTAAATGATCTTATTCTCAATTTTCTACTACCCTAAAATAAGAATTGAATAATTTAAAAAAATAGTTGTATTCATCTTTTTCTTATCCCAATTTAAGTGATATAAAAAATTTATAATAAATGAATGCAACCAATACTGCACAAATACTATTGTAAATAGTTAATAGAACTAATTTTAAACAAAACTTGGCATCATGTCATGCTAAAAACATTAAATAGTAGAGATTATTACGAAATTAAGGATATTAAAACATAAAAATAAATATAGAATAGATAATAAGAATAAACTATAAACAAATTGAAAATATTGATATAATAGATTCTATAAAATGGTATAAAGTAATTAATGAAATAAATCCTAAGACAAGAAAATTGAAAAGTTTTAAAATAAGATAAAGGATTTTTTTAAACAATTACAAACACTTTAATATGAAAGGGAAATGAATTAAAAACATGAAAAATGAGAAATTCAGAAGTCAAATGTTTGAAAAAATGACATTCAACCAAGAATGATTAAAATATTTATAAAATGTTCATCCATTGGGTAACTGATCAAGAAAATTCGGAATGTGTATATATATCATCTCTATAATTTGAAAATATTTATTGGGGTAGTTTATTGAAATATAAAGGATGGCCAGACGATAAAGAAGATAAAGGAAAAGGTTCTTTAGCTATATCTACCACAACATCACCCAACATATGTAATGTTTTAGTAGTTCCTACTAAATCAGTCTGAATGATTCTAACAAGTATAGACTAGATTTTGAGAGAATTTTTTTTAACTCTCTTAATGATAATGTTTTTTAAAGATATAAAAAAAATTAAAATATGTTTTAGATATTGGAAAATAAGATTCGTTAAAAAAACCTAAAATCTTCCATTTGATATATTTACATAGGATAAAATATTTATTTAATTCTTTTTGTAGAAGAAACATAGTGATTAGTGATGGGAGGTCAACGAAAATTTCCTTTCTAATGTGAAACAAATCATCAGCACAAGAATCAATACTTTTTACAAAGTCATCCTTGAAATAGTTTAAAAGAACTATAAATCCATTCAATATCCACTATGAAAAATTTACACAGTGGTTTTGTACGTCTCCCTTCTTTCACAACTGGCTATCAACGTATTCAAAGATTTATACTACTTATTTGACATACCTATCAAATGGTAAAATAGAAACCCTTATTTCCCTCTTATAGACCCTTGCCTTTTCTAGGGCTCAACAAATGAATCGGCCTCGTCTTCTTCATCATATTTTAAAGATTTTAATTTCAAACACTTATTACTTCTTAATGCAAATAATCAAATTTATTTTCAAAACCCTAAATGTTATGGTCTAGGGATATGTCTATTTTTTAAATCTAGTACTAATAAAACTGGAAAAAAAAATCACATGGGACATAAAATATTGAAATAATATAATATTTTTTTATAATAAGGATATAACTTCTTTTCTATACTAGACTATTAAAATAATATAATTCTATGGAAATATAGGAAAATTTATAATTTTATCTATTATATCCTTTTGATGATCCTAAATTACATCATTCAATAGAAGGTTACACTACATTTATATTATTATATAATTCATTATGTCTATCTCTAAATACACACCTTCAAAACTTGAGAAAACATCCACTTAATTAAAATCATATACATAGGGTTCTACTATCAACTTCAAAAATACAAAATGAACTGACTACTTTAATTATCTAACATCACCTTTTATGACAGAATGATCACATAGAGTCCAAATTTCTTTTCTAGACCCCATCAATTGAAGTTTTAAATATTATAATTTTGACATAAATTTAAAATACCATTCTTAAGCTATTTTACCTATTTTATCCATCTCATATTTAAAAATCGATGATTGTGTATTATAATCATCAATTGGGGAGAAACTGTATTGATGAACTTATGTGATTTTTGTGTCAACAACTTATTGAATTCTATAAACATTGGGTCTACCATATTGAGATGGATATCATGAAACATATCTTAATTTTTCACTTGAAACCAACTGAGTTTCGTCCCCTTCTTCTTGTTATTTTTATTTACATGAAAATTTTTGACTGACCTTGTCAATAGATTGTCGTCTAATTCTTGCACTTGTTTTTATTGATGTAGATATTTAAATTGGGGTAATTTTACCCAACACAGTCGATATGGTGCTTCCCTGACCAATAAAAACTAATTTTGTTATTCTAGAGACTGAATATATTCTATCAGTAAAAACAAGGATATAATTAGGTCTAATTGATGTAGAAGTAGGTGTTGAACTACATTCGTGAGATTCTTCTCCTCTATACTTTACAAAAACTATTACACACCTTCTCATATCTATAGTAGTTTCGTTATCAAGAACATCTCTAATATAAATAGATTGGATTTCCATCTCTACTAAAATAAGAACAACTTTAGGAAATTCAACACCTTGGGAAAACAACATATTAGATGACTCCCTCTGATTTGAAGTACTTTCTATTCAAATTTCCTCTTAATAAATCAATGAAACAGACATGTTTAAATAATAATTCCAAAAAACCCACTTCTTATCAAAATATATGTGCCTAACATTTTCAATTCATGAAAAAAGGGTGATAGAATTATCATCCAAAAAATACCATTTTTTTAAATAAATTGTTGGATTCATCCAAAAAGAGAGAAATATACATACTTATTTTTTACATGCTATATGAATCTTATAATATGACATGCTATATTTACCATATTTTAACTCATAAACTAATATAATAAATTAGCATCTTGAAATAAACCTTTTTATTCCGTGCAATGGATAATTTTGATGGTCTTTTTAATGAATTTTCTTTCTGGTTCAAGGTCCTTCAACTTTTTTTCTCCACATTAGCATATTCAAATAAGGACTTTATGATCTTTGGTGGACTGAATTCATATATGGAATGCAATTTAGAAATAAAATTTATGGTTGATATCTTAGGTATACTGAATTCATATAAAAGGAATATTCCCATCATTTATGGTTGATATCTTTTTTGAGAATCATGTCCATGCCATATATATATATGAAAAATATATTTCTCTTCCACTTACTATATTTTTATATGTTCTTTGATGCTTCATTATTCTTGGGGAATCTCCATAGATTCTATTTGTTTTTCTATTATTCATAGGATTTGGAAGATTGTAGGGTTAGCAAATCCAGGTTCATATAAGAGAGATAATGGGGGTTCAAATGGTTTTCAATGGTTTTTCATGCTGATATGACATGCATACTTGCATTTTATGTTAATAAAGGGTTCATGCGGTGATGTGCAAAGTATTAATTATAAAATCTAGATGATGTGTTCTGTTTTATATGACTAATACATGAAAAAAGTTACACCAAAAACATAAATAAAAATAGGTATATAAAATATTTTATTATACATGAAGTTATAAAATTAAAAATTAAAATAAAATAATAAAAAGTTAAAAAAACATAACTTAGATTTTATAAGATCAAATTTTTCAACAGACAAGGGTTTATAAAAAATTTATACTAATTGAATTTATGTGAAAAAATAAATTTTAAAGAGATATTTCTTTTTTTTCATGATCTCTATGGAAATTATGTTAAAATTAAATGTTCTTTGTTATTGAATGGTTTATTGTATTTCTTTTAATATAAATAGAACTGGTGTTATCGCTTTAGATTGTAACACATATAAAATTAAATCCCAAAACCATTATGGTGTGTTTCATCCTCAGCACTTGTGCACAACCACTTCCTGATGAAATTTTTTCTACTTTAACTGTTGGTAATGCTATCGAGTGATGTTTCATACTTGAAAAATATACTAGATATTTTCTAGGAAAATTGTAGGTTTTTAAGGTGATATTCCTACATAATATAAATCCATAAAAATCATCCTCTAAAAATGAACTTAAATTAAACTGAAATGTTTTTGTAAAAAAAGATAAAGAGATAAAGTTCCATTTAGATACCTTAAATTTTTTTAGAAGCATTTAAATGATATTTTATTAAATAATATTGAAATAATTCACCATAACATAATGAAAAAAAATTTCTAGTAAGCTTATAGTAAGATATAATAAACTATTAATGATTCCTCTATACATATTGTTTCAATTAGTTTTCCAATTTTATCCATGTGATGATTAATATAGGACCTCAGATGAGTTTAATGAGTCTTACTATTGTCAAATACAAACTTCATAAGTATATAATGTATGTATTTTCTTTGGTTATGAAAATTTCAAAAATCATTTTAGAATATTTGAAATCCTAGAAACAAATTTAACTCACCTATCATACTTGTTTTAAATAATTTTTTTAATATGTTTTGAAAAATCGTTATACGTTTTTTTATTTTTTGATACAAAAAAATCATCAACATATATTTATACAAACAAAATAAGTAAGTATGAAGTTTTAATACATAATCTGATGTCTACCATAACTACTATAAAACTGTTTTATATGAGAGAAAAACTAAATATGTCATACCATGATCGTAGTTCTTGTTTAAGTCCGTATATAATTTTTGTATGTTTGAAATAGAATTTTTGAAGTGAATATCTTAAAAACCATGAGGTTTTTCGACATATATATCCTTCTTTAAAAATATGAGTTAAAAAGTATATTTCACATACATCTTATATAATTTAAATTTCAAATAATATTCATATTCAAGAATAATTCTAATTACCTCTAGTATAGAAATTGGTGCAATGGTTTCTTTATAGCCAATACTGTCATCCTAAATTTATTCTTTTGAAACTAGTCTATATTAATTTATATTGATTAAACCATGGTCATATTTTTTGTTTACAAAAACTCATTTTATTCCAATTACAAGATAATCATAAGGTATATCCACTTATTCTTATACATAATTCATTTTGAATTTATGTAACTCTTCTTAGATAGATAAAAACAAATACTCATAATATAAATCTTTTTAAACATATTTTGGTTCTATATGTGATTAAAAGGAATTGAATTTTACTTGGTTTATTATATTTCTTCTAGTTATAAAACATTCATCGAATCTTCCCAAAACTGTTCATAAAGGATAGCCACTAATATATCTATGTAATCTGGACAGTATGCTTTATAGATCACTAGTATCAACCATTACTGGATTTGGTTTAAAACAATCTTGTTCCAAATCATCATCCTTTATTTTTTTAAAGAGATATTAATGTCTCTTTTTCTTTAAAATAAATATTCAACACATCATTTTTAGTCATCATGTGATCAAAATGATAACTTTTATTAAACTTCACATGATTTTATTCTTCAACAATCCCGGAACATTTGTTAAAAACCCTATAAGCCTTATAAGTAGTATAATAACATAGGAAAATACCTTCATCAGCTTTTCGAACAAATATACAAAGATTATTCGAGGTGTTCATGATGTCAAAAATTAATCCAAATAATGGTAATTATACAACCTTTGGTTTTCTATTATTCTGTAGTTCATATGTTGTTTTCTTTAAGATGTGCATTATTATAACTTTGTTAATAACATAACATGATGTTTTAATATAATTAGATCAAAATGATTGGGCATGATATATTCAAATAACATGGTACTTGTAGCTTCTTACAAGGTCACATTTCTCCTTTTAACAACACCATTCTGTAGAGGTGTCTTACAGGGAATAAAATGCATGTCTACTTCCTTGGGAATGATATATTCACATAACATGGTCCCAGTATATTCTTTCAAGGTCATATTTCTCCTTTCAACAACAACATTATGTATAGGTGTTCTAGGGGAACAAAGTACATATCTAATTTTATGATTTAATAAATAAGAACTAAATTCATGATTCAAAAATTAACCTCTATAATCACTTCTCAAAGTCAGAATTTAATCAACATTATCATTTTACACTAGCTTTCAAAAACATATTAAAATAGAACAATCTTCACTTTTATGTCTTAAATAGTTAACCCATGTAAAAATTATAAAATCATCAACCAAACCAATGAAAAATTAATTGAAAAAATAATTTTAGTTATGATATGTCCAAGAAGATCCATATGGACAAAGTTAAGAGGTTTAGATATAGAAATATATTTAATTGGTCTAAAATATGAATTGTGTTTCTTGGCCATTTGACATGCATCTCATAGCTTCTTTTTGTCTAGTTTTTTGTCTAGAAATTCATAAATCAAACGTTTCTAAGACAAATATTTCATGGAGTTAACATTAAAATGTCCAATCCCTCTATTCTAAATTCATGATTCAAAAATTTCATCACTCAAAAAACATACTTTTTGTAGACACATTGATGTAAGTTCTAATGTATAGATATTATTATTTATATGTTATTTAAACTTAAGAGACATTCCTTTGAAATATAATCATGAAATGTTATAAAAATAAATTAAATAACCATCATCACAATGTTTATAAATACTTATAAGTTTTTTCTTCAAACCTTCAACATAAATAATTTTTTTTATGATTATTGATTGACAGTTTTCAACAAAATCCAATTCTAATAATTTTTATTTTTTCATTATCACCAAATATTACATAACTTCTATCAAACATGGATAGTGAGTGAATATTTGAGAAAAATACACTCATATGTATTGATCAATCATTATCCATAAATTATTTTTCATTGATATTCATATGGTTTTTTCCTAACAATGAAAAACAAAACAGCTGAATTATTTTGTACCCAAACTCTTTTTGGATCAGAAATGTTATCTATAAGACACTTTTAGATCAAAATTTTATTTTTCTTTCTGAAAACATAGAAATAATTTTTTAAAACTATTTTACAAGAAATGTTTTTGATTCTATAAAATTCAGTGTTTTTTCGATTAAAATTTTTATCATAATTTTCTATTTATCCACAATGAAAATATTTTACATTAGAAAGGTATTGGTTTTTATAATTGGGAACAAAATAGCTCTTGTAAAATTTGGTAATTTCAACTTGATTTATTTAAAAAAAATCTTTCTTAAGTTTAGTATGAATAGGAATTTTATTTATAAAACCGCTATTTAAATAATTTTTCGCATCTTTAATTTATTGAACCACCTTTTTTAGGTTTTATATTATCTTATCATGATCAGTATATGAGGCAATAGAATTTTTAAATTGATTTTTAAAATATGAAATATGTTTTTTAAATTATTCATATTCATTAATAATAATATTATATGAGTTATTCGAGATTTTTTCTATTTTTTAATCTTTCATATACTGTTTCTAACATGTTATAGTATTCATTTAATTCTTCGAATGAGGTATTTAAATTTTTCAATAAATTTTGAAGATCATAGAAATTTTATGAATGTGGCTCATATAATTGTTCCATAAAGTATATGATGGAATTTTTATTAAGATATTCAAATTATGATTCAAATGATGTACACTTTCTTAAATCCTTAGAAGAACTACAAGGCACCTTCATAGATTTCATATATTTCTTCTCATATCCTACCATCTATAATTATTTTTTTTCCTTTTATCATCCTTAATCTATTTACAATTAGGGTTTCAATATCCTATATTTTTATTTCATAACATCTTAATTATTTAGTGGTGTCACCATAATTCATGTAATTATTAAAAGGCCTTTTGAAACCTGTTACCTTTTTAAATTATTTTTTAGTTTTCTATCAAAATATGAAAGTTTATTAATTGAAACCAAATATATTAAAGGGTATTATTCTAAATAAGATTCAGATATATGTACTCCTTTGTTCTTATTTTCGTCCTTAGAAGTAGAAAATTTCGAGAAATAATTCTCAATCTTGATCATTTTATACTCTCCAACTTCAGCTTCCATTTCATCTTCCTAAATCCTAAGAGTTCCAAGGATATCATTTATCTTGAAACTTTTTAACTCTGTATATTTTTTTATGTAAGCTGATATTACAGTCCATTAGGGTTGTAAAACTCTAAGAACTTTAGATTCTTGTTTGGGCTCAATGACAGATGGTCTTTAAATAATAATTTTATTTACAATCATAGTGAGTATTACATTAAAATAATTAATAATTTAACTATAGTGACTCATGCTTAACATACATGGATAATACCTCTTTTTAAATGAATATTCAGGATATTACAAAAGAACATTCCTGAGTAATGTAATATATTACTGTATTTGGAAACATAGAGACATAATATTTTAGCATGGTTAAAGATTTTCATCATATACCTTAAATATCTTCCCCTTTAGTACACATACTTAAAAACATTCTTTGTAACATGGAGAAATGAAACTTAAGGGGTGAGATCAGATGCTAATTAAGGGTTGAAAACAGATATATAATCATAATAGATGCATAAGGGTGTGTGAAAATGATCATAACATTAGAATATAATACCTCACATATTAAATATCTCAATCAAAATTCATGGAATAAAGATTGGTATATCATAAGATATGAATCATAAGGGAATCAATAGCATAATCCACGATATCATTATATTTAAATAAAACATGGAATTGTAGAATAAACATAATAATATAAATTACAATGTCAAGGATACCTACCAAAACCCCCATAACATGATTAGTTTCGTCAAATCACTTGTATATTATATTTGATAATGGGATATCATCAAGTGTAATATCTTATTTCAAGAATGGGAAGACCTCACATGTACCCTCTTATTACATACTTGGGATGACCTTCTGTATACCCTCCTATTACGAGATTGGGATTCTGTAACATCCCAAGTAAGTAATGAATAATAGATATTTTTATATATGTCTATTAATGAATTAGATAGTGTTTTAGAGGCTTAAAAGGAGATTAAATCCAATCTTAAGCATGGAATACACTAATATTTTTAAAAGATTGTTTTACTGCCTTTCGATGGAAAACCATTTTTAAATAAAACATTTGACAATTTTATAAGCTATATTTGTTAAAATAAACTTATTCTTTATTATTGGGACATTGAAATTTACTTTGGGTAAAGTTTTGGTATTTTTCTGATAAAGTTCATTTTTGTAATGAATAGTGAAAAATGTTGTATTTTAATTCAAAACCTCTTTTTAATATAATTTATTTATATGATTAGATTATATTTTTAATTGGTTTTAAAGTGAAATTAGAATATATTTTTACCTTTTAATTCAATATTGGTCGTTGAAATTAATTTCACTTTGAAATTGGACTTAAACTAGTGTCAATCTTTTGATACTTATTGTTTCATAAAAACACGTTATTTGCTCTGATAGCGGGAATTAATTATTAAATTAATTAATGTAACTTATATGTTTTGAATTTTTTAAAATAGACATCATTTTTGAATTCGGAATATCAAATATAGCTTAGGGTGAAGTTTTGGTATTTTTCTGAAAAACTTCACTTTTTGATAAATAATGAAACTACTAAGTGGTACTTATAAAAACTGATTTTCCGTTTAAATGAAATTTTACCACCTCTGTGTTTTGAATTTCAAAAATTTTACATAAGTGGTTTTCATTAAGAAGTAAAATTTGGTTCAATGGGATTAAAAAAAAATTGGTAAATAGTAACTATTAAGTTTATTAATCGCGATTAAAGGTAATTAGTGTAATTTAAGGTAAGAATAATGTTTTAATAATATGAAATGAACCTGAAACATGTCCTACCCTTATTTTATGTGTCATGGCCGACCAAGAAAATCCATGGGTCAACTTGGGGACCCCATGGAGCCACTTTTGAAGTAAAATGACATTAATATCTTTTTATTTAATGTTAAAGTAAAAATGACACAAACATGAGTTATTTTACTAAAACAATTTTTACATGGGGTTATACAAGTCATATTTTTGACTATAAATAGTTATTGGAAATGTAAAAATATTTCCTACCTCATAGTATTTTATCATAATTTTTAGACATTATATAAATTAAATTATTTATGACATCATGATGATGCAGCGATTACCTCATTATTTAACCATTTAAATAAAATGAACAGATAATGTAAAATATAAGACCTACACATGTGAAAAACCTATTGGATGATTGGATTAAGAACTATTATCACCTTATCCTTGAAATATATAATTTTTGGACATTTTAAATCCGAAAAGAATTTTATAATAAAGTAACCTTTTATAACTTTCCAAGAGTGCCCCTCCTCTCCTCTTATAAAAGGTACCCACCTCTACCACCTTACCCACACCTCTCAAGCCTTTTTCTAGTCAAACCCCACCCATTTTGTCTCTAAACATCCCTCTCTTACTCCTTGAATCCTCACTTAGGTCAGAAGTCTTCCCAAGAAATCCTTTGAGCTCAAATCAAAAAGAGTTACCCGTTTTAAAGGTGGTGTTTTCTCTTGTGTTCTTATGTTTTATTTTGCTTCTCCAACCCTCTAAACTATTTTTATTCCTTTATTTTGTAACAACACCAGTATATTAAATATACTAGTATGTTTTTATAATAAGGATTCAAGCTACATTTACACACACCTACATCTAATGGTTAAAGAACATTCTGTTTCTGTGGATGGTGAATTTCTGCCTCACGAAACGATGATTGTTCAAAACTCATATAACACCTTCAAAGGTGGCCATTAAGATGTAACTATATTTATATATGATATATAATATGTTTATGTTTTACTTAAGTTTCTCTATTTTTTATTTATGGCATACCTTTATGGTTTCCATTATGGGTAAACGCGATATCTTCATTTTAGGAAGTGCGGACTACCGCCCCCTCAAAGTGATTTGATTCGTTTATGACATATGTGGGACATATAAAGGATGTAATTAATGATATTATATATGATATTATAATAGAATTATAATATACATTTATATCATTATGATTTCATTCCATAAAATAGGAAATAGAAATGAAAGTAGCGTACATGCGTACGTACGGCTTACCGTCTCCATGAACGGTGCATTTCATTTCATACCTCTAAACGTTATGTAATATTATAAATTCATGTATATACTAGATATATATGATATATATGATATCTAAATCATGAGTATAACTTTGGATATAATGGATACATGATCAACTTGTAATTATAAAGAGTTTATTTTTGACTCAAGTACCAATGATCGTTAAAACGACCGTTATTAACTTAAATAATTACATAGTGTTCATGAAATGATAATAAGTGATGTAAAAGGAATAATGAACTTGAAAACGGTTCTTAAGAAAGTAGAAATTAACTCAAGTTTATTATTCAAGAGGTTAAAGAATGTTCGAGTCAAGTCGGACCCGAGGTATGGGACTTCGTCTCAATCTCTTTTCATTGAGGCATATTATGTTTTATACACAACTTTCTTTTATATGGTGTATAAACCCCTTTGACTTTTATGTTTATCCAAAAGGAATATTTTTATATGAAGTGTTTTACTAAATGAAAAAAGGTAATGGTTTTGTCATACGTATGCGGCGACAACGACTTCTCCGCTGTCGTGACCATTATTGGAGTTTCGGCTTCCTCTACAAGCCATGCATTTTTTTTTAAAGAAAAATAAATACCATGTTTTACTTTTCTTTTATTTTGGTATTGAAAATGGTTTTCATAATGTTTCTATTATATCAATGTGTTTTATTGATATCTTGTGATCGAAATGTGGAAAAGTTATGTTTCCTTTATGTATGTTTTATGTGATACGATTATGTTATGGTGCTTGGGCATTATTATGAAGATGGGTAGTTCGGTGATAAACTAAGGGCGGGTGAGCCCGATATATCTCTCCAATGCATTGGGTAACGTGAAGGAGGTAAATGTTAAGGTTTCTCCAAAAAGATTTAGGGAATATACTGTGATGGGTATTCCAAACGTAACCAAGATGGTTACCCCCTACGTAAGAATGTTATGAATGCCTCAAGTTACCTCTATGTCTTATGATTCCTATGATTTATTCATGTTTTGATGAGGTATGTTAAAGTGCTTATGTTTTATGAGTAAAGTATGATTTTATTGATTCTTATGTATACATGTACTCATGTTTCTTTTCCATATTTTTATATCCATTACTGAGCTTTTTATGCTCATCCCAAGTTTTGGAAATGTTTTTCACAGGTCAAGGGAAAGGTACATGATATGATGATAGTGTCAAGGAAGTGTCAAGAAAGAATCCATGTTTTATTTTAAATATATTTCTGTTGATGGGAAAAATGAATACTATCTTTTATGTAACCACTTTGTTTAAATGTGAAATGTAATGCAAGTTTTATGATATAATTATCTAAAACTCTAAACCTGAAAATATCCTCGATGTGTAATCTTGTAATAAATCAATATTAAGTAAGGTTTAAGGATGGGGCCTTATAGTTTGTATCAGAGGTCGGTTTAGATAAGTTTAGAAGTTAGAATTTTATTAAATGATTATCCAAAAATATTTTTTTATGGTCAAATTGAAATGATATAGCATTTAAATATTACCATGTTGCTTCACCTAAGGTATTTCTGTGATAAGAATGGTTTTCCATAGAGGAAACAGAGCATCTTTTCTGGGAAGTCATATAGAGGGAAATGACCTTTCAAATTAGTATCCTGAGATGGTCAGAATCAAAACTAAACAGTTTGTTGAAGTGATGTCTCAGTTGACTCGGGTGAAAAATGTTGGTTGTTTTTATTAACGATATTTTGGTGTTTTCTAAAAGTAAAGATGAGCATGAAAGACATTTAAGGGTTATTTTTTAAACCTTAAAAAAAGAAATTGTATGGGAAATTCAGCAAGTGTGAGTTTTGGTTGCAACAAATTTCTTTCCTTGGCCACAATGTTTCTAAAGATGGGATAACCGTTGATCCTGAAAAAACAAAGGTTGTTGAAGAATGGCCAAGACCCAAAAATGTAACTGAGATTCGTAGCTTCCTTAGTTTGGCAGGATATTACCAAAGTATTGTTAGAAATTTTTCACGGTTATCTAGTCCAATGACTAAGCTAACTCGGAAGGGTGTTATGTTTATCTGGACAAAAAAAATGTGATGATTGTTTTCAGGAATTGAAAAGATGATTGGTGAATGCTCCAGTTTTGGAACTACCTTCCAGGAATGGTGAGTATGTTATCTACATTGATGCTTCATTGAAAGGACTTGGTTGTGTCTTGATGCAGAATGATCAGGTAATTGCTTATCCTTCATGACAGTTGAAAACTCATGAGGTAAATTACCCTACACATGACTTGGAATTAGCTGCTGTTTTTTTCGCTTTAAAATTTTGGAGGCATCATTTGTATAGAGTAAAGTGTGCAATATATACTGATCACAAAAGTTTAAAGTATATATTCACTCATAAAGAATTGAACATGAGACAGAGGAGATGGCTGGAATTAATCAAGGATTATGATTGTACAATTTATTACCATCCGGGATAAGAAAATAAAGTGGTTGATGCTTTGAGTCGAAAAAGTAATGCTTCATTAACAATGTTGCATTTGGAACGTGATCCTTGGGTTATGGATTTGATGAACTTTGGCATATAAGTTTTTAGTGTAGGATGTCATTCTGTTTTGTTTCAGGTATCAGTGAAATCTTCGCTATCAGACAGAATAAAGAAGCACAGAAGCAAGATAGTGAGTTTCAGAAAAAGGTAGAGCTGGTTCAGAAGGGTAAGTTGCCTGAATTCATCATTGATAATGATTGTGTTTTGAGATTTTGGAAGAGATTGTGTGTGCCTTGTGATTCACAGTTGAAGAGAGAGTTGTTATATGAAACTCATAGTTCTCCATTTTCAGTTCATCCTGGAAGTACTAAGATGTACAGAGATCTGCGGGAGTATTACTAGTTGGATGGAATGAAAAGAGATATTACTGATTTTCTGTGAAGTGTTTGACATTTCAACAGGTTAAAGAAGAGCGGAAGTTACCAAAAGGGATGCTTCGGTCTTTACCAGTACCAGAATGGAAATGGGAGAATATATCCATGGACTTCGTTGTGGGATTGCCGAAGACACCTCGGGGTAATAATGCAAGCTAGGTTATTGTTGATCGCTTGACTAAATCTGCTCATTTCTTTGCTATACGGGATAATTTTTCCCTAGATCAACTTTCTTGTTTGTATCTTAAAGAGATAGTTAGGTTACATGGATTTCCTCTCTCCATTGTATCTGATCGTGATCCCAGGTTCACTTCTAACTTTTGGAAAGGCCTTCAGAAGTCATTGGGTACTGAATTAAATTTTAGTACAGCTTTTCATCCTCAATCAGATGGGCATCTAGAACGAACAATCGAGACTTTGGAGGATATGCTTCGTGCTTGTTTGATGGATTATCCAGGAAGTTGGGACCAACGTCATTCTTTGGTTGAATTTTCATATAATAACAGTTTTCATTCCAGTATACAGATGGCACCATTTGAGGCGTTATATGGGAAGCGGTGTCGAACTCCATCTTTTTGGGATGAAGTGGGTGAAAGGAAGCTGATGGGACCAGAATTGGTAGAAGAGATGGCAGAAAAAGTTTAGTTGATTCAGAAACATATGAGAACAGCTCAAATCAGGCAGAAGAGTTATGCGGATAACCAAAGGAAGGATCTATCTTTCGAGGTAGGTGATCATGTTTTTCTCAAAGTTTCACCGTGGAAAAGTGTTATACGATTTGGTAAGAAAGGAATTATAAGTCCAAGGTTCATTGGACCATATGAAATTCTAGAGAGAGTTGGATCAGTTTCTTACCGAGTGGCTTTACCTCTGAGTTTATCTCAGGTACACAATGTTTTTCATGTTTCGATGTTGAGAAAGTATATGCCAGATCCATATCATGTTTTGAGTCCAAAGGTAGTTCAGCTGGAAGAGAACATATCTTATGAGGAAAAACCGGTACAGATTCTTGTCCACAGGGAGCAAGTGTTACGGAATAAGGTGATTCATCAGGTAAAGTTTTTGTGGAAAAACCACATGATTGAAGAGGCAACATGGGAATCTGAAAATGCAATGAGGGATAAATACCCCCACTTATTCGATAAGTAAATAAATTGCAGGGACGCAATTTTCTAAAGGGGGGAAGGATGTAACATCCCAATTAATTAATAAATAATAGATATTTATACCTATGTCCATTAATGAATTAGATAGTGTTTTAGAGGCTTAAAATGAGAATAAATCTAATCTTAAGCATGGAATATACTAATATTTTTAAAAGATTGTTTTACTGCCTTTTGATGGAAAACCATTTTCAAATCAAACTTTTGATAATTTGATAAGCTCTATTTGTTAAAATAAACTTATTATTTATGATTGGGACATTGAAATTTACTTTGGGTAAATTTTTGGTATTTTTCCGATAAAGTTCATTTTTTTATGAATAGTGAAAAATGTTGTATTTTAATTCAAGACCTATTTTTAATCTAATTTATTTATATGATTAGATTCTATTTTTATTTGGTTTTAAAGTGCAATTAGAATATATTTTTACGGTTTATTCTAATAGTGGTCGTTCGAATTAATTTAACTTTGAAATTGGACTTAAACTAGTGTCAATCTTTTGATACTTATTGTTTCATAAAAACACGCTACTTGCTCTGACAGCGGGAATTAATTATTAAATTAATAAATGTAACTTATATGTTTTGAATTTTGTATAATAGACATCATTTTTGAATTTGGAATATCAAATATAGCTTAGGGTGATGTTTTGGTATTTTTCTGAAAAACTTCAATTTTTGAGAATAGTGAAACCACTAAATGGTACTTATAAAAACTGATTTTCCGTTTAAATGAAATTTTACCACCTCTGTGTTTTGAATTTCAAAAATCTGACATACATGGTTGTCATTAATAATTAAATTGTGGTTCAATGGGATTAAAATAATTTTTTGGTGAATGGTAACTTTTAAGTTTATTAATCGCGATTAGAGGTAATTAGTGTAATTTAAGGTACGAATAATGTTTTAATAATATGAAATGAGCTTGACACATGTACTACCCTTATTGGATGTTTCATGGCCGACTGAGACAATCCATGGGTCAACTTGGGGACCCCATGGAGCCACTTTGGAAGGAAAATGACATTAATATCTTTTTATTTAATGTTAAAGTAAAAATGACACAAACATGAGCTGTTTTACTAAAACAATTTTTACATGGGGTTATACAAGTCATATTTTTTACTATAAATATTCATTGTAAAGATAAAAATCCTTTCTACATCATAGTATTTTTTCATAACTTATAGACATTATATAAATTAAATTATTTATGACAACATGATGATGCAGCGATTACCTCATTATTTAATGATTTAAATAAAATAAAAATATAATGTATAATCTAAGACCTAAACATGTCAGAAACCTATTGGATGGGTGGATTTAGAACTATTATCACCTTATCCTAGAAATATATAATTTTGGGACCTTTTAAATCTGAAAAGCATTTTATAATAAAGTAACCTTTTATAACTTTCCAAGAGTGCCCCTCCTCTCCTCTTATAAAAGGCCCCCACCTCTACCACCTTACCCACACCTCTCAAGTCTTTGGCTCAGCCAACCCCTGCCCATTTTGTCTCTCCACATCCCTCTATTACTCTTTGAAGCCTCACTTAGGTCATAAGTCTTCCCAATAAAGCCTTTGAGCTCAAATCAAAAAGAGTTACCCGTTTTAAAGGTAGTGTTTTCTCTTGTGTTCTTATGTTTTATTTTTCTTCTCCAATCCTCTAAACTATTTTAATTCCTTTCTTTTGTAACAACACCAGTATCTTTAATATACTAATATGACGTTATAAGAATTATTTGAGCTACACTTACACACACCTACATCTAATGTTTAAAGAACATACTGTTTCTGTGGATGGCGAATTTCTGCCTCACGAAATGATGATTGTTCAACACTCATATAACACCTTAAAAGGTGTCCCTTAAGATGTCACTATATTTATATATGATATATAATATGTTTATGTTTTACTTAATATTCTGTATTTTTCATTTATGGCATACCTTTATGGTTTCCATTATGGGTAAACACGATATCTTCATTTTAGGAAGTGCGGACTACCTCCCCCTCAAAGTGATTTGATTCGTTAATTCCATATGTGGGACTTATAAATGATGTAGTTAATGATATTATATATTATATTATAATTAAATTATAATATAACTTTATATCATTATGACTCCATTCCATAAAATAGGAAATAGAAATGAAAGTATCGTTCATGCGTATGTACGGCTTACCGTCTCCATGAACGGTGCATTTCATTTCTTACCTCAAAACGTTATGTAATATTATAAATTCATGTATATACTGGATATATATGATATATATGATATCTACATCATGAGTATAACTCTAGATATAATGGATACATGAACAAATTGTAATTATAAAGAGTTTATTTTTGACTCAAGTACCAATGATCGTTAAAACGACCGTTATTAACTTAAATAATTACATAGTGTTCATAACATAGTAATAAGTGATATAAAAGGAATAATGAACTTGAAAAAGGTTCTTAATCAAGTAGAAATTAACTCATGTTTATTATTCAGGAGGTTAAAGAATGTTCGAGTCAAGTCGGACCTGAGGTATGGGACTTCGTCTCAATCTCCTTTCATTGAGGCATATTTTGTTTTATATACAACTTTCTTCTATACGGTGTATAAACCCCTTTGACTTTTATGTTTATCCAAAAGGAATCTTTTTATACGAAGTGTTTTAATAAATGAAAAAAGGGAATGTTTTTGTCCTACATATGCGGTGACAACGACTTCTCCGCCGCCGTGACCATTATATGAGTTTCGGCTTCCTCTACAAGGCATACCTTTTTTAAAGAAAAATAAATACCATGTTTTACTTTTCTTTTCTTTTGGTATTGAAAATGGTTTTCATAATGTTTCTATTATATCAATGTGTTGTATTGATATCTTGTGATTGAAATGTGGAAATGTTATGTTTCCTTTATGTATGTTTTATGTGATACGATTATGTTATGGTTCTTGGGCATTATTATAAAGACGGGTGGTTCCGTGATAAACTAAGGGCGGGTGATCCCGATATAGCTCTCCAATGAATTGGGTAACACGAAGGAGGTAAACGTTAAGGTTTCTCCGAAGAGATTTAGGGAATATACTGTGATGTGTATTCCAAACGTAACCAAGAGGGTTACTCCCTACGTAAGAATGTTATGAATGCCTCAAGTTACCTTTATGTCTTATGATTCTTATTATTTATTCATATTTTGATGAGGTATGTTAAAGTTCTTATGTTTTATGAGTAAAGTACGATTTTATTTATTCTTATGTATACATGTAATCATGTTTCCTTCCCATATTTTTATATCCCTTACTGAGCTTTTTATGCTCATCCCAAGTTTTTGAAATGTTTTTCACTGGTCAAGGGAAAGGTACATGATATGATGATAGTGCAAGGAAGTGTCAAAAAAGAATCCATGTTTTATTTTAAATATGTTTCCGTTGGTGGGAAAAATGAATATTATCTTTTATATAACCACTTTGTTTAAATGTGGAATTTAATGCAAGTTTTATGATCTAATTATCTAAAACTCTAAACCTGAAAAGATCTTGAATGTGTAATCTTGTAATAACTCAAGATTAAGTAAGGTTTAAGGCTGGGGCCTTATATATTCCATCTTGTATACCCTCTTTTTATGGTCTTAGGATACCCTCTGGTATACCCTTTTTTTATGGGGTTGTGATTCCACCCCAAATAAATTCATGTTATAGTTTTGGATTCCCTCACATTTTCCCTCTTTTTATGGTCTTGGGATTTCCTCCCTTATACCCTCTTTTTATGTACTATAGATTCCCTCTTGTATACCCTCTAGTTACACACTTTAGATTCCCTCCCGTATAACCTTTGGGATAATAGAACATTTACCACTACTAAAGGAATTAGACAGATATATTGGTCACACCTATCACATGATGAGATCATACATATGTATTTCATAAGATAATAAAAAACTCAACATATCCTGATCTATAAAAAGGGATGGGTTTCATAAAAATTATATCATAAACCATGAAATGAAATGGGTATCATAAACATTTAATCATATAATTACCCATGTAAAAGAGAAATATTTAATAATAATTTCATCATAGAATACAAAATTAAAAGTTTTAGGTTACATAATCATTTTAACATGGAATATCTCATGGAAGATAAATGGGTTCCATAAAAAACTTGTCATCTTAAACATAAACAATTCAGAGAAAGAATATGAATGATACCCCTGGATCATAAACCTAGTAAACAATAGGTAACAACAATATATTTCATAATAAATGTAAAATTATTCTGAATGTTCATTTAAAACATTTTATGAGAAAAATATCCTTACTTATTTGAAAAAAAATATTTTTAAAACATAAAATATTTTTAAAATATTTTCTTTGAATATAACTTTGAAAATGTAAAAATGGATATTTGAACACCATTTTAAACACTTATTAATACATAAAACATTTTTAAATTATTTTCCTAGAAAATTTTCTTAAAATATGATTTAATAAAATTTGAAAACATTTTTAGGAAACATGGATGTTTTGAATAAAATGGATTTCTGACCAAAGATAGAAATAATGTTGTGTTTTAATAAACAAAATCTTAAATATCTTAAGTTTAAAATAGTGTGAAATGGTACAATTACATGATTATATCATGAATAACCAAATTAAAATAAATTTCATGTGAATAATTGATATATGGATATAATATTCCATCAAATGGAAAAATAATCACAAATAATCCTAAAAAATGATGAGATTTTAGCAATAACATCTTACCATTTTGGTAACATTGAATGAAAATACCCATGAAAAAATAACATTACCTAAAGCTTAAAATATAATGATAATAATTTTATTTATGATAAAACATTTCAATGGGTATTATATACACCTCATAAATGAATATAGGTGCATAACATACATGTGTCTCATAAAAGGGAACTTCAGACATAATGACTTTACTGATTTTTTAACTTTAGAATCATAAACTCCATGAAAGAGAGATCATAAAATTTATATATTAATACCCATAAATTTAATGATATGAATAATATATACATTCATTTTTATTATACACACTACAAAAAAGAAATGAGTTATGAATAAGGCATAAGTGTCATCGAAATAAATGTGACACTAGAAATCCTTTTAATACTTGATTAAATTTTGAATCAGGATATCTAAGAAATAGTAACATGAATTGAAACTATTAATATCAAGAAATAAAGTAAATTAATGATAAAAAATTTCATTGGGATGTATATACACCACAAAATTGGAATAATTGATGAATATAACATATATCGTACAGAAATAAATGTGAGACGAGAAAACCCTTACCTTAAGTCTAGACTCTCGTAGTACATGTTCAAGCCTAATTTAAAATAAATATAAATTTATTATACATATAAAAAAACCATATTAATATATATATATATAATTTCATATATTATTCACTTATAACATTATTTTACCTATTTATTAGAAATTCCATGTTTTAGTTATGTCTCTAGTAATAACTACTTTTTCATACATGTTTTGATTTGTTATTCATGGTACACCTACTTAGATCTAGATTTATTCATTTACATAATGGAAAAAAATATAAATATAATATATATTTAGTATATATTTATATATTATAATATATAAATAATATAAATAATAAATGTAATACACCATTCATGGAGACGGTTGGCCTTATATACGCATGAATATTGTTTTCATTCTCTTGTCATTTTTAAAGAAAGAGAGTATATAATATATGAATATATATATGGATATATTATATTTATATTAAAATTGTTATTTAATATATATCATATATATTTATTAAACTCGGTCTTCATGCATTTCATGTAATGCGTGAACGAATCACATTGCTTTAAGGAGACGGTAGTTAACACATCTATAAACGAAGTTATCATATTCCCAAAAAATGAAAATAAATATGGTATGTGTTATATAATAATTAAAAAAATAATAAATTAATATTAAATATAATATATATCGTAAAAACATTAATTACATCATTATTATCAACCTTTATAGTAGGTATTGGAAGAATGATTGGCATCGGTTTATGAGGTGGTAGTCTGCCGCACACACGAACGATGGTTGTGTTTCGTATTTGATTAAAGTCTATGAGAGTGTATGTAATACCCTTAAAATTAAAGAAAATATTATTATATTTAGGATATTGGTTTTATTATGTAATCATTTAATTATAATAATTGAGAGGGTGGATAAGTAAATAAAAAAGGGCATGTTAAATGGTGTTACCTCTTCTTTGGGTAACTCCATTTGTTTTTACCAAATGGATTTCTTTGTTGGATTTTTTCCTAAAGGCAGGGTTCGATGATATAGGGAGGGAAGTTATTAGGATATTTAAATATTTTTTCCCTGATACAAAGTGATTGATAGGTGTGAATATGTGAGGTGTGAGTTCCATTTTATAAGTGGTGAAAATGACACACTTGTCATTTTTTTAAACAGTTGTGTGATGCCCACATTTTTACCAACCATGAGTCTTACATAAAACAAAAAATTCAATCCATGAACTGTTAATGTTGAAATATGTTTATAAAATGGTTTCTTTATAATTTTATGGTAATTTTTACACATTAAATTCTATGTTTAGTCATTAAGTAAATTTGTTATTAACTTAATCATTGTAATTAATTTTAACAGATATCACTAATAACTATGGTCAAATATAAATTTGACATTATTATAAATTATAGCCTATTCTGATTCCAAATATTGAATCTATTTTTCCAAATTCAAATCAAGTGTAGGAAATTAATTTAAAATCAATCCTCCAGATGGGATGAGATTGTTGGTTTCTATGTTAAAAAGTTTAGATGTTTGAAATGTTTTCATATCCAATTTCAATGTGAAGTTGGTTCCAATGAATTAAATTTGATTATTTTATGATTAACTGATCTAATTATACATTAAAACAAATTTAAAATATCTTTTAACTATATAAATAAATTAGATGAAAACATAATTTTCAATTAAAATTCATTATTTTCACTATTCATGAAAAAATGAATCTTCCCATAAAAATAAAAAAAAATATCCCAAAATAAATTTTAATATTATAATTTAAAAAATAAAGTTTATTTTTCTAAATAAAATTTATAAAAGTTATAAAAATTATATTTAAAATAGGTACGATAATAAAAGGTTATAAGATTACCTTTTAAGAAAAATATATATCTTTATGCGTAAAATTAAATTTATTTTTATCTCATGTCTATAGAAAATTATATGAGTTTTAAATAGTTTAATTAATATATATATATATATATATTATTTATTTATTAATATCATTTATCAAAAGATTTTTTATTAATTTATTGAGGTAAACTGTGTTTTATTTTCTAAATATAGTTTTCTAGCGAAAGATATTGTATATTTTCAAAATGGTATTATTTTCATTTCTAGTTATTTGTTCACCAAATAATTCGTATTATATACATTTTTAAAACATATTTTTATAATTAAATTAATATTATTCATAATTTCTATTCTAATGGATATGTGATAGGTAAAATAATATTTTATTAATAATATTAATAGTACATTGTTGTTTTTGTATAAATAGGTATTGTGTTCCATAGAAATTAAAGAAGGAACTCGACATTATGTATAAGAAAGACAAACATAGGGTTGCATGTATTAAAGATAATCTAAGTGATGTGTGTAGTGAAATTATAACATGGTGTTTCATATAAAAAAAGACAAACATGATGTAGAATTCAATATAAACAATCAATGAAATTTAATTTATTCGAAAAAACATAATTCATAAAAACTCAGGAAGATACATTATACCCCCCCCCCCCCCCCGAAAAGTTAATTTGTCCCTCTAAATTAATCCAGGTTTTCAAATGATTAATACTTGAATGTTCCTTTCATAGAAACCCACATCGTAATAATTTATAATAAAACTTCCTTTAAAAATGTATAGTTGGAAACATAACATTTACACAAAAAACTCAGAACTAGGTTTACACATAGGAGAATATAGGTGGAAAGTGAAAACATGGACATAGAAGACAAATATAACTATCATGTTTTGATGAAAAGTGATAGAGGACATGTTTAGGATAATGTTAATGATAAAAAATAAATAAACCAAAGAGGCTAGAAAAGGTCCATGATATCATCAAAAATGATGATAATATGACAAAATTTTATTTCAGGAACCTTTTCCTAAAGTTGAATATTTTTCATTGGAATATATATATACATTATTTCAAAATAAATCATCCTTTTTTATTCCATGATCATTTTACACTTCATATCATATTCCAATAAATAAAGTATAATTTTTCATTCTTTAGGATTATCATGTCATGGGATCTATAAATATAATGATAGTTCATCCCATGTATCTTCATCATAAAAAACTTGTTAGTGAATGTTATCTAATAGGAAGAAATCCACGTATGGATCGATAATATTTTACTCATTAAAACTTCATCATATGTTTAACATAAAACATTCATTAAATGGTTAACCTTAAAACCCTTCTGAAAGATGAATGTTCTAAATATTAGAAATAAGGTCACTACATTTCTAAAAAATAGATTGTCATTAATCCCCCATATATGATAAAGTAACTCATGGTTGGAATATACCAAACATGTGAATACCTTCATCAAGTTTTCTATTGAAAAAAATTAATAACCTGAATTACCATAAAACCTTATTGAAAAGACTCATTATTTCTTATTCTAGTGATTATAGGATATATTTTTAAAATCCAAAAAAATGTTTTAAATTTTTTCCATGATAACATTGACCACTTTTTTCAACAAATAAACAATTAGTTCCATGGTAATCAGTATTTTATAATTAACATTATCTATATCAATCATCACTTTATCAATTATAGATACAATTTTCTAAGAAATTAGGATCACATTAAGGGTTACCTTTCTATAATAAAAATTATATCTTTCTATTAAATCTATTTTCTAGGTCATTGGAACCATTAAATATATTTTTTAAAGCCTTAATGGAAAAAATATACTTTATAATTCTTGATTTCTTACACATATAAACATCCATCATCCTGTATTATTCTTAAACTATAACTTATTTTTCATAATCGTATTCTTTAATAGGAATTTCCTTGAATATATAATTTGAATCATGTCATAAGGCTCCTCAACCATAATTTAATCATACTTATAACATTTAATTTAAAAAATACTATTATATCATACACTACCATTCACATGTAATTTTTTGTCTCTTTATCTTCAACTGTATAACCAATACTCACACCACTTTCCTGATTTTATTCATGATACTTCTATTTATGAAATTTATTTTCATAATGCTCATAATTTACATAAATAAAACATTAAAATTTATCCAAGTTCTATATATTTCATTCCATTGACTAAAATTAGAAACCATACTATGGGAAACACTTATCATAGTGGAAAACCACATAATCATGAAAATCACTTATAGGATATATAAATCACGACTAATACTTATTTAATCAATGAAACCTTAATACTTTCCTAGGTTATTCATAGAAATATTAAATTTAAATCCTTCATGATGGTTTATAAAGTTTTTGTGAATTATGAAACCATATCCCCAAGGAGTGTTAAACTAACTGTGTAAGAATGCATGTTGTCGTGCTCCAGTTTTCAATCTAGTCTGGCACAATATGGTGTTTTTGAGATTGTTACACTGATATTTATCTATGCTAGATTCGCATCCTTTTTTAGTATCCATACATGGATTTATTTCTCAAAAATAACTCACTCTATCATTTACCAAAATAAATTAGGATATTTTTTTATACATTAATGGTAACACCCTCAGATTTTGTGAAATATTTTATTTCAAATTAATTTAATATTTTCCATATCTTTCATTTCACATAAAAATGAATATGTAATTTATTATAAGTTAATTATCAATATTCTTCTTCCATAAACTACACTCAATACATATATTATCTTTATCAATATGCAAACTTGACTTGGATTGTGTTACACACAACACTAAGTTTCAATTAAACATCGTTTTATTGTTATAATTATTTAAATACTGATTGTTATAACATAGTCATTAAAAAAATCTTATGAATAATAATAAATAATTTTTTAATATTATTTATAATAGTTTTATATAGATAAACCATATTTATAATAAGATATGAAATTATTTTAGTAAAGTATTTATATGTTTGAAAATATTATTTTCTTAAAACTCTTTTATGTCCTTCTGTAAACAATAATAAAATTAATTTTAGAAACTTTTATAAATTTAATTTAATAAAATGAAATTTCTATTTTAATTTATAATTCAAAAATTATCTTAAGATCTATTTTATGTATTTTTCTATGAAAGTTCATTTTTTGTGAATAGTTAAAAAATTATGAATTTTAATTCAAAAATAATTTTCCATCAAATTTATTTTTATTATTATATTATATATAAAGTTTGTTTTGAAGTAACAATATATCAATTATAAATATATTAATCCAATATATTTCATTGGAATATTTTTAATTTTTAATTAAGATAAAAAAAATTATTATGATCATCTCAACATTCTCACTTAAACACCTCTCCCCCCCTCGCTATCTCGCCATGTCTATGAGATTAGAAATATAAATAATTTTTCTTATTGTATGAATTGAATTTAAAAAATGTACATATACTATTTAAATATGTTTTATAATTATATTCTAACAATATAAACTTAATTTTTGACAATAAATATTATTTAAGGTGATTAATATTCATTATAGTGATTATGGTAAATTTATGCTTAACAGGGAACTAAGACTTAATCTTAAGGGACCAAATGACCTATCCACTTTTCTAATTCCGATTTTATGGAAATATGTTTTTAATAAACATTCCTTTATTTATTTATTTTTGGGTTTATAATGACTTTTTTTAGGTAAAAACGTGTGTAAACCTAACTTGTATTCAAAAATGCCAAGTGTGTCACCTCCCTCAACTATAAAAGGACACCACCTATCCCCTTATTCAAAAATATATAAATATTTTGGATCAGCCATTATATAATCAATTAACTTCTCAACATATGACCCTTCCTCCTTAAAGGCTCTCTTTTAAAAAAATCAATCCAAGGAATCCCTTTGGTGAAATCCAAAACATGTTACCCAAATAAGAGGTAACATCATTCTTTAAGATCTTTAGTTTCATTTTCATTATAAACCACATAAATTCTTTTTATTTAATGATAAAATAAAAAAAATATTATTCAAAATCTACTAATATTTTGTTATTATATGTTTTTTACTTTCAATTACACACCCTTCCATCGGATGGGTAAGGGACATACCATTCATGTATGGCGAACTACTGCCCAATGAATTGATGTTGTTTGTTTTACCTTTACCACATACCATGGTTGGTAATTATGGTGGAAAATATATTTATATATGATATACATTATATTTATTAATTATTTATAATTCTTAAGTTATTATATAATTCTTACCTTTATGGTTTTTATTTTGTATAAATACAGTAACATTGTTTGTGGACTTGTAGACTACTGTCTCCTCAAAGTGATGTGACTCATTCACACTTTGAATGGAATGTATTAAAGATTTATTTAGTAATACAATAAGATATATATGATATTTATAATTCATTTTTTCTTATTTAATTAATATATAGAACATGTCATCATACTTTTTGTTTTTTAATTATGATAACTTTATTTGTGGACGTGTCGACTATCGTCTACTCCAAGTGATGTTATTCCTTCAAACATTACATGAAATTTATTAAGGATAATTTTAGTAAAATAATATGAAATATGTAAAATAATAATTCTACTGGAATGATATTAAATATATATATACATCATTTTCTTTTTTTTCTTTTAATATGACTATAAAACAGAAATAACATTTATTTGTACTTACGGCCTATCGTCTCCATGAACGGTGTATTTCATTTAATATTTATATATTTTATAGATTAAAATAAATATTTATATACTAAATATATAAGATATATATATCATTTTTACATTTTTTAAATAATTAAATAATGATATATGTAAGAGTGTCAATAATAACATGTCAAAACACATACGGTAAACAAAGATGTCATTACTCGAAACATTACATTAACATGTAATTGTTAATAAATGGGTAATATAAATTCATAGGTGAATAATATACGGTATTATATAAAATATTATGTCTCAATAATATATTTATAATAAAATAATATTTATTATATAGGAAGTTTTGAATGTTTATAATAGAAATTCAAGACTTAAGGTAAGAGGATTTCATCTTACTTTTTATTTCTGTGAGATAGATGCCATATTAAAAACTTGCTTTTTTTTAGATTTATATACTTCCCTATGGCATTATATGTTAAAAATTTTATTTATTTAATGATATTAAATGATTAAATTTTATTATTTTATTTCATGGGGATCATAATTTAAATTTTACACATGCAGTAAGGGTTTTCTCATCTAACTTTTATTTTTCTAAGAGACAAAAGCCATGTCCAGCTCATACTTATTATTTGATGGGTGTATACTAACCATAAATTTATTATATGATTCTTATAATAAATTTTAAAAATATTTACATATCCATTTTTTGTAATTTAATTCATGGGTTTCCTATCTCAAAGTTACCAAATCGGTAAAGTAATTTTGTCTCAATTTTCCTTCTTTGAGACACATGTCCTGTTATGCACCTATATTTTTTCATGAGGTGTATATACAGAATTTGGAATGTTATATCATGAATATAATTCTTTTAAAGATATTTTATTCATCATTTAATGTATTTAATTGTATTTTTTTATGATTCAAAGTTATCAATTAAGAAACGGTTTCTGGATACAATCAAATCATTTATTGAGATCACTTATGATTACCCTACCATTGATGAAATATTATGATCAATTTATTAATAAATCTAATGAGTTTTATTAACCACTTTTTATTCTTGTTATATCCAAGTAATGGTACAGTATTTAGACTCTTTTTTACCTAATATGATCAAAAAAGTGTTTTAAGATAATATGACTTTACCTCTCCCTTCACTCGGAAATCTGTGTTCCTTCATAACCAATATTTCAAAAAGGTTTCCAAAAATATTCTTCTATTTTCCCATGATCATTAGAAGTCATTTTTTCCAATGTTTTACCATTTAATTAAAATGATTTTTTAAAAAAGAACCTTATTTTTATCTTCTGGTTGATACACTTTTCTTAAATTTTACGGTAGAGAAAGAATGTTTGGCCTGTACGGATTTAACCATCATCTTGATCATCATTCCATTTAAGATTATTTTAAAATATTTAAATAATATTTTTTAAGGTTTTTTTATTATATTCTATATGTTTATTGTTTTAATGTTATTTTCAATGAATAATCAGTTTCAAAAAAATGTGTTTAAAATATGTTTTCAATGATTTCAAAAAAAATCTTCATATATTTTAAAAGTATTTTCAAAGAAAAAGATTTTTAAAATGTTTTCAAGACTCTTTTAAAAGTTTTCAAGGACAATATTTTTAAAATTTGTTTAAAGGTTCTTATATATGTATTCAAGGAAAATTATTTTTCAATGCTTATCTAGGATTATTTTATAAGTTTTCAAGGAAAGGTATTTCAAATGATTTCATGATTTCATTATAAGATTTTAAATTATTTTTTATGAAAATGGTTCTCAATCAGTTTTATGTTTCAAAGATAATTTTTCAAATAATAAAGGACGTTTTCCTCAAGAAATGTTTTCAAAATATATTTAAAAATTATTTTCCATCTAAGATGACATTTTTTGATGTCACTCATTATCTTCTAAAAAATTCTTAAAATGTTCCATTCATATTGTTTATTCAATGGTTTATGTTTTGAAGTAATTACGGTTATGAAACCAATTTCTCATCAACAATTTATTTGATTTTGAAACATTCTTCTTTTCACGGGTTGTGATTTGATGAAATGATTATGAGACCTATCTCTTTTCCATAGGTAATTATATAATGAAATGTCTACGATACCCATTTGATTTCCTGGGATTTGATTTAATGCTTATAAATCTTATCTCTTTTCATGGGTAATGATATGATGAGTGTTTTTTTATCTTTTGGAACATTTATTTAAGATTTTATTATGTGACGTGTTTGACATATATCTCCCTCCATTGTATTATGTAATGATAACTTTTATATGATCTCAAGAGGGATAATAAGAGAGAATCCAAAGCCTGAAATAATAAATAATCTTAATCCCAAAATAAGTGGGTATATGTAAGTTCAACCCATTCTCAAAAGAAGAGGGTACATGGGAGTTTATCTCATTCCTAAAACAAGAGGGAATCTTAATCCCAAAACAAAAGGGTAAATAGGAGGGTATCCCAAGCCTAAAGAAAGAGGGTACATGGGAGGGAATCCATAGCCTAAAACAAGATAGCATCCCAAGACCAAAAAAAGAAGGTACACAAGAGAGAAACCCAATCCTAAAAAATGAGGGAATCTTGATCCTGATACAAGAGGGGAAATAGGAAGGAATCCCAGGAATGAAACAAGAGGGTATATGGGTGGGCATCCCAAAACAGAAACAAGAGGGTACATAAGAGGGAATCCCAAGCCCGAAATAAGAGGGTACATAGGCGGGAATTCCATGGCTGCTATAATATGGTATGTGGGAGGGAATCCCATGATGAATCAGTTACATGGGTAATTATCAAATGACTAACATGTTATGAATTTCTTGGTTGTTAGCCTTGAAAAGGTATTTTCTATGTGTATGTGTATGCCCCAAGTTCTATGTCTGATTCATATGTTATGTTTTCGTGGATTATACTCTTGATTACCTTATGATTCATGTTTTCTAAACTACCAATATTTATTCTATGTCTCATGATTATGATCATTGATATTTAGTGTATTATTTTCAAATGATATGATAACATTCTCATACCCATGTATTCATGATATGATATTGTGCTTGCTTTATTCACCCTTACTGAGCATTATAGGTCACGTATTTATAATTTTTTATTTACCTAGGTTATATATAAAGGTTTTTATGTATAATTACTGAAGGTAAATATCTTTTGCAGAAATGTTAAATAATTTTCACCAATTTATAAGCTTTATTTATGATTTTCCAAATAAATGACTGTATTATTGTCCTCGTAAATGTATTTTTTGTAATGTGCTGAATTTCCATATAAAATGATATAATATACATGTATGTTAAGCCCAGTTCAATATATTTTGTATCAAAAAAAATTATTAGTCAACCATAGGAAACTATGATGGGAAAACTTTAGTGATATCCCTTGGAATATTTAAACGAATATGTCTCAGGATGTCTCTAAGAATAAGTATAAGGGTGAGTTAATGTTTTTGAAATCATCCTAGAATTTTAGTAAATGATTGAGTGAGTTGTTTCCAAGAAATAAATCCTTAACTAGATACTACAATTGGATGTGGTTATAGCATAGATTTGCCTTGTAGTAACATCTCCTACAATGTTTGTGAGGCCTAACTTGGATATAACCTGGTACACAAATGTAATAATTACTATGAACCTAGTTTGACACCTTCGAGGAAATTCTTTGAGAATTAATAAACACTTCATGAACCATCATAATGTATTTAAATATAAGTTAGATATTAATAACCTAGAATAAACCTATGGTGTCTTAGATTAAAGAATGTGTCCTAATTTAAACATCTGGTAAGTTATTTTTTCAGGATTATGTGGTTTTCCATTTTGATAGATGTTTCTCACACTATGAATCTTATTTTTTAGTCAATGGTGGGAACTATAAGAAACATGGTTACTAGTGAATATTTCATATGTGAAATTTATGGGCTTTATAAAAATATATTTCCTAAGTGGAATCCTCCTTATGAGAATCAAGAAGGTGGTATGTGTATTGGATATACTTTTAAAGATAAGGAGACTACAAAGGACATGTGAAAGGTATGGAATGTTCTTCCAAATTTTATTACATTTAGTGTTATAGGAATGATTTTTTTTAGTATGATGAACCCTAAGAGATGATTATTATTTCATATTATTATAAATAGTTATTAATAAATAAGTATATGAATCTTGAATAATTGTTTAAGAATAAAGTTAGATTAATGGAACATTTATGTATTGGAATTCAACGATTCTGTAATAAGAATTGTGTAATATATATATGTACTGTCATTATAAGTCTTCATTAATGATATATTTAATGGTTATGAAAATATATAAAATTTATTTATTAGAAAGGTGATATTTTTATTAAGGGAATTAAACCCTTAATGTGCTTTATCATATAGGGAAAATTGTGTTTATCTTGGACAAAAAGATGATTTTTTTGGATAAATTAAATTGGATTGTATAAATGACCTTAGAAATCATTGAGGATCTTTTTTCCAAAGTGGTGTACATCATAATTTATGAAGTTCAAAACTTATTAGATTTCAGGAATATATCTAGTAATCTTTGGAATAAGGAAACATGCATGTTTTCCAAAAGTATTTATGTTAATTCAGGTTATTACTGTGTTTCAAGAGAATATGTGATAAGGGAATTCACATGTTTGGAATGTGACAACCAAGAGATAATTTTTTATATGTGTGGTATCAGTGTTCAGATAATTTAGTGACCTTCTTTCAAATTTTTTGGATTTTAATCTTTTATAAGGGTTTTAAAGCTAACCATTTATGAAAAGCCTAATTTAAACATCTAATGAATTTTGTGAGATTAATGTATTATCTCACCACATGGGGATTCATGTATATTGTATAACCTCTTCTTGCCACTTTTCATTGATGGTAGATAATGATATATGGGATGACATATCAAGGAGATCATAACCTATTATTTCTTTAGGAACGAAACATTCAATTAATTTTAAAAAATGAGAGGTGAATTAGAAGTTATAGAAGGCACACCAAATGGAACGGTTTTCATAAAATCGTATCATTTCATTATAATTCACCAAATTTTTGAAAAAAAAATGTCTTGAAATAAATGGTTATCATGTTCTCATAAATTCTGATGATACCAGTTACCTTTTTAAAACCTATTTTGGGTTGTGGATGTTATTTTTATCATTCTCCTACCCATGTTCTCTATCACTCCATCATATCATTATAGTTGGATTTATCATACATGATCATGTTTTCACTTTACACAAATTTTCTTCTTTATAGTAGCCTAGTTATGAGTTAATTTTTTAAACCATTGTGTTTCCAAATTTTCATTTTTAAATGATGTTTTAGCTTTTGTTTTTACAATGTGGGTTTCAATGAATGTATAATTCATATATTAATCCTTTGATAAACTAAATTAATTTCTATAGATAAATTCATTTTAAGGGGAATAGAATGTAACACCGTGAGAATTGTTAAACTATTTTTTTCAAATTAATTTAATCTTTTTGATATTTTTAATTTTACACAACACTAAAAATAGTATTTATTATATATTAAAGTGTTATGATTTTCTTGAGTACAATACAAGCAAGACTTTTATTATCATACACTACATGTAACATCAAATTGGCTCATGTTACATGCAACACTGAGTTTCTAGAAAACATTATTTTATTTCAATAAATAATTTAAAAAGTGATACTTATAACATAGATGCTAAACCTAAAAATATGAATAGTAATAAAATATTTTTTATATATTATTTATAATATTTTTATATAGATAATTCATATTGATAATAATATAAAAAATTGTTTTAGTAAAGTCTTTATATGTTTGAAAATATTATTTTCCTAAAAGATCTTTTTTTATATCGTTTTGTGAAAAATAATAAAATTAATTTTATACACATTTGTAAAATTAATTTGATAAAATAAAATTAATTTTTTAATTCATAATTCCTAAATTATCTTAGGGTTAGTTTTTGGGATTTTTCTATGAAACATCCTTTTTCATTGAATAGTGAATAATACAAAATTTTAATTCAAAAAATATTTTTCATCTAATTTATTAATATAGTTAAATTATATTTTAAGTTGGTTTTAAAGTAAAAATATATCATTTATAAATATATTAATATAATTTAGGTCTTTGGAATCATTTTGATGTTGAATTTAGATAAAAAAAATACTTAATAAACTTTTGAACATTCTCATTAACCTCCCCCCCCCCCCTTCACGCCACATCTGAAAAATTAGCATTAAAAATAATTTTGCAGATTATGAGAATTGAATTTATAAAAGTAGAAATACATAGTTTTAATCATTATAATATTTATATTATAATAAATTTAACTTAATTTTTTAGAAAAATTAATGTTGAAGTCATTTAAAATTAATTATAGTGATTTAAGCAAAATTATCTTTAACAAATGACTAAACCTTAATCTTAATGGCCCAATGACATATAAACTTATCTAGAACCCATTATATAGACATATTTCGGCCATAAATATTCTATTATTGAGTTTTTTGTGTTTTTTTTAATACTTTTTTGAGGAAAAAATGTAGGTACACCTAACTTGTTTTAAAAAATCCCATGTGTATCCCCTCCCACAAATATAAAATTCCCCCACATATCCCCTTCTTTACACATATAAAAACACATAGATTCTATCATGATCTGATCATTTCAATCCCAATATACCCCCTTAATTCTTGAATCCTACCTTTAGGAAGAAAAGAGAAAAAAGGAATCCCTTTGGTGCAAACCAAAAGAAGTTACCTGAATAAGAGGTAACAACATTCCTCAAGATATTTAGTTTTATTTTAATTATCTACCTCAAAAATTATTATTATTACATGATTATATAATAATAAAAATTTCCAAAATATAATTATATGTTTTTATTCTACTTTTTTAACCTAAACTTACACATACATCCATCTAATAGGTTAGAAACATACCGTTCTTGTTTGAAAAACTACCACCCCACGAAATGATGTTGTTCATTTTAGATTTACCACCTATCATGGTTTTTATTTATGATGGAAACTAAATTTTTTTATGATATATATTATACTTATGATTTATATATACTTATGTAGTTATTATATAATTCTTACCTCCATGCTTTCCATTTTATATAAATATGATAACTTCGTTTGTGGATCTGTGCACTACTTCCTCATCAAAGCGATGTGACTCATTAACCATTTGAATGTATTGTATTATAGAATTATTTAGTGAAAATATATGATATATTTGAAATTTATAATTCCTTTATTCATATATAATTATTATATAACACATATCTTGATATGTTTCATTCTTTTTATATATGATAACATCTTTAGTGGATTTGTGGACTACCGCCTCTTCAAAATGACGTGATTCATTCACAATTTATATGGAATTATTAAATATGGGATTAGTAAACTAATATGATATATAAAAAATAATAAATATTATTTAATTATATTATATATATAAACATATATTTTATTTTATTTTCTTTCTTTAAATATGATAATAAAACGGATGTAGTATTCATGCGTACATGCGGCCTACCGTCTCTGTGAATGGTGTATTTAGTTTAATATTTATATATTTTATTGATTACTATAAGAATTTATATAATTAATATATATGATATATAAATCATTTTATGAATTCTATAAATAATTTAATCATGATCTATTTGAGAGGGTCAATAATAAAAAGTCAAAACATATACGATAAACAAAGTGGTATTTACCAAAAACATTACATTAACATGGAATTGTTAACAAACCAGTAATATAATGTCATATTTGAATCATATACTATATTATATATAATAATATGTTTATTTATTATCTTTAAAATAAAATAATATTTTTTCTACAAGATTTTTTGAATGTGTATGAAGAAATTCAATACTTAAGGTAATGGAATTTCATCTCACTTTTTATTTCTTTGAGATACATGACATAATCGTGATGTTATTAATATTTTAATATATTTTTACATACTTCATTTACGGATTTTATATGAAATGTGCATAATTGTTGTAAAATATTAATGTTTAAATATTAAATATAATTTTTTAGCACTATTTGAATTTATCCAGATTCATGTATGTTTAATGTTTTAACAACAAATATCACCCTACTTATCCAAATTTCATGATTCTTGTTTTTTAGGGTTTCCAATTCCAATTCCAACATTTCATTAGAAATCACCTTTGGAAAATTCGTCTATTTAGAGGGTCATATGGACCTTACAAGAAGGCCCAAGGAAACTATGAAGAAACTGGACCATATATAAAAGTTGAATTACTGGGCTCAATCCAGAAATCCAAATACTTTAATTCTCCTCCCAAATTCAGATCACATTTCAAGGAGTCCATGATAAAAATTTCAGAACCCAATCACAAATAAAATGGGACCCAATGATGCATTAAAGTCCAGGACATCATTCTAGCTAGGAATTAGAAACAGAACACTAATATTGAAATTGCTCCTCATGTAGACATCCATTCGAGCTGATATTTTTCAGTGTGAAATAAAAGATTCGGGTGGCGAACTTTGTTAAAGAAATGATTTTTATTTGTATAAGGCCCCAGCCTTAAACCTTACTTAATCTTGAGTTATTACAAGATTACACATTGAGGATCTTTTCAGGTTTAGAGTTTTAGAGAATTAGATCATGAAACTTGCATTACATTCCACATTTAAACAAAGTGGTTACATAAAAGACAGTATTCATTCTTCCCATCAACGGAAACATATTTAAAATATAACACGGATTCTTTCTTGACACATCCTTGACACTATCATCACATCATGTACCTTTCCCTTGACCTGTGAAAAACATTTCAAAAACTTGGGATGAGCACAAAAAGCTCAGTAAGGGATAGAAAAATATGGAAAGGAAACATGGGTACACATATACATAAGAATGAGTTCATACTTTACCCATATCAAATCATGAATAAATCATAGAAAACATAAGACATAAAGGTAACTTGAGGCATTCATAACATTCTTACGTAGGGAGTAACCCTCTTGGTTACGTTTGGAATACCCATCACAGTATATTCCCTAAATCTCTTCGGAGAAACCTTAACGTTTCACTCCTTCGCGTTACCCAATGCATTGGAGAGCTATATCGGGCTCACCCGCCCTTAGTTTATCATGGAACCACCCGTTTTCATAACAATGCCCAAGAACCATAACATAAACGTATCACATAAAACATGCATAAAGGAAACAAAACATTTCCACATTTCAATCACAATATAACATTTTAGTATTTTGAAATAATGAATCCAAAAAGAAACCATTTCCAAAACCATTTAAAACATTTAATAAAAAGATTTGTGAATCAAAGTGTCCCATACCACCTTGAAGCTTAAAATTTTAAACCATTAATATCCATATAAATAAATCCTTAAAACCATTTTGAAAACATGGATATTAATAAGAACAAATAATTAAAACATTTAAAACGATATTTTGGTTAAAGGGGTTTTACCAAAATTATAGACACTTGAATACAATAATTGAGGAATAACATTTAGTCAGAACTTTATAATATCATGAGAATAAATGGATTCATGATATAATACTCCAAAGGACAGTATATACACCAAATAAGAGTGAATTGGTGCATAACAACAATGAACCCTCAATAGAAATGTCAAATGTGACGAAATCCCTTATAAAGAAGGTATCCTTAAATTAAGGACAAATCAATCTCAAAAATATGTGTGAAAAATATAAATACACTCAATATAAGTGGATATTAAGTGTAAAACAATAAAAGGACATTCACATATATTCAATGGATGACATATTCAATGACTACATGTTGAACCCAAAGAAATCGAAATTGGGTTAAAAAGTTCCCTTGACAGCCTAACGGCATCACATCAAAATGAGTTGATGAGAGATAAAAAGTGTATCTCATCACTTGGACATAAAATTTACATCAATAAGGATATATGATAACATATCCCAACATAACAATATGTAAATTAAAAGACCCAACAAAATAAGTCTTTTAAAAAAAAGAGGAGGGTGAAAGGTTCCCTTACCGACTTGGGTATCTTTCAAAACATACACCCCATGAAAGAAAGACAATAGGTCATTGATGTAAATACTCATAAACGAAAGTATATTACACAAAGAGTATAATAAAGGGCAGTACATACACCACTAAATGGAATTTGTGGCAAATGTAGCATAAATCTCATGGGAATGAAAGTGAGATGAAAAATCCCTTACAAAAGTTCGGCAGCCTAACGGCGCCACTCAAAACTTCCAAAATGGATTGATGAGAGAGAATAGGGTCTCTCATCACATGAACATAAAAATTACAGTAGGAGTAATATAAAAGAACATCCCAATCATAAGAAAGATTAGCTTAAAAGAAATGACATAAAAGAGTGTACTTATAAAGAAAGAGAGTTGTAGGATCCCTTACCTCGGGTCCGACTTGACTTGATCGTTCTTTAATCTCCTGAATAATAAACTTGAGTTAATTTCTAATTCCTTAAGAACCTTTTTCAAGTTCATTATTCCTTTTATACCACTTATTACCATGTCATAAACATAATGTAATCATTTAAGTTAATAATATTTGTTTTGTCGATATTTGGTTCTTAAGTCGAAAGTGGACTTCTTACAATTACATGTTGTTCGTGTGGCCAAATGTTTATTATAAACAGAATTGTATTCATGATGTAGATATCATATATGTCATATATATCCAGTACATGCATACATTTATAACATTACATAATCATTTAGAGGTAAGAAATGAAATGCACCGTTCATGGAGACGGTAAGCCGTACGTACGCATGAACGCTACTTCCATTTCTATTTCATTGTTTATAGAATGGAATCATAATGATATAAAGGTATATTATAATTACAGTATAATATCATATATAATATCATAGTTCCATCCTTTATACATCCCACATATGGTTTTTAACGAATCAAATCACTTTGAGGAGGCGGTAGTCCGCACTTCCTAAAATGAAGATATCGCGTATACCCATAATGGAAGCCATAAAGGTAAGACACAAATGAAAAATACAGAAGCATAAGTAAAACATAAACATATTATATATCATATATAAAAATAGTGACATCATAATGGCCACCTTTGAAGGTGTTAAATGAGTATTGAACAATCATCGTTTCGGGAGGCAGAATTTTGCCATCCACGGAAACCGTATGTTCTTTAACCATTTTATGTAGTTGTGTGAGAGTGTAGCTAGAATAAATCTTATAAAAAAAATCCTAGTATATTGAATATACTGGTGTTGTTACAAAAGAAATAAATAAAAAGAGTTTAGGGGGTTGGAGAAGCAAAATAAAACAAATGAACATGAGAGAAAGAATTACCTTTAAAAGTGTAACTCCTTTTGATTTGAGCCTAAAGGCTTCCTTTGAAAGGATTATGCCCAAAGGGAATCCTCTAGGATGAGGAGATGGATGTGTAGAGAGTAAATGGGCAGGGGTTGGCCGAGCCAAAGGCTTGATGAGTGTGTGAAAAGAGGTAGAGGTGGGGGCCTTTTATAAGAGGAGAGGAGGGGCACTTTTGGAAAGTAAGAAATATTACTTTATTTGAAATTGTATTTCGGTTTTAAAAGGTCCCACATTGATATAGGTCGTGGATAAGGTGATAAGGCTTCGAAATCCACTCATCCAACAAGTTTTGGCCATGTGTAGTTCATAGATTTTACATTATCTTTCCATTTTATTTAAATCGTCAAATAATGATGTCATCGTTAAATCATTATTATGTCATAAATAATTTAATTTATTTAATGTCTAAAAATTATAAAAGAAATACTATGATGTAGGAAATCTTTTTAGCTTTCCAATGACTATTTATAATCAAAATTTGGACTTGTGTAACCCCACTTAAAAATTGTTTTAGTAAAACATATCATGTTTGTGTCAATTTTTCTTTTACATTAAATAAAATGTTATTTATGTCATTTCCCAACCAAAGTGGATCCATGGGGTCCCCAAGTTGACCCATGGCTTGTCTTGGTCGGCCATGACACAACCAATAATGTTGGGACATGTGTCTAGGTCATTTTATATTATTAAAGTATTATTTATACCTTAAACTACCCTAATTACCACTAATCGCGATTAAGAACTTAATGAGTTACTATTCACCAAAAAAATATTATAATCTCATTGAACCACATTTTACTTCTTAATGACAACCATGTATGTCGGATTTTCAAAATTCAATACACATTAGTGGTAAAATTTCATTTAACTGAAAAATCAGTTTGCTTGATTACCACTTAGTGGTTTCACTATTCATCAAAAATTGAAGTTTTTCAGAAAAATCCCAAAAATTCACCCTAAGCTATAATTGATATTCCGAATTCAAAAATGAAGTCCATTTTACAAAATTCAAAACATATTAGTCACATTAATTAATTTAATAATTAATTCCCGCTGTCAGCGCAAATAGCGTGTTTTCATAAAACAATAAGTATCAAAAGATTGACACTAGTTTAAGTCTGATTTCAAAGTGAAATTAATTCCAACGACCACTATTGGATTTAATGGTAAAAATATTTTCAAATTTCACTTTAAAAACAATTCAAAATATTATCTAATCATATAAATAAATTAGATTAAAAAGTGGTTTTGAACTAAAATACAACATTTTACACTATTCATTAAAAAAAAGAACCTTATCGGAAAGATACCAAAAAATTACACAAAGTAAAATTTGATGTCCCGATTCTTAGTAAGAGTTTTATTTGGTCCAAAATAATGTTTAAGAGTGAACAAAACTATATTTAATTATGGTTCAACATCAAAAGGTGATAAGTGAACCTTTAGTGAAAACTAGGGCATATACGCCTAAAATTGAATTTTTTCTGTATTTTAAGCCTCTATCCTTTATTGGATAAATGTAAAAACATATAAAAACATATATAATCATATCTTAGTTATTTCTATCCATTCCCGCCAATACAATGGCTACAAGTTAACTACCATTTAAAATTATTTTATTAGAGTGCAACGTAAGATTCCCAAGAAACTCGTTGTTGCGTGTTGGGTACGCCATCGAGCATAGCATCCCCTTTAAAGTCATATTAATATTTTATTCACAAATATGGACAAATATGAGAATTTCATATTCTTTATTTACCTGGGGTGTTACATCCTTCCCCCCTTTTGGGAATTGCGTCCTCGCAATTTTAAAATTGCTCTTGGAAACATCCTTGAAAGTCCCACATCGGAACAAAAGTCGGTAAAACAAACACTTTAAAATAAAGAAAGATAAGTACAAAGGTCACCCGAGTTAACCCATACTAGGATTCCAAGTATGAAAATATGGACATGGAGGAAAAAACAAAGGGTCATGTTCTGATGGAAAGTGACAGAAAACATGTTTAGGAGAAAGTTAACCACGAGAAAATCACAAACTTGTGATGGGTTAAACGGTATTCGATTCCCCAGTAGGAAAATTTAATAGACAACATTTTTGTTTTACGTTACTTTTTATTGAGGAATTTATTCATAAGGAAACATAATCACTTATCATATTGACTTTCAACCTTTATTAGATTCCTTACACAAACTCATATTTTCTCCAAAAGATGAGTATTTAGGAAGACTTGTTCACATTAAGAGTACTATAATCAACTTCTAGAGAATCACCTAATCCACAAAATAGAACTATATACTTCCCATGTCTTTAGACTTTAACCAAATCCAAAACCAAAAAGGCTAGTACAAGATCAGATAATTTAGAAAAGGATAACCCCTTATAAAAAGAAAATCTATTCTTAATCTCCAAAATTTGTCCAACAAAACCCAAAGTTCAAAGAGGACCATCCGATAAACAAATTGTCCATAAAATTCTTCAAAGTAAACCAATATAAGATTGAAACCCAAATATTTGAAGGATTTAGTCACATAGTCTTCCAAGTTAAATCGTAACATTTATCTCCAAACAACATCAGTTGCTCCTAAAGTCTCACATTGAAAAGTAATTATCCTAATCACATATCCTCCATGATAGGTTAATCATTTTCATAAATAACCCAAAATCAACTTACTCTTAATTCATAAAATCATATAACTGAAAAGAATCAGTCAAACTAACCAGGGACTTCACGTAGTCCAGTGGTAGGCGATAAATAACAGTCGCACTTTGGTTGTGGGTTCGATTCCCGCAGCTTTGTCCGATGCGACGGGTAGTCACACGGTCTGCGTGTTGTCCTTTTTTCAAAACTATATAATTCTCAAATCATTACCCAAAAAGGGATAAAATCATCAAAAATAACCATAACATAATTTAACCTCAATTTTATCTCATGCCTTTCACTTCAATCATAACATATGGTCACCCATAATTACCTCAAAAGTAAGGATCATATAAACCCAAATGGTTCTTTATAACTATGTCCACAAAAGAAAAGATAACTATTACTTGAATAAAATTTGCCTATATTAAACATCAGGGTTACATATAATATAAAAAGTCTTCTAATGTAACCCCATCATCAAAAGAGACTTAATACTCTTAAGAATTTCACCCTAACTCTTGAAGCCCTTATATGTTGACATCTTACTCATTCAACATTCTTCATGATCCATTATCCATTCCTTTCCAACTTATTCCGAAATACCTCTTTCCTACAAACAAAATCATGAATCATATCCTAAGATTCCAAAATAAGAAAACAATAGTCATGAAATAGTACATACCTTTGATTGGTCATTGTGAGTTTCTTCATCCTCAATCGGAATGGCATTAGGTATTGGTAAACGAATATTGGTACGCTCTTGGTGACCCCATTCACGAAACTTCTTCATAGGACATGTGTTTGCATAATGACCATGCACACCACATTTAAAACATTCAATTGATCCCTCAGAAAGAACTTCTTTCCCTTTCCTCGAGTCAACTGGATGCTTCCTTTTTCCATGACAGGTTCTTGATTTATGACCTTCATTTCCACATCTATAGCATATTTCTGTCCCTTTGAAACATTTTCCTAGGTGTTTCTTTCCACATCTTTGACACATAGGTTTTTGAACACACATACCTTTATGATTATTTCCTGTACTTCCGTAGGGATTTGCTTCTTGCATATATGATGCCTTAGAGAAAACTCCAAGGTTTAGGTGGTCAATCATGACTCCAGATAGTTGGTTGAGGATAATCAGAAGAGTTCTCATTGCATCTCCCATATCATTCAGTTGCTTGCTCAAAAAGCTGTCACAGTTTCCTTCACATCCACTGTTACTTTGGTGCCTGCTAGATCCAGCCATTTACTAAAACCAAAAAGGTCAGTGTGAGTATATCAACAAAACCATCATGTACTAATGAGGAAGGTAAACACTAAGACACACTTACTCATTCACTTTATCTAAAACTAGGACTCTTTCTGAAATCCTAACCATTATGGTAATGTCACTTATGCTTAAAGAATACCCTAACCTCTAAAGTTATCTAAACCGACCTTTGATACCAACTATAAGGCCCCAGCCTTAAACCTTACTTAATCTTGAGTTATTACAAGATTACACATTGAGGATCTTTTCAGGTTTAGAGTTTTAGAGAATTAGATCATGAAACTTGCATTACATTCCACATTTAAACAAAGTGGTTACATAAAAGACAGTATTCATTCTTCCCATCAACGGAAACATATTTAAAATATAACACGGATTCTTTCTTGACACATCCTTGACACTATCATCACATCATGTACCTTTCCCTTGACCTGTGAAAAACATTTCAAAAACTTGGGATGAGCACAAAAAGCTCAGTAAGGGATAGAAAAATATGGAAAGGAAACATGGGTACACATATACATAAGAATGAGTTCATACTTTACCCATATCAAATCATGAATAAATCATAGAAAACATAAGACATAAAGGTAACTTGAGGCATTCATAACATTCTTACGTAGGGAGTAACCCTCTTGGTTACGTTTGGAATACCCATCACAGTATATTCCCTAAATCTCTTCGGAGAAACCTTAACGTTTCACTCCTTCGCGTTACCCAATGCATTGGAGAGCTATATCGGGCTCACCCGCCCTTAGTTTATCATGGAACCACCCGTTTTCATAACAATGCCCAAGAACCATAACATAAACGTATCACATAAAACATGCATAAAGGAAACAAAACATTTCCACATTTCAATCACAATATAACATTTTAGTATTTTGAAATAATGAATCCAAAAAGAAACCATTTCCAAAACCATTTAAAACATTTAATAAAAAGATTTGTGAATCAAAGTGTCCCATACCACCTTGAAGCTTAAAATTTTAAACCATTAATATCCATATAAATAAATCCTTAAAACCATTTTGAAAACATGGATATTAATAAGAACAAATAATTAAAACATTTAAAACGATATTTTGGTTAAAGGGGTTTTACCAAAATTATAGACACTTGAATACAATAATTGAGGAATAACATTTATTCAGAACTTTATAATATCATGAGAATAAATGGATTCATGATATAATACTCCAAAGGACAGTATATACACCAAATAAGAGTGAATTGGTGCATAACAACAATGAACCCTCAATAGAAATGTCAAATGTGACGAAATCCCTTATAAAGAAGGTATCCTTAAATTAAGGACAAATCAATCTCAAAAATATGTGTGAAAAATATAAATACAATCAATATAAGTGGATATTAAGTTTAAAACAATAAAAGGACATTCACATATATTCAATGGATGACATATTCAATGACTACATGTTGAACCCAAAGAAATCGAAATTGGGTTAAAAAGTTCCCTTGACAGCCTAACGGCATCACATCAAAATGAGTTGATGAGAGATAAAAAGTGTATCTCATCACTTGGACATAAAATTTACATCAATAAGGATATATGATAACATATCCCAACATAACAATATGTAAATTAAAAGACCCAACAAAATAAGTCTTTTAAAAAAAAGAGGAGGGTGAAAGGTTCCCTTACCGACTTGGGTATCTTTCAAAACATACACCCCATGAAAGAAAGACAATAGGTCATTGATGTAAATACTCATAAACGAAAGTATATTACACAAAGAGTATAATAAAGGGCAGTACATACACCACTAAATGGAATTTGTGGCAAATGTAGCATAAATCTCATGGGAATGAAAGTGAGATGAAAAATCCCTTACAAAAGTTCGGCAGCCTAACGGCGCCACTCAAAACTTCCAAAATGGATTGATGAGAGAGAATAGGGTCTCTCATCACATGAACATAAAAATTACAGTAGGAGTAATATAAAAGAACATCCCAATCATAAGAAAGATTAGCTTAAAAGAAATGACATAAAAGAGTGTACTTATAAAGAAAGAGAGTTGTAGGATCCCTTACCTCGGGTCCGACTTGACTTGATCGTTCTTTAATCTCCTGAATAATAAACTTGAGTTAATTTCTAATTCCTTAAGAACCTTTTTCAAGTTCATTATTCCTTTTATACCACTTATTACCATGTCATAAACATAATGTAATCATTTAAGTTAATAATATTTGTTTTGTCGATATTTGGTTCTTAAGTCGAAAGTGGACTTCTTACAATTACATGTTGTTCGTGTGGCCAAATGTTTATTATAAACAGAATTGTATTCATGATGTAGATATCATATATGTCATATATATCCAGTACATGCATACATTTATAACATTACATAATCATTTAGAGGTAAGAAATGAAATGCACCGTTCATGGAGACGGTAAGCCGTACGTACGCATGAACGCTACTTCCATTTCTATTTCATTGTTTATAGAATGGAATCATAATGATATAAAGGTATATTATAATTACAGTATAATATCATATATAATATCATAGTTCCATCCTTTATACATCCCACATATGGTTTTTAACGAATCAAATCACTTTGAGGAGGCGGTAGTCCGCACTTCCTAAAATGAAGATATCGCGTATACCCATAATGGAAGCCATAAAGGTAAGACACAAATGAAAAATACAGAAGCATAAGTAAAACATAAACATATTATATATCATATATAAAAATAGTGACATCATAATGGCCACCTTTGAAGGTGTTAAATGAGTATTGAACAATCATCGTTTCGGGAGGCAGAATTTTGCCATCCACGGAAACCGTATGTTCTTTAACCATTTTATGTAGTTGTGTGAGAGTGTAGCTAGAATAAATCTTATAAAAAAAATCCTAGTATATTGAAGATACTGGTTTTGTTACAAAAGAAATAAATAAAAAGAGTTTAGGGGGTTGGAGAAGCAAAATAAAACAAATGAACATGAGAGAAAGAATTACCTTTAAAAGTGTAACTCCTTTTGATTTGAGCCTAAAGGCTTCCTTTGAAAGGATTATGCCCAAAGGGAATCCTCTAGGATGAGGAGATGGATGTGTAGAGAGTAAATGGGCAGGGGTTGGCCGAGCCAAAGGCTTGATGAGTGTGTGAAAAGAGGTAGAGGTGGGGGCCTTTTATAAGAGGAGAGGAGGGGCACTTTTGGAAAGTAAGAAATATTACTTTATTTGAAATTGTATTTCGGTTTTAAAAGGTCCCACATTGATATAGGTCGTGGATAAGGTGATAAGGCTTCGAAATCCACTCATCCAACAAGTTTTGGCCATGTGTAGTTCATAGATTTTACATTATCTTTCCATTTTATTTAAATCGTCAAATAATGATGTCATCGTTAAATCATTATTATGTCATAAATAATTTACTTTATTTAATGTCTAAAAATTATAAAAGAAATACTATGATGTAGGAAATCTTTTTAGCTTTCCAATGACTATTTATAATCAAAATTTGGACTTGTGTAACCCCACTTAAAAATTGTTTTAGTAAAACATATCATGTTTGTGTCAATTTTTCTTTTACATTAAATAAAATGTTATTTATGTCATTTCCCAACCAAAGTGGATCCATGGGGTCCCCAAGATGACCCATGGCTTGTCTTGGTCGGCCATGACACAACCAATAATGTTGGGACATGTGTCTAGGTCATTTTATATTATTAAAGTATTATTTATACCTTAAACTACCCTAATTACCACTAATCGCGATTAAGAACTTAATGAGTTACTATTCACCAAAAAAATATTATAATCTCATTGAACCACATTTTACTTCTTAATGACAACCATGTATGTCGGATTTTCAAAATTCAATACACATTAGTGGTAAAATTTCATTTAACTGAAAAATCAGTTTGCTTGATTACCACTTAGTGGTTTCACTATTCATCAAAAATTGAAGTTTTTCAGAAAAATCCCAAAAATTCACCCTAAGCTATAATTGATATTCCGAATTCAAAAATGAAGTCCATTTTACAAAATTCAAAACATATTAGTCACATTAATTAATTTAATAATTAATTCCCGCTGTCAGCGCAAATAGCGTGTTTTCATAAAACAATAAGTATCAAAAGATTGACACTAGTTTAAGTCTGATTTCAAAGTGAAATTAATTCCAACGACCACTATTGGATTTAATGGTAAAAATATTTTCAAATTTCACTTTAAAAACAATTCAAAATATTATCTAATCATATAAATAAATTAGATTAAAAAGTGGTTTTGAACTAAAATACAACATTTTACACTATTCATTAAAAAAAAGAACCTTATCGGAAAGATACCAAAAAATTACACAAAGTAAAATTTGATGTCCCGATTCTTAGTAAGAGTTTTATTTGGTCCAAAATAATGTTTAAGAGTGAACAAAACTATATTTAATTATGGTTCAACATCAAAAGGTGATAAGTGAACCTTTAGTGAAAACTAGGGCATATACGCCTAAAATTGAATTCTTTCTGTATTTTAAGCCTCTATCATTTATTGGATAAATGTAAAAACATATAAAAACATATATAATCATATCTTAGTTATTTCTATCCATTCCCGCCAATACAATGGCTACAAGTTAACTACCATTTAAAATTATTTTATTAGAGTGCAACGTAAGATTCCCAAGAAACTCGTTGTTGCGTGTTGGGTACGCCATCGAGCATAGCATCCCCTTTAAAGTCATATTAATATTTTATTCACAAATATGGACAAATATGAGAATTTCATATTCTTTATTTACCTGGGGTGTTACAATTTGAGGGCATATTCCTATTCAAAAACCCATTCACATTATGGACTTCAAAAAAGTATATATTGAAATGGACAAATCATAATTGTTTACTAAAACCGCCATAACTTTGGATCAATAAGTCCCATGGACTCCAAAGTTTCACAGTAGACAGAAGACATTTTTATCTAAAACTTGGAAGAAGAAGATTTCTCAAGATTCTTCTGTCTGGATGTCCATATCGGCGAGCCAAGTGGAGGGCTATTTTTGGAATGTAAACAGTCCACCACCTTGGGCTATAAATACATCCCCTCCTCTCCTTTCAAAAGGGTTGGCACTTCTGCACTTAACGAGGAGGTTTGGCATTACGAGAGCCTTGAAAAGGTTCTGGGAGGATATGCTTCGATTTTTTTTCAACAAGAGAGACCTATCCTCTACTTCTCTTTCATGTTTTTTATGTTTGCTTTCAATTGTAATTGTGTAACTTTGTTTTCATTTCAATCAAATTTTAGTGCTTATTTCTTCTTCAATACCTATTATTCTTCTCCACCTTTTGTAGTATAATATTAATGGTCTTAAAATAGTTTGAATCATTTTCAATTACAGTCCCTTATTTTTCTTCCTCATTCAATCGAAATTCTATTTTTGATTCTCAAAGTATTTCGTGTGTGTGTTCGGCACACTACTCTTATCTTGTCCCTTTCTTTTTATTCTCTTTATAATTCATCACCATAAACATATATTACCAGATTAATAAACTTCATAATGGATGAGTAAATCACTCATTGGGGTGAGTTTTAATTTAGGCATGTTAAGCGATTGAGAGCTTTTGCTCGATGAGTATTCGTTGAATTAACATTGTGTACGTTGGACTTAGCATGTCATGGATTAATGACTTGTTTTGTTTAACGTGTGGTTTCCATGGATTATTGGAACCATAAATACACTACCATAAACAAGATATGATCAAGATTAGAACCCTAAGTTAAGTTAAGGCTTGGATTAAAGCCTTAACACTTGGGAATTCAAATCAACGTCAACTTGTGACATGGGTGTTAATTTAAATGAAATATAAAGCAAAGCTCAAGGATATCACAAGTTTAACTAACCTAATGATGAACTCACCCCAATCATTATCAATTTTTAAAATCAATCATAATCAATTAGTCATTAAAATTAGGCTTTGAAAACAAACCCCTAATCAGAATACAATCAACTAAAAACAAACGACTATTTCAAAGTATCATCACCGATGATTCGACCCAAGTGCTGCTATATACATTGGTAGAGCACCGGAACCCTGACCGGTCGATAGGCGACAATCGTTCGTGCATTTCAAATCGCCACTCGCTTCTTTTTTTGGTGAATATACTAACCTAAAACATTTTATATAAATTATTTACTTTATTTTAAGATATTAAAAGCATTAGATTTATGTTATTATTTTATGGTGATCACAATTCTAAAGTTACTCAAGTATTGAGGGTTTTCTCATCTGGCTTTTATTTACCATGAGATATAAGAGATTTTTACCTCAAATTTATTTTCTGTGGTTTTTATACTACCAATTGATGTATTATATTATTATTATAATCAAATTTATTGGTATTTACATATCCATTGTATGATCTCTCTTTTCTAGGGTTTATGTTTCTAAAGTTACCAAATCGGTAAAGTAATTTGGTCTCAATTTTCCTTCTTTGAGACACATGCCATGATATGCACAGAAATTTTTCCATAAGTTCTATATTATACCTTAAAAATGTTATATCATGAAAATAATTATTTTAATTATATTTTAATACTCATTTAATGTTATTCTCTATATATTTTATGTTTTAATGTTACCAAATTGGAAAAAGTTTATACCTAAAATATCACCATTTAACAATATTGTTTATGATTATGCTCTCATTGATGAAATATTATGATACATACCTCAAGAACATTCATTGTTTTTATTATAATGTGTTTATTCATGTTATATCCAAGTTATGGGACATTTTTACACACTTTTTTAGATAAGATGATTAAGAAAAAAAATTATGAATGTTTGACTTTACCTCTCTCTTTGGTTGGAAATATCTGTTCCTTCAAAACCATGTTTTCTCAAAGGTTTAAGAAAGTATTCAACTATTATCTTATGATATTTAAAATACATTTTAACCCATTATTTAGATTTTAAAAAAAATTAAAAAAAATCTTATTTTTGTTTTCTGGTCAATTCACTTTTCTAATATTTTTACGGCGCAAAATAAATGTTCGGTATGTACGGATTTACCTTCCTTAATTATTGTTATTCCCCTGAATATTTTTTTATATAATTAACTATTATTTCATTAAGAAAATTATTTTCATAATATTCTATAAATTCATTATTTTATTATTTTTTTCAAAGAAAATGGTTTTTTGTAAATTTTTTATGATTAAAACGTTTTTTAAATAAATCTTAAGAATTTACTTATAAGTTTTCAATGTATATTAAATGAAAAAGTTTTTCAAAATTTTTTCAATCTTATTTTATATGTTTTTAAGGAAAAAAGTTTAAAAAAAGTTTTCAAAATTCTTTTATAAGTTTTCGAGATAAACTATTTTTCAAAATGATTTCAATATTTCATTATAATTTTTTAAGGGAAAAGGTTTTCCAAATCATTTTAGGATTTAATTATATTTTTTCAAATTATTTTATATTAAAATGATTTTCAGATGGTTTTCTATTTCAAAATTCCTTTTTCAAAGAGGAAGGTAATTTTTCCTCAAGAAATGTTTTTAAAAGACATTTAAAAATTATTTTCTACATAAGATGAAATCTATTGATGTTACTGATTACTTTCGGAGAAATTATTCATAGGTTCTATTAATATTATTTCCTGAATTGTTTATGTTTTGATGGAATTATTCTTTTGCCACATGTTTCTCTTCCATGGGTTATATGCTTTAGAATCCCACTTATTTTCATGGGATGTGATTTGATGAAATGATTATGAGACCTATCTACTTTATGTAGGTATTGATATGATAAAATTTCTATGGTACCCATTTCATTTCATCAGTTATGATTTGATGTTTATAAAACCCATCACTTTTCATCAGTCCTGATATGATGAATTTTTTGTTATCTTATAGCACATGTATGTATGATTTTTCTATGTCATAGTTAGGTCCTATATATCCCTCCAATGCATTGGATAATGATAAATATGTTATAAGATCAAGAGGGTACAAAAGTGGGCATCCCAAGCCTAAAATAAGTTGGCATCTTAAGCCCAAAACAAGAGGGTAAATGGGAGGGTATCCTATGACCGAAACAAGAGGGTACATGAGAGGGAATCCCAATCCTGAAATAAGAGGTAATCTTAAGCCCAAAACAAGAGGGTATTTGGGAGGGAATACCAAGACTAAAACAAGAGGGTACATTGGGGTGAATCCCAATCCTGAAACAATAGGGAATCTAAATCTTCAAATAAGAGGGTACACGGGAGGTAATCCCAAGTGAGAAATATGATGGAATCCCAAGCCTGAAACAAGAGGAAAAATAGGAGCGAATCCCAAGCCCGAAATAATATGGTATATGAGAGGGAATCTTATTTGTGAAACAAGATGGTACATAATTGGGAATCCCAATCTCAAAATAAGAGGATACATAAGAGGGAATCCTAAGACTGAAGAAGTTACATGGGTTATTAGCTTCAGCCTAACATGTTATGAAGGTCTTGGTAGGTATCCATGATATAAGATTTTCTAAGTTTATATATATTCTACAAGTTCCATGTATTATTATTATTTTATTCTTTCATGGATTATTTTCATGATTCCCTTATGATTATGATCTTTGATATGTTGGGTATGATCTGAAAATTATATGATCGCGTTCGCATACCCTTATATTCATGTTATGATAGTGTGCTTCATTTATTTAAACTTACTGAGAATTTGAGCTCGCCTATTTCTTATATTTACTTTCCCATGTTATTAATAAAGGTTCATAAGTATAATTACTAAATGGAATGATCTTTGTGGGAATCATTAACTATATTTAACCAAGTTAGCAAAAAAAATCCATGTTTCGAAAAACACCAAACTATTGTGTCCCTCGATCATTTATTTTTGTAATTTGATGAATATTCATATAAAATGATGTAATATTAAATTATATTAATTTTTTGTTTCTATATTAACTCATCCTTATATTAATCCTTATATAAACCCATATACATTTACTTATAAATATCCATATTTATCTTAGTAAACTTTTCTCATCTTAATTTCTAAAGGATGACTAGACCTTTTCTTTGATACCAACTTTACTGACCCATTATTAATTTGCATGGGTTTTACATCATTTTAGATGAATGTTCATCATATTAAAATAGTACATTCCTAAGGATGACAATATTTTAGTGTCTTTTGAAACATTGAAACATAATATTTTAACATAGAAAAAGATCTTCAGCATCTCCATAAAAGAACTTCCCCTTTAGTAATCCTACATAAAACCTTTCTTCATAACTTATGTAAAGGAAACATAATAAATTTGTGACCATAGATGCTCAATAAGGGTAAACAAGGAATATTTGTAAGCATAACATGAGCATATGGGTATCATTAAGTGATCATAACATTAGAAGATCATATCTTCAATATCAAATATCGTAATCAAGAGTCATTTCATAAAGAGTGGCAGTTCAGAATACATGAATCATAACAAAATCAATTGCTTAATCTATGAGATTGTATCAATGGAATAGAACATGTAATTATAGTATACACATAAGCATAGAAAATCATATGTCATGGATTCTTACCAAGACCCTAACTCCATGTTTGGCTTGGTCTAATCACCCATGTGCCTTTTTAGGAATGGGATGACCTCTCGTGTAACATCTAGTTTTGGGCTTGGGATAACCTTCCATTTACCCTCTTGTTAATAGCATGGTAATCTCCCTCATATACCCTCTTGTTACATGTTTGGTATGCCTTCCCATATAACCTATTATTACGGGCTTAAGATGCCCTCCTGTATACCCTCTTATTATGGTCTTGGAATTCCCTCCCATGTACCCTCTTATTACTAGCTTAGGATTCCCCCTCATATACACTCTTGTTACAGGATTATAATTCCCTCCCATATACCATCATGGTAGGGTCTTGGGATTCCCTCCATATACCTTCTTATTATAGGCTTGAAATGCCCTCCCGTATAACTTTGAGATCATAGAACATTTACAATTAACCAATTCATTAAAGGGAGATATATGTACTACCATTCACATAATTAAATCATACATGCATGTTCCACTAGAAAATAAAACACTCATCATATCATTACCCATAAAAAAGTATGGGTTTTATAAACATTATATCATAAATAATGAACTAAAATGGGTATCGTAAACATTTCAACCTATCATAAAACTTGAAAAAGAGACAGGTTTCATAATAATGTCATCATCAAATAACCCATGAAACAATGTATATTTCATAATCATGTTAACATTTTATAGACTTTGGAATAGAAATGGGTTTCATAAACAACTTGTCATCCTAATTATAAACCATTCAGATAAATAATACAAATGTCACCCATGGATCATAAGCCTATTATAGAATAGGTTACATAAACGGATGACATATTATAGGGTAAATTATTCTAAAATATCATTTAAAACATTTCTTTAGAAAAATATTCTTTTATCTTTGAAAAAAAATCTGTTTAAAATATAAATCATTTTGAAAACATTTATCTTAAAAAATTACATTGAAAACATATAAATGATTATTTGGAAAAAAAATAAACACTTTTAAAAATGTAAAACATTTTTAAAATATATTTCCTTTAAAAATTTGTTAAAATATCATTTCAGTAATTTTTTGAATGCTTTTTTAGAAAACATGATTTCTTAATATAACATATTTCCAACCAAAGAGAGAAAAAAAGTTGAATTTTCTAAAAAAACATTCCTAATTATATTAATTATAAAATTTTAGGAAAATGGTACTATTTATTTAATTTAACATAAATAACTATAAGAGAACAAAATTCATGAGAATTTATGTTATGTGGATAATAATATTTTTTTAATCGAAGAATAATCATAAACAATACTGATAAACCAATAGATTGTATAAAAAACTCTTAAAACATTGGGAACATTGAATCAAAATCAATATGAAATAATAACATTAAATGAAACTTAAACTATATTGAAATGAAATAAATTGTTAATATAAAATTTTAAATGGAATTATATACACATTTTAAGATAATATATGTGCATAATATAATATGTGTCTCAAAAAGAAAAAATTAAGAAAAAATTACATTACCGATTTGGTAACTTTTAAATTATAAACTCCATGAAAGAGAGATTATAAAATGGATATGTGAATAAAAAATAAAGATAATAATCATATAATAAATTCATGTTTTCTATACATCTTACACAAAATAAATTAGTGGTAAATGAGGCATATGTCTCGTAGAAATAAAATTGAGGCTAGAAATCCCCTTACAACTTGAGTAACTTTGGAATCATGAGATCAATGAAATAATAAAATAAATTGAAACTATTATTATCATGAAATGAATTAAATTCATGAAATAACATTTCATAGGGTAGTATATAAACCACTTCATAATAATTAGTTGTGAATATTGAATATCATTCACATAAATAAAAGTGAGACAAGAAAACTTATACCTTAAGTCTTAACTCACTTCTTACTTGTTAAAAATTTATGTATAGTAAATATATGTATATTATAATTATACCATAGAAAAATATTAATATATATATATATATATTACCATATATTATTCACTTATGAAATTTTTTTCCCCTTTTATTAATTATTTAATGTTTAAGTTGTGTCTCGGGTAATAATCTCTTTGGTTTTTTTGATACATGTTTTGACTTTTTATTCTTGGTCCCCATACATAGATCATGATTTAATTATTTAAATAATGTAAAAAATGATATAAATATCATATATATTCATTATATATGTATTTTTTAGAATATATTAATGGTATAAATAATAAATTAAATACACCATTCCTGGAGACTATAGGTCGTATGTACGCATGAACATTATTTCCATTCTCTTATTATATTGAAAGAAGAACAATATATAATATATTTATATATATTATAATTATAGTATAATTATTATTTAATATATTTCACATATTTTTATTAAACCCGTCTTCAATGCATTCCACATAAATCTTGAATGAATCAAATCGCTTTGAGGAGGCAGTAGTCCACATGTACACAAACAAATTTATTGTATTCCAAAAAAATGAAAATAATTAAGGTACATGTTATATAATAATTAAATATTCATAAATGTATCATAAATATCACATATATATATATACTATAAATATAGTAATTTGACCATTATTATCAACCTTTAGAGGTGATAATGGAAGAATGAACAACATCGGTTCGTAAGGCGGCAGTCTATCGTACAAACGAATGATGATTGTGTATCCCATTTGATGGAAGTTTGAGTGATTGTATGTCAAATACATAAAAAAATATCATTATATTTAGAAAATTTAGGTTATTATTTAAGAAAGTAATAAGAAGAATTGAGGTGTCTAGAAATAAATAAAACAAAAGTGCATGTTGAGGATTTTGCCTCTTCTTTGGGTAACTCCTTTTGGTTTTCACCAAAGGGAATCCTTGGTTAGATTTCTGACCAAAGGTAGAATTTTATGAAGAATTTAGGGATTTTTGGAGGATAGATTAAAAAAATTGGTGGATAAAAATTTATTTATAGCTGTGAATAAGTGATGGGGGTGAGTTCCCTTTTATATGTGTAGGAAAGGACACACTTAGATTTTTTTAAAAGAATTTGTGTTCTCTCCTTGTTTTTACCAACCAAAAGGCATCCATGACACACCAAATTTGATACATGAATGTTTAAGGTTGAAATATTTGGATAAAATGGGTTTTATACAAGTGTCAAGTCATTTTTGTAGATTCTATTCTATTTTTAGTCCTTTGGTAAACCCGTGTTACCTTAACCACTATAATTAATTGTTACTGATTTTACTAATCACATTGGAAAGAAAAATATTTCTATATTATGCATTATAAATTAAGATGATTCCAAATATGAAACAAATTTTTACAACTTAAAATCATATAAGTGGTATAAATTTATTTAAAATTAATCTCACTGATATGATGAGATGACATGTTTTTAATGTAAAAAATGATCAAATGTTTGAGGTTTTTTTATATCCAATTTCAGAGAAACATTTATTAAATGTTTAAAATTTGGTTAATAATTGTATAATTTATCTAATTATACATTAAAAACAATTAAATATAATTTAACTATATAAATAATTTATACTAAAATGTAGATTTCAATTATAATTTTGTGCTTTTCATTATTCATCAACAAATGAAACTTTTATGAAAAATATAAAACATTAACCCAAAGTAAATTTTAGTATTCCAAATTCAAAAATTATGTATTTTTTAAAAAATAAAATTTTTAAAATTTTTAAAATTTTATTTAAAATAGGTGTTTCATTAAAAGTGTAAAATTATCCATTTGATAAAGTATACATCTTAAAGAGTAAAATTAGATTGATGCTTATCTCTTTTCAAGAAAACACATAATATGATCATTAAATAAGTGACCGAATGAAATATATATATATCATTAAAATAATTTATCTAAGTTATTTAATTAATTTATTATGGTAAAATGTGTTGGATTTCTTAAATATTTCTTTCTATCAAATTTTTTTCTTTGTTTTCAAAATGGTTTTATTTCCATTTCTCTTTAATTTTTTACCAAATAATTATTATTATATACATATGTGACCTATATTTTCATAATTTAATTAATATTATTCATAACCTCCATTCCAATGGAAATGTAAAAACTATAATGGTATTTTAATATTGTTTTTATTAGTGTATTGTTGTTTAGTAAAACTATGTTTTAATTGTCACATACGTTATCAAAGGGACTCAACATTTTGTGTAACACCAGGAAAGGAAAACATAGAGTTTTATATAACTCAAGCTAATATAAGTGTTTCATATATTGAAATCAATACTTTGTGTTGCATATAAATAAATCATAACTTGGTGTAGTGTGTAACGAAACCCATTAATGAAATTTAATTTATTCAAAAATAATAATTTATAAAGAACTTGGGATGTTACATTCTCTTTAATCCATTTTGAAAGTATCATACTTGAGTTTTGAAGTATAGTATCTAAGATCCATCACATTTTTTACCTTTATAAGAAACTGTTATAGTGTTCCACATTTCATGCATTTTTTGACATTAAAAAATCTGTTTAACTTATATGGTCATAATTCAAATATTATAGCATTCATAACATTAGAGTTCATGTCATAATTTCCTCAAATTATAGAATACCATTTTTTAATTTTCTTATTTGTAATTTCATAAGGTTTTACAGCTTTGAGATAAACATTCCTACCAAGATTCTTCAAGTAGATAGTTAGGCAACCCTTCCCGATACCATAATTATAACCGTTAAAATAAGGAGCTTCTACCATTGAAATACCTTCTCGGATATCATTCATATCAGCCAGTTGAAAATAGATCATTGGAAATCAACCTTTTCTAGCTATGAACTAAATAGTAGGGATCTCTGATACTGATTTTTTCTTAGATAATGGATAAATGAAAACTTAAGAGGGGTGAATTCAGTTCCTAAAAAATATCTTTGTAGAAAACTACCCTCTCAAGGTATGATAGTTAACATATTTTTCATAATTAAAATGTGAAATGTAGATATATAATATTTACAGATATGTATTGAACATAGGATATTTTTAGTTCTACCTGAAATAAATATCCTCTAGAACACTCCACCAACACTCAACTCTATGAGATTTTTGATTTCACTATAATTTTCCTTTTTCTATGGGCTCCAAGATGAGTACAAGATGATTTCACTTAAAAAGATTCCAGGAGCTTTCAACTAAGATCCCCATTTACAAGACCTATCCAAATCCTTAACACACCCTCATGTAATTAGTGTCAAAAATGATATGGATAAAGATATAGATGAAGTGATTCAAAACACAGTTACAATTAGTAACTGATAGTAGTTAAAAATACATCCCTAATAGATTATAGTATTAAATATATAGCTTCATATGATCTTAAATTCAACTGATAAACTTTTTTTCATACAAAAAATATTTATTTTTTATCTTTTATATTTAAAAAGAGATCATTTTTATCGTTAACATAGTATTTTCATGTGCATCTGAACCTGTTGTAGGTCAGTCATTCCCTCTATTATTCATGTAGTGGCTAATTATTCCTCTCATATATCTTATTTTATTTAGAACTCAAGCAGTGAGATAATCATAATGGTAAAGTTGATAATTCATTGAAATTTTTAAATGATCATCTTCTAATGGAATGCACCCATTCCTTCCAAACACGGAACAATATTTTGCAGCTTCATTGTCAAAGATCATCTTATTTGGATCTTTCCACTCTTGGAAACATGGAACTTTGAACAAATAAATCTTTTCTTTAAATGGAAAATACCTTTTTAATATGCTCTAAATGTATGAAATGTTATATCAAGATATTATAAAAACAAGCATGACATTCTTTATAATAGATAATTCTTCATATGATATCCAAATTTTAGTGTTGTTCCTATAAGATAAACTAATTATATACTTTGTATTGAAAATCATATATTTTTCTTCTATGAAGTGTAATATATACATAATTCAACAATTTATAAGATAATTCACATTTTAAGATAAGTATTTTTTGATTTTTGATACGTAAAATTCATAACCTCTTATAACGTTTGTATTATAATCAATAACAAATATTCTTTTATAGGATATAGACTTGTTATAACTTCATTCTGTTTTTAGAATCTACCTATGAGAATAAAATGACTCAATAATTCACATCATAGGGTAATATCTAACAAAGAATGATAAGCTTCTAGCATTGATTTCATTTATTATATGTATACAAAATATATTCTTTCAAAACATCGATTATCATATGATAAATTTCATTTTTGTAGAATTAATACTCCACGTGTCATAAGATAATCACTTATAGAGTCGGCATAAGATGAATTCATTTGACAAAAATATAATTAGAAACACTCATGTTAAACTCATTAGAATAAAAATATGGATTTTTTGAATCATCTAAACACATAAATTGATGAGAAATTTTGAAACAATATAATTCTATCTAATATTACTAACTTTGGAAAATTATCAATAATTTCAACTTCTTCATCAGATAATTATTCCAAAAAATTACTCATTTTTTGTTTTTTATACTAACTGTGTTTTTTACATATTTATTCCTTTAAAATTTATATTTATGATTTTTTCAATATTAAATTATGTGGGATTCCCTTGGAAAATATAATCACCTCTAATATAGTGTATCGTATTCCATTACCTTCTTCATTGATGACTGTTTTTAACATATTCATTTTGTTTATACACTAAGGAAAACTCTCTATTTTTCATCCAATTATTTTTTTGCATATTTTTTGGGTTTATTCCTTTAGTAGAAAATTAATCATTCATAGTTGTGGTGAAACATCACTAATTATCACAATGTCCTCCTTCATTACAAATTTCATAAATGTTGTAATGATATTCAAATCTATTCGATGTAAACTGATTTTACTTCTTTAGGAGAAATTTCCTTATTAAAGAATTATTTTTACTAACTTTCATTTATCTCATTTTTAATATAGGCCATATTTTTCTTCTTGTATTAGATATTTTATGCCAATATAGAGAAAAACCAGACCCACACTAAAAGATCTAGTCTGTGAAAAATATTATTTATAAATTTGATTTAATACCAACTGAATTATCCCAAACATAAGAATACATAATTACAATATCAATAAAAAAATGGGTCACATAAATTACAAATACATTTTAGGATTATAGTTTTATAGAATTAAAAAAAATATTTAACAAAAAACCCAATATATTTCCCATCAAATAAACATTTTTCCTATTTAACCATGAATTCCTTATTTTATAATAATTCATCGACATCTCCTACAAAATTCTCCACTAATAATAAAATTCTAGAAATATCATATGTAATAAACTTCTAGTTACATGGGGAATAGAAACATAAAAAATGGTGAGTTAAAATGCTCAGTAAGGGTGAACTTAAGAAATAACAATCGAATATCATAAGTGAGAATAATATAAAAATGTGGGTATGAGAACATAATTATGGTACATGAACACATTATAAAGAAATCATACCCGATGAAGCATATATCACATTTAATAAATCATAACATTTTTATTTTGGTATAAATAATTTGATTTTATAGGATCATGACATCGTAATATTATAGAAACAACATAAAATATGACATCATAAGAATAATTCAAGAAAAAATACCAAGAAAACAAAAAATATTGACATGATTCTCATAATGTATTGGGAATAATACCTATCCTATTAAATGGATTCTCATGAGATAAAAATATTTTTTAATTCATTAGAGGACTATATAATTTTGAACCCATCCATCACATAATAATCTATGTAAGCATATGTGGTCAACATTAGAAAACATTCATCATTTCATCATTTTATTTTTAACCCATGAAAAATAAATTGGTTTCATGGATAATTCCCTAAAACATGATCATATTCTATATATAAAAATAATATAGATGGAATCATTCGATAATATCCTTGGTGAATAAATAGAAACATTATGAAATTATTACGTAGATGATATATTCATATATAACAAGATGGTTTACTAAACAATATTGTATTTCATCATAATGAAGAGATAAATAATGGGATCATTTGAAAACAAAAGCTAAATATTAAAAGATAAAAACATCAATAGTGATTTTAATGTGTTATAGATGAAAATTTACTATAAGAGACGTAGATATTTTTTTATTTTAGATTAAAATGTTTGTAAAATTTTAATAATAATTTTCCTAATGATTTTGATTATGGTTTTCAAAAACACTTATAAATCATTTAAAATATCCATTTTAATGGGATGAAATGAAGAAATTTAAAAAATACTCTTTTACGAATTTGATATACAGAAACCCTGAAATGATATTATTTTAAAAGTAATAAATAATAAGTATAAAATATATATATATACATATAAGAATAATGAAGTCTATTTATTTATTATTTCAATACATTTACTTTTATTTTTAAAATTTATAATTCAAAAAAAACCAAGTGATTGTAAATTACATTTGAAGTCCATATATACTTTAAGATTAAGATTAATTTATAAAAATGATTATAAAACATTAAAATTGATTCATGTGGAAAATTTTAAAAAAGATATTATTTTCACACATTCATAAATAAAGTAAAAAATTAACCTTGTAGAAAATGTAAATAATATTTTTTCTAAAACATTATATATTAAGTCAGAGATAGTAGAAAATGAGATTAAATAATTGTTGAAGTATAATTTTTTAAAAATATTATAAGTAATTAAGGATATTGAGGAGAATCATTCGCAAAAAAAATAAGGGATAAGTTCATATAAACTTATAAGAACCATTTTGGTTGAATTATGGACCAGAGGAAAATGAAATGGTAAGATGACATGAACCAATCCATGTTATCCCTTTGTTGGATGCTCAATATGACATGTGAAAGGAAAAGAAGTGTGTATTCAATCCCTAAGGGATGGTACAAGTTCCTGGGAATCATGAAAACACAACTTGGGAATGATTTTACTGAATAAATAATATAAAAAATTGAAATTAAATAAAATTTTGTCATGAGTCATCTATACGTTGTACTTCTACTCCAATTAAAAATAAATAGAACAATAACTTATTATCAAAATAGGAAACTATAAAAATATTAGAGAGAAAAAACCTCCCATTCCACCCCAAAATCTCTCTCTTACAAGGGAAATATTCCCGTCTAATGTATTTTTTTTAACTCACTAGATTCTATATTAGACATCCATGAATATAAATTAATAATATTCTAAGGGGAAAATGTGATAAAAACTAAAATAAAACTATAATACAAACATACCATTCTTTGTGTGACTATATGAGTCACATCCCAATAAATAAAAACCACAACTCACAATAAGTGAGAATAAAAGATAAGATAAAACAATAAATGAAAATGATAATATATAGAAGTTTTTAATTACCTTAATATGTATTCCCAAAGAGAAACCAGAACCCATGTCTTACTTTTAGGAAGAACGCCATTAAAAACTAATTTTAAATATAATAACAAAATTGGGTTATTATTTGAAATAATATAACACATTTTTCAATGTTTGCAATACCTTTTTTAACACCCTAATATTACCATTAAATAGAAGTCTTTAAATAATTTTATTTCTCTAAAATCTTGGGTTACACATAACATTGAGCTTAAATGAACCTTGATATATAATTAATATATTATTATAACATTTATTGTCTATTTGTTTCATTGGTGGGTATGAATATGACTAACTAAATTATGAAATATTTATGTTCATATATGTAAAACATTAATTCATAGATTATCATTTGATTATAAATGAATAAAAAAATTATTAGAGAGAAAAATAAATTTTTTTCTAAATTTTTTTTTTATGCCCACAATTTTCTTCTATTAATTTTTTAAATCAATAAATATAGGTGAATTATTTTAATGAATTATAAATATATATTACTTTATTAACTATTTTAAAATGTTCTAAACATGTGATAGTTGTAAATCAATTTTTATGATCAAAAGTGTATTTTTCTAAAAAAGAAGTGTTTGTCACATTTTCCATACATAATTTAAAATTAATTTTTTATATTTACATGTGTTAAATCATATAAAATTTATTAAATATTTATAATAAATAGGTTCAAATTTATTAATTATACCATTCTTTCCATTATAAATAGTAGCCGTTGTAAAATTTCACACTTCTCTAAAGGGTAAATTGGATTAATATGGATTAAAATTAAGTTATAAGGCCATAATTTTTCATCATAATTCTTATTGGATGAAGGTAATTAGAATCGTAAAACTGTAGGTTCTATATTTTGTTTTTTAACGTACACTATTCTTATAAAAATACTTAAATATTATTTAAATAAAATAAAGTTACAAAATGTCACTCTCTTTGTTTTTGATATGTCTTGTCTGTCCAGATAAGGGAAAAAAAGTTATGAATTAATATAAATATAAATTATGTGAAAGAGAAAATTATATTCATGGTGAAATTTCATTTATAATTTTTACGTGTTATATAATAACTTTAGATACTTACATAATGCTGAAAAAAAATTATTCAATTAAAGGGAACATAAAATATATGATATTAAAAATATTAAATGTGATTCAATTTAATTAAGTTATAGTGTTACAATAATTTAATTACTTTATATGATATAATATTTTTGTGTTAAAATAATATATTCTAATTAAACCTTTTACTTGTTGTCATTTAAGTCAAATTAAATGAATTGTGTAAAAATTGACAATAATTATATTATATAAATATAATATATTATTAAATTATTTAAAAATAAAAAAGTGTGAAATTAGACAGTGTGTGTAACATCCCAGGTAAATAAAGAATAAAGAATTTTTATGTTTATTAATATTTATGAATTAAATATTAATTTTAATTAAAAAGGGGTTTCTACGTTCGATAGCGTACTCGATACGCAACGATGAGTTTCTTTGAAAACTTACGTTGCACACTAGTAATAAAATAATATTATTTTAAATGTTAGTTAACAAGTAGCCATTGTACTGGCGGGAATGGATAGAAATAACTAAAATATGATTATATATGTTTTTAAATGTTTTTACATTTATCCAATAAAAGATAAAGGCTTAAAATACGGAAAGAATTCAATTTTAGGCATTTATACCCTAATTTTCACTAAGGGTTCACTTATCACCTTTTGACGACGAACCATCATTGAATATAGTTTTGATCACTCTTATAAATTCTATTGGACCAAATATAACTCTTCTTTAGAATCGGGACATCAAAATTTACTTTGTGTAAATTTTTGGTATCTTTCCGATAAAGTTCATTTTTTTAATGAATAGTGTAAAATGTTGTATTTTAATTCAAAACCGCTTTTTAATCTAATTTATTTATATGATTAGATTATAATTTTAATTGGTTTTAAAGTGAAATTAGAAAATATTTTTACCATTAAATCCAATAGTGGTCGTTGGAATTAATTTCACTTTGAAATCAGACTTAAACTAGTGTCAATCTTTTGATACTTATTGTTTCATAAAAACACGTTATTTGCTCTGACAGCGGGAATTAATTATGAAATTAATTAATGAAACTTATATGTTGTGAATTTTTTAAAATGGACTTCATTTTTGAATTTGGAATATCAAATATAGCTTAGGGTGATTTTTTGGTATTTTTCTGAAAAACTTCAATTTTTGATGAATAGTGAAACCACTAAGTGGTACTTAAAAAACCTGATTTTTCGTTTAAATGAAATTTTACCACTTCTATGTTTTGAATTTCAAAAATCCGACATACATGGTTGTCATTAAGAAGTAAAATGTGGTTCAATGGGATTAAAATAATTTTTTGGTGAATAGTAACTTATTAAGTTTTTAATCACGATTAGAGGTAATTAGTATAGTTTAAGGTAAATATAATGTTTTAATAATATGAGATGAGCTTGAAACATGTCCTGACCTCATTGGATGTGTCATATCCGACCAAGAAAATCCATTAGTCAACTTGGGGACCCCATGGAGCCACTTTGGTTGGGAAATGACATAAATAACTTTTTATTTAATGTTAAAGTAAAAATGACACACACATGAGATGTTATACTAAAATTTTTTACATGGGGTTATACAAGTCAGATTTTTGACTATAAATAGTAATTGGAAAGCTAAAAATATTTCATACATCATAGTATTTTTTTATAATTTTTAGACATTAAATAAACTAAATTATTTATGACATCATGATGATGTAGCGATGACCTCATTATTTAACGATTTAAATAAAATGGAAAGATAATGTAATATCTAAGACCTAAACATGTCCAAAACCTATTGTATAGGTGTATTTCGAACCCTTATCACCTTATCCTCGAAATACATCAATTTGGGACCTCTTAAATCCGAATACCATTTTAAAATAAAGTGACTTTTCTTTACTTTCCAAAAGTGACCCTCCTCTCCTCTTATAAAAGGCCCCCACCTCTACCTCCTTACCCACACTCCCAAAGCCTTTGGCTCGGCCAACCCCTGCCCATTTTGGCTCTCCACATCCCTATATTACTCCTTGAAGCCTCTATTTGGGCAGAAGTCTTCCCAAGTAAGCCTTTGAGCTCAAACCAAAGGGAGTTACCCGATTTTAAGGAAATGTCTTCTTTTGAGTCCTTTTGTTTTATTTTGCTTCTCCAACCCCCTAAACTCTTTTTATTCATTTTTTTGTGACAACTACAGTATAATAAATATACTAGGATGTTTTTATAAGAAGTATTTGATCTACACTTGAACACACCTACATCTAATGGTTAAAGAACATACTGTTTCCGTGGATGGCGAATTTCAGCCTCCCGAAACGATGATTGTTCAACATTCTTTTAACACCTTCAAAGGTGGCCATTAAGATGACACTAAATTTATATATGATATATAATATGTTTATGTTTTCCTTAAGCTTCTGTATTTTTCATTTTTGGCATACCTTTATGGTTTCCATTATGGGTAAACACGATATCTTCATTTAAGGAAGTGCGGACTACCGCCCCCTCAAAGTGATGTGATTCGTTAATGCCATATGTGGGACGTGTAAAGGATGGATTTAAAGTTATTATATATGATGTTATACTGTAATTCTAATATACCTCTATATCATTATTATTTCTATCCATTAAAGTATGAGATAGAAATGAAAGTAGAGTTGATGCGTACGTACGGCTTACCGTCTCCATGAACGGTGTGTTTCATTTCTTATCCCCAAATGTAATGTACTATTAAAAGTACATGTATATAATGGATATATATAATTAATGATATATATAAATGATTAATATAATTCTGGAATTAAAATATATATACCTCTCATTTAGTTTTAATTCCATTAATATGACAAAGAAATGAAAGTAGCGTTCATGCATACGTACGGCTTACGGTCTCCATGAACGGTGCATTTCATTTCATACCTCTAAATGATTATGTAATATTTTAAATACATGTATATTATAGATATATATGATATATATGATATCCAAATCAGTAATGTCATTCTGGATATAAATAACCTTTGACCACACGAACAACATGTAATTGTAAGAAGTCCACTTTCGGCTTAAGAACCAAATATCGACAAAAAAACATTATTAACTTAAATGGTTACATAATGTTTATAACATGAAAATAAGTGATATAAAAGGAATAATGAACTTTAAAAAGGTTCTTAATCATGTAGAAATTAACTCAAGTTTATTATTCAGGACGTTAAAGAATGATCGAGTCAAGTCGGACCCGAGGTAAGGGACTTCGTCTCAATCTCCTTTCATTGAGGCATATTTCATTTTATACACAACATTCTTTTATACAGTGTATAAAACTCTTTGACTTTTACTTTTATACAAAAGGAATCTTTTTCTACGAAGCATTTTACTAAACAAAGAAAAAGGAATGTTTTTTTAACGTACGCGGTGACAACATCCTTTTCCGCCGTCGCGAGTATTATTTGGTGTTTGGCTTCCTGAACAAGCTGTAATGTTTTTTTTAAACGAAATAAATACCATATACTCTTTTATGTATTTTGGTATTGAAAATGGTTTTTATAATGTATTTGTTATTTCAATATATTTAAGGGATATACTGTGATCAAAGTGTGGAAATGTTTTCTTTCCATTATATTTGTTTTATGTCTTATGATTTTTATAATGGTACTTGGACATTTGACAGGTGGTTACGTCATAAACCATATGACGGGTGGTGCCGTGAATACCAGGATGGGTGGTTACGTTATAACCTCCAATGCATTGGGTATGGAAGTCGGCCGTATGGCTATTCCATTAAGTATGTATGGAAATTGGCCGTATGGCTATTCCATTAAGTGATATGTGTGGAAGTAGACCGTATGGTTATTCCACTTAAGTATGTTTATGTCCCAAGTTACCTTTATATATGTTATGTGTTCTTTATATGGGTTTTATGGTAATCTGTTGGGTTACAAAAAGGTAAGTAATGATACTTTATTCAATGAAGAGTTTTTACTACTTCATGAAGGTGAAGGTATTACTTTGATAGAGTATACATGGTTTACTTGATGTTTGAAAAACTAACAGTTTTCATTCTTTGTGTATCCCTTACTGAGCTTTTTATGCTCACCCCAAGTTTTTTTGAAATGTTTTTCACAGGACTTAATGTGGAATAAGGTCAAGGATGGGATCAAGGGAATGTCGTGCAATATAAAACATGGAACTAGACATGTTTCTTTTTAAGAGTTTTTTTTTATTATGGAAACTTAGTAGAAGTGTCTACTTTGTAATCTTTTGAGATGTAATAGTTATGTTTAAATTCTCTAAAACTCTAAACCTGAAAAGATCCTCAATGTGAATTATTCATTTAATTCAATATTAATTAAGGTTTAAGGCTAGGTCCTTATAGTTGGTATCAAAGTTCGGTTTAGACAACTTTAAGAGTTAGAAAATCGTTAAATTATAAGTTAATTTATGGTATGACTGAAATGATATAGCATTTAAAGATTACCATGTTGCTTCACCCAAGGTATTTCAGTGTTCAGAATGGTTTTTCAAAGTGGAAACAAGGAAGTTGTGCTAGTAATGTATACAGATGGAAATGAACTTCTAAATCGGCATCCTGAGATGGTCAGAATCAGAACTAAACAGTTTGTTGCAGTGATGGCTCAGTTGACTCAGGTGATAAATCAGGGTTGTGTTTACTGAAGATATTTTGGTGTTTTCTAAAAGTAAAGAGTAGCATGAAAGACATTTAAGGGTTTTTTTGCAAACCTTAAAAGAAATTAAATTGTATGGGAAATTCAGCAAGTGTGAGTTTCGGATGCAACACATTTCTTTCTTGGGTCACATTGTTTCAAAAGATGGCATAACTGTTGATCCTGCTAAAACAAAAGTTGTTGAAGAATGGCCGAGACCCACAAATGTAACTGATATTCGTAGTTTTCTTGGTATGGAAGGTTACTACCGAAGGTTTGTTAGAAATGTTTCACGGTTATCTATTCCAATGACTAAGCTAACTCGTAAGGGTGTTAAGTTCATCTGGACAAAAGAATGTGATGATTTTCTTCAGGAGTTGAAAAGAAGATTGGTGAACACTCCAGTTTTGGCACTTCCTTCTAGGAATGGTGAGTTTGTTATATACAGTGATGCTTCATTGAAAGGACTTGGTTGTGTCCTTATGCAGAATGATCAGGTAATTGCATATTCTTCACATTAGTTGAAATCTCATGAGGTAAATTACCCTACACATGATTTGAAATTAGCTGCTGTTGTTTTTGCTTTAAAACTTTGGAGGCATCATTTTTATGGAGTAAAGTTTGAAATATATACCGATCACAAAAGTTTAAAGTATATATTCACTCAGAAAGAATTGAACATCAGACAGAGGGGATGGATGGAATTAATCAAGTATTATTATTGTACAATTCACTACCATCCGGGAAAATCAAATAAAGTGGTCGATGCTTTGAGTCGAAAAATTAATGCTTCATTAACCATGCTACGTTTGGAACAAGATCCTTTGGTTTTTGATTTGATGAACTTTGGAATATAAGTTGTTGGTGCAGGAAGTCCTTCTGTTTTGTTTCAGGTATCAGTGAAATCTTCTCTATCAGACAGAATCAAGAAAGCACAGAAGCAAGACAGTGAGTTGCAGAAAAAGGTAGAGCTAGTTCAGAAAGGTAAGTTTCCTGAATTCAACATTGATAATGATTGTGATTTGAGATTTGGGAAGAGATTGTGTGTGCCTTGTGATTCACAGTTGAAGAGAGAGTTGTTATGTGAAGCTCATAGTTCTCTGTTTTCAGTTCATCCTGGTAGTACTAAGATGTATAGAGATCTTTGGGAGTATTACTGGTGGGATGGAATGAAAAGAGATATTGCTGATTTTACTGTGAAGTGTTTGACTTGTCAGCAGGTTAAAGCAGAGCGGCAGTTACCTAAAGGGATGCTTCAGCCTTTACCAGTGCCAGAGTGGAAATGGGAAAACATATCCATGGACTTTGTTGTGGGATTACCGAGGACATCTCGAGGTAATAATTCAATCTGGGTTATTGTTGATCGCTTGACTAAATCTGCTCATTTCCTTGCTATACGAGATAATTTTTACCTAGATCAACTTTCCCGTTTGTATCTTAAAGAGACAGTTTGGTTACATGGAGTTCCTCTCTCCATTTTATCTGACCGTGATCCCAGGTTTACTTCTAACTTTTGGAAAGGCCTTCAGAAGTTGTTGGGTACTAACTTAAATTTTAGTACAGCTTTTCATCCTCAATCAGATGGGCAGTCAGAACGAACAATTCAGACCTTAGAGGATATGCTACAAGCTTGTTCGATAGATTATCAGGGAAGTTGGGACCAACATCTTTCTTTGGTTGAGTTTTCATATAATAACAGTTTTCATTCCAGTATATAGATGGCACCATTTGAGGGATTATATGGGAAGCGGTGTCAAACTCCAGCATTTTGGGATGAAGTGGGTGAAAGGAAGCTGATGGGACCAGAATTGGTAGAAGAGATGGTAGAAAAAGTTCAGTTGATTCAGAAGCACATGAGAACAGCTCAGAGCAGGAAGAAGAGTTATGCGGATAACCGGAGGAAGGATCTATCTTTCGAGGTAGGTGATCATGTTTTTCTCAAGGTTTATCCTTGGAAAAGTGTGATGAGATTTGGTAAGAAAGGAAAGCTGAGTCCAAGGTTCATTGGACCATATGAAATTCTGGAGAAAGTTGGATCAGTTGATTACTGAGTGGCTTTACCTCCGAGTTTATCTCAGGTACACAATTTTTTTCTTGTTTTGATGTTGAGGAAGTATATGCCAGATCCATCTCAAGTTTTGAGTCTAGAGGTAGTTCAGCTGGAAGAGAACCTATCTTATGAAGAACAACCAGTCCAGATTCTTGACCACAGGGAGCAGGTGTTACGGAATAAGGTGATTCATCAGGTAAAGGTTTTGTGGAAAAACCATGTGATTGAAGAGGCAACGTGGGAATCTGAAAATGCTATGAGGGATAAATACCCCCACTTATTTTGATGGGTGAATAAAATTGCGAGGATGCAATTCCCAAAAGGGGGGAAGGATGTAACATCCCAGGTAAATAAAGAATAAATAATTTTCATGTTTATAAATATTTACGAATTAAATATTAATTTTAATTAAAAGGGGGTTTCTACGTTCGATAGTGTACTCGATAAGCAACGATGAGTTTCTTTGAAAACTTACGTTGCACACTAGTAATAAAATAATATTATTTTAAATGTTAGTTAACACGTAGCCGTTTTACTGGTGGGAATGGATAAAAATAACTAAAATATGATTATATATGTTTTTAAATGTTTTTACATTTATCCAATAAAAGATAAAGGCTTAAAATACAGAAAGAATTCAATTTTAGGCATTTATACCCTAATTTTCACTAAGGGTTCACTTATCACCTTTTGACGGCGAACCGTCATTAAATATAGTTTTGATCACTCTTATACATTCTATTGGACCAAATATAACTCTTCTTTGGAATCAGGACATCAAAATTTACTTTGTGTAAATTTTTGTTATCTTTCCGATAAAGTTCATTTTTTTAATGAATAGTGTAAAATGTTGTATTTTAATTCAAAACCGCTTTTTAATCTAATTTATTTATATGATTAGATTATAATTTGAATTGGTTTTAAAGTGAAATTAGAAAATATTTTTACCATTAAATCCAATAGTGGTCGTTGGAATTAATTTCACTTTGAAATCGGACTTAAACTAGTGTCAATCTTTTGATACTTATTGTTTCATAAAAACACGCTATTTGCTCTGACAGCGGGAATTAATTATTAAATTAATTAATTCAACTTATATGTTGTGAATTTTGTAAAATGGACTTCATTTTTGAATTCGGAATATCAAATATAGCTTAGGGTGAATTTTTGGTATTTTTCTGAAAAACTTCAATTTTTGATGAATAGTGAAACCACTAAGTGGTACTTAAAAAAAACTGACTTTTCGTTTAAATGAAATTTTACCACTTCTATATTTTGAATTTAAAAAATCCGACATACATGGTTGTCATTAAGAAGTAAAATTTGGTTCAATGGGATTAAAATAATTTTTTGGTGAATAGTAACTTATTAAGTTTTTAATCGCGATTAGAGGTAATTAGTGTTCTTTAAGGTAAATATAATGTTTTAATAATATGAGATGAGCTTGACACAAGTCATACCCTCATTGGATGTGTCATGGCCGACCAATACAATCCATGAGTCAACTTGGGGACCCCATGGAGCCACTTTGGTTGGGAAATGACATAAATAACTTTTTATTTAATGTTAAAGTAAAAATGACACACACATGAGATGTTTTACTAAAAAACTTTACATGGGGTTATACAAGTCATATTTTTGACTATAAATAGTCATTGGAAAGCTAAAAATATTTCATACATCATAGAATTTTTTTATAATTTTTAGACATTAAATAAACTAAATTATTTATGACATCATGATGATGTAGCGATGACCTCATTATTTAATGATTTAAATAAAATGGAAAGATAATATAATATCTAAGACCTAAACATGTCCAAAACCTATTTGATGAGTGGATTTCGAACCCTTATCACTTTATCCTCGAAATACATCAATGTGGGACCTCTTAAATCCGAATACCATTTAAAAATAAAGTGACTTTTCTTTACTTTCCCAGAGTGCCTCTCCTCTCCTCTTATAAAAGGCCCCCACCTCTACCTCCTTACCCACACTCCCAAAGCCTTTGTCTCGGCCAAACCCTGCCCATTTTGGCTCTCCACATCCCTCTATTACTCCTTGAAGCCTCACTTTGGGCAGAAGGCTTCCCAAGGAAGCCTTTGAGCTCAAACCAAGGGGAGTTACCCGATTTTAAGGTAATGTCTTCTTTTGAGTCCTTTTGTTTTATTTTGCTTCTCCAACCCCCTAAACTCTTTTTATTCATTTATTTTGTAACAACTACAGTATAATAAATATACTAGTATGTTGTTATAAGATGTATTTGATCTAAACTTACACACACCTACATCTAATGGTAAAAGAACATACTGTTTCCGTGGATGGAGAATTTCACCCTCCCGAAACGATGATTGTTCAACATTCTTTTAACACTTTCAAAGGTGGCCATTAAGATGACACTATATTTATATATGATATATAATATGTTTATGTTTTCCTTAAGCTTCTGTATTTATCATTTTGGGCATACCTTTATGGTTTCCATTATGGGTAAACACGATATCTTCATTTAAGGAAGTGCGGACTACCGCCCCCTCAAAGTGATGTGATTCGTTAATGCCATATGTGGGACGTGTAAAGGATGGATTTAAAGTTATTATATATGATGTTATACTGGAATTATAATATACCTCTATATCATTATTATTTCTTTCCATTAAAGTATGAGATAGAAATGAAAGTAGCGTTCATGCGTACGTACGGCTTACCGTCTCCATGAACGGTGCATTTCATTTCTTATCCCCAAATGTAACGTACTATTAAAAGTACATGTATATAATGGATATATATAATGAATGATATATCTAAATGATTAATATAATTCTGGAATTAAAATATACATACCTCTCATTTAGTTTTAATTCTATTAATATGACAAAGAAATTAAAGTAGCGTTCATGCGTACGTACGGCTTACCGTCTCCATGAACGGTGTATTTCATTTCATACCTCTAAATGATTATGTAATATTATAAATACATGTATATGCTGGATATATATGATATATATGATATCCAAATCAGGAATGTCATTCTGGATATAAAGAACCTTTGACCACACGAACAACATGTAATTGTAAGAAGTCTACTTTCGACTTAAGAACAAAATATCGACAAAACAAACATTATTAACTTAAATGGTTACATAATGTTTATAACATGGAAATAAGTGATATAAAAGGAATAATGAACTTTAAAAAGGTTCTTAATAAATTATAAATTAACTCAAGTTTATTATTCAGGACGTTAAAGAATGATCGAGTCAAGTCAGACCCGAGGTAAGGGACTTCGTCTCAATCTCCTTTCATTGAGGCATATTTCATTTTATACACAACTTTCTTTTATACGGTGTATAAAACCCTTTGACTTTTACTTTTATAAAAAAGGAATCTTTTTCTACGCAGCGTTTTACTAAACGACAAAAAGGAATGTTGTTTTTAACGTACGCGGTGACAACGACCTTTTCCGCCACCGCGAGTATTATTTGGTCTTTCGCTTCCGGAACAAGCCGTAATGTTTTTTTAAAACGAAATAAATACCATATACTCTTTTATGTATTTTGGTATTGAAAATGGTTTTTATAATGGATTTGTTATGTCAATATATTTAAGTGATATATTGTGATCAAAGTGTGGAAATGTTTTCTTTCCATTATATTTGTTTTATGTCTTATGATTTTTATAATGGTACTTGGACATTTGACGGGTAGTTACGTGATAAACCATATGACGGGTGGTGCCATGAATACCAGGACGGGTGGTTACGTTATAACCTCCAATTCATTGGGTATGGAAGTCGTCCGTATGTCTATTCCATTAAGTATGTATGGAAATTGGTCATATGTCTATTCCATTAAGTGATATGTGTGGAAGTCGACCGTATGGTTATTCCACTTAAGTATGTCTATGTCCCAAGTTACCTTTATTTATGTTATGTGTTCTTTATATGGGTTTTATGGTAATCCTTTGGATTACAAAAAGGTAAGTAATGATACTTTATTTAGTAAAGATTTTTTACTACTTCATGAAGGTAAAGGTATTACTTTGATAGAGTATACATGGTTTACTTGATGTTTGAAAAACTAACAGTTTTCATTCTTTGTGTATCCCTTACTGAGAATTTTATGCTCACCCCAAGTTTTTTTGAACTGTTTTTCACAGGACATAATGTGAAATAAGGTCAAGGATGGGATCAAAGGAATGTCATTCTATATAAAACATGGAACTAGACATGTTTCTTTTTAAGAGTTTTTTTTATTATGGAAACTTAGTAGAAGTGTCTACTTTGTAATCTTTTGAGATGTAATAGTTATGTTCTAATTCTCTAAAACTCTAAACCTGAAAAGATCCTCAATGTGAATTATTCATTTAATTCAATATTAAGTAAGGTTTAAGGTCGGGGCCTTATAGTGTGGTTATGATATCTTTAAACCACTCTTAAATTGACAATTTATGATCTAATTTTAACCTTATAATTTAAATTTACATCCCTTTAATATTAAAATAGTTGATACTATAGTTAAAACTGAAATTGGTTAAGTGATGGTTAATTAAAATGATACATTTTAAAATTACAAAAAAAACTTATATAAATTATAATGGTTAATGGGATTAACAAAATATCCTACATTATCTTAAAATTCCAATCCATTTGGAAGAATTTTTCCTGGGAATAAATTTCTTGTATTTTAATATTTAGAGAAATTCCAAAAGCTCCCCTTACATTAATTATAAATGGTAAACTAAACCACAACTTTATTACAAAAATATAACCTTCTATATTAAAAAAACGTTGTAAATTTCTTTTCAAAAATTCCTAAACCATATTCAAGAGGTTTTCTTCTTTCCAAAATACTAACCCTAGATCCCATTATATGATATCTAACTGATTTGTTTCAAAGAAGTGGCAATTGCTTTAATCAGTCACAATGTTTTATAATATTCTTTAACAACTCTATGTATATGGTATTTATCATAATATAATAACTTAGGTATCATAAATATGATGAATCGTTTTTATTATTATTATGACACCATCATTCACCCTCTTTCCCATCAAAGAAGAAGAGAAAGTATCGCTCACATGTACATATGGATTACTGTTTTCACATAACGATACAATTCATCACTCATTACCATGTTTTATGGATGGGTATTATTAGGGGTATAATTGTTATATATGACATTTATAATGAAATACTTCTTTAAGTATAATATAATTTTTACCTTCACTCCTTTGCGATACGGTAATGTTGCTCATGCATACGTGTGGACTACCACCTCCGCAAATAGATGTGATTCGTTTTTCATTTATATTTGACATGGATAATAATTATGTATATTTTTATGAATATATATGATATTTATGATATAATAGTTATCCTATAAATGTGAATTAATATTTAACCTTTTTTCATTTCATCCTTCAAAAAAATAAAAAAATAATGTTCATCTATACGTACAACATACCTTCTCCATTAATAGTGGAATACATTTTTTCCATCATTATTATTTTTAGATGAATTATAATATGTATATAAATAATATATAAAATATTTATATCAAGATAAATATTCTAGATATTATGAAATAAATATAGTAAAAAAAGTACGGGAACTACTTAACTGATAAACTCTTGATAAATTAAATAGTCAACAAATGAAAATAATTAATATAATATGGAAACACTGATAAAATGGGTAGATGAAATGTTATAAAGGAATCATATATTAATTTAAAATTATTAACATGACTTTTTGATATAATTATAAAAAAAATTATTTACTATACAGAAGAAATGAGTTCATTCGATGCAAGGAGAACTCAAGGAAAGGGTTTTAATTCACAATCTCATTAATATTAAGGATTATTTATGTTTATCTCACCACTAGATAATATTTAACTTCAATATCTACATTTTATAAAAATTATTTAAATAAAATTTTTACTATTCTTTTATCATTTTTAGAAATCCTTTTTAACTATGTTTTACTTTTTACAAAACAGGTTGAATGGAATCTTCATGATGTTTTCCAAATGAGGTACTTAGTGGATTTTTCAAAAAAAAGTATGGACAAAATTTTTTATTGTCTTATAATAAATGAATGGATTTTCCCACCATATTTACAAATTTTTTCATTTAAGATTCCATTAAAATTTTAAAAGGTTATTTTAAAATAAAATGATCTCTATTTTAATTGTCAATATTTATAAAATGAAATGATTTCAAATTGGAATGATTAATTTCCTTAATAATTATTCCAAGTAGTCATTAAAAATAAATTTCCATCTAAGATGGCATCATTTGATGTTATTTATGATTTACTAGGATATGATACGATTATAACATACTTATTCTTTCCTTGGATTGTTTATTTTTATGATGAAAAAATAAAATGTTCATGAAAGACATTTCATTTCCCTGGGTTATACTATGAAAAAATGTTTATAAAGCCCATTTTATTTAATTTTTTTTTATAAGATCAATATTTTAATATATTTCGACATAGATATATATGATTTTAATTATGTAATGGGTGGGGCCTATATCTCCCTCCAATTCATTAGGTAATTATTTAAATCTCTGGAGATAAATAAGATAGGAATTTTAAGTGAACCAATTTTAGTAAGGAACACTATCCACTATGATAGTCTTGGGTGTGAATATTGACTGTTACAATAGATTGTGTAGTGAACCCATTCCACTATGATATAATTGGTATTATTCATTCACTACATAGTAAATGATTTTATTTTATTATGTGTATACTAAAATTAAATGTCTTTTTCCTATATAAATCATTCATGGTTCATGTTCTTTGATTACCATATGATTTATGACTTACGAACTACCAATACTTATAAAATGTGATAATATTACTATATTTTATTTGTAGGATGTGATTTAAAAATTATATGATCATTTTATTAAACCCTTATGCACATATTATGCATATGTGATCATTGAAATATCCTTTATTTACCCTTATCGAGCCTTTGATATCAACCATTTCATATGATTCCATTTTCAATGTTATGAAGGAATGTATTAAATATTATGTATCTAGGAAAGGTGATAATTATGATTTAAAAAGTGGAAAATTTTGTAGATATTTTATGAACAAGTTGTTTATGTTTCCAATTTTTCCAAAGATAATATCACTAAATGATTTGTTGCATGAATCAAAAAGTTATTCAATGAATATTAATCTATTTAGATGTAAAAATCTATGTGTCAAAAGTATGGATCACTATAGTTTGTATCAGATAAAGGTTTATAAAATCATTATAAACTATGATAAGAAAAAATTATTAATAACCATATGTATAATTCTAAGTATATGATAAAATACTAAGAGTTTTGGTAATGATCATGAATAACTACAGTTAATGTTAGGGTTTCATAGAATAAGGTCCATGATTTAGATATCCTACAAATTATTTTTCATGATTATGTAGTTTCCCACTATCACTATTATTTCTCAAACTATCATTTTTTTATTTTATTAAATGGATGGAATCTACAATAGTTATGTTAATGTTGATTGTGATAGAAAATTTAATGATTTTTCTCCAAAGATACTGAATTTTATACGATATTTAATGAAACACTATTAGTATGATCACAATAAAATCTCAATCTATGAATCATGTTGAGCTTAAAAATGAGAAAAGGAGGGAATAACATTTTGATGATTCCTTAATGAGGTAGTTTCCACTTTATTTTATTGGGTTATCTAATCCAATGGTCATTGAGAAATGGATTGATACCAATGAAATTATATTTTTAATTTATTAGTGTTTGGAACATAAGAAAGTTATTCTAGTTGATTCTCTTTTAAAAGGTCTTACAGAACAATGGGGGACTCTTATAAATAATATGGGAGAATAATAATAAATTAAATCTATGGTGTTGAAAAAAATAAAATCTTATTTTTCAAAAACTCATTTCTTTATATTATTTATATGAAAATGGAGAAATATTTTTTCTAATTGAATAATATGAATTATGAATCTATTAGTACTTATGAGAAAAATTTCACCATACCTATAAGGTATACCTTTTTTGCTATCATCCAACCTGAAATTAAGGTTGAATGATTATTCAGTGGCTTAAAACAAAGTCTATAAAGGTAATTATCCTTATGGGACATTATTAGCTATCAATAAATTTTTATATCATCTTGCAAGGTGGATAATTTGATTCAAGATACCTATAAATATTATGAGTTTTAAAAGAAAAGAAAAGTTTATTTAAAAATAAATTATAAAAACCATATAGAGAAGAATATGATACTTACATTATGCATTATGTTTTGAAGTAAACATAGTAAAATTGTACTAATAAATCTATCAAATATTTCATTTTTGGAAACGAATGTATTAGGAAATAAAATAGTAACTTTATATGAAGAAGTTAACCAATTACGAGAAGATAGAGAAAATTGCATATAATGAACCACCCAAACTCTACTATTTTAATTTTATTTTTATATTGATTATTATAACCAATTTTCATATCCTAAGGCTAATGATGACGACTAACATCTAAAACATATCAATCCCATACAAAAAGGAAATCTCGGGTGATCACTATTTTTGATAATGGGTGTGATAACAGTGTGGTAATAAGTACACACACTATCCATGCTAGACCATATATTTTCCTATTATATTTAGGATAAACATATTCTTTTACATCTAAAAGCTTTTCTAAGGGTATATTAGTTATGCCTCAAAAATTAGATTTTATGATTTCAATAAATACCCCCAATGGTGCGATAATCGTATCCCAAGTGTATGATTCTTCTCTGGATGAGGTTTATTGGAATTTTATTCCTATAAATCTTATCATTATTCATATAGTTGAATTTTATGTAATTTTAGGAATTTATTATCATCCTTTACATAAATCAAACATCAATTACAAAGGAAATTAAGTTACATTTGATATTATAAACCAACCTATAATCACCTATTAGTGTGATGAAAAAAAAGAACTTATAATGAAAATTACATCCATAGTATGGGTCATGACTTCAATTAAAAAGGGGAAATTATCTCATATGTTTGGGAATAAAATCAACATTGAAGATATTCCCATTTTGAATGAGTTTATTTATGACTTTCATAAATAGATTCTTGGTATTTCACTAAATCATGAAGTTGAGTTTTTATTAGAACTTATACGTGGTGCTAAAAATATTTCCAAGGATACATATAGAATAACCCTAATTGAGATGAAAGAATTAAATAATAAACTTCAAGAGAATATTTACAAATAATTCAATCATTCAAGTGAACCACCTTATGGTGAACCTATTCTATTTGTTAAGATGAAATATTGATCAATGAAACTCTACATTGATTATCGAGAACATGAAAAGGTTACTATCAAGAACAAGTATCATTTACCCCATATTTATGACTTTTTTGATAAACTATATGGAGATAAATAATTCTAAAATATTCATCTTTGTTCTAGATATCATCAATTAAGGGTAGAGGAGGATATACCAATGAAAATATTCTATATAATTTATGGACATTATGAATTTATAGTGATGCCATTTGGTCTCTCTAATTCCCCCACTATCTTTATGGATTTAATTAATAGAGTCTTATATATTACCTTGATTATTTTTTCATAGTATTTATAGAATATATTATTATTTATTTATAGAGTAAGAAATAACTTGAATATTATTTGATAATTGTGGTAAAGACCATATGGAAAGAAAATATTTATGAAAAAATTACAAAGATTAAATTTTAGAATTGTAAAGTTTCATTATTGGGTAATATAATATAATGTGAGTTTATATCAATAGACCCATCAAAGATCGAAATTATTGATAATTGACCAAGACCACCCACTATGACTAATATATGTAGTTTTCTTTTCTTTTTTGCATATTAATGGAACATTACGGATAATTTTTCACTTCAATCAAATCCACCCATCACATTAATTCGGAAGGAAGTAACATTCTTTTGGATGGTTGAATGTGAGGAATGATTCAAGGAATTGATGAGATGGATTTTTAGTGCACTTGTGTTTACACAAACTTGTAGTGGAGAAGTTATTGTAATCTATAGTGACACATAAAATATGGATTGGTATTTTCCCTCATATACATACATATAGTTATAGATTATACCTCATAAAAATTTATGTTTTGTGAGAAAATTTACCCAAATCATGATTTGGAGTAATATGTTGTGATTTTTTCCATTAATGATATAAAGGAATTATCTAAATATAGAAAATTGGGACATATGTAGTTATCACAAATTTTTTAAGTATATCTTTGCACAAAAAGTGCTAATGCGCCAAATAGGATGGGGAATGTCTGGAGATTGTCTTAAACTCTGAGGAGGAAATGTTAGAAGGAACTTTTCAAATCAATGCCTCGAAGGAGGTTATCCACATAATTTATGAGAGGTCGCTAAGTGTTGAAACTAATGAAGAACAAAGTGAGTGGATCACCAAACAGGACTGCATCCTAGCGCGGGGTTTCAATGAAAGGAAGATCACCGCGGAAGAATTAATCCTGACCTGGGACAAGATGGCATATTATTTTGAATGTCTTCTTAGGAATGATACAAACATGCAGGTATCTACTCTGAATTGGAAGCTTTATAGGGTGGTTGACTCGAATATCCTTAGTCTTGTTTTTAACAACTTTGTGGGCTCATTTTGTGGTTAACACCTTTACTTTGGACATGTGCGGGTTTTCCACTTTTTCCTCAAAAGTGCTTTGGAATAAAAATTTAACTTTTAAGTCTTTGAGTCGATTAGATAATGTTGTATTATCTATAGTTAACATCACAAAAGGATCAATATTTCTAGTATTAAAAATTACTAATCATGAAATATTTAAGGAAGCTGATAAATATTAATTTTCTCAAATATTTTTTCAACCATATATCCATGTGAAGATTAATGAGGCACAGAATGAATATTTAGAGCTGAAAATAAAATAAAAATGTTCCAGATCATAACCTAGATTATAATGGAATAATAATGTTTAAAAACCATGAGTTTGTCCCTTTGGTACCATATTTGAAGAAGGATCTTATAGATGAAGCTAATATTTCTTCATTATCTATTCACCCTCGATGTGTGAAGATGTATAAAGATTTGAAAGAGTGTATCTAGTGGGATGGAAAGAGGAGAGACAGTGCATAGTTTATTTCATGGTTCATAGTATGTTACCATGTTATGTTTGAGGGATTTAATTCTAATTGGATGTTATAATCACTACCCATACCATTATAGAAATGTTAAAAAATCACTATGTATTTTTTTCATTAGAATCCACAAAACATCTAAAAGGAATAATGTCATTTGGGTTGTACTCAATCGCTATACAAAGTCATCCCACTTAATTTATATTAGATAATATTTCTATCTTGATCATGTTAATCATTTATACATTTAGGAATTGGTAATATTTCATGGTTTACCACTATCAATTATATTTGATCAGGATCAGAGGTTTACTTTGATGTTTTGGATAAGTACTCAAGAGAATTTATCTATGTGGTTAAGTTTCATCACTTCTTGTCATCCTTAGAGATATGGTCATTCTAAGAGTAATATTAAAAGTATCCCTAACATTTTGATATCATATTATATGGATTTAAAAGGTTTTTGGGATCAAAATCATTCTTTAGTGTAATTTTCATACCGTAATATCTATCACTCGATTATTCAAATGGATCTATATAAATAAATTTATGGTGGGAAATACATAACTCCAACAATATGGAATAAATATAGAGAAATAAATATATTGGGACATGATATTATAGGTTAAATGGAATATAATGTTATAATTATTCAATAGAACATAAGAGCTTCTCAGAGTCAACAAAAACATATGCTGAAAACTATCATAAAGATATAGAGTTTGAATTTTGTGACAAGGTATTATCATGAATATCTCCCTATAAGAGAGTGATGAGATTTTTAATGAAGGTAAATCTAAGATAAATTTTTATTAGTTATTTATAAATTATTTATTGTATTAGGATAGTAGCTTATCGATTTTCATTTTGGTTGAATCTCTATCATGTTCACGATATGTTTGATGTATCTCTCCTTGAAAAGTAAATAATGGGTCCTCCACATGTTTTAATATCTGATTTCATCCCTCAATAGAAATATCATTCATATAAATAACAACCAGTATAGATTCTGGATCATAAAGAGAAAGTACTATGAAATAAGACCACAAACTTGGTCAAAGTAATTTGGTGAACCCACCAATTAGAGGAAGCTATATAAGAACCTGAGGATGTGATTAGGCATAGGAATATTCATTAATTTATATCATAATAATACATTTCAAGGTAAATTTTTATTTTAAGGGGGATATAATGAAACAAAATAATATTTTTTGGAATTATTTATCATTAAATAATTTTATTTCATCAATAACTTCTGTTACACAAAATAACAATTTTAAAGGAACAATGATATACTATTAATATATAATTATCAAACTTATCTTCCAGCTAATTGAATGGTGGTAATTTTTATAAAATACCATGTTATGAAATATTTATGTTTATATATGTATTAAATTAATCCATTAGATATCAATTTATTATAAATTAAAATTAAAATTATCTAAAAGAAATAGAAATATTATTCTGAAAATCTGTTCTCATGTGCTCAATATATTTTTATATTAATTAATTAAATTAATAATTATTGGATAATAATTTTAAAACAAATATATGTTTTATTTAATTGATCAAATTTATTTAATAATAAAAAATATTATTCTAGGCGTAAGATAAGAATAAATACAGTTTATGCTTAAAGATATATTTTTCTAAAATAGAAGTTGTTTATCCCATTTTTCACACATAATTTAAAATCGATTTATTTCGTTTATATAGATTTATTTATAAGAAATTAATTAAATATTTTTAATTAGGGGTTTAAATTTTTTAATTATTCCCCATTTATTTTTGGTCAATATGAATAATAGACATGGTAAAATTTATCACCTAGGTAAAGTGTAAATCAGGTTAATCTGGACTAAAAATAACTGATAAATCCATAAATTATCATCATATTTCTTATTATATGAATTAAATTATATCCTTAACACATTATGTTAAAATTTTAGTTTTTAATGGACACTTTTAAATGAAAATTACTTCTATATTATTTTAAAAAAATTACAAAATATCACTCTCTTTGTTTTTAATGTGTCTTATGTGTCCATAAAATGAAAAAATAAGTTATGAATGAATAAAAATATCCATATTTGTTAATAATTATATTATATTAATCATGGAAATATATTTATAATTTTTATGTTTTATATAACTACCTTAAATGCTTAAAAATGAAAAAACAGTATTTATAGAATTAATGAAAAAATAAAATAAATGAAATTAAAAATATAAAAATTCATATAATTGGGAGTAATTTATAGTGTTAAATGAATTTAATATGTGAATATTAAATATTAGTGTGTTATTAAAATATTATACTTGAATTCATGAATTTTATTTTAGTATTTTAATCTAAATTAACTGAATAGTGTCAAAATTGAAAATAATGTCATCTTGTAAAATTAATATTTATTAAATTATTTAGGAAACATCAATTTATTTAAATTAGAAAATTTGGTTTGATAAGGCTTAAAATTTTTTAAATGTCCTATTTATGGTTAAATTTTGTCATTATAAGTAAAATTTACAGCCATATAATATTAAAATAATTGTTATCATAGTTAAAATTAAAATTGGTTAAAGAAGTTTAATCAAATTTTTAAGGTTCAAAAATACACCAAAACTTGTCAAATTTCTATTAGATGATTTGAATACAACCCTCTAGCACCTTATCTTCGAATCCCTAATCAATTTGGGGAATTTTTATTAAAAATGAATTAATTATAATTTAGTCATTTGAGAAATTCCAAAATTTCCCCTCATATCAATTTTAAAAGTACATCTCCTTCCCCATTTATTTACACCACCTTGTGCCTTCTATCTTGACTGAACTCTATAAATTTATTTCTTATACTTCCTTATCCTCATTATAAAGTGTTTTTCTTCCAATAATACCAATCCCTATATCCCCTTAGAATAGATCTAAAGGATTCATTTCAAAGAAGAGGGGATTTCATTAACTGATATCTTTCTTTTATATTATTCATTGACACCTATAAATCTATGGTATTTATAATAAAATAACATATTTATTTTCCATAATATTATTAAAATTTATTATTATTATTAAAAAACCACTAAACACCCTCTTTCCTAACAAATAAAGAGTGAAAGTATCACTTATGCATACCTACGGCTTAGTATCCCCACGTAGCGATACAATTCATTTTTAATCACTATATTAATGGAAGGGTATAATGATAGGTTTGATGTTTATATATGATATATATTAAATAATTATACTTTTATAATTATAATATCATTTAAACAGTATTACCATCCCATCTTTGGGAAATGATAACCTTGCCCCTTTGTATGTGTGAATTAGCACCTCTACGAATCGATGTGATTGGTTTTTCATTTATATTTTAATTGGATTGAAATGAGGATGAATTTTATGAATATATATGATATATATGATATAATAATTATCATATAATGGTAAATTAAAATTTACCCTTCTTTCTTTCCATTTGTCAAAAAATGAAAATTGCATTTATGTATACGTATGGCCTGTCGTCCCCATAAATGATGTAATTCATTATTATTTATATATATATTATGGATGAATATAAGTATTTATATAATTAATATATAAAATATTTATATATTGACAAAATATTCTAGAGATTATGTGACCTAGATAAATGTAAAAGTGTCATAACCACAAAACTAGTATACTCATGACAAACAAAACAGTGTACACCCATAAATAACAATTTTAATATGGAATTACTAAAAAATGTGGTGTAAAAATTTTATAACGGGATCATATATAATGTTATAATTATTAAAATTACTCTCGTATATAATAATATTTTATTTAAATTTAAAATATAGGTGGGTATAGTTTCTTCTATGAGATGAAAACTTGAGGTAAGGCGTTAAATTAAAAATATCATCAATATTAAGTATTTTTTATGTTTAATTATTTGATGGGTAATATTTTACTTCTTTTTACATTTTCTAAAAAATCTAAATAATATTTTAAATCTTCTACAGTAATATTTTAAATTCATTGTACCCATGTTTTTATTTTTTATAAATTGTATGAAATAAATTGTCTGGTTGTTTTCTAAACGAAGATCTTTGTGGTGTAATCTAAAAATGTATTGAATGAGTGTTTTTTAAAATTTAAGACATGAATTTATTTTTCCACCTTTATGATTAATTTTTTCGATGAATATTCCTTTATAATTTTAAATTTTTATTTTTAATGAAAATATTCTCCTTTATAATCACATAACTTTTTTTAAAATATGACTTCAAAATGAAAAGTTTATTTTTTTCAAGAATTTGTTTAAGTGACATTTAAAAATAATTTCCTTATATGATGGCATAATTTTATTTTATTTATGATTTAATTATTCATTAAATAGGGAAAAAATCCCTATTCTTTCTCTAGATGGTTTATGTTAATGATAGAAAGATGAAATGTTCATGAAACCCATTTCATTTCCTTGCATTGTGATATGATGAAATGTTTATGAATACCATTTCATTTTATGGGTTATAATATGATGAATGATTTATGATATTATGGTACACATATGTATGATTTTAATTATTTTATTGGTGAGAACTATGTATCCCTCCAAATATTTAGGTAAAGATTAATATCTCATGAGATAAACATGAATACAATGGGGAGTGAACCAAGTACTATAAGGGAGTTTAACCACTATGATAGTCATGAGAGTGAATGATGACTACTATTATATATTAGGAAGTTAAATAATTCTACTATGATAGCCTTGGAAATGATTCATTAATATTAATAAAATTATTTTCTATTCTTATGTTTATGATATAATTCATTTTCTTATTCCAATGTTAAGATTTTGTGGTACATGTTATTTGATTCCTGTATGATTCATGTCTTATAAAATGATAATATTTATTCAATGAAATAATAATATGAACATTGATTTGTTGGTAATTGTTTTAAAAATATAAGATAATGTTATTATACCCTTATTCTCATGTTATGATTGTATGATCATTGATATCTCCCTTGTTTACCCTCATTATGCATCTAATATTACCATTTAATTATGTTTCCTCTCCCCAGCTTATGATGATATTTATTATATATGGAATATCTAATAATGGTGATAATTATGAAGACATGTGTGGGAGTTTATATAGAAATTTTATGAAAACGTTTTTTAGGTTTCTATGTTCCCAATGATACTTAACCTAAATGATTCTGGAATGGATTGAAATGTTATTTAATGAATATTCATCTATTTAGATGTAATATATTTGTATGGAATTTATGGGTCTCTATACCTTTATTCTTATTTTTTAAAATGAAAAGAATATCTAATACAGGCATTTGTGGCCAACACTACTTTTTATTAAAATAATCCATCAAAATATACCCATTTGTATATCCTTGAAAAACATGTTTTAATGGGTTTCTTTAAAAAAACAATTTCCCTTTTCATTTTCCAAATATATTCCAAATAATATAAGATCTTACAATAAACTATTAATAAGAATGAATGATTTGATAAAGTGATATTCTTAGTAAGAATTGATAGTATTATAAATAATATCACAATGTTCTTCCAATAGTGGAAATTAAGAAATGATTTTTATTATTTTATACATAAAATGGAAACCAAGAATAATATAATTTTAAAATAATAACATGGAAATAATAGTAAATTAGATCATGCACTATGGTAAATACCTATATAGATATGGTAATTGGGGTCCTATGATCCTATTACTCTCACCGAGAAACAATATATATATATATATATATATTCCTTCTTGTGTATGAACTTCTGGAGTGGATGCACCAAAGGTATGATGTTAAAAAATCATCTGATGTAGTTTAGTTAGTGTTGTAGTATTATCCTTATAGGGAGACCAGGCCAAGAACCTATAAGGTTTCCATATATACTAGACCTAGTATGCCCATCTACGTATGTAGGATTCCCATGTTCTATTCCCATAATCAAAATAAAAAAGTGGGTGTAATAGAAAAACCCAAATCACAATCACACAACAATGTAAATAAAGTATATAACTAAACCTCACCTCCCTTCACTACCCATGGGAAGCCCCATTCCTAGAATAAAACCAAAAACTCAATCACATTAACTTATGTCAAAAATATATGTACAAATTTGGGTTTCCATTGGAGTGAACCTTACATTTTGAAAATATTTATAATTTTCAAACCGGGTGTTATCTCTTTAGAAATAGACATTCATTATTTGGAAAATAATATTTACCCCATACATATAACATTCCAACCACAATTAACACTTAAACACATATAAACCTTGATATATATGTAAATATAATGTGTTCCAATGCACATAGTCCAAACAAAATGTCTGCATATGTACAATGAATGAAACTATATATATATATATATACATATATATGTGTGTGTGTGTGTGTATGTGTATAATCTACTTTTGATATATCAAAAGGTTAGAAATCCATAAACTTATTTTATTAGACTAAAACATTCCATTATGCCTTCGTGGTAAAACTGATCAAAATTACAAAACAACCTTCATATTTCCAAAATACATAAATAAAACATTTTTGAAGATAAACTAAGAACTTTGTGTGCTACTCCTTTCAAAAATAGTTAAAAACACTCTTCATTAAATAAAACTCATATCCAAATATCAAAAAAACATTAAAACATGAATGAGTCCAATTTAATCCATCTCAATCATTTTTTCTAATATATTTATCTTATAATATAATGAAAATATCCAATAAATTAATGTTTCGAATTTAAATGTTCTGACATACGATAACCAACCTCAATGTTTATTGTCTTCACCAATAGTAGCTCAAATCTACCTCCAGATGGACCAAGTCACCCTATAAAACCATGATGATTTAAAAAAATAAAAAGATACATAATTTAAATTGTTCCACTGAATAATAATAGAATAAATCATACCAAATTTTATTGTGAAATATCCCCCTTCAAAAACCATGTAAAGAACAGGATTTAATCAAAACACGTGATCCTTATACTCTAAGAACATAACAAAAAGAAAACCCAAAATCCATTATAGGTAGAATGGTTCACACACACCATATGTAAGAGAAGCGAATGGAAAAATAAAATAGAGGAAGAAGATAGTGGTGGAGGATAAATTCTAACCATAGGAGAGATCATGTGAGGTCAGAAGGAGAGACATCCAATTCTATGGTCAGTGGTGGATAGAGGTGCACAGCTGAGGTTCTTGCTGTCTAGGGTGCATGACATAGACATTAATTGGAGGGTTGGGCACAATGGGAAAAAGGTTAGGGGTACATTTTTGTTTTTTAATATTGGAATATGAATAGTATTTACAAAATTTACTAAAACCAAACATCAAGCGTGCACCATCACTAGGTACACCAAGACACACCCATTGTTTTTCCCTATGGTTAAGTTAATCCTGAACCAACCTTTAAAAATTGATCAAAAAAATTTGGGCCCCTTAAATGGTTCCCTAATGGATATACTATATGTGAAGGCTAACAGTGTACCCAGCAATAAATTCCAAAAAATTAAAAAATTTAGGTGGGATCCACTCAAAACTAATCACCCAGACCAAAAATAAATAACTAGTTAAATTATTAATAATAATAATGGACATGGTGTTAAAATTATCCATTCCAGAATGATTTATACACCCCAAAATTCTTTTGATGAAATTGTTGATTCAAATGAAATGTGTTCCAACTCTCACACTAACACAAGCTAGAAAATAGTAAGATCTATAAAAATTACCTCTTTTGATTAATGACATAATCCACAATATAGAATTTTGACATACCTCAATTTCCTGATTCCATTATCACAAAAAAACTGAAAAGGACCCTTAACTCAAAGGGTACTCTAATTAAATTATAATGGTCTATTTTTTAATACATGGACTCAATACCCAATGAACAAATTAAATAAATTAAAAATATAAAAAATTATGGGATGGGTATTGTAACAAACCATCATTGAAATTTATTCTTTGGATGGGTGGTTAGAAAAGGATCACTTCAATAAATATTTACCCATGGTAGTATCCCTACTAATTATCCACTGAAATAGGATAATAATTATTTTATACAGTATACTGTTTATTTTTTCAACATTAATGAACATTTTTACTAGTTCATTTTACAATTTGAACTTGTTCTCTTATCATGTCAGCAATTCTGTTGTAAAATAAACTATTACATTGTATATTTTTAAACACATCCTAAATCATGAATTATTATTTATTTAAATTTAATATTTCATTATTAGTTTTTCCATTTCATAGGGAACATTTTTTTCATATGGATAATTTTTGTATTTACATTGGAAGACCCCCATTTTGGACATTAGATGAAGAAAATTCAGGGTGATTTAGACTAGACAACAACCTAATAATATATCTATAACGACCATGCTTAAATCCCAATAAAGAAACAATTTTAACTAAAGATGGAGGAAAACTTGTGAAACCTTTCATTAAACTATTAATATATATAATTCATAAATTTTTTGTATTTTAATGATGCCCATGTTGAAGATAAAATTATGGTTCATATTCAATTATGGTCCAAAATAACATCCCACAATTTAGATCATAATTCCTAAACGTAAAATATAATTGGGGTGAACTTTTAAACTATTAAGTGATGCATGGGGATTTAATTTATTCTTCTATTGACCACTAAAATTTGGACATATATAATCTCATTTGGAGACATATATCAGATACATGAAAGATAGTTCCCATTTCGGGTCAAGGGTAGAAAGTCCACATTCAAAATAACATACACCACACTATCCCTAACATAATTAACTTGGAAGAACTGTACTATAGATGACTCAACCCAAGTTTTCAAAAATGAATATTTAAGGTCATAGTTATGTTGGAGTTGAGAGGAATTTATTTCATTATAAAATTATGCTTATGTTTTGTCTTTGTAATGTTTTTATATCACGTGTATGTTGTTCTAATTCACTTTAGTTTCTTAACAAATGTCATTACTCATCTGATTGTTTGCTATAATTTTTAACAAGTTGATATTGTTTATTTATGGTGTGAATTTATTCACACATAAAAGAGATAAATATTTCACATAATTGTGGGGTTTTTGTTATTTGTTTGGTTTATCTTCTCTTTCCAGCCTCTTCAAGTCGTCTTCCCCCTTCTATTGAGAACATTACATTAGGAAAAATAATCATCCTATCGGTCGATTGTAGGGAGTTATATGTGGATATATTGGATATTATTTTCTACTCCTATATTCATAAATTAGTTTATTATTTTAATAGTTCCATTCAAAGAATTATTTTTATCTTTGTCATGGATAATTTTTAAGATGACATATTTTGAGTGCTAATACAATCGAATTTTTTAGAGTGCTCATTAAAGTGATCCTTTAAATGAATTTTGGATTATCCCTAGAATTGTTTTTGGGATTAAATTGGTGAATAATTTGAGGGAGTTATCTCATTTATTAGAAACATTTTAAACTACTGAACTAAAACTTCTAAATAAAAATTACATCCATTATAGTCTTAGAAACCACCTTGGATTGGCTGATATTCATTAATTTTTTAAATCAAACTTTTTAAGTTTTTTATTTCTTAAATTAAAATTATACTATCTATTAATTTAAATTCTAGTTTCCCAATTCCAATCAACACCAATGTTTTCCTCTTCTTATCCAAAATCAGTAACAAATCAGAGTATCTCTGGGTTAATTTTTCAATCCTTATGGAATCAACCCCTACTTTTACTACAATGATCACTTCTACCTATAGAATAAATTTTTGTAATAAAAAAATTTTCTCCCTTTTAGGGGACCTATGTAAGTTATCTTAGAAACTAGCATCCTTTTCCCACCCCAATTCGTTGTTCCCACCCTCAATTTCACTCTTATGGGAATCTATTTTAAACAAATACAAATATAGGAAAATTAACCCAAGATTGGGAACCCCGCACCAAGTGTGGTGTACAATGACTGCTCTAAATTCTATTGGTCTGATAATCAAAACCCAAATAAACCATAATTTTTGAACTTCTATGCTCTATAATACATTCAAATCTATAATGAGTTTCAATTCATACAAGGACAACATGAAAATCCTCCTATCCATTTATAACAACTTAATTATCATCCTAGAATATAGTATTTCTCCAAACCCCTTTTCTAGACCAATCCACAACCATTACTTGAAAAATTGTGTCTATAAATAGATAAAATTACTTACGAGGTTTTATCCTTCAGAGTAGTACTAAAAATAATTAAAATGGTTATGGAGCTTATTCTAACTTAGGATTTCCCTTCCTCAATATTTATTGAACAATCCTGTTACATAAAAAACTCTCATTAAACAACTAATTTGTGACTATTTCCATGAGAGATTAAACTTTTGAAAACATAAACCATTGACTCCCAATCCATATGATTCTTCAAAATAACTGAAACTAGAAAAAAAAATAACTTTAGAATATGAGAAATAAGATATTTAAAATAAGGGGAATTGGTTATGGATATTGAAAGTCAACCTAAGGAACTAAAGGAAACTACTAATGAGTTTTTAAACCACGAGGAAATAAATTTTTTCACTTACATGATGGAATCATGTGTGATTTTCCTGAATCTATTTTTGATGGTTTCAATCATTATTTTTTAGGATCACTACTAAATAGAACCAGTATTAAAATCAAAAAAATTGATTCCATACCCATTACTAACACTAATTTGTCTAATTAGGTGGATGAATATTTTGTTCAAAAGGAACCAATTATATATAAAAAAATTTAAATGAAACTAAGTTAAATTCAAACTACCAACTAATGTATAAATGTATTATACTACATGAATGAGAAAATATGTCATTTACATCCGTACTCAAGTTTTCATTCCTTCAGGATATCCAAAACCTTCCGATTTAAATATTTTATTCTCTTGATACAAATAAAATAATAATGATTCTTTATGTCTTATGAAAAAATATAGAATAAACTATATCGTCCATTTCTGATATTCCTTGGATTTTCCCAATCATTGTAGAATGCCAATTTATACATGAAACAAATTCCAAACAAGGAATAAATCTCAATCTAGTTAAAGTGGTGAAATATTTGGTTCTTAAAAGGTTGAATGTAAATATTTGGTAAGTTAGGGGGGTCAAGTTGCACAAATCATGTTAAACTAATCTCTTTCCTAAAGGAAACTCTTCTTTTACATGTACATTCACTCTATGTTTAGAGTTCTAAAATATACAGGCATGTCTTTTATCCTTTCCTTTTGAATTTGTATGAGTTTATTTAAGTTAACCTAAGGGGGTTTCAATTGTATTCTAATTGTATTGGTGTTTAAAAATTTGGTGATATTGTGATTGATTAATTCTTATGAAAATCACATTTCTCTTAGGTGTAAAAACTCAAAGTGTCATTATTGATGAGTCTTATGTTATTAATATGTAGATCAAGAGATTAAATGGGAGAAATATGAACTTCAAATTCAACCACCAGGTAATTTCATTCCATGATTTTATTTTTCAAATTTTATTTTATGACTCTTATCCTATACCTATAACCATTCTAAAGATTTTTTTTAATCCTTGGGGACAATGTTATTCTATGTTGAGGGGGATAAAATAAAGAATTAAATATATGTCAAAGATAATTTTGGGTGTATTAATGGGATGAAAATTTTCTTTAACCATAAATATAATAATAAAAATTTCAATCCATGATACCAAATATTTATTAAATTTGTGTCTCTTTATTCTGAAATTAATATATTTTTATATTAATAACCCCATTTTTAGAAATTGTGGATGTATAATGTGATTTATAAAAGTTTAAATTTTCATCCTTTTAATAAAAAAATCACAATACACATCCTTTGTATTATAGTGTATTAGTTTTATTTATTGGTGTCCCATAACAAATTACATAGTTTTGGTGATCATTTTAATTTGAAAATTTTATACATAAAAAATAAAAAATATTACTATTGCATATAGAACAATGGCTTTACCTAGTGAATGGAATTTGGTACTTTAGGATCATTAATCCGTAGTTTTATAGCCTGGGGACAAGAATTTATCTCTATTTTTGGTAATTTTAATTTTATATTAATTGAGTTAACATGAGATAATGATTGGGTATGTGAGCTTCACTTGGTGCCCTATGATCTTTTAGCCCAGGTGTCATCAACAAAGTCTCAATACAAGGGTTAACTAGATTGAGTGAAATTTCAATTACCATGAAAAATTGAAAAAAACAATAAAAAACAATAATAAATTAATACTCATATTAATATTAAAATATGATTCCCCCTATAATTTATATCTTTTCATACTTCAATAAAAATGAACATCAATATCTATTGTGATGTGCAACTAATTATCATGGATAATTCAAATTGGTTGAAATATGGTGATTAATTTGAACAAAGAAATTATCTTTGGATTTGGATATTATTCTGAACTTATCTTGTGTTAAATGATATTTAAGGGTTTCATATTCTTTTCATATGAGGTATTATGGTTATCATTTTATATTGAATTTTTTTTGGAAAAGGTAATTGAAATTCAATAATTTTTAAATTTATTTTTCTCAAGACTATAAAAATTCATGTTGGGTGTGTGACTAGCCAAAAAAATAAGCTATTATTAATTTTTTATATTATAAAATTCATGTTATTCATTGTTCATAAACACTTTTACTAGTTTTTTAAAAAAATTAAACATCTTTTCCAATCATTTTTGTAATTCATTCATAAAATACACTATCACATGGTATATTTTTTAATACCTACTATATCATCCATTTACCTTTATTAAAATTTAATTTTTCATTATTATGTTTTCCATTCCATTTGTAACATTTCATCCTTATAGAGCACTTGTAGATTCAAATTGGAAGACCTCATTTTGGAAATTCAATATAGAAAATTATGGGTGAAGAGAACTAGACATCAGCCCAATAATATTACTTTAGTGGCCATGATTCAGATCAAATGAAGCTAAAAATAGAAATAACTGTAAAGGTAAATTTGGGAAAATTTTCATTAAAACATTTCTATATCTAATTTGTATTTTTTAATGTAGTTATATTCGGGCCATTTTGAAAATGAAATTCTTGGCTAGATTTTGTGTCCAATAATAACATTTTGTAAGTTCGATCCTATATCCTAAACCCAAAACCTAATTGGGCTGAAATTATACATAATTTTAAGATAAATCAATTTATTTAATTTATTATTCTATGAAACACTCTAATTTCTTGTTATATCTTCTTGTTTGAACACATTTGTGAGAGGTATTCAAGTTGGATCCAATTTCATGTCAAGAAAGGAAAAGTTCACATTCCATGAAATTTCAACCACCGTAGGACTACCATAATAAATATTGAAGACTTGAAATATTTTGGGAGTAACCCAAGACTTACCAAATTTCTCTGTAATGTGGTGGTGGTGGTGAATTTGAGAGGAATGTGTTCTGTTTTCATTTTAATGTAATGTTTTCATGTTGTCTTTGTAACGGTTGTCTTTCACCTGTGAGATATTCTAATTGACTTTATTTTCTTAATATAACTTAGTATTATTATCATTTTATGTTATTATTATCAACACATTGATACTATTTCATTAAAGAGTGAATTTATTCACATATATAAGAGATAACTCTTTCACACAATGGTGGAGTGTTTGTTATTTGTTTGTTTTATCTTCTCTAGTCTTGCTTCATTAAGCTAGCTTACACTGTCCATTGAGAGCTTTGCTACAATAGAAGAATAAACATTTTTTGTTGAATTATAAATATATTCATGGGGATTTATTTGATGTTATTTTATATTTTTTTTATTAATAAATTAATTTATTATTTTAATTATTCTATTCAATGGCTGATTTTTTTCTTCATCTTCACTGATCTTAACGATAACATATTTTGAGTCCTAGTATGATCCAATTCCTCAAAGTGATCATTAATGTGATGCACTAATTGGATTGTTTATTAGACCTAGAATATATTAGATATTAAATTGTTTAATTATGTGTGGGTTTATCACATTTATTAAATACTTCTTGAACTAGTAAGCTAGAATTTCTAAAAAAATAATTACATCTATTCCGGTCTTAGAAACAACCTTGGATTGGGACATCTTCTTCAATTATTTTATTTCAAAATTTTAAGGTGTTTTCTTTCTTTAATTGAAATAATTCTATTAGGTACTTTAGTATTCTAGTCACCCAATTCCAATCAAACCCATAATTTTTTCACTTCATATCCAAAATCGCTAACAAATATGTGTCTCATGGTTACTTCTTCGCTCTTTGTGGATTATGTCCATATCTGTACTAAAATGACCACATTTACATATAGCGTAAATTTGGACGAGACTACCCTCAATAAAAGGATCCCACTCACACACTAAATCTCCAAAGATGGTAATTATTTTAGTGAATGTTCATGATCAACATTATTACAATAAATAATAAAAATAATAGAAAATATAAGTGTTTACAAAATCCACCACATAAAAATGATGATTCATCAAAAACACCACCAATAATCTATATGTACCATAGTAATACACATTTCCAAGAAATTGGTGAAACCACCATCCCGGATGGGAATGAATAAGGTAAACCAATTATGGAAACCAGATATGACTAAAATTACCTCAAAGGAAATATGGTTGAAGAATAGTAACTAATGCTCGCATGATAATATAAGTAAAAGTGGACATAACATGGGTAATTATATATAAAACCAAAAAAACACTATGAATCCATAAAAAAAATTAATGATCCATCTAGGGTTCTACCTATGAAGGGGTAACAGCTACTCTAGTCATCCATAAAATCAACCATGATTTTTACCCTCCAACCTACCACAACATGATAACATAGAAAGGCTTGTATCCAATCCTACATTAGATACAAAAATGATCAGTAATAAAGAATAAAATTATTGAAATTAAACACCATATAAATCATCATTATTTTGAAAACACTCCTAGAAATCTAAATGGATCAAATCAATATATAATCATATAAAAGACACAATAACCAAGAACCACTCAAAATACTCTCCCTACTAGGTTTGACGATGAAAATTATCCAAAATTAAGAATAAATCACCAAACAAAAAGAGTTAAACCTATAAACCTAACCTAAAGAAGACACTACACAATAAATACACATTCTAATTTCATATGGCCTTTTCTAAGAGTTCAATGAAAAAAAAATTGGATATATTCTAAATCGCATATTTCTAAATTAAAACACATGAAAGAACCCCATTTTTCCCTTCTAAATCTTTTTAAAAACATTTATACCCGTGAATAAATTGGAAAGCTTAATTTTATAAAAAAATTAAAATTCTAAATATGATTATTTAAAACTCATAATAATTTTAAAGATGAAAAACACCATTCATTCATTAATCAATTTTTTGAATTTCGATTTCCCACTTTATTTGAAAATTGATTTAGAAAACTCCCTTATACATTCTAAAAACTAGATTACAATTAATTTAATAAAAATCCAGTACAATGAACATAAATATACTTTCTTAGAAGGTTTTCCCACTAAATATGTTACCTTATTCTATTAAAAACTGACTTTTAACTATTTAAATCCACTTTAAAACACACACTTCAATTTCTAAAATGAAAAAGAATTCCTAGAAAACAATTTAATATCCAAAACCCATTATAAAAATAATAAAAAGTTCAATTAACTAATAATCCACATCACAAAGACAAAAAATAAGGGAATAATGATCATGAATTAATTGATCACATGGCTTTGCGGACCATATGTCGACCATGTAATCATCACCAAGAGAAACACTGAAACATGTACATTGGACCCACATGTACTATTAATTTTTTTTCTTTCCATTTACCACTATATAAAATGTGATTTAATCACCGAAATAAAATCTCTAAATCAAAATCTCAACATACCTTGGTAAATCATGTTCCTTCATGAGTGGTAGTGATTAGGCATTAATTCTGACCTACCTCCTAAGACTCGACTATCCTATATCCAATGACTAGACATCCATAATAATAAGGAATAAAAATGAGATATAAGTATACTATAGAGAAAATAAAATGGATCATTTGTTACCATTTTATTATATAACAACTCGATCCATCCATCCTTCGAATGTCTCAACCATCCCGCAACATGGCCTGAAGGGCATTCCTAATCTCTATGGGTTGGCACAGGTGTTTGGGAATCAAAAAAACACCAGTTGGGAAAAATTTCACCCAATGAATAATTATGAAAATTAGTAGTAGAAATAATAAAAATACGTTATGATCTATCAGTATGTCTGATTTCCATTTTGGTGAAATATAAATAGAACAATAACCAAATATCAAACATGGAAATTGGAAAACAACAATAAGCTCCATAAACAACCCTCACCACCTTGGTATCCTTCTCCATCAAGGAAAATATTCCCACTGTAATAGATCATGATTTTAAAATAGAAATTTTGTTATATCATGTGTGAAACGCAACACCAAACATGAAATAAAATAAAACATGTCAGACTTTACCAAAAAATCTTCTTAAATAAACATAATCTATTTGATAGCTTGCGGAACATGAAACCCTAAGTCTAAATGAAAAATAATATAGTATACCACTATAACCTAGACTTTATGTTTTAATTTATGAATATTATAAACTAAATTATGAAAATTAAGGTCATCTATTAATCAGAAATAAAATAATAATCATTAAAATGAAAATGTAATGTTTCTAAAAACAAATTTTTACTAAAAGACAGTTCAGTCGAGCTTCATAAAAATAATATAATATAAAATTTTATCACATTTATAAAATAATTTTGTGAAAAAAACTTCATTATATAAATTATAATATAAAAATTATCTTAGGGTGATTTTTTTGGATTTATCTGGAATGATTCAATTTGTGATGAATAGTGAAAAATATTGAATATTAATTGAGAATTTTCTTTTAGTTTTAATTATATCAAGAGCTAAATTATATTTTGAATTGTTTTCAATGTAATATTATTTCATCTATGTCTATATATATATATATATTAATCCCATTTCATTAAATATAATTTTTTAAATATTTTGTTTTGATATAAAAGGTTTGTAAACTGTTAAACATTTTCTCTTTAAAGACCCGTTTTCTCATCATGTCTACGATATTAATTTTAATTTAAAATTTTCTATTTCTATGAATTTAATTTGAAAATATTAATTCTATATTTTTTATTCATTATAATTTATATTTTATAATAAGTTTAATTTATTTTTTTACAAAAATAATTAATAAAAATAGTAAAAATTAATTAGCACGATTATGTTAAAAATGGATTCACTGAAGGTTAAACTAAATATATAAGGTATAGAATTGAGCAATAAACATGTCTAAAATATATAATATATCCATATCTAAACATTATCATGTCTAAGTATCTATAATAATTCATTATAGATCTTTTTTTCAAGTGAAAATAATAAGTACACCTTTTTCTTTCAAATATATACAGATGTCCCACTCATCTCACATATAAAAGGGCACCCCCTCTCCACTATACTCACACTATAAATCTATTTTAGTTCAGTCCATTCCAGACCAAATAAATTCTCCATTCCCCTCATATTATCTTATAACCCATAGTTTTGGAAGAAGTCCAAACTAGTAATTATTTAGTGAAAACCCAAGGAGGATACCCAAAGAAGAGGTAGTGTTCTTTAACAAGAATTCTCAGTTTACTTCTTCCTACACCTCTTTAAATTATTATTAAAACAATTTTTATATTATAAACTTGATATATAACATATATTGAGTTGTTTTTATTTCATGCTCATGACGTACATCAAATCCAACTTCCATCAAATGGGTAACGAAATCATCATTCACATGTACAATGGAATATCACCTCATGAACCAATGTTATTAATTTTTATATTAACTCCACTAAATTTTAGTTATAATTATTTATATAATGTATATAAATGATATTTACAATATTATCATACATCGTTAATCATATCATATATTATTTTTTACTTTCATTGACTTATGGGATATGATAACATCACTCGTGTGTGCGACAGACTACCACCTCGCGATGCGATGCCCTTCATATTTCAATAATGCATTACATGGAAGGTGATAAGGATGAAGTAAATAAATATATGTGATATAAAATAAATAATTTTTAATTTCATGACTTATTTATCATTCTAAAGGATAATTTATCATTTTATTTTTGACACTAAAAAAATAGAATGCCACTCATGTACATGTGGAATACCGCCTTCACGAAGTGATGTGATGCCATTTTCATCACTAGACCACATGAATGATATATATTAGTATATATAAATAAGTAATAATTTATTTATGAAATTATTATCATTATTTGAATATAAAATATTACTTACCTTCTTTCTATAATTATTTTTGAAAAATAGAAATGTTGCCCACTTGTATGTATGGACTACCATCTCCATGATCATAACGTACTCCATTTTTCAAAACAATAATTAATTATTAGTCTTAAAGGTATAATTGATGTATAAATATTATAATTATTTCATGATTATTGTTTTAAATTTTATAAAACTATATAAAATTAATAAGAACAATAACTTTAATGATAAAGCTCGAATAATAAAAATAAAATTAACATCCTAAACAATGACAATAATGAAAAATTCATAACAAATTGGGTGATAAGATTATATGAATTTATCATATATGATATTATAAATATTAATATGGTTCTGTTATAGGTTATTAATAATTTTAAGACAACTCTAATGGATTTGGAAGAACATTAAACCAAACTAATTCTTGAGGTAAGTGTTTATCATCTCATTTTTAAATTCGTTTTACATGTGACATATTCACATATTATTTATTGTTTACGGTTTATATAATACCATTTTTTAATATTATATCATTAATTAATTTTCTTCATTATAATTAATTTTTCATTTAATTTAATTTCATCCATGGGGCTTATGATTCAAATGTCACCAAAGCGGTATGTGTTTATTTTACTATCTCATCATTATTTAAGATATTTTAATTTAAGTTTCCCAATGGGGAATTATTTGATATTTATTTTATTAACTCTATTTTCTTCTCATATGGTTATTCATGAACTTTTTAATGTAATACTACCATTTTATAACTCTTTGGTAATCAAAATTATTGATTAAACATTCTAAAGAAATATGACCATAATTATCTCTTCTATTAGAAATGTATTTCTATAATAACCTATGTTTTCTAAAAAATTAAATAATATTTTTAAATATTGTAAAAAAATTCAAATAATTTTTTACCAATTCTTTATTTTTATAAATTTTTTAAAGCATTATTATGGTTGTTTTCAAAATAATTATAGTTTTTCTTTAATAAAAAAAGTGAAAATAGTATTTTTTTTAATGTGTATGATGTGAACATAATTTATAAACATCATAAACACTTAATTGTTTTAAATATTATTTTATAAGTTTAAATTGTCATTTTAAAATAATATTATTTCCAAATTGTTTTGGGAAATTTTAATTTTAAAATGTTATTTTCTAAATTGAAAGAATAACTTCCTCAGGAATGTTTTTATGTATCCTTTTTTTGTATTTATATTCATCAATGACATATACCGTCTATTATACTTATGATCAATTGGGGATATTTTATATTGATATCATCTTTATTCTTTATTTTTATGGTTTATGATCAGTTTGATAAGGGATTTACCAGTTTAATAGCATTTATATTGTTATGGATGGTTCATAATTATGTTTGCTAATTAGAGTAATTTTGTACATTTTGTATGCTAGTTTTTCAATATTAAGTTTTGTGAAAAATATATTTCACACCTTTTATATAAGGAATTCACTGTATTTTTTATATGACAGGTAAGGCCCGAAATTCCCCCATGATGCATCAGTCAGTATCAAGAGACAAACTAGATATGGAGTTGGCTGAAGCCTTTCTCATTTTTATAGATGTCTTCACACAAGAGCCAAAGGAATTAGATGTCTTGGAACAAAACTAGATGATATATTTTAGATGGCCATTATTATGCATTCAATCATTGTGAATTCATTTATTGATATTCCATGTGATTATTTGATTAGTTATAATATCCATGATCATGTTTTGAGCACTTGTGATTATTTATATTTCATTATTTATCATATCATATTCCAACTATATTATATTCTAGTTATTGATTAAATTATTTGTTTTTTAGTTACATACATTGAAATGTTTATTATTACTTTTTTATTCATTAATTTGGTTGTACGCATACCCTTAGTGAGTATCTGAGATCATCCCTTTCTTATATATAATTTTCCTTAGGATGGAAAGAAGTATTTGGTGACTAATATACAAGATACCCTAAGGGGAATAATGTAATTACCAATGAAAAATATTACTGTATTTATTTTTTAAAATGTAATGTTAATTTCATGTATGTATCTAGTTTATTAAGACTACAAAATTATTTGGTCCATTGGGATGAGATTTTATATATCATATAAAAATTTATTAAAGTAGGCACTAACTCTTGGATACTAGTGTCGGGCCACTATACCCAAAAAAAAGGCTTTTCTTATCCCACTAGTATCTATAGTTACATTATTTATAGAGAAATAAGTAAAATCATATATATCCAATGAAAAAAATAAGAATAATTAAAACTAAACTACAAGAAGGCCTACCTCCTTGTGACTTTACAAGTCACCTTCGAACAAATAATAACCATAATTCCCCATGGTGAGAATAAATGATAAAATGAACATGCAACTGAATATTCTAATAGATAATAGTGTGCAATAATCTCAGTAGGGATTTCTATAAGGAGAATACACCTCATGCCTTAACATTAAATAGAAAACCATTTCATGCTATTTTAAAATAAAATAATAAAAAGAAGTATTTATTTCAAATAAAATAAAACATCAATAACTCTTTAAAAAACATATCCTTTTCATTTATTATTTAGAAAATATCTATAAGAACATTTTTTGCACCACAACTTTTAATTAAAATAATCATTTGAAAACTAATTTTTTTTTATTCTTTAATAAAAATATATGAACGGTTAATTTATAAAACCCATTTTCTTTCTCATTTTCAAAAGAGATTCTAAAAAATGAGGGAATATCCAATAAACTATTTATAACAAGGAAAAAGTTGATAAAGTCAGAGTCACAATAATAAATCATAATAGAAAAGAGAATATCACAATGTTATACTAATAGAGAAAAGTATACTATTATTTTTTTATTTTATAAATAAAAATGAAACCAATAAAAATATAATTAAAAAATTATACCATATAAACATGATTAATTGATAGAGAGAACCATGAGAAACCCCTAAAAACTATGGTTTTCGAGGTCGTTCTATCATAATACTCTAATTTTCAAACCACATATATATATCATATCATTTTCATGATCTGGTATATGGGATTCAACGAATTTCCAAAGGTATAAATTCATCTCATGTAGTTTAGTCATCTTTTTAGAGTACTCCTGCTAGGGAGGCCTGATCATTTCTATTCTATATTACCTAGTATACTAAGCCTAGTCTTAGCACTTAGGTACTTATGTTTTTATATTTTTCATGTGCATATAAATCACCATTGGTGGGATTTTTATAACAATTTATTTTAAAAATGATTTGGTTGAAACCCATGTGAGAGGAACTTTCATGGTAAATTTATTATTAATTTTTTTATGATTGGAAGAAAAGAATAAATTGATAGAGGATATTTCTTCTTTTATTATCTTTATTTTCAAAAAAAACTTTTTGTATTATCATTGTTTCACTATAAGAACTCAAGTGTAGAATCCCTCTAGTGGTGATTCAAATGATCTCCTTTGATCTCTGAGCAACACCAAATGATTTCTAGGTTCTAGAGAGTCTAATCAATTTTCTTTGTTTGATCATCATGATCACTCAAGGATCCTTCAAGATTAAATGATTTATCTTTGTTCTTGGTAAGAAGACATGAAGAATTCAAGAAGGGGGGAAAACTCTATTGTGGAAAATGATTCACTATTCACAATTTTAAATTAACCCTACAAAATAGACATAACCATCTATTTTTAGAGGTTAGTTTTAGGTTAAGAAATTATTTAATTGTATTTTGTCCCTTAGATAATATAATATTTTTTTAAAACTACATTCCACATAATAATAATCAAATATTATTATTATTATACCATGTTTCCTAACTTGTGAAAAGATAGATATATTTTTACCAACTATCAAATTAATATTTATCAATAGATGTAGTATTAGTTATTTCATCCTATTCAGTTATTATTTAATACCAAAATAAAAATTTCATCAAATATAAATATTTCCATCCACAAACTTATGAATTAATATTTGTTAAATATTAAATAAAATAAATATATATTTTTTATTCATAATCTGATGAATAAATATTTATTAATTTATGTGATCAATAAAACATGGATAGTTGTATTGCTCAGTCTTGAGAATAATATCTATTGTATAATTAAATTAAAATATAATATAATCACGACTGGCCGAAAAAATAGTGTGTGACCCTCTAGGATTATTTTTCATTAGCATTAGGTGGGTACAACTGATTTACAATATTTCTATCTTTTTATGTGTCAAAGAACCCTTGAAAACAAACATAATAGTATAATGATGAAACACACATAAGAATACTCATTGTATAATATAATTCCATTATCTCAATATCTCATCAAGAATGTTTCACATATATGTCATCAAAATATATGATTTATTCTTCTTTTATTGACTATCTTAAATAAACACATTGGTACTCCATGTCCATAAAATTTAATGTTATTGTTTAATTCCAATAAAATGGATGAGATGTCAGCTTCCATAAAGATTTAAAGGGAAAATCCTACCTTAACATATTTATTAATTTCAAAGAACTCATCATGCACCCATCAAATCCAAATTCAGCATGAACAGTTCTCATCATGGTTTACGGAATACATCTATGTGTGTTAGTTGTAATGTGAATTAATAACAATCATAAAGTATAAGTAATATCACACACACACACACATATAAAAATTTCTAATAACACCAAAACATAAGAAATTCCAATTAGCGGATCTATTTTCATAACCTACCATATTGAAGATTACCAACGATGAACATCATGAGATGAAGCCTTGTATGCTTATGTGTACTCACACCTGATATTATATATACTATTTTTCCCTTCATATTATGTTATCTAAACATAAAACTATATATTAAGAATATTTTTATTCTATATCAAGGTTATTTTCATACTGCAGAACTTCTATGACCTTATCATCACAACGTATACCTTGGGAAATTATCATATCAATGTTGTTCGCAAGAATAATAATTATGTGATAATATTTTGAAGATAATATTCAATTCATTTAATAGATATTTAATCCAAAGTACATGTGGTTTGTTATAGGGAATCAAATCCAACAAAATACCAATTTCAATAGTGCCCACTACTAACAACCATCTAGTTCTCAAATGTAAAAACATGATACTGATGATTATGGATAAAACTTAGAGTATTATCACATTTCCATGGATAAGGTTTGAAAATAAACCTTTATTTACATTTAATCTATTTACTGTAAAATTTCTAACTTGAGAAAATCCCAAAAGCATGGATATAACTGAGTATCCACCTCTTGTTCATATGCCGTTTTTGGAAATCCCAACTACATTCATAGTAAATGTTTATCATAATAATGATAAAACCGTTTTAATTAGTATTAATAAAAACTGAAAAAGGGTATTGTTAAACTACTTCTTAAGTTAAATCCAAATCCAATGAATACTCAAATATTGTAGATATGGCTATATTTGGATGTAATATGTTCTTTATTCATATTACTTTATCATTTTGTATGATACTATATCAAATTGATCTATTTACAGAAAAGATTCAAATTTATATGATCATAATTTTCCCACTTCCCCAAACACTAAGAAATCATCCAGTTCTACTTCTCAATGTCATATAGGATAGTTCTAACATCATGTACATGATGTTATATTTAATCATGTATGATATCTTACATTTATTCATCATTAATCATCATTATAAAACATTATTAAATATATTGTCATGTGAGATAAATCCATAGCACTTAATCTTGTGAAATAATTGTAATATATATTATCTCTTCTATTGCCATGCATGTTCTACATGAAGGATTATATTCCAAAAAAAATTGATTTTGAATTGTTTCGACTACTATTTTTTAATACTATGTTAATATATATAGTATATCTAGATTTAGAAAACTCATAGATCTATTTTTAGGAATTTTTACCTCAAACAAGGTTTCAAAATTATGTCAAAATTAGATAAATCTTATTCATTATTCTTCAGAAATAGTAAGATAAAATAGTTTTTTTATATGTTATCAACAAATTTTATCTTGAAAACTTATAGTTTTACCACTAACATGTTAGATACACATGTCACTCATTCGTTGTTAAATAAATATTTTATGATCATTAGGCATGATTTTTTTGTAAATGAGTTTGTGTAATTTAGATATTTTATTATAATATATAGATTTTTCCAACCATTGTTATTTATAACTAGTAGACATATACCATAGGGTCTCCTTTTGGTCCCTTTATATAGACATCATTTGCATGGATTCCATTAAATTAGGTTGTCGTGACAATGAATATCTCAAAATGATGATAATAGATGTTTTCATTGAAAAGAAGAATTAAAAAAGAATTTTATTCATGATAAGAGGTGTCTAATTTTTATTATATACTGAACTTTAAATAATAAATAGTTATTTATTGTTACCACCTTACATATTCCATGACTAATTTCTCTTCAATATTCACCACCGGTATTAAGTATTAGAAACATTCAAAATTTGAGATCCCTAAATCATGATTCATGAATTCCATTAATTAATTTTATACATAATTATCAATCTTAGTATATTATCATTTACTAATTATTTATAGGAAAAATTAATTTTGATGAATATTAAGTGTATATACCATCATAGTGAACTAAAACCACATGTTTGGTTATAATTCACATGTAGTATATGTTTCTCGAACTACTCCACCCACTAAACTCAGTGTAGTCTAGTATTCTTTTCCCAACTCATGTTTATCCAGATCCTTAATACAAATATGTTAAGTATCCTAACGCTATCCTTAAAGGGATAGTCTTACTTTATGTAAGTATAGCCGATCTTGACGAGATGTTAATATCCTTAGTAGATATCATATCATTAACTCATATGCACCTTACTGTTTCAATGTATGTTGGTAGCTAAGGATAACTTTTAATAAATGATTTTAAACAAGCATTTATAGTACTTTCCTAATAGATTATTATCATATTGCATTGGATATGATTAAATGAGATATTATAGTTGGAATATGGTTAGTGGTTTCACTTTTATTTAAAAAATATGTCTTGAAAATAATAAGGGGATATTTTCAATATATGTAATAATCAACATTGATCTTCATTTTAATACCATCATTACATTGATGTGTGAAAAGAAATTTGAATTATGGATAACATTTACTATACATATTTAATAAATGATTACTTGGATATTATAATATATAACAATCCATATTGTATATTCCTTAATCATTACTAAGTGCACTCATTCACATCTAGGATCATTTATAAAATTTATTATATGAATCTCCTAAATTTACCTTTATTTTAGAGTGGTTCATGAGGACTTCTTAAACCAACTCTAAAAAATTTATAGTGCACCTTTAATTAAAATGTTTTATTTATCTAAATCATAAGAAGTAGTGTTATTTTATATCTTATTTCCTAGCTTAATTGAAACTAAAACACTTAAATGGGTGTAAACAGGTCAACTACATTTATTTTTATATGAAAAATAAAAACATATACACAATATAATAAGAGTCTTTTATTTTATATTCATCATTAATTATAATGAATATATGTGATTCATGAGTTACTAAACTAATCATTTATTATTAAAGTAACAAAAAAAATTATTCCAAATATAAATAACGTCTCATTGTGTCTATCTAGAACCTAAGATAACAGTTTTGGTTACATTTATTACAAACTTGAATCAATCTAATCTAACATTTAGAAATAGGGATATCCCCTTGGTAGACATAGGAATCACCCTTTCTCATATCATTTTGAGTTCATGATTATTTCACATTTAAATATAATAAATATATATATGTTGTAAGAATATATTTTTTTCATACACAAGTAATGAATAGAAACCCAGTGAATATACTTGAAGCAGATAAAACATCTCTCTTCTTCATATCACTGAAATTTATATTATAGTTTCCATTCAATTAACATAGAAATAAAACTACCTCTAGTTAATTCTTATTCCCTATAATAACTTTCTATTTGAATGAAATTTTATAGAATCAGTTTTATTTATATTAACCAAGGGATCTTTAACATTTTATTTTCAAACATTTCACTAGAACGGGTGGAGAAATAGGTTTTTAACCAAACCATATCCACTTCGTTATGTATGGGTAAAAAATTATAAATTACTTATCCATTTTATAACTAGGTTTGGATAAATAATGATAATCTTGGTGTTAAGGATAATATTATATGATTTATGGATAATTTATTATCAAATTAGATGACTAATATCAGCCACTAGTCCATATACCCTGGAATTTTAAAATAATTATTAGTAGTTATATTAACATATTCTAGTCTACAATGATATGGTGTATTAAAAAACATTTTTATTTATATCCTTTCCTTTTATTTCTCAATATAATAGATATGAGATATTATGGTGTAAGTATCCATTTCATTATATTGTATCATTAACTCGTTGGTCACATTTGGAAATATAATACAACGAATATATTAAGAAACCTATAAAAATATCTATTGGGTATTTAAACATACCTGTCGTGGGGTGTGAAAAAAAAATTACCTAAGTTAAAATACAGTAAGGTGTTCAACCTAGGTTTTCTCCAGAGAGGAGTACATAATAATTATGTTTGTTACTTAAATTTAAGAAAGAAGAAAAGGTTGTTTCTGAAATTTTTTGAGTTGAAAAATAAAACAAGCAACAAAAAAGAAAGCCTGAACACTAATCGATGAAGAGAGTTATGATTTCAGGGTAGGACCACCTTTTTCAATGTCATCATAGTCCCAAAGATCATCTTCCTTATCTTCCTTTTGAATGACTAATTAAAGACTCCTCGATCGTTTTATCAATCACCCTTTGTTAAATATTCAAATAGGACTCACTCTTATGTGCATGAAAGTTCATAAACAATACCTAAACAACTAAGTCAAGTCCTAATAGGGAATTTTTTTCTCTTTATAACTCTATATAAATTTCACTAGTTTCACACATGTGAAAACGATCACTAGAAAATCACCACCAAACACAATCATCTTGATCGAGACAAATTGCACAGGGCAGAGAGAGATTAAAAGTCTTCAAACAAAAGCGATTAACGATGAATACACCAAACTAAAAACACAATCGCATTAATAGAATTTGAAAACATTGAGAATAGAAATAATTCAAAATAAAAAGGTGGTTTTACATTTGATTACAAAACTCAGACTTTACAAAAGTGAAACTCCCCCTTCCTCAATCACTCAATGGTTTTACCCCTCCATGTGAAGGATAATAGAGTTGAAAGGGGAAAAAGAGACCATGGTGAAACAAGTAAAATAAAAAATAAAAAATAAAAAACACTTTAAGAACTCAATACTCCAGCACAACACCTCTTTCACCTTCTTCAACCCTTTTGAATGGAAGTGAAGACTCTTATTTATAGGCTTATGGAGTAGAAAATTTCCCTCCAAAATTACTCTACCAGAAGTTTGAGACCGGTTAGCATATTAAAAGGACGAATATCGAGAAGGTGTATTCATAAATTTTGTTCTCCTATATCATGTTCATGATTCATAAAAATAACCTATAATTTGGACAATTGTAACTAATGTTATCCTATAATTACTAAAGATAACTTTTTCTGCATGAGGTGACTCTTCAACTTTCACTTTTTGGTCACATGAAATAGTTGGCTTAATGACATAATTTCTTCATGAATTTTAATTTAAAATTGAAGAGTGGAGTCTTATTTCGATTAAATCTATAATCCCCTCATTTGGACATTTGTAGGCGGAGATATGCCTCATTACTTATGGTGGGGTCCATTCTGTCAACCCGAAAACTTTTTCTACTTGATGAATTTTTCTGAGCCATTTTATGTTGAATTGGACCTTGGTCCAGCAGAAAAAGTTGAATCTCATAAGTATAAAAATCCTATAAAAAAATAATCACACAATTTAAATCAAAAATGTAAAATATATGACCGAAATATAGAAGCTCAAGAAAATTAATAAATATCCAGAATTAACCAATTTCTACAATTAATCCCGTAATTCACCAAAACACTAAAAATATAAAAATTATCTCAAATTGATTATTTATTAGGGGTTAAATCATTGAAACACATATGAAAAATAATGAAAATAATATCTCTATCAATTCCCCCACACGTAGCACTTGGAATCCCAGACAAGTGAAATTAAAATAAAATCAAAGCAAATTCAAATCGCATGCCAATGAGATCCTCCAATTCCACACCAAGAAATAAGAGATAACATGCCTCATACATATATATTATTTCAATTTCTCAAATCAGATCATTCAATAATTTTCCTCTTAATTTATCCTCCCATACACACAAGACACCTACCTCACATGAATTTTCTCTCATCTCACAAATATCAATTTTCAACGATGTTGTTCTTATCCAATCCAATGAATGTGTCGCCATATGTTTAAAAAACTCCTAATTATATACTTTATGCGAGTGAAGTACATGTTTTTATCATGAGAACTTTTTAGGGTTCTTCTCTGAATTTCAGTTGGTATGATTTTTAAGGAAAAAAATCTGAGACCAAATGAGGAGGGCTTGGCTCTTTTTTAAGTAAAATTGAAAAATTATAATTTTCACTCAAGTATGGTATCCTCGTCACTTCCCTTAGTATAAATTTATCTCCATCATAATGAAATACCAATAAAATTTCAAACATCCAGCATTATAGTTGAAAAAATTTCAATCTTCTCAAACATGATTTTTCCTGAAAGCTCCAGAAAAGGCACACCTTTCTTCCTCCATTAGAAGCTCCAGAATGGAACAACTTCTTTTATCAAGAAAGCTCCTAAAAATGCACAGATTTCAACAGAATGATTTTTCATCAACACACACATCACTTTAGTATTTCATTTTCCACTCAAAGTTTCACCAAATGAGGTAGCACAACACAAGACAGCTTCCCCCACACTTAAGTTCAACTAGAACATGTAATTTCACTTAAAGAACATGTTGGATAGGGAAAATTTGATTTTAGTGTGGCTAACCTAACAGGTTTTTAATGGATTATAAGGGTTATATGTATTAAATGTACAATGAAATTTAGTATTAAGGATATTCTCTTAAAACGGGGCTTTCAATCCAAAGAAAGGTGTCAATCCTTTAAAACAAATTTACCCCAAGCCCTCAATTTTTGAAAGTAATAAATCAAATTCTGGTAAAAAAAGCATTGTTTGGTTTTCTCAAGAAGTGAGGTGAATGAAAATAATATAAAAATAAATGTTCAAAAGCCTCACAGGAAATTTATTTCAAATATAAATACAATGAGATGTGGATGGGATTCAAAAATCTAAGTACTTTCCATGAAATTCCCAAAGAATTGAACTGGAAAAAAAATTGTTTTCAGCATTCATTTAAGCTCAATTTCATAGAATAAATTAGTTCAATCAATTAAATGGGTTTCAAAAATGGAAATTATAATCATTTCAACTCAAAAGTTTCAAAAACACACCAAAAAAATAAAAATAAACACACAAAAATTTGAAAAACACACAATTTTTTTATTCTGAAAAAAAAATAATTGAATATACTAAACTAAAAAAGGTTCACTCCACCACACTTAAATGATGAAGTGTCTTTAATGCATTAAAATTTATGTAACATGTAATTAGAATTTAAAATTAATCATAGCAATCAGAAAGTGTAAAGGATATGTACATCGTGAATTATTGGTAGTGCAACATTGAGTTAATATCCTAAGTGTTTCACACTGAAAAAATACAAGAAAAAAAAAAGAAAAAAACATAAGACATTTATTAAAAGAGATTAAAATAGAAATATGATAAGAAAATAATGATAGATCTTGGTTTAATCCCCCATGTGGGCCCTAGGTTTTGACTGCCTCTATATGGGCAGTTCTAGTTGGTTATCCCCAATCTGATGGTGGGTTGAGTTTTATAGTAATGAACCAACAAATATTCTTCTTTACATCCTATGATTAATTCTTTTTGTTGAGGACTCCATGTAACGCCCCGACCCCAGCTACCCAGAGTCGGTGCATTACTTCGTAACATTGGCATGATCACAAAAGATCAAGTCTCGAAAGACCGATTAGTTTAGTAGCCTTGGAAACACTAGATACATTCATAAGTCTTTCATTACATCAAAAAGTAAACAAACTACAATAACATGGTCTTCATAGTCCACACTCATATCCACTTCTGAAAATCCCTGCAGGTCATTCATAAAATACTTCTTCATATCTTGGAAAATATTAAAACATTGAAAGGGGTGAGCTCAGATGCTCAGTAAGGATAACAATAATGCGGAAGCTTTCATAAATAATCATTAACAATTAAGGCAATGTATAAATAAAACAAAAGCCTTTTAAACATGAACTTCAACATAATATGGGAAATGTAAAATGAGATAATGCCATTCACTTCTTCACATGGATATTCTACTGGTCGAATAATCACATGCAATAACAATAACCACTTTCATAATGATGGAATGTATAATGCCGGACATTCTGAAACATTTTGTCAAGGCCTCGGCCAAGACGTCTAAAATGATTAAGGCCTCGGCCAAAACCATAAATCAAATTGGGAAAGGGCCTCGGCCAATTCCACGTCTAGTTGTCTCATGAGACCTACCGATGCATCGAGGAGCTATAGCGGGCTCCACCCGTCACTTATTAAGTCCAATACATTCCTCATATGAATAGGTTTAAACATATCATAAACCATAACATAATCATATCACATAAAACATGGATAAAGGAAACATAACATTTCCACATTTCAATCACAAGATATCAATACAACACATTGATATAATAAAAATGCTTTCAAAACCATTTTCAATAAAATAAAAGAAAGTTAAAACTTTGTATTTATTTTTCATTAAAAAAGGTAAGGCTTGAAGAGGAAGCTGAAACTCAAATAGTGGTCACGGCGGTGGAGAAGTCATTGTCGCCGCATACGTATGACAAAAACATTCCATTTTGTCGTTTAGTAAACGCTTCGTATAAAAAATATTCCTTTTGAATAAACGTAAAAGTCAAAGGGGTTTATACACCGTATAAAAGAAATTTGTGTATAAAACAAAGTATGCCTCAATGAAAGGAGATTGAGGCGAAGTCCTTAAAAAGATCATTTTTAAAATAAAATAGATCTATTATGTGTATTCACTATAAGTACACATAAATAATGTACAAATACAATATAGGACATAATAATATCATGACATAATTTGAAAGTAGGAGATTAACCCAAAGAATGGAAGTTGGGTTAAGGAGTTCCCTTACAAAGAGCATTTTTTATAATAAAATAGATCTATTATGTGTATTCACTACAAGTACACATAAATAATGTACAAATACAGGATATGACATAATAATATCATGACATAATCGGAAAGTAGGAGATTAACCCAAAGAATGGAAGTTGGGTTAAGAAGTTCCCTTACCTCGTGTCTGACTTGACTCAACCGTTCTTTAACCTCCTGAATAATAAACTAGAGTTAATATATACCTTATTAAGAACCATTTTCAATTTCATTATCCTTATTATATCACTTATTACAATGATATGAACATTATGTAATTATTTAAGTTAATAATGTTCATTTTGTCGGTATTTGGTTCTTAAGTCAAAAATAGGCTTCTTACACTTACATGTTGTTAATTTGGTCAAAGGTTCATTATATCCAGAATGGTATTCATGATGTAGATATCATATATGTCATATATATCCAGTACATACATTCATTTATAATATTACATCACATTTAGAGGTAAGAAATGAAATGCACCGTTCATGGAGACGGTAAGCCGTACGTACGCATGAACGCTACTTCCATTTCTATTTCATATTTTCTGGAATGGAATCATAATGATATAAGAGTATATTATAATTCCAGTATAATAACATATATAATATCATTAACTTTATCCTTCACACATCCCACATATGGTATTAACGAATCAAATCACTTTCAGGGGGCGGTAGTCCGCGCTTCCTAAAATGAAGATATCGTGTTTTACCCATAATGGAAACCATAAAGGTATGCCCAAAATGAAAAAAACAGAAGCTTAAGGAAAACATAAACATATTATATATCATATATAAAAATAGTGACATCATAATGGCCACCTTTGAAGGTGTTAAATGAGTGTTGAACAATCATCGTTTCGGGAGGCAGAATTTCGCCATCCACGGAAACCTTATGTTCTTTAACCATTTGATGTAGTTGTGTGGAAGTGTAGCTCAAATAAATCTTATAACAACATCCTAGTATATTTAAGATACTGGTGTTGTTACAAAAGAAGTAAATAAAAAGAGTTTAGGGGGTTGGAGAAGCAAAATAAAACAAAAGAACATGAGAGAATGAATTACCTTAAAAAGTGTAACTCCTTTTGAGTTGAGCCTAAAGGCTTCCTTTGAAAGGATTCTGCCCAAAGGGAATCCTCTAGGATGAGGAGAGGGATGTGGAGAGAGCAAATGGGCAGGGGTTGGCCGAGCCAATGGCTTGAAGAGTGTGTGAAATGAGGTAGAGGTGGGGGCCTTTTATAAGAGGAGAGGAGGGGCACTTTTGGAAAGTAAAGGAACATTACATTATTTGAAAATGTGTTTCGGTTTTAAAAGGTCCCACATTGATAGAATTCGTGGATAAGGTGATAAGGCATCGAAATCCACTCATCCAATAGGTTTTGGCCATGTGTAGTTCATAGATTTTATATTAACTTTCCATTTTATTTAAATCGTCAAATAATGATGTCATCGCTGCATCATTATTATGTCATAAATAATTAAATTTATTTAATGTCTAAAAATTATAAAACAAATACTATGATATATGAAATCTTTTTATCTTTCCAATGACTATTTATAATCAAAATTTGGACTTGTATAACCCTACTTAAAAATTGTTTTCGTAAAACATATTATGTTTGTGTCATTTTCACTTTAACATTAAATAAAAAGTAATTTATGTTATTTCCCAACAAAAGTGGATCCATGGGGTCCCCAAGTTAGGCCATGGCTTGTCTTGGTCGGCCATGACTCAACCAATGAGGTTGGGACATGTGTCTAGGTCATTTCATATTATTAAAGTATTATTTATACCTTAAACTACACTAATTACCTCTAATCGCGATTAAGAACTTAAAAGTTACTATTCACCAAAAAATTATTTTGATCTCATTGAACCACATTTTACTTCTTAATGACAACCATGTATGTCGGATTTTTGAAAATCAAATCACAGAAGTGGTAATATTTCATTTAAACGAAAAATCAGTTATTTAACTACCACTTAGTGGTTTCACTATTCATCAAAAATTGAAGTTTTTCAGAACAATGCCAAAATTTCACCCTAAGCTATAATTGATATTACGAATTCAAAAATGATGTCTATTTTACAAAATTCCAAACATATTAGTTTCATTAATTAATTTTATAATTAATTCCCGCTGTCACAACAAATAGCGTGTTTTTAAGAAACAATTTATATCAAAAGATTGGCAATTGTTTATGTCCAATTTCAATGTTAAATTAATTCTAATGACCACCATTGGATAAAATGGTAAAAATATATTCTAATTACACTCTAAAACCCCTCAATAGTATAATTTATCACTATGAATTATTTTGATTAAAAAAGTTGTTTTAAGTATTTTTCACTATTCATAAAAATTTTGAAGTTCTCAGAAAATTACAAAAAATTCAACATAGGCTAATTTCAATATTAGGAATACAAAAATGAAGTCCATTTTGAAATATAAAATTTATATAATTTTAAAAAGTGGTTATTACTATTCATAACGGCTATTTTGATTAGTTGTGGTGTGTTAGAACTCGAAGTTGCGTACAATGCAAGCTTTTGCATTATTGAATGAGAAGCGTATCGTGGAAGCTCGGGGTGTTACATTCTCCCCTCCTTTAATAAATTGCGTCCTCGCAATTTGAAATTTTTCTTGGAAAATAAAAGGTTGAAAAGAGAAAATACCTTTGAGGAAAACCCACATCGGAAATAAGGTTAATAAATATATAACATTAAAAGAAAGCAGGATAATTACAAAGGTCACCCGATATAGCCCATTCTAGGATTATATAAAAATATGGATATGGAGGAGAAACAAACCATCAAGGTCTGATGGAGAGTTATAGAAAACAGGATTAGGAGAAAGTTTAACCACAAGAAAATCACAAACATGTGATTGGTTAAACGGTCATTGAATCCCCAGTTGGAAAAGTTAACCGAAAACATTTTTGTTTTAAGTTACCTTTTATAATGTTGAGGAATTTATTTAGAAGATTTACTAAGAACGTAAGGGAATATACATACTTGTTATGTATACTTTCATTCGTTAATAAATTTTTACCACAAACACAACTTTTACTCCAAATGGTAACGGAACTCAAAAATATTCTATTTATCCTAATTGTATAAGGTTCCAAATGTTAACACATACCATTTAGATTAGTAAAACGATTTTGTAATAACCAGGGACTTCCTGTAGGCTAGTGGTAGGAAATAAAGGCTTGTCGCACTATGGTTGTGGGTTCGATTCCTGCAGCTGTGTCCGACGTGACGGGTTATTCCCCACCCTGCAGGTTGTCCTTTTCCTAAAAATATAGTACTATACTATTCCAAAAATAATCTTCATAAATGTTTTAACCTTAAACAATACTTTCCAAAGTTCAACTTAATCCACTCCAACCTTTATAGTTATCCAAAATACCTTCATCCAGACTTTCTCTAAAAGGTCTCTAAATTCCAAAATCAATTGTAACATCAGATTCCCCAAACAAAGAAAAGTTTCTCTTATTGTCACATACTAAAAATATGATTACCTTAATCATATTAAAGCCTTAATGAAATCAAAAAGTACTGCAGTACAATCCATATATATATATTACATTATTCTTATAACCAGAATATAATCCTTGAGTCCAAAAGCACCAATACATTAGTTATTCTGCTTCAACTGTAGTAACAGCATAAGATTTTCCTTGATCCCTTGGCCTTTTCTGAGGTAAGTTTCCCTGACGCTTAGGACATTCATTTGCATAATGACCCATTTCTCTACAATTGTAGCATTCAACTTTGACAGCCTCTTTCTTTCCCTTGCAATCACGAGCCTGGTGACCCTTTTCTCCACATTTATAACAAACTCCCATTCCTTTTAGGCAAGTACCAGGGTGATTCTTCCCACAATTATCACATAATGGAAAATCCTTCTTTCCCTTTTTCCCTTTATCTGTCTCTTGTTCCACCGTTCTCTTCTTCTCTTGCTTTACTTTGTTGTCATAAGACTTAGAGAATTCCTTTTCTGTCTTGATAGCACACGAGACAATATCTTCGTATGATGAGAAGGATTGTGATACCAAAGCTCGACGGAGAAATGGTTTTAACCCATCAAAGAAACGATCAATCTTACTCCTTGGGTTACGTATATAATCGGCAGCATGCCTCGCTAACCTTGTAAAGTTAGCCTCATACTTTGCGACATTCTCATCCTCCTTCTGCCTCAGACTCAGAAATTTCCTTTCCATATCTGCTCGATGGTCACGAGGAAAGTATTTTTCTAAGAAAAGCTCTTTGAACTCCCTCCATTCCATATTCGATACGTCATCATCTTCCTTTGTGTTTTGAATCAGCGACCACCACTGATCGGCATCTCCAGTGAGGCGGTAAACTGCCATGACAACCTTCTCCCTTTCACTACTCCCCAAGGCATGGAATATTTTCTCTAAGGAATTTATCCATTGCTCGGCTACTAAGGGATTTGTACTCCCATTAAAGGTTGGTGGTTGTTGCCTCATGAAGCGATCTAACATTGATCCTCCACGTTGCGGATCAGGGTGCTCCATACGAGTAAGGTTATTATTCATAACCTGAGTGAGTTGTCCCAGTATGGTAATAAGTTGATCAGCACCAGTTGTATCTCCAGATCCACAATAATTATCTTGATTAGGAGGGCAATCCCTACACGGAGTTCGTGCATTGATACGGTTTCCATTCCTTCCACTAGGCGCCATTTCTAAACAATGGCATAAACTAGATTAGTTTATGAATCAAAATACATAATTCCATACTTATAAAACACTTAACATAAATTGAACTATTTATGGATATAATCCATAATCATAAAAAGAAATGTTTTCTTTGAGAAAGTATATACTCATAACCCTTCATAGTGGTTTGTAAATAAAATGAGAATTATCCTAAGCATATCCCCCGGGAGTGTCGTAACCAAGAGTGCAGCAAGGCCCGTTGTCGTGCACCAGTTCCCGTTCGAGTCTAGCTCAAAGCGGTGTTTTCGGGTTTTACCCCTAGGTACATCTGTGCCAGAGCCGCCTCTACCTGCTCGTATCCAGACAGGGATGTATTGCTCGGAAAACTCACAAAATCTCTACAATAACAAAATTCTAGGAAGTTCTTCTATACTAATCCTCAAAGTCTATCTTTGGGCTATGTGCTCTAATCAGAGTTTATCTAAATCTAGCTTCCAAGGTTAGTACTAAACTGCCTCTGATACCAACTGTAACGCCCCGACCCCAGCTACCCAGAGTCGGTGCATTACTTCGTAACATTGGCATGATCACAAAAGATCAAGTCTTGAAAGACCGATTAGTTTAGTAGCCTTGGAAACACTAGATACATTCATAAGTCTTTCATTACATCAAAAAGTAAACAAACTACAATAACATGGTCTTCATAGTCCACACTCATATCCACTTCTGACAATCCCTGCAGGTCATTCATAAAATACTTCTTCATATCCTGGACAATACTAAAACATTGAAAGGGGTGAGCTCAGATGCTCAGTAAGGATAACAATAATGCGGAAGCTTTCATAAATAATCATTAACAATTAAGGCAATGTATAAATAAAACAAAATCCTTTTAAACATGAACTTCAACATAATATGGGAAATGTAAAATGAGATAATGCCATTCACTTCTTCACATGGATATTCTACTGGTCGAATAATCACATGCAATAACAATAACCACTTTCATAATGATGGAATGTATAATGCCGGACATTCTGAAACATTTTGTCAAGGCCTCGGCCAAGACGTCTAAAATGATTAAGGCCTCGGCCAAAACCATAAATCAAATTGGGAAAGGGCCTCGGCCAATTCCACGTCTAGTTGTCTCATGAGACCTACCGATGCATCGAGGAGCTATAGCGGGCTCCACCCGTCACTTATTAAGTCCAATACATTCCTCATATGAATAGGTTTAAACATATCATAAACCATAACATAATCATATCACATAAAACATGGATAAAGGAAACATAACATTTCCACATTTCAATCACAAGATATCAATACAACACATTGATATAATAAAAATGCTTTCAAAACCATTTTCAATAAAATAAAAGAAAGTTAAAACTTTGTATTTATTTTTCATTAAAAAAGGTAAGGCTTGAAGAGGAAGCTGAAACTCAAATAGTGGTCACGGCGGTGGAGAAGTCATTGTCGCCGCATACGTATGACAAAAACATTCCATTTTGTCGTTTAGTAAACGCTTCGTATAAAAAATATTCCTTTTGAATAAACGTAAAAGTCAAAGGGGTTTATACACCGTATAAAAGAAATTTGTGTATAAAACAAAGTATGCCTCAATGAAAGGAGATTGAGGCGAAGTCCTTAAAAAGATCATTTTTAAAATAAAATAGATCTATTATGTGTATTCACTATAAGTACACATAAATAATGTACAAATACAATATAGGACATAATAATATCATGACATAATTTGAAAGTAGGAGATTAACCCAAAGAATGGAAGTTGGGTTAAGGAGTTCCCTTACAAAGAGCATTTTTTATAATAAAATAGATCTATTATGTGTATTCACTACAAGTACACATAAATAATGTACAAATACAGGATATGACATAATAATATCATGACATAATCGGAAAGTAGGAGATTAACCCAAAGAATGGAAGTTGGGTTAAGAAGTTCCCTTACCTCGTGTCTGACTTGACTCAACCGTTCTTTAACCTCCTGAATAATAAACTAGAGTTAATATATACCTTATTAAGAACCATTTTCAATTTCATTATCCTTATTATATCACTTATTACAATGATATGAACATTATGTAATTATTTAAGTTAATAATGTTCATTTTGTCGGTATTTGGTTCTTAAGTCAAAAATAGGCTTCTTACACTTACATGTTGTTAATTTGGTCAAAGGTTCATTATATCCAGAATGGTATTCATGATGTAGATATCATATATGTCATATATATCCAGTACATACATTCATTTATAATATTACATCACATTTAGAGGTAAGAAATGAAATGCACCGTTCATGGAGACGGTAAGCCGTACGTACGCATGAACGCTACTTCCATTTCTATTTCATATTTTCTGGAATGGAATCATAATGATATAAGAGTATATTATAATTCCAGTATAATAACATATATAATATCATTAACTTTATCCTTCACACATCCCACATATGGTATTAACGAATCAAATCACTTTCAGGGGGCGGTAGTCCGCGCTTCCTAAAATGAAGATATCGTGTTTTACCCATAATGGAAACCATAAAGGTATGCCCAAAATGAAAAAAACAGAAGCTTAAGGAAAACATAAACATATTATATATCATATATAAAAATAGTGACATCATAATGGCCACCTTTGAAGGTGTTAAATGAGTGTTGAACAATCATCGTTTCGGGAGGCAGAATTTCGCCATCCACGGAAACCTTATGTTCTTTAACCATTTGATGTAGTTGTGTGGAAGTGTAGCTCAAATAAATCTTATAACAACATCCTAGTATATTTAAGATACTGGTGTTGTTACAAAAGAAGTAAATAAAAAGAGTTTAGGGGGTTGGAGAAGCAAAATAAAACAAAAGAACATGAGAGAATGAATTACCTTAAAAAGTGTAACTCCTTTTGAGTTGAGCCTAAAGGCTTCCTTTGAAAGGATTCTGCCCAAAGGGAATCCTCTAGGATGAGGATAGGGATGTGGAGAGAGCAAATGGGCAGGGGTTGGCCGAGCCAATGGCTTGAAGAGTGTGTGAAATGAGGTAGAGGTGGGGGCCTTTTATAAGAGGAGAGGAGGGGCACTTTTGGAAAGTAAAGGAACATTACATTATTTGAAAATGTGTTTCGGTTTTAAAAGGTCCCACATTGATAGAATTCGTGGATAAGGTGATAAGGCATCGAAATCCACTCATCCAATAGGTTTTGGCCATGTGTAGTTCATAGATTTTATATTAACTTTCCATTTTATTTAAATCGTCAAATAATGATGTCATCGCTGCATCATTATTATGTCATAAATAATTAACTTTATTTAATGTCTAAAAATTATAAAACAAATACTATGATATATGAAATCTTTTTATCTTTCCAATGACTATTTATAATCAAAATTTGGACTTGTATAACCCTACTTAAAAATTGTTTTCGTAAAACATATTATGTTTGTGTCATTTTCACTTTAACATTAAATAAAAAGTAATTTATGTTATTTCCCAACAAAAGTGGATCCATGGGGTCCCCAAGTTAGGCCATGGCTTGTCTTGGTCGGCCATGACTCAACCAATGAGGTTGGGACATGTGTCTAGGTCATTTCATATTATTAAAGTATTATTTATACCTTAAACTACACTAATTACCTCTAATCGCGATTAAGAACTTAAAAGTTACTATTCACCAAAAAATTATTTTGATCTCATTGAACCACATTTTACTTCTTAATGACAACCATGTATGTCGGATTTTTGAAAATCAAATCACAGAAGTGGTAATATTTCATTTAAACGAAAAATCAGTTATTTAACTACCACTTAGTGGTTTCACTATTCATCAAAAATTGAAGTTTTTCAGAACAATGCCAAAATTTCACCCTAAGCTATAATTGATATTACGAATTCAAAAATGATGTCTATTTTACAAAATTCCAAACATATTAGTTTCATTAATTAATTTTATAATTAATTCCCGCTGTCACAACAAATAGCGTGTTTTTAAGAAACAATTTATATCAAAAGATTGGCAATTGTTTATGTCCAATTTCAATGTTAAATTAATTCTAATGACCACCATTGGATAAAATGGTAAAAATATATTCTAATTATACTCTAAAACCCCTCAATAGTATAATTTATCACTATGAATTATTTTGATTAAAAAAGTTGTTTTAAGTATTTTTCACTATTCATAAAAATTTTGAAGTTCTCAGAAAATTACAAAAAATTCAACATAGGCTAATTTCAATATTAGGAATACAAAAATGAAGTCCATTTTGAAATATAAAATTTATATAATTTTAAAAAGTGGTTATTACTATTCATAACGGCTATTTTGATTAGTTGTGGTGTGTTAGAACTCGAAGTTGCGTACAATGCAAGCTTTTGCATTATTGAATGAGAAGCGTATCGTGGAAGCTCGGGGTGTTACACTCCATGGGTATATTACACCAATTCCACCCCTAGGACAATAAAATATAACTTTTTTAGTGGGGGTAGGACAAATAATGAGTCCTCATATTTCTTTTTTTCTAATTTAACAACTTCTTCTTCATTGTGCAGTGATTTCTCGAGGTATGTTGCATCAATAGGATAATCAAAGGGAATTTCATAGTGTGATTAAATTTGAAAAAAAATTAAATCATGAAGAATCAATATAAAATTCATCCCTTTCAAATTAAGCATATTTCTTCCATTTTTTTCCAACAAAATCTACGTGAATATCCTCTTGAACTCCCTCTAATAAATGATTAGCATGTTTGGGGAGCTCCAAGTGTTCCTCTTTAAGCACATCTTCCTTTTCTTTCTTGTCCACCAAGACAATACATGAGTTGTCCAAATCTAAAAATTTCAAGCAAGGGGAGGTAATACTCAATTCGGTTTCAAGAAAATTAGAATATAATGAGTTCCTGAAAAGATCATCTCCCTGATTTTTCTCGGCTTCAGTTTCTTCTTCAGTGGGAAGTGCCTCATAGAGTAGAGCTTCTCTAGATTTGGGTAGGTAATTAGGTTCCTCAATATTCTCTTCAAATTCCACCATGTTTGTGGTGTATTCCTTAAATGATTCCAAAACTTCTACATTATGAGGAACTGTGGAATTAATTAGTTCCTCACACTCATTCCAGAAGTCATCCAGATCTTGTTGATCTCGCGTATGTACTTTATAAGGAAAATATTCTTCATTAATCATCCTCAATAATGGTTGGGAAGGGAAAAATGTAACTTCTTTTAATTCCATCGTGGTCTCCCTAGTTTTTTCACCATCAATTATGAGAGGGGAATCCAATTCAAATACTGGCTCAAGTTTAGGTTTAGGTCTCTCTTGGGATGTGTGAACATATTCAATTAGCCATTCCATTTTTCTCTCCAGGTCTTGTATTTCTTCTCTAAGTCCTTACAATTGATCTTTTGTTCGAATTTCATATTTTTGTTTCACATCAACCATTTATAGACAAAATTATGGAAAATAATCCTAGAGTTCAATTAATTCTTTATCCAATCCCTCCAATACTTAGTATTCATGGTTTTATTTAAGGTCTTGAATGAGATCCTTGAATTCATCCTCCTTGGTGATTTGGATTCAATATCCCTTGATCTTTTTATCAAAGAGAGTAACACTATCCTCTATAGACCAAGGTGAGTCAATAATTGGTTGATTCACTAGTGGATAATTTTTCTATGAATTAAAGAAAAAAATCATTTGATAACATTATGGAAAAATATTTTTTCTTTATGGTTTTTTAATTTGAAAATAGGCAAATATTTACAATTGGATTGTTGTCACAGCCTCCCCAGCAACAGCACTAAGTTTTTACATGTTTCAATTATGAGGTGTGAAAAAAAAATATTACCTAAGTTAAAATGAAGTAAAGTGGTCAACCAAGGTTTTCTTTAGAGAGGAGTGTGCAACAATTATGTTTGTCACTAAAATTTTAGAAAGAAGAAAAGGTTGTTTTGATCTTTTTTGAGATGAAAAATAAAGAAAGCAATAAAAATAATGGTTGAACACTAATGGATGAAGATATTGATGGGGTCAAGGTAGGATCACCTTTCTCAATGTCATCATAGTTACCAAGATCATCTTCCCTCTCTTCATTTTGAATGACAAATGAAATACTCCTCGATCGAGTTGTCAATCACCCTTATTTAAAGAAATAAATGGAACTCACTCCTATGTGCATGGAAGTTCATAAACAATCCCTAATAAACTAAAGAATTTCCTGATTGGGAATTGTTTCTCCTAGTAAATCTATAAAAAGATCACAAGTTCCACATGTGTGCCAACGATCGCTAGACACTCACTACCTAACATAATCTGCTCGACCGTGACAAATTGAACTAGTGGGAGGGATATTAAAAGTCTTCAATCAAAAGATATTAATGATGAATAAACCAAACTCAAAACACAATCACATTAATATAATTGGGAAACATTTAGAATTGAAATCATTAAAAATAAAAATATAGTTTTACATTTAAGCACAAAACACCGACATTACAAAAGTAAAGCTCCCCCTTCCCCGATCACTCAAAGGTTTTACCCCTCCATGTGAATGGTAATAGAATTAAAATGGGAAGAATATAGCATGATGGAACAAATAAAAGATAAAATATAAAATACAAAGAAAATCAAGAACTCAATTCTCTAGCACATCCCCTCTTTCACCTTCTTCAACCCTTTTGATTGGAAGTGAACACTCTTATTTATAGGCTTGTGGACTTGAAAATTTCCCTCAAAAATTACTCTATATAATGATTGAGCTCAATTAGAATATTAAATGGTATAATATCAGGAAGAAGTCTTCATATATGTTGTTCCCCACTTTCCTTTTCAGGCTTCCTCAAAATATCCAAGAATTTGGACAAGTGTAACAAAAGTTGTCCACAAATTACTAAATACAACGTTTTCTGCCCGAGGTGACTCTTCAACTTCTACTTTTTTGTCACATTAAATAGGTGCTTTAATGACATAATTTCTTCATGATATTTAATTTAAATGTGAATATATGAGTTCTATTTATATTCCATCTATAATCACCTCATTTAGATATTTTTATGTCGAGATATGCCTCATTAATTACAGTGGGATCCATTCTATCGGCCAGAAAACTTTTCCCACTTGATGAATTTTTCTGGTCCATTATGTGCCGAATTGGACCCTGGCCTAGATTACAAAGTTTCACCCCTCAATAAAGGAAATACAAAAAAATGAATCACATAATTTTGATAAAAAATGTAAATGGTGTGACTGAAATACAGAAGCTCGTGAAAATTAATAAATATACAGAATTAACCAATTTCCACAATTAATCCCACAATTCACCAAAACACTATAATGATACAAATCAACTCAAATTGATTAATTTTGAGGGGTTAAATCATTGAAACACATATGAAAAATAATGAAAATATTATCTCTATTAGGTATCATTTTCACCTTATCCCACAGGTTAGGGTGGTAGAATAAGAATGTGGAACACCAATGCATAATATAAACATTCTTATAATAATTCATCAAAAAATCTTATCTTATCTAGATATTTGTATTTATAAGTACATACCCTGATTTAAGGAATGATGTCACCATATTCAATTTTTTCTTTCCATTTTCAATAAAAATTAAAATAAATTATTAGTACATCACTTTATTATAAATTATGTGAAAAAAAATAATAAATGATTTTATTAAATCTACCACTATTTTATCAAGTCTTAACAGGTACCTCCATTGATCTCAAAATGTATAGTTTCTCTGAAATTATATTGGTAATTATACATATTTCCTTTCATATAATCTAGATAGAGTCCATTAAAATTGCTATAAATTATTTATGTAGGAGTTCTAGCCAACTACAGACTTGTAGATCCTTGATTCGTTGAGTGGACTTAGTAATCTTGAGACCATGACTTTGATTTCCTCAATAATTACCTCATAATTTTAATTAGTCTAATAGAGGCCATTAAATCAAATGTATATTAGGTTAATTCAACTTTTAATCTAAGATAATACCTATCAATAATTAAAAATTCCCCTAAAGTAGACCAAAATCACACTAAAACTATGGGTTCATCATAATTTAGATGATGGAAGGCTTAATGAGATAATATTTACTTGAGGGATTTTGTTTTATTTTGAATTAATTTTATCATGTTTTAATCCATTACATATCATGATAATATTAGTTGTTTTTTTCTTAATTAATTTACCATGTTGGATAAAAAATTTACACAGAATCCATTTATTTGACATCATTCTTTTCACATTAATTAATTTATTTTTTTGATAGAAGCATTGTATCTATATAATAAATAGTACTTAACGTAGAAATAAATAAATAATAAATGACATGATCATGATATAATATAACAGTTTATTTATTTAGTTTACAATAAATTAATTTATGACCTAGGGAAATAACTCATATTATTAGTCATGGCATGAGTTACATCATTCCACATGTCCCCCTATGTGTCACCTAGGATTAAATCATTATTGTTCTATCTAAAATTGCCTCCATGCACCATAGGATATATCATTTAGTATAAGTATTGATAACTCACATAGAGGTGAGGGTAACAAAAGGATTTCTTAAGGGGTATTTCATAAATAAACTTTTAAATGTAGGTCCTTCATAATAATGGGAACAGCGATAGCTCTGAGGCCATAATTTGTTTAATATTAAATAATTTTAAACCTATACAATAATTTAAATTTATATATCCAACACATACACATTTATTGATAATTTTTATGAATGGTAATACATGAAAATTATATACAAAACTAAACCATTGAAAATTATTTTAATTCACTTTTAATAACTAATAGAAATGATCTTTCACGAATTAATTCATTAATTAAAAATTTAGGTTTCATCATACGAATCATCTTATTTCTCTTGGATATACCCATATTTATGGATTTTATGTTAAATAAATGGAATAAAAAATAATTACATATTTTTTTGATAAATTAAATGATCATTTAATGTTATTTAAACCCCATATTAAATTGTCAAACACATAATGTTACAATCAAAGGAATATGGTTTTAATGCTAAAATTTGTAATATTATGTATGTTAATTCTATCCTATATTGGGAGACTACACATAATGTACTTTCAATTTACACGTTGATTTTATTGGTTGTTTTATACTTGGGATACACACCTAGAGCATCATTGTGTTCCCCTACTGAAAAACACAAGGTCTGATAACTAGATAAAAGTTTTCTATTCCACTTGTCATTTTCCTGGGATGCATTCCTTGGAATTCAGTGTGTATCTCAGCACATTACATCGTGTGTAAACATAAGATATATTCTGTGTGGTCCAAATTTTTTGTGCTTGTAAAACTCATTGAAGGAATCATCATGTTGTCATATGAGAGACTACATGATGTGTACAATCAATCTACATTCCATGTATCTCAAATTTCATGTGTCCTTTTTTCTCACTGAGTTGATCGCCACGTATTTCGGATGCAATAATTAATGAGTTACACATCGTGGATGTTGAATATTAATCGTGTAATATTTTAATGAAATAGAGTTTCAGTATCATTTGGTTTTGATCATTTATTCTTACTACGTGGTTGACATTGATTTTTACACTAAACCATGTAGATTACATGGTGTGTATGTTGTATACAAACCATTTATTTAACATATTGTGTGCCAGGTTGGACCAATCAGGACACAATGTGTAATAAATTCACCACATGTACATAATTTTTAGTGTGTCATGTATCCCATGAGACATCCATGTACATTTTAATTGGGTACACTTCATGTCCATATAGCTACATTCCATGTAATATCATGTTATCCAACCAAAATCCTTGGAACATCCTAATGTAATCTCTGATCAACCTTCATATGTTATTAGACTTAAGAAATTGTGAATATTTAATGATGTAATTACCATATCAATGTTATATAAAATAATAATGAATATGTGATAAGATAATTAAATTTATATTCATTTATTTGAATATACATGTATTCCAATGTAATGATGTTTGGAAAATTTCACCATTACTAACAAGATTCCCATGTGCCATGCCCATAATTGGGATATATAAGGTAAGTGTAGTATAAGAAAAAAAATCTCAACCACTCGAAAATGAAAAAAAAAAGAATACAACAAAACCTCACCTCCCATCATAACCTATATGAATACACTTTCTCAGAATCATACCAACATGTCAATAAAAAATCTGAGTGAAACAAGTACATAGAATTATTTCCTTCCATTATATTGAACAACACTTTTTTAATATAATTAAAAATATCCAATCAAGATTTATATTTTTATAAATAGGAATTTATCATTTTAAAAACTATATTTATCGCATAGCTTCCATGTTCCAACCACACATAACACAAAAATAAATATAAACAATGATACATATTTAAATAACCCCTTTACCAATGTACATATTCCCATGTCAATGTTTGAATATAATAAAAGAATTTATCTATATAAATTTATATGTATATAAGTTACTTTTGATACATTAAAGGGATATAAATCTGTTAAAATATATTTAAGACACTAAAAAATTCCATTGGTCCTTCATGGAAAAATATGTCAAATGATCTAAATGTATTTGGTATTTTCAAATTTCATATATATAACAATTTTAATGAAAATCAACGCCCTTAGTGTGATTAACCATTCAAAAAAATTATAAAATTCATTCATTAATAAAAACTCATGTCCAATGCTCGATAAAATATGGAAAACATTAAAGAGGAAAATTGCATCCATCACAATCATTAACATAATATATTCAACATATAATATAATAAAAACAACCAATAGAATAAGAAATAAATTATTTTTTCTAATTTAATGGCTCTTATGGAGGGTTACCTACATCAATCCCTATCGGCATTACCAATGAAGGCTCAAACCTACCTAAATAAGTCCTAAGGCACCCTAAAAATCATGAGGGACCCAAAAATCACAAAATTATTATTTAAAATTAGAGGAAAGATGAACAGAAAAAACCCTATCTAGAACTGATTGATAACTCATGACCTTCGACAACTGGGTTTGATGGGCCTTAATTGAAGGTCACATTCCCAAGACACTAATAATATACCAAAAAGAAACCCCCAAATATGTTATGTTTCAAATGTTTCATATTCACTAAAAGGTAGATAAATAGAATCACAAATAATAGAGTAGAATAAGAGAGGTGAATATGATAATTACTAATCGTATGAGTGCTTTTTGGAAATTAGAAAGAGAGGTTATTGTTTTCATGACTAAAGGTGGGAGAGAGGTGTGCGGATGGGGTTCCTCCTTGATAGAGAGTGAGGAACAAAAAATCAGGAGGGGTGGGTGAGATGGTTAAGGGGTGGATTTATTTTTTTATTTCTTGCCTTTTTTTTAAAATAGGGTGACTCGCATGGTTTTAGCATTTTTTACCCAAACCATGTGTCAACCATGCACCCTACCTAGCCACACTAGGACACAGAAAGTTTTGGTATGCATGGTTAAGATGATAATTAACCAACTTTGATAAATGGTTGTGAAAATACTACCAGGTCCCTCAAACAATTTTGACATCGTTAGAATAACCGTATGATCTAACCATGTGCCCTATACTAAATTCAAAAAAAATTATAATTTCTAGGTGGTCTCCTCCCAAAACTCATTGTTCAGACAAAATTTCAATAAATAATAAAAAATTTAAAAATAAAAATATTGAAGGTGTTACATCATAAGAATTTAAAATCCAAAGAATGATCAGTAGAGAATAAAATAGACGGGGTCTGACATAAACAAATCCTACAATGTTCCTAGATGTAATTTTTCTCTTAAAAATCTCAAATTTTAAGTGATATTAGAAAGATACCCATTACGAAAACTCTAAGAAATGAACTATTATTGCATAAGGAAGGAAAAGAGACAAGAAATTCATCATAAATTAAATTAAAATAGTACTATAAACATTTAATGGCTTGAATTTTATTAAATTATGAGAAACTTTTAAATAGGAGATTAATACCTGAAAAGATTAGTTATTTTGAATAGAAACCCATACCAAGAACATAACTTTTGAAGTGAAAATATTCCAATGAAGAAACTATATAAATGAAATTTAACTAAACCTAAAAAAGTTTAAATAAAACAAAAAACAATCATATGTTATAATTCACATAACCATATAGTAACATTCTTAATGAATAAAAGATATAAATCGATTAAAGTAAAATGGGTTAGGAAAAAATTTCCAATAATTAGTAAAATATCAATTAAAAGAACATGGAATGAAAACACAAAATATAATTTTAAAAAACATTATTGAAAAGTGATTATAGTTAAATAATTCAATGGGATATTGAATACCCAATGTCAAATAAAATCAATATGTTCACTACTTTAAATTTATCTTAAGGAATGGAAATTGAGACAAAGAATTCTTACCTTGGATTCCTGCATGTTTGGAATCCCTTTCAACTATTATAATACAATAATAAACTCATTAACTAAAAATTTTAGAATATAATTTTTATTCATTAACTTTTATATTAATATTTTATATATATATATATATTAAATTTTTATATCTTTTTTTAGTTAATACTGAACATCGGTGTAAGTAGTTTTAGTTATTCCATGACCATTTTGGTATAAGTATATGTTATCATTCATTATTCATGAATAAATAAACTCTATAATATTTTAAATAATTTTAATATATTTTCTATAAATTTTTATGAATATATATGTATATTCAATTGGATTTTTAGGTACAATTTTCCATGAGGAAATCTATTATGTTCTTGTTTCAGTAATTTTTAGGAAATAAAAGGTGGTATATAAATAATGTAAAAAATAATCATATAACCATTATAGAAAAAAAAATATTTACTTATTAATATCATATCATACCATTAATTATGTTTCAACAACCATCAATGATAATAAGAATTAGTGTCACTCATGTACATGGTTGAACCCACCCAAACATGGAAATGTATAATCAATGGATGAGTATGATTGTGAAGTGATTATGTTATAATAACATTATTATATAAGTGTGATCATATTATTTGGGTGTTATTTAAGAAAATAAGAATTTATAAGTAGGTCGTGATAAAGTTAAATGAAAAATATTGATAATAATATATTAATTAAAAAGAAGAAATTATATCTCTTCATTGAACCATTCTTTTTTTTTATAGAATTTAGAGAGTTTTATGAACCGGAATCTAACCAAAATTATATTGGCTTAATATGTAAGAAAATATGGATATTTTGAAGGAGAAATTTAATTTTCTGTGTGGATTGGAAGGGGTGGTTGATGGGTACCTTTATAAGTGAGAGGAGTGAAATTTTTGTAAATATGTGTTTCTTAATATTAATTGAAAACTCATTTTCAAGAAATGTGGAACAAAGTTTAGAAAAAAGGATTAAGATAATTTGATTTACATTTTGGAAATCTTTAATAAAATCATTTTATTTTCTTTTTTATGATATTCATGGTCTTTACCCCTTGATTTAACACCTCTATGTCATTTTAGCCTTTACAATGGTGGACTTTATTCATTCATAAATTATTTTTATACATAAAACAATTGACCTTATTACATATTTATGACATGATGATTTCAAATAATGGGTAAATTTTATTTCATTTAATTTTTTAATGTTATAAAATTTAATTTTAATATAAAAAATCATTACATGGAAAAATAATTTTAAAAAGCATTTATTTTTAAGAATAAAATTTAATTTATGATTTTTTGGGCCAAGTATTATAAATATTATTAATTTCATTGGAATATTAATAAATAAAAAAGGATTATGGGATTTTAAAAACAAGAAATTACAAAATTTAATCATATTAATATATAATTAAAGTTAAAATTACCATAAATTGTTTTGCTATAAAAAACATATAACTTTGGTTCTAAATAATGAAATATAGATTTATAAATTAATAATGTTATTTTTAAATAAATTACTTTACTCCCTAAAACATATTTTGATGAAAAAAATTCTTCATAAATTTTTAATCCATTCTTATATCATGATAATTTCAAAAGAAAATTAATATATTTATAAAAACTAAACTTTTATTGTTCACCAAAAATCAACAATTTTACAAAAAACAAAAACAAATTACTACAGGCTAATTTTGAAATTTTAGATCAAAAAAAAAGGTTCCTTTTTTTAAAATTCAAATTCTTAAATATTGGAATTTAACTTTAAATTAAATCATATAATATAATAAAAATAATTTATTAATATTATTTCATATAAATAATTAATTAAATTAGTTTTAATATTTTTTCATACATAGAAACATGTTGTTTAGAAATAATTTAAAAGTGATAAATTTATTTTTATAAAAAATAAATAGAACTTCAAAAAACTTTCTTTGAAAAATATCTGGTGTTTACATTATATTATTTTTATTTTATCCCATTAAAATTAATTATATTTCTTCTTAATATTAAATTTATTAAAATAATTGGTATTATAACACATCAAGTAATTATTTAAAAAAATTATAATAATATATAAGAAATAAAAATAGATGTTTCATACAAAAAAATTAATTAATTAATAATGTTTTATTTTCATCAAGTTTTACTCTTTTTTGTAATTTTACTTTATGATATTTTACATTTTATTTTCAAATTATTTAATTTTTAACTTTTATTTTTATAAAATATATCATGGTTTATTGTTTTGGTATTTTATTTGATATAATATATTCAAAATATTCTTTATTTAATGGGAAAATACATACTAAAATCTCTCAGTGTTATATTCTGCCCCCTTAAATAAATTGCATCCTCATAAATTTAATTTATTTTACCATAGAAAGTATAATTTAATAATTTATCAAATGATAAATCAATATCCCTATCATTGGTAACATTGTTAAGCTCATTTTTCTATAATAATATAAATACATTTTGATTTTTAATGGTCTGGACCATTTCTGTCATATATGACTCTTTGGTTGGTTAGAATAATTTCTAAAACATACCTTTAATAACATTATTTTCATGATCCTGTGCATAAACTAACACTGAAACCAAAAAATATTATAGACAATTATTAAAATTCCTATAAAAAAATTAATCTAACAAGAGAATATGAAATATTCATCCTAAAATATCTTGACCTATGACATAATAATTTCAACCAATGGAAATTTTGGTTCAAATTTGACATAATTGGATCAAAATATTACCATTATAGTTAAACCTAGGTTTTAATAAGTTCCAAACTATTAATATCAATATCTTAATTCCCAAAAATAACTAAACCAGAATTTATCAAAATCTATCTTTATACATTCCAAACAAAAACTTCATGGAGTCCTATAATTTCTAAATTCAACGAACCTTTAAGCCCAGTCAATTTGAATCTCATATTTATACATATATATCTTAACCATTTATATGTCCAAAAAAATATTAATCTTCCCCAAAATAAATTCAATAACCTTTTCATCAAATCATATTTCTTAGCCCAATGTTACATATATTGCACAAAATATATTCTTATAATCAATTAACCCATTCTCTAAAATAAACATAAATACCTCAATGTAAAATCATATATCAACCAAAGGATTATTTTTACCCAATCATGTATTCCTCCAAAACCCCAATAATAATAACAAAATATGATTAATTATTTTAAAATGCCTTCATATAAAACCACTAAAGGGTATATATTCCATTGAAATTTTGATAAAAATAAAACTTATTAACCCATGATAGTATCCACTAGATCTAAATTATCCTCATTTGATATCATAAAATCTTATAAATTTTCTTAAACCGTGCATTAATATAAATTGATACACCATAGAACTACACCCTTAGATCTATTTCGAAAAACATATTCCATACAAACTTGCTTTGATATCAACTAATGTGACCCAAATTTTACATACATAATTATAGTATCAATATAAAATATTGGGTCATATACATACTCAATACCCTTTAGGTGTATATTTTTAGATAATTTAGAAAAAATATTTTACTTATAAAACTAATATCATTATCATAAAATAGTAATTTATCCCACTAAAACCAATAATTGTAATTTTATAATAATCCATCAATATATCCCACAAATGTATCTACTAATGATACCCTTAGATAAATATAATATTTAAAACTCTTCAAAATTTACCAAGAGAATATATACAAAAGGATTTCTGAGCTCAAACACTATGTAAAGATATCCATAATAGTTAATAATCAGTGATCCTGAGTGAGCATAAGATAAAAATATCGATATTAGAACATAATCAGCATATGGGTATTAGAACATAACCAAGGTATAAGTACATATTATAAGGATATAATTCTTTATCAAACATGGATCACAATTCATGAATCAAAACATAAGGATATTAGGATTAATATATAGATATTATAGGATCATAGAATCATAATAATGTAAAAACAACATAAAACATGAAATCATAATCATAAGTAAAATATCACAACCAAAATAACACAACATAGTCAATAGAGTCCCATAGTGGATTGGATTAAATCCTTAGTTACTTATAAATAAAATCAAGATATATATAATTTCCCAATGCATTGGGTGTATTTATAATTCTAATATGACATGTCATATCATTGTATTTACATGAATATGTGTTCCATAAAATAATATCTTCAATAATTTCATCATAAAATATTTAACCCATGAGAAATAAATATGTTTTCATGAATCCTTCAAAATAATATGGTCATATTCCATCCATATAAACGATATTGATAGTATCATTTGATTATATCCCTAGTGAAGCGTGAAAAATATTAAGTGATTTGATTGTAAATGAAAATGATTTATATAAGAATATTGGTTACTTTAGACATTTAAATGGTATCAAAATAATATAGTATAAATTGAATTTGTATTTTTAATACAGAATGTTATATATTCTAAAAAAATAAGAGTATTTAGAGGGTAATTCCTGAAACATAGAAATAGATGAGATATATCTTTTGGAGTTATAAAGAAATGTAAGTGAAATTATAAAAAAAATCATAATGCTTTGGTAACATGGTTATAAAAACAAAATTATAAGTCACATCAAATATCCATTTTAATAGAATTAAAATAGGACATTGAAGACCCTAATTTTAAAATAATTAAAAATAATAATAACATTGAAACAAATGAAGTGATAGAAAATAAATGAGGAGTGTAATATCAAGATATACAAAATTGGAATGAAATACCTTTATTTATTCTTTTAAAACATTAAACATTATTTAAAAAAATAAAATAATGGGAATAGAAATTATATTTGGAATCCATGAAAAGAGAGAGAGGAATATTCATTGTGAAATGTGGTAAGCAAAATATGAAAAAAATTTCATCCAAAAAAAATTAAGAATGATATTATTTTCTTTATTTTTTATAGAAAGTCAGAAATTACCAAAGTAAAAAATGTTTAGAATATTATTTCCTAACATTTTTAAAGAAAGATATAGATAGTGTAAAATTACTTTAATTGATCATTAATGTTTTGATGATATTATTATTGAAAAAATATAATGTTAATGGACATAACGAATAAATATTCACAGTCATATAGAAGATATAAGGTTATATATATATATATATATATAATCAACCATTTGGTTGATTTGTAAACCAAATTTAAATGAAAGGATAAGAAGAAATATAAACCCTAAGAATGTTCTATGGAGATAATCTTTATGGTGTTAAAATGATAAGGATTCTAAAATTTCCCCTAATGGAAACATAGTCATAAACAATCTTTAATTTAATGTGATATTGAAAAGAAACCCCCTATGAATAAAGTAAGGTGTGAAAAATAAATACATAAAAAATTAAATGAAAACAAAAATTCAACATAATTGAAATTAAAATAGTAAATTAATAATTAATTTAATTAAATTTGAATCATATAAGAAAAAAATATTAAATTTAAGATGAATATAGAAAAAGAGTGTATATTTTTAAATGAATCCCTTATCAAGATAAGATCATTTGAAGTAAAAATATACCATGGAAGTGATTATTTAAAAAAATTGTATATCAAAAAAAATAATGTTTAAATACAACCCAAAATAATCATTCCTTATAATTCATATAATATTATAGTAAAATTTCTAATGAGTAAAATATATAACACAATGAATGTTAAATGACATAATAAAACCATTATATTGATTGGTAAAATATTAATCAACTAAACATGGAAAGAGATCATGGAATATAATTTTCAAAAAATTTAATCCAAAGTAAATAATGAATAAATATTTCAATGTTATATGGAATTAAATAGGTAAAATAAAATGTATAGGTTTATAATTTGAAAGATGTCTGAAGGAATGGAAATTGGGAAAAATAACCCTTACCTTAGATGCATGCTTATTTATATGCTTCCTAAAATACTATATAATTTATGTATACTACATAATAATATATTTTATAAACTTATTCTATTATTTTTTATTAATTTGAAATATAATTCTAAATTTTTAATAGATAATATTGATCATTAGTGCATGTATTTTTTGTTGTTTCTTGTCTGTTTTTTAATAATGGTCTTAACTATCATTCCGTACTCATGAGTAAATAATATAAAAAAATTTAAATCTAATGGAATATAATTTTAATAACTATTTATAAAGATCTAGTTTCATTCCATGGGAATGTATGCTATGTTTTTTAAAGATGAAAATCATAACATTCATGTTTTGATAATTTTTAATGAATAAAAGGTGGTACATTAATAATTAGTTTTATCATAATATAATCATTCCAGTTCTGGATAAAAAATTTATTTAATTATTAATATCATATGATATTGGTAATTATGTTTCCATAACCATCCATCATAAGAATTTATATAATAGTTCATGTGTATGGTTAAACAGAACCAAACAAGAATATGTTATAATCAAAGGATGAGTATTCATATGAAGTGATGTTATTACAATATAATATTTCAAGAAAAATAAGGAAATTATTTATATGTTACTAAAAAGATAAATACATATTATAGATGGTTTTTTGGATAATATAAAATAAAAATAATGATAAGATGTTATTACTTTCAAAGAGAAAATTGTATCATTTCTTGGAACCCTTCTAGAATTTGAAAGAATTTGGGAAATCTCTAGGGACTAAAAGATACCCAACATGGGATTGGATTATTAAGAAAGTAGATATTTTATATGGAGGGTAATTATAATTTTTCATGAGCCTTTTAAAGGGTAGTAGAGGGGTCCTTTTATATGTGAGAGGAGTGGAGTTTTTTTAATTACTTATTACTTAATAAAAATTGAAAAATAATTTTCATTTAATGTGTGTAAAAATTTAGAAAATATTTAATATAGGATTAGGGTGTCAATAAATCCATCATCCACTCTTTTATAGACACGTCTTTATGATATTCCTGGTCTTTAACCCTTGAGTTAACATTCTTAAATTATTTTAGCCTTTACCATGAAAACTATTCTATACCTTGGTAATTTATATTTATACCTAAAAATGTAATTGAAATTATTAACTAATTTAAAAATGATTATTAGAAATATATATTACATTTTATTCAATTTATTTTCAAAATTTGATAAAAATAATTTGAATTTAAAAACCTAAAATTCTAAAACCCATTTTAAGATTTATTTTATTTCTAAACATAAAAAAATTTACATATTTAGTTCAATTATGATTATTATTAGTGATTTTTTTATTTATTAATAATATTTTTGGGGTTATATTATTTTCAAACAAATCTAAAACTAAAAGGTATATTTTGAATACATAACTAATGGAAAATGTCCAAAAATTAGTTTTTTATAGTAAGAAAATACCCCATAGGTTCTGAAATTCCATAAAGATGTTTCTAAATTCAACATATCATTTTTAAATAAATTATTTTAATCTTTAAATACACCTTCAGTCAATAATAATTTATCATAAAATATTAACCCACACTTATACCATGATTACATCATAAATGTTATGGTATTTTTAAAAAATATTCTTTATTATTCACCAAAAATCGTCATTTTACAATATTCATAAATTTTCACCATATATAATTTTCATATGATGAATCAAAAATAAAGTGTATTTTTTAAAATTAAAATTAAAATAAATTTTGATTAAATTTTAAATGAAATTATAAAATATAAACACAAAATGGTCTCAGTCATATTTTATATCAATTACGAATTAAATTACTCTTGATGTATTTTATTATATTGAATCCTTATATTAGAATAGTCCTTCAAAATTGTTCAATTATGTTTTGGATAAAACACACAGCACTTAAAAAAGTTATTTGAAAAATATCACCTTTAAATGTTAAATGTTATTAATCACATATCATAAAAATTATTTATTTATCTCACAACCATTTAAATCCATCAATTACTTGGTATTTTAACCCATAAAATTATTCATTAATGAAATAATAATAAAATTTAAGTAATTAAAATACATGTTTTTTAATAAACCATTTTAATTAAATATTCTTTTTTTAATTACTTGATGTTTTATGCTAATTGAAATTTAATTGAATTATATGTCAGATTTTATTATCTAAATTTATTAAGGCTTATCTTGAATTGTAAAAAAAATGTTTCACTGTTTGTATAAGGACCCAACCTTAAACATTATGTAATCTTGAATTAAGTTAATAATTCACATTGAGAATCTTTTCAGGTTTAGTGTTTTAGAGAATTATCCCATAACTATTACATTACATCTCAAAAATTAAAATGTTGACACTTCTACTCAGTTTCCATTTTTTCATAAAATAAAAACTCTTAAAAAAAGATTCATGCCTAGTTTCATGTTTTAGACAGCATGAATTTTCCCTGATCCCATCCTTGACCCTATTCATCTTTAAGTCATGTGAAAAACATTTCAAAAACTTGGGATGAGCATAAAAAGCACAGTAAGGGTTATAAAATAAAGAAATAAATCATTAGTCCATCAATACATAAAAAACATAATCTCTATTACTTACCTCATGAAATCATAATATTTATGAATAACACATTGAAATCATAAATCTTAAAGGTGACTTGTGGAATCCATATCAAACATACATTCTAGATTTCACTTCTACATACAGATTTACGTTTGGAATACCCATCACAATATATTCACTAAATCTCTTTTGAGAAACATTTATATTTACCTTTGTCATGTTACCCAATGCATTAGAGAGTTATCTCGGGCTCACTCGCTATAGTTTTATCATGGAACCACCCATATACATAAACAATACCCAATAATGAAAACATATTCATAACACTTAGAATGAGAATAAAGGAAAGATAACATTCCCACATTGCAATCACAATATACTATTCCTAAATATGTACATAATCAATGCTTTATCAAACTATTTTAAAAACTATTTAAAACATTTAATAAAGATATTTTGGAATCAAAGTGTCCCATACCACTTTAAATAATTTGAAAGAAATTTTAATTTCAAAACTTTCATGACTATAAAAATAAATCCTTAGAACCATTTTTAAAACATGGAAATTACTGAGAAATATTTAGAAGAATAAATATTTAAAACATTTAAAATGATATTTTAGTTAAAGAGTTCTTAACCAAATGAGAGACACTTGAATACAAATAATTGAAGAATAAAATTAATCAAATCTTATAATATCATGAGAATAAAGAGTTTCATGATAAAATATGTCAAAGGGAAGTATATACACTATATTAAAGTGAATTTTTGTATAACAAAAAATAAGTCTCAATGGAATGTAAATTGAGACAAAGTTCCTTAAAAATATCATATCCTTATATTAAAGACAAATCAATGACATAATTATGTGTGACAAATAAGAATATGCCCAATATAAGTGGATATTAAGTGTAAAACAATCATAGGTCATTCACACATATTCATAGCATGACATAATCAAGAAGTATAAGTTTAACCCAATGAATTGAAATTGGGTTAAAAAGTTCTCTTACCAAAATTCGACAGCCTAACGACGTCGCTTTAAAATTAAGAAAATGAGTTGATGAGAGAAAAAGGGTCTCTCATCACATAGAAATAAAATTTATATAATTAAGGATATATATGAACATATCCCAATATAAGAAAATGGAAATTTAAAATACATAACATAAAAATGGTCTTTTACTAAAATAGAAGAGTGAAAGGTTCCCTTACCGATTTGGTAACTTACGAAACATACACCCTATTAAAGAAGGATCATACAATGAAGATTTAAATACCCATAAATTAAATTATATTACACAATTAATATAATAATGGTAAGTACATACACCACACAAAATAAAATAGTAGGAAAATATAGCATGAATCTCACTGGAATAAAAAGTGAGATGAAAACCTCTTACCTCGTGTTCGACTTGACTCCATCATTATTTAATCTCTTGAATATTAAACTAAAGTTAATTTATACTTTCTTAAGAACCTTTTTCAATTTATTATTACTTTTATATTACTTATTTCCATTTTATAAACTTTACATAATCATTTAAGTTAATAATGGTCGTTTTGTCGATATTTGGTACTTGAGTCAAAAATGAACTTCTTATAATTACAAGTTGTCCATGTGGTAAAAAGTCCTTTATCTTCAGAATGATATTCATGATTTGTATATCATATATATCATATATATCTAGTATATATATATCTATGTGTATTTATAATAGTATATAACATTTGTTGATAAGAAATGAAATGCATCGTTCACGAAGACGGTAAGCCGTACGTACGCATGAACGCTAATTTAATTTCTATTTCATATTTAATGGAATGAAAAATTAATAATAAATAGGTATTTTATAATTACAGTATAATATCATATATAATTTTATCAATTTCATACTTTATACATTCCATGTATGGCATTAATGAGTCATATCACTTTCAGGGGGCAGTAGTCCACACTTCCTCAAATGAAATTACCGTATTTACCCATTATGGAAACCATAAGGGTATGATATAAATGAAAAATACATAATCATAAGGAAAATATAAACATAATATATATCATATATAAAAAAAGTTCCATCATAATGGCCACCATGAGAGGTGGTATAATAATATTGAATAATCATCATTTCGTGAGGCAGTAGTTCGTCGTCAAAAGAAATAGTATGTTCGTATCCATTAGATGGAGGTGTGTGTAAGTGTAGTTCAAATTTATCACATATAAAATCTAGTATATTGAGGATACATGTTTTTTTTAAGTAAAGGAATAAAGATATTTTAGGGGGTTGGAGAAGTAAAATAAAAGAAAAGAACATAAGAGAAGACGTTACCTTTAAATCGGGTATATCCCTTTAGTTTGAACCAAAAGGTTTACATTAATTGCTTTCTGACTAAGGGAAGTATTTTATAAATAATATAGGGATTTTGGGAGAATAATTTATCCAATTTTGGATGAGAAAAAAATCTTTATAGGTGTGAGTAATGAGTTAGAGGGGATGGATTTTTATAAGGGGGAGGAGGGGCTCTTTAAAAATGTTTGAAAACATTATTTTATTGTAAACTAATTTTCAGTTTCAAAAGTTCAAAAACTCATTATATTCAAAGATAAGATGAATATTGTTCAAAATAAAATCATATAATAAAAATTTTATAGGTTTTGGAAACTTGTTTTAATTTTTATATTCTAATTTATTTAAATCATTCATTAATATGGTAATCACTACATCATCATTGTGTCATTAATTATTTTATTTATATGATGTTTATAAATTATAAATAAAATACCATGATGTAGAAAATATTTTAATATTTCAAATTAATATTTATAGTATAAGATATAACTTATATAACCCAATTTAAAATTGATTTTCTACAAGATATATGTTTATTTCATTTTTTTCTTTACTTTAAATTAATTAATATAAAGTGTCATTATCACTACTATGTATCTATATTGGGTAAAAAAATCTACCCAAGGATTCCAATGGTCAAAATTGTATCAACCAATATTATTAAGACATATTTTAGGGTAGTTTAATATTATTAATATAATATTTTTTTACCCTTGTTTACCTGATTTACCTTTTAACCATGGAAAATAAAATATTTACTGAAGTAAATATTCATAATGTCAAAAAATAAAAGTTACCTATTTACACAATTTGAACCTCCTTATTCAAAATATAGAATACATTTTTCCAAATTCAAAACACATAAGTGGTAGAAATTAATTTAAAATTAATTCATTTTTTTAAAACAAAAAGCGTATTTTTGAAATATAATAACTATCAAAAGATTGACACTTGTTTATGTCCAATTACATTGTGAAATTACTTCCAATGACAAAAATTGGATTAGATGGTAAAAATATAATCAAATTAAACTTTAAAACCAATAAAAAAGATAAATCTAACCGTAAAAATAAATTATATTAAAAGGAAGTCTTAATTAAAATTCATTATTTTTTACTATTCATTAAAAAAATGAACTTTATCAGAAAAACACAAAATTTTCATCCAAAGTAAATTTTTATTTACCAATTCTAAATATTAATATTATTTATTCAAATAGAATATATATAAGTTACAATAACTATATTTAATAGGGTTCTCCATTAAAAGGTGGTAAATCAGCCTTTTAAAGAATATTAGACTATTTATGCTTAAAATTGGATTCATTCACATTTTAAGCCTCTAGATTTCGTTGGATAAATGTAAAAACATTTATCAAACATTTGAAATAATATTGTATTTATTTCTATTCATTATTTCCAATACAATGGCTATGATTTAACTACCATTTAAAATAATAATATTATATTATTATTTTTCAGTATAACTCAACGTTGTGTGCAAAATAAGATTTAAAAGAAACCTGTTGTTGCGTGCTGAGTACGCTATCAGACATAGCATCCCATTTTAAAGTAAAATTAATATTTAATTCAAAAATATTAATAAATATGAAAATATCATATTCTTTATTTACCTGGGATGTTACATCCTTCCCCCCTTTTGGGAATTGTGTCCTCGAAATTTTAAAATTGGGCTCAAAAACATCACTAAAAGACCCAAATCGGAAAAGTGTTAATAAAACTATCACTTTAAAAGAAAGAAAAAGAAGTAAAAAAGGTCACCCGAGATAACCCATACTAGTATTACATGAAAAAAATGGATATGGAGGAGAAATGAAGTGTCATGTTCTTATGGAGAGTGATAGAAAACATGATTAGAAGAAAGTTAACCACCAAGAAATCACAAAATTGTGATGGGTTAAAGGGTATTTGATTCCTTAGTAGGAAAAGTAAACATACAATGTTTTTGTTTTAAGTTTCATTTAGTAATTTTAGATAATTTATTTATAAGATTGATTAATGACATAAGGAAATATACTTACTTTTCAAGTAGAGTTTCATTTTATAATAAGTTTCTACCAAAAACTCATCTTTTCTTCAAACGATGAGAATTCAAGATGGCTTGGTCACACTTAAAGTGCTACAATCAACTTCTAGAGAATCACATAATCCAAAAAAGATATATTATATATTTAACTTGTATTTATACATTAACCAAAACCAAAATGGTTAGTACAAGATTAGATAATCCACAAAAAGGATAATACTTTATAAAAATAAATACTACTCTTAATCCCCAAAAATTGAAAAACAATATCCAACATTTAGTAAAGGCCATTCAATAAATAATTGTCCTTAAAATTCTTCAAAGTTACTCTAACTAATATTGAAACCCAAAACTCTGAAGGATTTAATCAAATAGTATTCCATAGTAAATCTTAACATTTATCTCCAAATAACATCAACTACTCTTAAAGGCTCATACTGAAAAGTAGTTAACCTAATCAAATGTTCTCTTTGATAGGATAATCTTTTCCATAAATAAACTAAATCGATATATTTCTACAATAAAAACATAGATTCTTCCAAAATAAAATTTCAACCATTACTCCAAAAATGAGATCACATAGTGTTCTATTTTTCTTAAGCATATTGTGTTCCCAAAAGAGAGAATGTCTTCCAAAATAACCTTTTTCACTTAATCATCAAATCACTTTTCGATATTAAGGATATCCTTTTGATAAAACATAAGTACCCAAAATCAACTTATTCTTGATCCGTAAATCATTTAACTAAAAATAATAATTCATACTAACCAAGGACTTCATATATTCCAGTGGTAAGTGATAAATCCCAATTTCACATTGGTTGTGGGTTCGATTCCTACAGCTTTGTCCAACGTGACGGGTTGTCACATGGTTTTTGAATTGTCCTTTTTCCAAAACTATACAATTTTACAACATTCCCAAAAATGAGATAAACTCATCAAAAATAACCATAACATGATTTAACCTCAATGGTTATCTAATTACTCTAATTTTCACCCCAACTCATAATGTCCCCAATATATTAATTCCTGAAGTCTTTTATATATTGACAATTTTTACCTCCATAAAATAACATTATTCCTAATAGAAATAACATTATACCTTTATTATGGTGTCCATGTGGTTTCAATATCATCTTTTTCACATAGGTAGAAGGGCCATGCATTGCAGAAATGATTTAGAGATCCTTCAAAATCATTTTCTTCCTTAATCCAAATACACATTATAAAACTTAGGTCATATGTGTGTTTGTAGAAAAATAGTTTCTAAAAATAATCATCTTTGACATATAATTTCAAAACATCTGATAAAACATGATTTTTATAAAACAGTCAGATCAAGTTTGAGTTGAAACTTTCAATCAATGGACCTATTAAAATACCATAAGTATATGCTAAGAGACTATATTGTAAAAGGAAATATAAATAGGTTGCACCAGGTTCTCCTTCTTCAGCACCTTTTTTAAAATCAAAATATGCTTCAAAATATTGTGATAAGGTAAAATATTTGAAAATTCCTTGATATTATTTACCTTTCTTGAAAATATGAAAATACTTTGAAAATATGATTTGATTAGATTCAACTTCTGATCCACGATGATATTGAGGTATAGTGGAGGTGTTTGATATCTCAAACAACTTCTTGCAAGTGAGTTGTATGCTATAAAAGTTTTCAAAATCATCGGAAAATGAATTTGTAATAATTATTACAATCATATCATCAGGAAGATATAGAAATGTTGTTTGACATCCTCCTCCTTCCATTTGTAACAAACATTCCTTGATCTAAAAAATTTATAAAATAAGGATTTAACTGAAATAATAGACATAGGGACTAACCATGTGTTTAAAGAAAAATATTAATCCCTAATGTTTTATAAAAAAAACTTTGATACCAAGAATAAGGACCTCACCTTAAACATTACGTAATCTTGAATTAAGTTAATAACTGACATTGAGGATATTTTCAGGTTAAGAGTTTTAGAAAAATATCTCATAACTATTACATTACATCTCAAAAATTACAATGTATACACTTCTACTTAGTTTCCATTTTTTTCATAAAATAAAAACTCTTAAAAAAAGTGTCATCTCTAATTCCATGTTTTAGACAGCATGAATTTTCTTTGATCCCGTCCTTGGCCCTATTGATCTTTATGTCCTATGAAATAAATTTCAAAAACTTGGTATGAGCATAAAAATCTCATTAAGGGTTATAAAATAAAGAATTAAATCATTAGTCCATCAATACATGAAAAACATAATCTCTTTTACTTACCTCATGAAATCATAAGATTTATAAACAACACATTAAAATCAAAAATCATAATTGTAACATGTGACATCCATATAAAACTTACATTGTAGCTTTCACAGCTACGTAGAGAGTTACCTTTTGTATACCCATCATAGTATATTCCATAAATATCTTAGGATAAACATTTATTTTTACCTATGTCATGTTACCCAATGAATTGGAGAGCTATCTCAGGTTCACCCTCCCTAGGTTTATCACAGAGACATCCGTAAACGTAAACAATGCCCAATAATGAAAAAATATTCATAACACGTAAAACAAGCATAAATAAAGATAAAATTTCCACATTTAAATCACAATATATCATTTCAAGATATTGACATAATCAATTATTTATCAAACCATTTTCAAAACTATTTAAAACATTTAATAAATAGATTTTAGAATCAAAGTGTCTCATACCACTTCGAAGAATTTGAACGCAATGTTAATTTCAAAACATTCATGTCCATATAAATAAATCCTTAAAACCATTTTTAAAACATGTACATTAATAACAAATATTTAAAAGAATAAATATTTAAAACATTTAAAAAGATATTTTAGTTAAAGAGTTCCAAACCAAATGAGAGACGCTTGAATACAAATAAGTGAGGAATAACATTAATCAAATCTTATAATATCATGAGAATAAGGAGTTTCATGATATAATTTTTCAAATTACAGTATATATACCATATAAACGCAAATTGTTGTATAATAAAAAATAAGCCTCAATGGAATGTAAATTGAGACAAATTACCTTACAAAGATCATATCCTTAGATTAAAGACAAATCAATGACATAATTATGTGTGAAAAATATGAATACAACCAATATAAGTGTATATTAAGTTTAAAACAATCATAGGTCATTCACACATATTCATAACATGACATAATCCAGAATTAGAAGTTTGACCCAACGAATTGAAATAGGGTTAAGAATTTCTCTTACCAAAATTCGATAGCCTAAAGGCGTCACTTTAAAATTTTGAAAATGAGTTGATAAGAGAAAAAAGGGTCTATCATCACATGGAAATAAAATTTATAGAATTGAAGATATAGATGAACATATCTCAATATAAGAAAATGGAAATTTAAAAGACATAACATGAAAGAAGTCTTTTACTAAAAGAGGAGTATGAAAGGTTCCCTTACCGATTTGGTAACTTACGAAACATACACCCCATGAAATAAGGATCATACAATAAATATTTAAATACCCATAAATTATATTATATTACAAAAATAATTCTATAATGGTCAGTACATACACCATACAAAATAAAATAGTGGAAAATATACAATGAATCTCACAGGAATAAAAAGTGAGATGAAAACCCCTTACCTAGTGTCCGACTTAACTTGTTCATTCTTTAATCTTCTAAATATTAAACTAAAGATAATTTATAATTTCATAAGAACCATTTTAAATTTATTATTTGTTTTTTATTACTTATTACCATGTTATAAACATTACATAATCATTTAAGTTAATAATGGTCGTTTTGTCGATATTTGGTACTTGAGTCAAAAATGAACTTCTTATAATTACAAGTTTTCCATGTGGTCAAGATTTCATTATCGCCAGAATGATATTCATGATTTAGATATCATATATATCATATATATCTAGTATATATATATGTATTTATAATGGTACATAACATTTGGAGATAAGAAATGAAATGCACCGTTTATGGAGATGGTAAGCCGTACATACGCATAAACGCTACTTTAATTTCTATTTAATTTTTAATGGAATGAAAAATTAATGATAAATAGGTATATTATAATTCCAGTATAATATTATATATAATATAAGTCATTCCATCCTTTATATGTTCTATGTATGGCATGAATGAGTCATATCACTTTGAGGGGGCGGTAGTCCGCACTTGCTCAAATTAAATTATTGTATTTACCCATTATGAAAACCATAAAGGTATGATATAAATTATAAATACATAAGCATAGAGAAATTATAAAAATAATATATATTATATATAAATAAATTTCCATCATAATTACCACCATGATAGGTGGTAGAAGAATATAGAGCAATCATCATTTCGTGAGGCAGTAGTTCGTCGTCCACAGAAACAGTATGTTTGTATCCATTAGATGGAGGTGTGTGTAAGTTTAGTACAAATTATTATCATAAAAATAACCTATTATATTGAGGATAATAGGTTTTTTATAAAATAAAAAAAATAATGAGAGTTTAGGGGGTTGGATAAGTAAAATAAAAGAAAATAACTTAAGAGAAGATGTTACCTTTAAATCGAGTATCTCCCTTGGGTTTGAACCGAAAAAATTACTAGAATTTCCTTCAACTTAGGGGAAGTCTTATAAAAGGAAGAGAGGGATTTAGGGAACTTAATTGGGTAGAGTTTGAATGAGTCAAGAGTCTTGAGAGGTGTGAGTAATGAGTTAGAGGTGATGAATTTTTATAAGGGGGAGGAGAGGCTCTTTAGGAATGTTTGAAAATATTATTTTATTATAAACTAATTTTAGGTTTCAAAAGGTCCAAAACTCATTATATTCAAAGATAAGATGACTCTTGTTCGATATAAAATCATCAAATAATAATTTTACAGGTTTTGGATATTTTTTTTAATTTTTATAATCTCATTTATTTAAATCATTCATTAATAAGGTAATCACTACATCATCATTGTTTCCTAAATAATTTTATTTATATGATGTCTAAAAATTATAAATAAAAGACCATGATCTAGAAAATCATTAAAGATTTTAAATTAATGTTTATATTTGAAGAGATAACTTATATAACCCCATGTAAAATTTGATTTACTAAAACACATATGTTTATGTAATTTTTATCTTTACTTTAAATTAATTAATATAAAGTGTCATTATCACACCTAAGTGGCTCCATGGGGTCCCAAAATCAACCCAAGGATTTCCATGGTCGGACATGTATCAAAAAATAGTATTATGAGACATGTTAGGGTAATTTACTATTATTATAATAATATTTGTTTACCCTTATTTACCAGATTTATCTTTTAACCATGGTAAATAAAATATTTACTGAAGTAAATATTCATAATGTCTAAAAATAAAAGTGACCTATTTACACAATTTTGAACTCTTGATTCAAAATATAGAATCCTTTTTTCAAAATTCAAAACACAGAAGTGGCAGAAATTAATTTAAAATTAATTCCCATTTTCAAAACAAAAATCTTGTTTTTAAGAAATAGTAACTATCAAAATATTGACACTTGTTTATGTCCAATTTCAATGTAAAATTACTTAAAATGACCAAAATTGGATTAAATGGTAAAAATATAATCTAATTACACTTTATAACCAATTAAAAAGATAAATATAACCATAAAAAAGTTATATTAAAAGGAAGTTTTGAATTAAAATGCATTGTTTTTCAGTATTCATTAAAAAATGAACATTATCAGAAAAATACCAAAATTTCTTCCAAAGAAAATTTTGATTTCCAGATTCTAAATAATAATATTATATTTTCAAATAAAACATATAAAAGTGAAAAAACTATATTTAAAAAGGTTTCTCCATTAAAATATGGTAAATCTACCTTTTAAAGAATATTAGAGTATTTATGCTTAAAATTGGATTCATTCACATTTTAAGCCTCTAACTTTAATTGGATAAATTTAAAAACATTTAGCAAACATGTGAAAAGATATTGTAGTTAGTTCTTCTCATTACTACCAATACAACGGCTATGAGTTAACTACCATTTAAAATAATAATATTATATTATTATTTTTCAGTATAACTCAATGTTGTGTGCAACATAAGATTTCAAATAAACACGTTGTTGCATCTTGAGTACTCTATCAGAACTAGCATCCCCTTTTAATGTAAAATTAATATTTAATTCAAAAATTCTAATAAATATGAAAATTTCATAGTGTTTATTTACCTGGGATTTTACAATTTGATTTAGTCTAATTATTCATAGGATACAAGTTATTCAACGTATTATTTATTCAAATAAAATACATAATAAAATATCAGGGTGTTACACGTAGACATAGACCTTGTGTTTGAATTTTTCATAACACAAAAAAAATAAAAAAAAATTTATTTCTTATTTTATGAAATATTCTAGACAACATTATCTAGTATTTATTCCTAAGTATGTATTCATTTCTTTTGAGGTCTTCATAGGGAACTAGAGTTTCTACTATTTTTTCATCATCCTTTGTTGAATTGGTGGGTTTTTTATCATTATTCTATTCAAATTTTTTTGAATGTAAATTCAAACATACACTCTTCAAAGAATTATAATTAGTAAATACCAAATATCTATAACCTTAGGATACCTTTTTCTATAATTTTTCATTTTATTTTGGTTTTAATAACTTCAAACTCTTATAAAATTTGAGTATACTGAGAAGTTAGAATATTTTCAGAAACTATAAGGGAATAATTATTATTTCACCCTAATAGAATGTTTTTATTTGATAATAATCCCTATTTCTCATTTTAACATCACATTGAAAACATTTCAAATAGAGGGTGTTATTTTCAACCACATTGGAACTTATTAGATCTTCCCATTTTTCATTATCTTCTAAATTTTATCTTCAAACAACTAAAACTTCTCTTGTATTGGTTTTTCAAACTCCTTCAAAATTTAAGTATATATTTTTAACCCATAATTACTAACATCAATAATATATTTATGTTTTTCTTCCTTTTCTTGGATCCTCTTTTCAAAAAATATATTTTTATCATTTTTCTCAACAAGGATCTTATGAAATAATTCTTCAAACCTAGAGAATTTTTATATAGATAATTTTGGATTTTTTCTTGTCTGACAGCACAATGATGAGAGTATTATGTCCTCTCATCTTTTCAAATGTTTTCATTTACATTGCATATATTTACACCTCTATTTGTGTCGTATAATTATATACGTCCTAAATAAAATAAAATATGCATGTGATAAATTGTGTAGGATCATTCTTCATGTAATCATTAACCTTAAGTTTTGGGTCTTCAACTGATTTGATAGAGCCATTTTCTTCATTCTCTTAAAAGAATGATCATGGAATTATTGAGGATCATAATATATCAATTTGTCATATTAAATTCAACATTAATTACCATCAAATATTGGTGTATCCTCATTTTTCATCTTCTATGAAGTTAACTTTTTTAACATCTTTAACACATCCTTCTTTCTATTTTTATAATATTTGAACAAAACCTCTAATTAAAATAAAAAAGAATAAATTTCATTTTATTTTTATAATAAATATCTATAACTTCATAAATTTTACAGTTCATGTAAATTAGTTAAAAATAACTAGGGAGAAATATATATCCAATCATAGGATACCTTTTTCTATGATACAATTTATGGTTCTAGTGTATCATATTCTCACACTAAGACAGGGGTGAATCATTATAGACAAGTTTGATCAAATTCATAAAACTTATACTTTTACCAATTTTTATTCTTCAAATTTCTACAATTATTATTTTGAATTAATCATGTATACCCAAAAACACATTAACACTACATGTCATATGGAGAGACAATAGATTAGAACATATAGTTTTTTACAAGGTTCATCAGTAATGTGGGAATCTACTCCTTATTATGATAAATTTCACAATGAGACATAGATATACACCTTATTATTCTTGTGAATACTAATGGGTTTTCTTATAAAACCAATAAAATCTTTTGAAATGTTCTTTTTGTTAGATCCCACAAATTTATAATGGTTCCTTATGAACAACCTATGGAATATGTTCTTCGATTTACTTTGGATGTTGTTGCAGAAACATTTCATGATATTCTTACTCAATCAGATTCATCATCATAAAATAGGTAATCTACTCTACAGAGTGAATTTTTTTCTATTCATGTAACCAAGAATTAAAAACATATTCAAAATTTATATATATATATCATAAATCAATAACATCTAGAACATATTTTTCTAAAACCTTCTCTACTCTAAGGACTTAAATGTAAATTAATTATGAAAGTTACCATATAACACTGGTCTTTATCAATAAAATTTGGTATCCCAACATCTAAGATCCTCTCATTGATTCTTTAGAACTTTAATTTTATAATCCTCAAAATATTCAACATAAATGATCTTTTGAATTTTAAGTAAAATGATCATTATATTCAATATATTTCTCAAAATTACCATTATCGTGTTTTGATAGGACTCACCATTCATATTTCGAACCTTTGATCTTGGTATCTTTTTCCTCCATCAACACTCAGTCAACACCACTAATGAATTTAAATATATCGAATTTTTTCATTTATAAATACATCAAAAAACACTACACCAGCCATATTTTTATATTCTATAAATATTATCTTGAATCCTGAAGTCAAATTCATGATTTCTTTTATCTTTTATGTCTAGATCACTATCATAACAATTATAATAACATCATTTCAATTCTTATTGAACAATATTATAGTCTTTTTGATCTCGAATATCCATACAATTTTGAAGTTAAATTATCTATACATATACCTAAGGTTTTATTATTACCTTTACATTACACAATCACCTAAAACCATTGTGTATTCAAAATAACTCTAACATATCTCATGAGATTCTAGTTTTCTTATTTCTTCACATAAACACATCACTATAACTCTAAAAAATGACATCTCTTAGTTAGGTTTATCGTATCATATCTATATATTTTAATCATATAAATTTGTTTTCATTTGAGCTTCAGGGAATCTGAACCTCCCAAACCTTCACTCTTTGTATCTTTTGATCTTCTAGAATTAGTAGATTTCACATCTAAAAATCCCTTTGAAGATCAACTCAAAATATTAATTCCTTTACTATGGAATTTTAAAGTTATTTATTAATATCAATGATTCCTCTAGACTTCACATATTCTCTTAAACTTATTAATCATTTGAATCAATAAATTAATCTTACTTTAACCTTGGATATTTTAATTTATATTATCCAAAAAATATCAGTATTATAGAATGCTTCAAATTTGGTCCTCATCACCAGCCTTCTTAATTTCATCTTCTACTCTAGTATTTTTTATAATTATTGATACCCCAATAGCATAAATAACATCCATTTAATTTAACTCTAACATTTTCATATGGACACACTCATGATTAACCATATTAGTATCCCTATTAAGATTTATTAACTTAACACAACTTAAACCATAGTTTATTTTCACACCACCGATATATACATTTTTTCTAATGTTCATTATAGAATCATATAATTTAACTTCAATACTATATTCTAAAATACATTTAACTTCGGATTTAATAATGATCATTAATCCCTTATTCATAATCATATTTCATTACATATCATAGAAGGTTTTCCCCTTTCCCAATTTTCTTCTAATAAATGACTCGAACATATGATATTTCTTCACTTATGTTACTTAAGGTTATCCAAAACATTTAAAACTTCAAATTAATAGAAATAAATTCATAGATAAAATATGATACATACTAATGTAATATTCTCCCCTTTTTTATTTTATCATACAATTCAACACTTCTTCAAATAATCTATATTTATTAATCATTCAGAAAAAAAAGTAACTTATTATGAAATAAAGTGGTATAACTTCTGGATGTTCATATAATTCCAAATGTTATCACCCAAATTCTCTTTAAATCAAAATTTATGACACATTATGCAATAATAAGACACTAATTATTCCCATTCACAGTTCATCTTCTTTGATTGTATCATCTAGCTAACTTATCTTCTGGGAGTTTATCTTGTAAATTTCAGATATGGTACTTCTATAATTCCTCCCAAACACTCACATATCCTTAGTTCTCCCATTATAAATAACATATTAATATTATAAGTTTTTTATGCAGAAAAACTCTATCTTAACTACATCAACATCATTCAAGTATGATTCATCTTTGAAATATAAAAAATAATGGATTCTCACAAACTTCAACAAGTACATGTAGTCGACAGTTACTTCATCAACTAGATGTACTTTTCATAGACCCCCACATTAATTCCATCTCAAAAATTATCAGATTTACTACTTTATAAAATATATATCTTCAATAAATTGTAGTAATGTATTCATCACCAATATTTATTCGAATTCATTACTTCTAAAAAACACAGTTATCCACCATCCTTCTGATTAATAATCTAGACTCTATATATATTTCATTGTTACCATATAAAAGTACGTATGTAATTTTCCTATATTAAAATGTGTTAGCTTATGATTCCATTTTAGGATACTCCATATTCATCTTAAATATCTAACTTTCCATACTCATTATCATTACTCCACCATTTAACCTTAGTCATATATTATTGGACTATTCAAATGTTGATAATAAATAAATCACCCATCATTAACCATTGGATTCCCCAATTACATCAAATAATGGGTACCCCTCAAAAGATTATGTTCCTATTTTGGGTCATTTATTTGGGTTATAATTAGATGGGAAACCCTAATAGAATTAATATACAAAAGGAATAGATATGAGTTTATCTATATGATGGATTGTGAAAGGAGTTGTCAGCTTGATTTTCCATGGTTCATATATAATCTTATTGAATTAAATGCCTTCCTAAATAGTTATGTAATTGGTGAAAGGGTAAAGAAACCCCAAGATTATTTATATATAAATTTTTGACCAATAATGGAAATGTTATATATTTTAAATGGATAATCATTTTAATTGGAAAATATTCAATAAAATTCATTATTAATTTAATGTAAAGCGTGATAATCGTGTGATAAAACCTCATATTTTAGCTAAAATTTAATTAACATGATTAGGAAAGAATTTTAGATCAATACTTGAATTGTATAAGCTAAATAGAAAAAAAATTCTTAGAATGCTATATACTTTTTTATAATAGTTCACAATCACAAAAACCATGGATATTTTTTGAATAATTCATTACCTAAAAAAGTTATATCATGAGGAATAATGAAATGAAAGATATAAAGTTTATAACGAAACCTTTTAGTGTAACATGATATAAGGTAATTCATTGTATTATCATGCACTCAATATCATTGGGTATGTATATGACATTTAGGGACTAAGGTCACATATAGATCCTCATTTTTCAACAAATTGTATTCTATAATCCTTACCATAAGGTTTTCATTATTTAATTTTAAAATAAATAATTAATTAACATAGTAAAATTTTTCATGAGATATTGAATATATAGAGGCTTTTTGTGTAGGATAGGGTAGGTCTAGTTTTAAGTAATGTGTTGAGAGTATAAGGGTATAAAAGTTAAAACATGAAGAAGAAAAGATATATTATAAAGTCAAACAGTGGCTCATCCAATATCCAAAAATTGTCTTTAAAAACAATGGATGGGTTAAAAAATAAGGATAATGTTTCCATTATGTAATTCCGGGTCACCATAGGAGGAATTCATTAGAGTACTTAACGGTTTGAAAGAATCATAGTGAATATTCTATGTCAGGGAAAATGTTATAGAAATCAATTCCTAGGTTTTCGATGGTATATTTTACCAATTTTATATTTCCCATGTGTTGTAAATTTATAGGAATGAAAAATTAATGGAGAGTTAATATGTAGAGATCAATTTATACATTCATGTAATATAATAAGTTTTTTCTAAATAAAAGTGTTTAATGTTTTGGATTACATCAAATCTCTTTAGGGTTAAAATAATAAGATAAAATTTTCTTTTCCATCTAATATGATAAGAAGAGTTACAATAAAAAATTTTTATTATAAATAATTTTTTTCATGTTTTTATACACTTGGTTATGTTTTAATCCATTTCATTGAAAAGATTCAAAATAATATAAGAATTATGTTTTATCCAAGATAAAATGGATTATCTGACATATATTTTGACATATAAGGGAAACAATTACAACAACCTTCATTGTCATATTTAAAATATTGTTTTTTTATTTTTATATTATTTATCTAAAAACATTTATTACCATGTATGACATGGAATAAATAGTGTGTTTTTTAATGATTCTTATTAAAGGATTTTTTGTGTCTTAACACAAAAGAATTTTTTATTTTAGAATGATTTCTAGGATAAAATATAATTATATTAGATGGTGGGGTGTATTTTTAGACTTATATAAGTTCTATTATAACAAATAAAATTATTCAAATCATATTTAATTTGAATGTAACAAAATATTCTAAAAAAATTATGTTATGCAGGTAAAAAATCTAAAGAGTTGTATTTAGTTAATGTAACAAACTGAATTTCATTCCTAAAGAATTTTAGTATGTATTTTTAAAGAAACATATTAATGTACTGAGTTAAATTGTGTTGCCAAAATTTATTAAAAAAATTAGATAAAAAATATTATAATGATAATGTTGATTAATTTATAAATAGTTATAATTAGACAATGGATGTTATTAACTTCATAACATAGAATTCAACTTTGTAAATAATCTTGAATGCTCCATCCAAGGAGTTGAAAACTATGAATATGATTTCTAAGTATATTAATTTTTCAGAAAGACTTTCTTTATACGTTTTAGTCACAAAATATTTTTTGTGTAAGGTTTTTATCATATGTCAACATAGAGATGTGAAAAGAATTATATAGAAACGTACTGAGATTAATAGAATCCAAAAATATTGAAAATATACAAAATTATAGATTTTGTTTCATATGATATATAAGACTAATGATAAGGTAGATATTTATTAGTAAATTCATAAAGAATTTTTAGGAAAATAAAATAAATTATGTTATATAATGTTTTTTATCTTCTTAATCATTCATTTATATGGGATGCATATTTCATATAAATAAAAATGATTATTAACCTTCCATTGTATGGCATTGAGTTATCTTTAACCAATGTTTATCAATGAGTATTATTAGATGTAAGGAAATTTTATGGCTTTCATTAGTATGATTTTGTATATAGATATTGGATATGATCATGATGCACTAAATTTTTTTGTTTATTGGATGAGTCTCCAAGTATACCACCTGGAGTGGAATACAATATATCTTTAGTATTCTATTGGTTTATATTTCATATTTTTATCTCCCATTACTTAAGGTTAAAAAAAATCCCTAACATGAGAATCCTTATACATTGAAATCATTCTTGTGATATCTTTGAGGACGAGAAAATCAAGATGTCATTGGGTATATGGTTAATTATTTCATCTATTTATTTTAATAAAGATGATATTTTTCCTCTCATATAACAATTATATCATCTGGCCCCTAAATTTACATAGATTGAAGATGTGTACTCTCACACATGTATTAGATATATGTTGTGATTATATGTTTTATGAGGGGTATATAATGTTCCATGTGGGTAAATAAAATGACATGTGTTCATCTGTATTGTCAATATATGATCAAAAAATTGAGAGTGTATGAGTAGTTATATGGGATTCATATACTCTGTCTCGTGATTATTAAGTATCTTATACAAAGTGACCATATGAAAATCCATATTTTTATATGATAAAATAGGTGGATAGAGTTATGGAGATACATGTGTTTGATAGAGATCATGCTAAATCCCATTGTTTTTTGAGAAAAACTAATGATTTTATAGAGGTCCCTCTTTTCTTACAATAATTAATTAGGAGTTTCATATATTTTTTTCAATTATACAAGTGTAAATATGGTAGCATATTGTGGTTACATAAATGAGGATCATCTTTATGATATTTTAAAAACTACCCCAAATGTGTTTTATAGTATATCTGAAAGAAATTCTAGACATATTTTCACAAATTGTTGTATATTATTTTGTATGTGTTAGATATATATATCAAAGATTTTTCAAAGGATTTTTTTATATAGTTTCATAAATTTCAATATATAATGTGAAATAAACATGAAAATGTGTAAAGTCTATGTTTTTTTGTGTGAGTAAAACATTGATAGGATTATAGACTAAAATGATATTGACTATGACATAGTCTATGTAATGGTATATATCAAGGAGCTCTGTGGCATAGCTAATGTCACTATGAAATAGTCATCAAGCATAAAATTATCCTATCATGTGATAATAATTTTTTTCCATTGATCTTCCATTCAAAAAACTGTCTTATTTAGTTATCAATTGTAAGATAATAAATTTCATAGAGTCTAAAAATCTCACATGATAATTTTAGTGTTAAATGATCATTAATATGTTTTCACTTAACGTTTCAACATTTGAAACATTTTGAAATTTTTTGTAAAAGGATTAATCAATATAGTTGATAATTTTTATCCAATTAGGGTCCTTAGAAGGGTATATACGTCAGTTTAATCCTATGTTATTATTGTGTTTGAGACACTATGATAACTCTATAAATTGATTTACAAAAAATTAATTCATTTACTTATCCTTTAAAATCAAGGTTAGAGAAAACTAGGGATAAATTAGGATCCATATAAAGGATAAAAAGATATATCCAATCTATCAAAAACCTTAGCGGTGGAACTAGTTGGTTACTCAATATTAATAATTATCAAAAAAATCAATCCAAGGTTGATTGGTGTATGGATTTACTTTTTTATTTATTCTATTATTCAATCTATAACCTATCGAAAATTCTATGGTATTATATTCAAATTTTTTGGATATGATTGGATAAGTTTTATCCCCTCTAAAATACATTAGAATTAATTGGAAAAGTATCCAAATCCATATCTATAAAAATCATTAGATTTGTTCTCATGCACATAAATGATTTTTCCCATTCCAATAATCAATGTATGAAATTCCCCGAAACATTTTCACATTAAATTTATAACTCATCTCTTATCCTATAATAAAAATATTCCAAATGTATTTTCAAATATCAATATTCCCTCACAAGTTTAACCTCATGTCATCCTCATGCGTACATGACTTCCCCATTATCTATTTATACTCTAAGGGTATAAAAAATATCCATTGATCCATAACATAATCAAGGCAACCCCTTTAGGGTGAAAATTTCAATTTTTATAAACACTTTACATTATGTACATTGTCATGAATGACTATTTAATAAAAACATGTTACATGAAAGAACTCTCATAGTGTTAGTGATTCCTTCTCCACTCTTCATGCATAAAGAATCACATTTTAGTTTTAACTGTAGGAATGTGCACAAAACACCATTACCATGACATCAAATAAAAGTGGATCTAAAATAAACCGATGAAAGATCATTGAGACAAAAAAAAACTCATTTTTTTAAAACAAACATTTTTTATATCACCAAAATAATTGACCTTAATCAATAGAATCCCGTAATAAAGACGAAATCCCCACAATTTTGATTTTAGGAAAATAACATAGATAAAGTGAGAAAAAACTATAATATATAGGGGGTAAGTCTTAGACTTATGTCTAAAAATACCATATAATTAACCATAATTAACTCATAGAACAAATATTGTTTATCTCAACTATAGAATAATAGTTAACAATGGATAAATGATAGTAATTTTTATGATATGCATGTGAAATGAGGGTGTATAAAACTTTATAAGTTTTCATAATAAATAAAATTAATTGTTTTAAAAAAATCAAGAGGGAAATGAGAACATATTCCTAAAACACCATGTCCCCTATTCTTCACCAAGTATCCATCCAGAAGACATTAGGTGGTCGATGACTCATATAAGCCTATCCCAATCTTATTTTAGCGAAACACCCCTAAGAAATCTCTTCCAAATATGGTTCAGTAAATTAAAACATTACACACATACTCTGATACCAACTAAGATGACCCAATAAAACACACACATCATTTTACATCATTATATATATACCTCAATATTAAAAAAAGTGGACCCTAGAAAAAATGGTTTAGTGTCTTTGGAGATTAGAAACATAATTATCCTATTACACAGTAATACCTCAATGTCTCAAATAAAAATCATAAACACAATAATTCCAAATAATCATATCCTTCTATATAAATTAAACAATAAATGAGAAAATATAAGAAATAAGTGAACAAAAATTTGTATTAAGGGATACAAAAATATCAATAAGAAACAGTGAATTTAAGTTTATATTATGAAAAAGTGAGGGACATGAACATGAAGAAAATGCCATGATTAACAGAAAATGGTTATTGAATCATAAGAGGTGTGTGAAAAACTAGTTAATATTAAAACAATTTCATGACACATTAATAATCAGGAATTTTATTATATATAGTTTTATTTTTAATAAGAATTTGTTTTAATTTCTCAATTTAAAATTAAATATTTTTATTCTTACTAAATTAATTTCAATGTATTACATGCTTTTATTTGAATAATTAATTCATAAATTTAAGAATTTTAATTTTTTAAAATGAATTTTTTATTTCAAATAATCATGTAAAAATTATCTTAGAATAACGTGTTGATCTTATTCAAAAAGAAAATATTTTTATGTGAATAGTGAAAATGCCGATTTTTTTGAACCTGAAATTTAATTTCATTAAATAATGTTTTTTAAAAATATAATTTGGTTTTAAATAAATATAGGCCTTATATAATAAGATATAATCAAACTAATTTCGTATGAATCGGTATATACTTTATTTTGGTACAAGTTAATTTTTGGGCTTAAAAACAAATTTTCTTAAAAACTATTTTTTATTTCATTTTTAGCTTACATTAATTTATTCCACTTAAAAAAATGTAATCATAAAAAATTGATTACATATTTGTATTAAGTCTAGTAAAAAATTTAAATATGTCCCTTAAATTTTATGTTATTATGAATAGTAACCATTGATTATAATTTTCACCACGATAAGGGTCAAACAGGTGAAAACAGTTATAACTATCAGATGAGAAAATAAAATGAAAAAAAACTAGAATTTACTAAATTGGGTAAGATTTTATCAATAATAAAAACCCAATGATAAAACATATGTAAATTTATTTCCACTTTCATTTCAATGTGACCTTAATATTATTTTAATCCAAAAATAAAAATAATAATTCACTCTTTCTATTTTAATATCTATAATATTTTTTCACATAGACTAAAAAAAGTTATATTCATTTATAAATGGTTATTTGAAATATTGAATAATATTTCTATCATAGTAAATTGTATTAAATTTTTAATAATGGTATAATAACCATAAATACTTTCGTAATGCCGACACAATTCATGTTCAAGTAATATAAAATTCAAACATAGAATTTTTAGAATTATTAAATATAATAAAACATGTATGAATTAATATTTTTAAAATTTTAAATAGATAAATATATCATATTTTCAATGTTTCAAAATTTTATTATCAAATTCCACTATTATCTTGATATCATTAAATTTAAACTATCTGAATAGCCCTGAACATGACTTCAATGGAATATTATATTAAAAAATAAATTTTTTATTGATTAAAATTCATTAAAAATTTATATATAGCTATTTGAATGGTCTATGGTATAGAATATCATAAATTTTCTACATATAGGTCATTTTTTGTTTTATAATAACTTTCATTACTACTATATAGTAAAGAAACTTTGATATACTGTTAATCATTAAAAGAGTTAAAAAAGTGTTAAAATTAAGGGATGTGGGTGAAAATATAACATAAACTTTTCAAAATTTTCTTGGATGTGATTATTTGTACTCATACCCACGCTAGATTTAAAATATATCAGTTTGTCTCCATGAAATTGAAATTTTATGTATCTTAATTTAATATTTTATTTAATTCCAAGAGTGTCACTCTCCTCACTTGTAAACAGAAACTAATCTCCTCCCTTACTCACCGATTTTGAGCACTCAAGTTTAGTCAATACCTTCCAAAATTTATCTCTAATATCCCTCTACATGTAATATATATAATGGTCTAACCCAAATATAAAATTTATATGGATTATGGTGTAATAAAAAGGTGTTTGTGGAGAAATTAGAAGCCCGAACTAGCCTATTTCATGTTTATTTCTTCTTCTACCTTTATAAAATCATCTTTATAAATTCTAAAATAATAACATAATTATCATAAATATATTTAGATATCATTATTATGGTAAAACTATTTTTCATCTATTTTTCCATCTTATGGAAAATGAAATAAATTATTATGAATATATATGGATTACCAACACCATAAAGCATGTGTGTTTCATTTTCCATTACTACATATAAAATATAAATATTATGATGTATTTAATTGATATAAATGATATAAAATAAATTATTAGAATTTTTTGAAGAAAATATATCATCTCTTTTTTACCTTTCCATCCATTGAAAAATAATAATGTCGTTTATGCATATGTGTGGACTACCAAATCCATGAAGTAATGTGATTTCTTCATGTATGTATTTCATGAATAGTTTTAAAATTGAATTGAATCTATAAATTTATAATAATTACATGATTGGGAGTATTGAGATGATGGAATAATTACCCATTTGATTACTATCATCCTATGGAAGTTGTTTTCAGATTGTGAACATAACATCCTTAAAACGTCTGACGTAAACAAAACAAATTATGTAACTAAAAAAATATGAACATAAATTAAATAAAAGGGGTTGTAAAAATTAAATAAACATTAAAAATATTCTTTATAAAAAAACTAATTTTATTTATTATTACAGGGTTGAATAATGTAAAATGCTTGACAGTATTTAAGGAAAGGGACTTTCCATTAAAAATATCATTTTAGTGTTTCCCTTCCAAATAAATTTCTACCATATACATTTTATTTTAAATATATTATGAAAATTATTATATATACATCAATGGTTTCTAAATTTTATTTTCAACCAAGATTTTCTTTCATTGAAAAATTTTAAAATATAATTATTTTTAACATTTTCTATAAGTGTCAATTTTGCCTCATTTACGAAAGTGTAAAAGATTATATTTCTTTTCCATATACAACATGAACATAATTTAAATCCATAATTAATTTTAATTGCATTAATGTTTACTTTACATGTTTCCATGGTTATTTTATAATAAGATAATGTAAAAAATATTTTGTTAATTTTTCTTTTTAAATAGTTTTCAAAATAAAGGGATATTTTTCACTATTATTATATAAAAATGGTAGTCACTTGGATCGGGAGTTCAAAAGGGTATTAAAGGGGTTTATAATAAAAAATTGAAAGATTAGATTTTATATGATATGGAACTCTATTATTATAGTTGATGATATGTGAGAATAATATAACTTATATAATGAGTGATCTTGATTCAACGTATATAATAGGTGAGCCCGATATATCCCTCCAATGAATTCGGAAATTTTCCTTATATTCAAAGACAACCGGAGGGAGTTAATCTGGGATTCTAATTCTATGGTTCTAACTAGGATCCAATTTTTTTGACATAAGTGAACATGAATTACAAATATAATTCTCTAAGATGTGTATATGGGTTTTTATTTCTTGATAAGGTGTTTACATGTTTTCTTTGATAAAAAAGTGGGGTTTACATTTAGATATGTTTTAAATTATACTATAAAAGAATAATGTGGTATAGGTAACCATTTAATGGGTTTTAATTTTCTTTGTTGGATTATTGGAATTATTTATTTTATATCCCTTGCAGATATTTTTAAGCTCATCCCATGATTTTAAATGTTTTTTTATCCTGTTTAAGGTTGAATAGTAACAATGATAAAGTCAACCAAAAATTGAGGATGATATTTTATGAAAAGAAAAAGTTCTTAATTTTAAAGGATTTTTTTTTGGGAAAATAGATTTTGATTGGAACTATCCACTTTGTAATATACTGGTTTATTAAATAATATTTATGACCCAATTTTCTAGAAAACTAAAATGTAAAGATCCTTGAAATGTAAGAATTTGATTTCATTTCTAAAAATTAAAGAATATGGGATTTCTTTAATTTTGGGTACTTATAGTTGGTATGAAAGGAAAGGTTTATATAAATTTAGAGGTTAAGATAATATAATTATAATACTCATAACGGATTATAATTGATCAATTTTTTGAAATGATATAGTATTTAATATATTAACATGTTTCACAATCTAATATATTATTATTCAGAATGATTTTCCACAAAGAAAATAATGAAGCTGAAGTATAAAGGTATTAAGAGGACAATATCTTTGAAAAATAATAGCTTAAAATTATTTTATTTTGAAGTGTGTAGTTTTTGGAAGTGACTACTCAGTTGATATAGGCTATAAATAGTGTTGGAATCCATGTTAGAGAGAAACTAGATTTATGATATAGGAACATGTCAATAGTATATCATTTAATAAACCTACCCCTTTTAGTTTTTAGTGGACGAATTGATCTATTGGTAGCTAAAGGATGGATATTTTCTCTTGAATAATATTCAGAATCATGGGATGTTTATAATTTTAAAAGGTAGATCCTACCATTTATAATTTTTAAGGAGAAGCTAATTAATTGTGGTCATTGGTTAGAATACCATAGAGACAGATAAGATCTTGATTTTATGGAATGGGATGCTTTTATGAATATTTATGTATAGAAATATTTCCCAAATTTTGTTTGAGTAGGAAAGTTTAAAAAAATATTTTATTTGAGGAAAGATAAAAGGGCTCAGAATCTGTTAATAAAATAAGTTTTACAACATGGTGCACCTATGTAGCAAATTATATTTGGGACCTTAATAGTAAAATTAATTGATTTTAGTCTGGAATAAAAAAATATTTATAAAGTCAATTATCATCATGGGAATTTAGAAGTTAATAGAAGGTTATTAATTTTCATAATAAAGTTTACATGTATTTTTATAACACTTATGTGACTCATGATTATATGAATAACAAGCATTCAATGTGGAAATAAATAGAGATAAAATAAACTATGAAAATTATATATAATCCCCCGTCATCTCCCAAGTGTGGTAAAAAAAATAAATTAGTAAATTTTTATGGGATCTATAAAGGGTTATTGATGTTGTATGCTTTTTCATATCACTCATGACTATAAAGAATAGAGTTCTGATCAATCCAATATTGAGGGTATTAGATATCCAACCAAATGTGTGATTTTTTAAATATAAAGTGTTGGGATATTATGATAATGGGTGTCTGAAGTTTGTTACTCTTGGTAGAAATCAACTAGACTGAAATGAAAGGAGTCAGAAAATAATTTTCTACTACTATGGTTATAGTGTGTCCTCTAATGATACGGTGATGGGCATGTTACATATTTATTTGAATTAATTCATTTCCTTTTTTAGTCTAGATCACCGCATTCATTTATTTAAGAGAAATTTTCAAGTAAAATAAGAATATCATGTCATGGAAATATGATATAATTTTTGGTAAAAATAATAGTTGATGTATTAAAGAAAAAAAAATTATCTTAATATTACTATTGTTATCAACATGGTGGTTTTCCAAAAAAAATTGTTGAACTATGTGTAGTGGAGCTTGATATTATTTTGGGTATTTATTGGCTTTCATTTTATCATCCTTGGATAGATTATAGAGCTAAAAAAGTTATAATAATTGATTTAATATATTTGATAACATATCAATAATATGGAAAAAATTAATATGGAACATAAAGTTAACTAAGTTATATTTTTGAAAAAAATGATAATTGTGCATATTAGTGTTGTGATAGTTGTAAATGAGTATATAGATGTATTTATTAATGATTTTATGGGTACTATTTGTATTTTGGAGGATGAGTTTATGATTTAATTAGTTCATGATGATATTACAAAATTAAAACCCTCTTATCAAATAACAAAAGATGAAATTTGGAATTGAAAAAGTAATTTCATGAGATTCTTGAAAATTGTTTCATTTATCTGTCCATTTCAACATTTGGTGACCCAATTTTATTTTTTCTATAAATATGGCTCAATGAGTCTTTCCATTGATTATAGAACCTTTAATAACATCAAAATTGGGAAAAAGTATCCATTTTATCATATCAATGAGTTATTTTATCATCTCAAGGAAGTGTGGTATTTTTGAAAGATTGATATTAGGTCGGGTTAAAACCATTTTAATGTGATGAGAAAATTATTTCAAATATAGAATTTCAAATTATATATGGTTATTATGAGATTGTATTTATACCCTCGGGTTTAACTTATGCACCAGATATATTCAAAAATACTATGAATAGAGTTTTCTAGGACTATTTGGATTAATTTTTGGTTTTTTGTTGATGATAATTTTTTATATTGTAAAATTAATGATAATCTTGAAAGACTCATTAAGATTTTTTTCAAACCTTTATTGAAAATTAGTTATATATAAAATTGAGTAAATGTGAATTTTGGTTGCATATGTTTTCATTCCTCAGGAATATTGTATCAAGATATGGTATAATTATTAACCCTTCAAAAACATCCAGTTGATTATTGGAAACATTTCCTATTTATTTGTCTCACTAATAATGTTACCTCAAAAATTAGTTTAATTCATCGGGATGAAATAGTGTTAGAAATGGTTCTAAGAACTAGAAATTATATTGGATAATGAACCTTATTTTTCTAACCCTATTGAAATGTTGAACTTTTTAACTTCAGTGATTATTCTATAAAAGAAATTGGGTGTGCTCTGATGTATACTTTTTAGGTAATTGTTTTCACTTCATGTTAATTGAATCGTCATGAGATAAATTATCTTACTTATAAAATAGAACTAGTTTTTGTGTTTATTTTAAAGATATGTACACATTATTTATATTGAATAAAGAGTGAAATATACAATAATCATAAAATTTTGAAATAAATATTCCATTATATGGTGTTGAACATGAATTGGGTAAGATGGATTGAACTAATAAATAATTATTAATACATGATCTAATACCATCTAAGAAAAGAACAAATAGTTGAAGCTTTGACCTTAAAAGATAAGTCATCATTAACCATGTATGTTTGGAAGATAAAACTTTGGTAAATTATTTGATGGCTGACGATCTAAAAATTATTCATGATGGAACTTATGGTGTTTTCTTTAAATATTTAGTGTTTTCATATTTATCAAATAGAATTAAGAAGTATAAAAAGGAAACCCATTATTTTTTTGTAAATGTGTAAATGATAAAGAAATGTAAGTTATCTAAATTTCACATTAATAAGGAAGGTGTTTAGCAAATTTTAAAATATTTGTGTCTCTAGGATATATCTAACTTTTAAAATGAATTTATTAGTGAATCTTATCATACGTCCTTTTCTGTTTATCCTAAACGTATTATGCTTTATAGATCCTTTTGAGAGTATTGTAGGTGGGATGTAATGAAGAAATATAATGTAGAGTTTAACATGAAATCCTTGAATTTTAAACATATTTATGTTGGATGATAATTTCCAAAAGTTATTCTTTATTCTTCTCCATTTCTGAAGTGTAAATGGGAAAAAATCCGTGGATTTTGTGGTTGGATTTCTAAATACATCTCAATGTAAGATGAAAATTTGGGTTATTATTGATAGAATCACTAAATATTAAAATTTATTTCCTTCTAAAGATTATATATATTTATTTTGGATTTAAAATATATATATCGAGAATATTTTAATGTTTCATGGATTGAAATTCAATATTTTATCAGACCATGATCCCATGTTTACATCTAATTTTCATAAAGTCCTTCAAACTTCATTGAGTGTTGAAATAAATTTTAGTAGATCCTTCTATCCTCAATCTGATGGATAGTCAATGAAAATGATTCAGGTTTGATAATACTTTCTTCAATCATTTTTAATGTATTACTTGGAAATTTTAAATTATCAACTTTCATTAGATGGATTTTTATTTAATAACAATTTTCAATCAGGTATACAGATGGTGCCTTTTGAGGCTCTATATATAAAGAGGTTTCAGATGCTAATTTTTTTGGATGAAGTAGGTGAAAGGACATTTTTTGAAATAGAGTTGGATGAAGAGATAGATGATAATGTAAAGATGATTCAATTTCATATGATGGTATCTCAGAGTATAAAAAATTCTTATGAAGATAATCAGTGATGCGATATTTCATTTGAGGTAGGTGATCTTGTTTTTCTTAAAGTATCTTCATGGGAAAGTGTTATTCATTTTATTAACAAGGTAAAGTTAAGACTATAGTTTATTAGATCATATGAAATTATATATAATGTTAGATATATTTTTTTACTGAGTGTCCTTGTCTCCATGTTTATCCTAGTCATTTAAAGTGTTTCATTTTTCATTATTAAGGATGTATGGGTTTCATACATCTCATGTTTTGATCTCTAAGGTAGTACAATTGGAAGAGTAACTTTCATATAAAAAATGACTCGGATTCTTAATCATAGAGAGCAGGTACTAAAAAATAATTTGATTCATAAATATATGGGTTTTAAAAAAACCATATGACCGAAGAAGCATTATAGGAATCAGAAAATGCTATGGAAGAAAAATATCTCCATTTTCTTAAACATCGTATAAAATTATACGAGATCAATTTTCAAAAATGATGAAGAATATTAAATACCATGTAATTGTTAGTCATTTTCATTCCATATTAAATTTCATGAATTAAATTACACATAATTATATTCATTAATGTTATGAAATTTTTAAATCAAAAAAATAGTATTATTCTTACTAAATTAATTTTCATGTATTATACAATTTTATATAAAATATAAATTTGAAAATTTTATAGTTTAAAAATCACAAAAAATTAATTTCTTATTTAAAATTAGTAAATAAAAAATATCTTAAAATGAATTTTTTAATTTAACTGAAAACATTTATTTCTATATGAATTGTGAAAATACATATTTTTTAATAACATTAATTTTATTTAATTTAATAATTTAATTTAAAATAATTACTAGTTTTTAAGGTAACATGAGTGTCCTTTAAAAATAAAAACTCTAATTAATTACATTATAATCATCATATATATGATTTTGGAACAAGTTTGTTTTTTACTTAAAAAGGCATTTTACTAAAAACTATTTTCTGTATCATTTTTGTATTTTTATCTTAAATTAATTTATCCTAGTAATATAAATTTAATTTAGAAAAATATATTAAATTATTTCTATTTAAAGATAAATTTTTTGGTAAATATATACCTTTTATTTTTTTTTCCTTTATGAATAGTAGCCTCAGTAAATATTTATCACATTAGTAAGTGTAAAATGGTTAGAAAAAAGAAACAATAATAGGATAAGACCTTAAAATGACCTAAAATCATGTCTTTATCTCACTAAATATGGGTTTTTAATACATAACTAGAAAAATATTAAAAATGTAACAATTTTTTTCCACTTTTCTTTGATAGTGACCATAATCAGATTTTATTTATGGAATAAAAATAAAATCTCACAGTCTTTACTTTAGAATCAATAATATTTTAAAATAGGAATTAAAAGATGTTATGTTTATTTATAAATTTTTATTTTAAATATAAATGATTTTTTATGTTAATTTATATTTAATTTTTTTATGTAATAAGTACCTTAAATAGTTAAGAAACGCCGATGCAGTGCGTTTTCAAGTAATAGAAAATTCATTTAAATGGTTTTTTTCAAATATTAAAAGTAATACGTATTTGATGAATTATTGTTTTTTAGGAATTTTTTAGGCAAATATAACATATTAGTGATGTGTTATACTATCATATTTTAATTCTATTACTATTTTGAGGTCATTAATGTCAAACTATGTAAATAGTCCTAAAAATAATTTAATGGTATATTATGATATTTAAAAAATTATTTAATTTTTGAAAATTAATAAAAGTGTGAAAATTGAAAAATTAAAAGTGATATGGTATATAATATAATTTATTTTATTCTTATGGCTCACTTTTCCTTTTATATTAACTTCTTTTTCTTCTATAGAGTAAACAACTATGATATCATGGTAATCTTCAAAGGGGTTAACAGAGAGTTAAAACTAATAGATAAGGGTAAAATCATAACCTAAACATTTTATAAACATGTAATATTATTTTTGTATGTAATTATTTCTAATCATACTCATATTATATTTAAAATATATTAGTTTTTTTCCACATGAACTAGAAACTTAATTGATATTAATTTAATACATAAAGTGACTCCAACACTTCCTCTCTCCACACTTTTAAAAGGTAACCTTCTTTTCCTCTTTCCTCACACATTTTTAGCACTCTATTAAGGATTATAATTTCCCAAATATCTTCCCAATATCCATCCTCATTTCATAAAGGCCCTGGTCTCACTAAAAGTCTAATCCTATAATGCATAAGGTGTAAACCAAAGAGGCTATCCAAGGAGAAGATATAAGTCCTAACTGACCAATTTCAAGTTTATTTCTTCTTCTATATGCATCAAATATTGTTTTAAAATTGCAAAATAATAACATAAATATCTTCAATATACTAAAATTGTATTATTATTTTAGAAAAAACAATTTTCATCTCTTTTTTCATCCTATGGGGAATGGAAACATTGCTAGTACGTACGTGTGGATTACCACTTCCATGAAGAGATTTTTTTTCATAACCACCACATAATGATGGTTATTATGATGGATCTTAAATATATATACATTATATTTATGATATAATTATAATTTTTGAAAGATTATATGTCATATATTTTCTTACCTTTTATCGATTGGAAGATGATAATGTCATTTTGGAATATATATGGAATACCACCTCTAAAAAGCGATGAGATTTTTTTTCATATACACCATTCATGAATGGTAACAAATTTCATTTAACGAATAAAAATTATAAAAATTAAATTATTAATATTTTTGATATGATTAAAAATGAACCCTTTCATAATTAACATCATGCCAAACTATTTTTGAGAAAATGCACTGAACATCCTTAAAACATCAGATGAAAACTTATTTGATTAACTAACCAAGTAAAACACTGTCATAAAAGAAATGAAATGAATAATTATAATTTAATGAACATGAAAAATATTCTTAAAAATTCAAAAACTAATATAATTTAATTATTTGGTATTTAATGAATGACTGATTTTATATGGTATTTAAGGTGTGAGAATTTTTAAAATTTTCAACTTTTATAGTTTACCTTACAACTCTTTTGCTTCCATGTCAATTTTTTTTAAATGTGTCAATAATATTATTATTTCTACATCGATGGTTTCAAGAGGTAATTTTATTCCATATTTTATATTCATTAAAAAAATTTAAAAGGGATTCTTTTTAATGTTTTCTATACGAGTCACTTTTGACTCTTTTTATCAAATTGTAAAAGAATGTTTTTCATTAAAATAAACAGCATGAATATGAATTAAAAAAATCATGCATTTTCATTTTGTAAAATTTTAATTTATTATTCTTTATGGTTATTTTTATATAAAATCATTTACATGTTATTTTTGGAATTTTTTATTTTAAATGGTTTTTAAAAGTGTCATTTCACCCATTTTTATGTGAAAATATGAAGTGCATTGCTTATGTGTTCAAAATATTTTGAAGGTGTTTATGATGAAAATAATAATTCATAAAAATGTTTCTTTACAATATGGTATGAGAATATGGTCGATGATCATGAAGGATCCAGGTACAACGGAAGTGTGTGGTGGGTGATGGGATAATAAAAATTTATTTTAATTTCAATTTCCAAAAACCCCAATTGAGGATATAGTAAGTTAAGTTTAAATTAACTTATATATATTGGATGAAAGAAATTACTTTGTCTTAGGTTTCATTATTCATAGTCTATTTTGATCTTCTGAAAAGACCCTTTCATATTTCCTTTATTAAGCTTGTGAGTATCCAAGGGTACAATCTCTCTAGCGGTGATCCACACATACTCTTAATAATCTCATGCCAATGCCACTTGATCTCCAGGTTCTAGTATCGTGAATAAAATATATTTTACTTTTCATTCATGTTCGTTAATCCTTCATTATTCAAAAAATCTCTCTTTCATTCTTGTTATTGATATGGAGAGAGATGGAGGAGTCGATAAAAAATTTGTTGTGCACAATAATTCTCTATTTTTTTATTACTTTCTCAATATCCATAGTGGGATATTTATGGAGGTAGGGTTTAAGTTAGAATATTTTTTAATAGAATTTTGGCCCTAAAAATATTAATATATTTAATAAAACTCATTCCACAAAATAAAAATATAATTATTATTTTTTGGCGTGCACCATCTTTCACAAATGATAAATAATATTTACCAGCATGTAAATAATTATTTATAACCTGAAATTGTCTTGGTCCATTCGATCTTCTTGATATTTTTTCAGTACCTAAATAAATATTTTATTCATAAATAAATATTTCATTAACATACTAGAAAATAAATATTCATTAAATATTTAATAAAATAAATAAATATACTTTCATTCGCATGCTAGAGACAAATATTTATTTAATTTACACAATTAATATATCTTAAATAAAAATATTCATTGATCTTGAAAATAATATTTATTAAATTAATTAAATTGAATTTATAATTTAATTGCGATCAACAAAAACACTAAGTGTGTGACCCTTTAGGATTCATTCTCATTCGCATTATAAAGTCTTTCCAAAATTATAAGATTAATATCTAGAAACGGGTCCAGTAGTTGGGGTTTAGCTTAGTGGAAAGCACCTCATAATCCTACATGAAAAATGGGGGTTCAAAATCCATTTTGTGCAGGTACTATAGTAGTAATTTAGCAGTACTGTAGTAATAGCGGTATTATAGATCAGCGGGTACTGTAGCGGCGGTAGGGCACTGTAGTAGCGAAGGTACTGTACCGGTACTATAGCAGGCGGGTTACTTATCATAGAATGGGAATTGGTCCAAAAATTTGGGCCTACGGGATATATAATGGGATAAAATCCCACTAGGGCTTTGGTATATGTCATGGGTCTCCCTCTGCCCAGTTAAAAGAGGTCTTTGATTTGATTTAATAATAAAATGAGGCTTTGGCCCCAACGTTTTAAAAAATATATAGAAACGGGTCAAGGAACCCAAGATAAATAAAATAATGTTATAGTGTTAAAACCCACATATGAATGATTATTTTGTAATATAATCCCTTTTATAAAATATATCATCAAGAATGTTGCATGATGATGTCATCAACTTGTGTGCTCGATACATCTTTCTTTGACTATCTGAAATAAACACATTGATACACCATGGACTTGTAATTTAGTTGATGGTTATATTCAAATCAAAGGATCAAGATATCAACTCCAATAATCATAGAAGGAAAAATACTTCCCCAACTTATCCATTAATAACATGTCAATCATGACACAGTGAATGTTCCCTACTTACCACCAATATATGGCATGATAGTTTTTGTCTATAAATCTAAGTGTGGGAGTCATGACATGAAACAATGATAATCCTAAATTCTAAGTACCATTACACATGCTCACATATAATAATATCCTATGACACTAAAATATGAAAAATTATTACTAGTAGGTTTATTCTCATGATCTCTTATCTTAGAGATTGTCATGTGTAAACATATTGACTGGAAATATTATCTTATTATGAGTACTCTCACCTGGAGGTATATACACTATGTGTCTCATCATATTATCTCATCCAACTGTAGAACTATATTAAAAGTATTATCATAGAACTTCTAGTTTCTTATCATACAAGTGAACTATTATGACCTTATCAGTGAAACCAATACTCTAGGATAGTAGAATAATAAATTCATGAAGAACAATGAATAATATGCAATAATATATTTAATTATTATTAAATATATCAAATATACTTTTAATCAAATTAAAATCTATTGGTCCCAAGACACCACCTCTAACAAACTCACACATCGACTCGAGAAAACTACTAATTATTTTTATTCCACTAGATCTCAAATGATAATCATGTTTCTGCTAAGTCAAGGCTTTAGTCAAGGGTTCCTCTCTGTTCTATTACGTAGAAATACTACTCACTAAAACCTCATATCTCTGAGAAAATCTCTTAAGAGATAATACATCCGAAGTCTATACTTCATCTGTTGATGTGACCATGGATCCTTTTTTAGATACATTGTTTCATTATTATCAAAAAAAGTTTGATTCGGTCATTACTAATAGGCACCACATCAATCTCTTGGAAAAAGTTTCATATACATACTACTTCCTTAGTTACCTCATATGCCACAATATATTCAGTCTCCATTCTAGAATCGGTGTCCAAAGAATTATTTCTGATATTCTAGTATAGATAACCTCCATTCAATGTGAAGATGTATCCTTTTTGATAAATCATGTTATCTTGATCTATTTAGAAGCTATCATATTTATATCCTCAGATTACTAGTTTCTCACCTCCTCCATAGACTAGGAACATATCCTTAGTAAGCTCCAAATACATAAGTATGGTCTTCACTGCCATCCAATGGTGTTCACCTAGATCATCTTGATATCTTCCTACTGCGCTCAATACCTAGGAAAAATCTATCCTTTTCTATATCATAGAATACAAGACTAACCCCGTTTCTAATGTGTGTGGACTCATTATCATTCTATTTCTTTCATCATGAACTTGATGATATATTTTCATAGAAAGATAAGTTCCATATAAAATTGGAAATAATCTTATCTTATATTGTTATATAATGAATCTATTCAATAACATGTCAATATATATACCTTGAAAAGTTCTTAGTAGTCTACATGGTCATTCGTGATGGATCATGATTCCAAGAATATATGCTACCTAGACTATGTCTTTCACCAAAAAGCATTTATTCAACCATGCCTTAACAGACTGTAAGATTTTTATTTTGTTTCCAATAATTAATATATCATCAACATATATCATTAAGAATATTACCACACTTGCAATAAATATTTTATAGACACGTGGATTGCATTAATTCTATAGGAACTTAAATTCTATTATGGCCACATAAAAATTAATTTTCAATAACTTGGATACTTTATTCTATACAGAAATTTATATTTGAAAATTTTATACCTTATTGTAATACTTTAGAGTCACAAAAACTTCTGGTTATGTCATATAGACATCCTTTTGAAGGTTCTCGTTATGGAAGGTTATTCTGACATCTATTTTCCAAATCTCATGATCATGGAAAGCCTCAATGTAAATCATAATTCTGATGGATTTTATCATTGGATATGGTGAAAAGGTGTTATCATAGTCAATTAATTCATAGTGTTTAAAATTTTATAAAACTATTCACTTTTTATAGGTACTGAATTATCCATAAATGTCCAACTTTTTCTTAATTAACCATTTCAAACTAATAGGATTTACGTCTAAATATTTTATACCAAAATCAAAATTTGGTTTTGGTACGTCAAATCCATTTTAAAATTAATGGATTATTTCCACTTGGAAATTTCTATTCCACTTATGGATTCATTTTAGGTTAGAGGGTCACTATTATAAACTAATAATCATTCACCATCATCAGTGACTAGAAAACCATAGTGTTATGGTTCTCTAACCTGTCTTTTAATCCTACAAAGTTCATATGCATCTGGAATTGTTTCTTCTTCTATGGGGATTTTTAGAATAACTTCATATGCTAACTCTTATGTGCCTTGAGCCCTGACTTCATCGAATTCTATCTCACTCCCACCAACTTCTTTTGATATGATCTCTATCTCAATGAATATGGCATGTATTTCAACTATAACCTTTTTTCAGAGGTTTCCTATAAGTAATATTCCTTTGATTCTTTAGGCTATCCTATAAAGGTACAATTTGTGCCTTTTTGTTAAAGTTTGTTACCTGAAGAGGCCTAAAAAAAATTTTCTTCCCCAAAAATTTAAATTTGATAACATTGTTTTTCTTCCACTCTAAAATTTGAATCAAATACCATTTATCAATATAGTTGGTACTTTATTTTTTATATGTACTTTTGTTTGTAATTTTTATCCCAAAAAGGATAATGGAAGACTCACATAACTCATCATCAAAATCTCTATGTCTAGCAAGGTGTTGTTCCCCCTTTCACTTAAACCATTCCATTGATTTGTATAAGGAGGAGTGAGTTGAGATAATATTCCAAACTCTCGTAAAATATTAATTATGTCCTGATTGATTTTTTCTCTACTATAGAATAATGGGGGTTTCTTAATCCTCTATCAAAGATGGTTCTCAACATCATTAAGATATTCCTTAAAATTTTCAAAGTAATCTGACTTATACCTTATAAGGTCAACATAACTATATTTAATAAAATCATCATTAAAAGTTATGATGTATTATTAATAACCACTTACTTCAATAGGAAATGATCCACACAAATCTTTATGAACTAATTCTAGAATCTCTTTTTCCCATTTACCTTTCCAAATAAATGTAGATTTAGTAATTTTTCTTTTAAATTATAATGACATAAAACAAGTGGTTTTAGTTCAAAAGAATACAAATATCCATCTTGATGTACTTTAGTCAAGCACTCTTCATTTACATGACCTATCTAGTGATGAAAATTTTGGGTGTGGTATGAGTCATGTGAGGTTGTTTCATTACTAATTTCCATTTCATGGTTTTTTTAGTACAAATCATTGTTACCATTATTTATAAATACCTTACCATAACAAATGATATCATTATAAAAGAAGAAACATTTAACAAAAAATTTAAAATAAAACCTTCTATATCTAGTCTGGATACTCATATAATGGTTCTGGTAATGGATAGAACATAATGACAACCTTTTATTACCAAGATCATTACATTCATCATTGATAAAAGGTAGTCCATGATAGCTACAAAATCATGTTTAGCTCTATTGGATTATCTTAGATCTACCTCCCCTCAGATAATTTTATAAATCAACTTTGTTAATATGTTTGAATAATTATTTTAGAACCAAAATTTTTATCTAATACTAGACATATAGAAATAGATAAATTACACTCAATAGAAAACACATCAGTATATTCTCATTAATTCTTAGGTTGGGTGCAGTTTTTCTTCTAATGGACATCCATGTCAGATGTAACACAACATAATCATGTTCCCTTACTTACCTCCTAATATAGGTCTTCTAGGAATGACATTGTAAAGAATCCTTATAATTGGTACATGTATCTTAGACTTTTTTTTGTTCACCATAATAATATAATTATTTTCACACTTCTACTTATTATCCATTTGGAGAAGAAGAGTGGGGAGGTATAGAAGATGCCTCGTAATGTTGTTGATATTAATATTCACAACAAAACTAGATAATCTATGATGAATTGATGCAAGAATAAGATTAGTTCCCAATTATTTAGGTATTTTAATCCCTAGAACCTATAGGCACTGAATTTATCAAATAATCATGACTAAGTGAGGCCCATCTAGGTCACCTATTCCATGGTTTCTCTAAAAAAGATTCTTGGAGATCTCAATCTCATCCAGTATAGCTCTCTCCTGATATAGTCCATAGAGATGGTCAATCATTATATACAAATCCATATTTTCATGAGACATAATGATATTACTATACATGAATGAAAGAATCAAATATTAAATATCAAATACCTCTATATTATTTTTATCATATACTAGTAACTCTTCATTAATTACCTCCTTATTAGGTGGATTAGTAATTAATGATTCAAGAATTTATGATTTCTATTCATGGAAAAAGATAACTTGATGGTGTTTGTACAATTTCTTGAAGTTATTAATAGTTAAGGGATAGTATTTCTTTAAGATAGATCAAGGGATATTATGGATAATGAGTTTGTAATTTGGTCAAGAATTTAAAATAGAATATTATTAGAACTTTTCTTGATTACAAATTATGTGGGATATAATTAATTAAATGTTTATATTAAATATCAAACTATTTTATCAAGTCATAATATCCCTCTCCAATTAACTCATGATGTTTGGTTTCAAGTAAATTCTAGTCGATAGGATCCATATTTCCCTTAATAGTACCCCAATAAGGGTTGGTCAAGCTATTTGAATGTATTTAGTCATGTACGTATTTTCCAACTGTCAGATTCCATCTCCTTGGTCCATCGGGTGGACTACCCATATGTAAAATAATGACTTGGATTTACTCATCAATTGCATATAAATTACACTAATTCTATAAAGGGATACTTTTATTGATGAAAAATGTGTATGTCAAGAAAAAACCCTTCATAATAAATCCCCACATAAATGTATGTCTTCCATCATGGGTTGTTCAAACACATATTTCTATTAGTTTCATTCCTAATAAAATAATGTAAGGCTATGTGTGAATAAATGTTTATTTGTGGGATCTTATTCTATTATGTATAAATTTTCTCTTTTTTTATCCTTTTCACACCTTGTTAATATTATGTTCATTTTACTTACATATTTAATCACGTTGGATAAAACATTTGTGCATAATCCATTTATTTAAATTCCATCCTTTCACATTAATTATTTTATGTTTTTTATTGATGTATTTCATCCATAATATAAATAATTTATAGAAATATATAAATAAATAATATAAATTATATAATAATTAACTTATATAATAGTTGATTTAATGAGTTGATATTAAATCAACCCATGACCTGGGGTAATAATTCCATTTTCCGATCTGGGCATGAGTCACGTCATTCTGCATATACACATGTGTATCAACGAGTCAGAATCATCATATTTCAATCTTGAACCACCTCCTTGATCCTTAGTATGCTAAATTAATTAAAATTATTTATTAAACCCTTGAATGTGATAGGAGCCAAAGGATTTGTTTAAGGATATTACATAAATATACTTGGAAATTCAGGTCATACATAATAACCAAGGGAGGGATGAAAAACATGGCATCGTTTAATTTAATATTAAAAAAATATCATAAACACAAAATAAATTATTTTAAATAAATTTCAAAATATAAATAGGACTTTTTCAATCTCATGGTCATTTATAAATGAAATGAATATGAAAAAATAACTAGTTAGCATTCATTTATTTATTAATTCATTATTATTAATATAAAAGTGATTGTATTGATTAATTAATGAATTGATTGATTCCCATTCATCTTAATGATCATTTTAACTTAATTTGAGAGACCCATTATTTATGTCACTCATGGATTAAAATAGTATTACAAATAATGACATATATATTAAAATAAATTAATTGAGCAATCAAAATTATATAAAACCCCATTTTTTAATTTTCAAAAACACATTGGTGTTCCAATCAATAAAATAAAGTATTTACATTTAAATATTCAATATAATGTAATTTATAAATTATATTATTAAATTGTCGACTATAAGGCATTCACAGACAAGTTTCATGGTGGGTATCTTGGTTTTTTTATATCTTGGGTACGTGCCTGGGTCTATAGTGTGTAACTCAGTTGGACAACATGGAATGTACATTCCATCTGCATTCCATCTATCCACTTATCGTGTGCTCTAGATACTCGCATGGGTAATGGGAATATACACTATAGATTACACAACATGTATAGTATTAATACACTCTGTGTAGCCAAAACATTTTGTGTTTTTGCAACCAATCAAAAAGCCTGGTATGTTCTAGGGTGAGAGGCTACACGGTGTGTGGACTGCAGCTTTACACTGTGTATCTCTAATTTCATTTGTCTGGATAACATAGAATGTATCTCGTACGTAGGAATTAAAGAACTACACACCGTATACACCTCATATGCAGTTTTTATATCATAAATGATCCAAGTTTTCATTCTTTTATAGTTGACCATGTATTTTGACCACACATATTATGAGATTTACACCACTACACAATATAAAATATACGGACTATATCCCGATACATGTTATGTAATCTAACAATCATTTTCTAGTTTTTCCATTCAACATAAAGAATACATCACATATATTTAATATGAGGCATGTCTTGTATCCCCTCAGTGCATCCATATGCAATGCACTAGGGTACACAGTGTGTACTTCCAAGTACACTTCGTATATCCCCATCTTGCCATCCAGAAAAATGTCATTTCCCAATGGAATCTATCACCATTATTCAAATATTCATAGAGCTTTGAGAAAATGAAAACACATAATGGACATGATTAATATGATGAATCATGTTAATTACAATATGATTAAATCATGAATAACATGAAATGAAAAAATGAACACAATTTTATGTAGATCAATAATCAAAAAAATAATTATAAATTTAAATGTGACCTCTCTAATACCACTAAATGGTTTCTAGTACGGCAGAAGCATGAGGTGGGTGATGAGATAATTAAATTTTATTTTAATTAAAATTTCTTGGAACCGAATTGAGGATATTTCATGATAACTTTATAATTAATTTATTTAGATTGGAAAAAATACATTTTCTTATGTTTCTTTCTTCTTAGTCCACAAAGATCATCCAAAAAGACATGTTGGATTTACTTTCTTGTGCTTGTAGAGATATAAGTCTAGATTCTATATAACGGTGATTTACATAGTCTTCTAATGATCTCTGAGAAATTTCACTTAATCTCTTTGTTTAATTGCAATGAATCAAATGTAATTCATTGTTCATTATTCGTTGATTTTCCTTCAATCATGAATAAATATCTCTTTCATTATTTTTATTGAGAGAGATAGAGAGAGATGGATAAGCTGAAATGGAATTCATTATGTGAACAAAAATCTCACTTTTTGACTACCTACATAATAGCCATAAAGGGCTATTTAAAAAGGTGAGGTTTAAGTTAGAATATTTTTTAATTGAATTTAAACCCATAAAAATATTAAAATCTTCAATAAACTCGATGCCACAAAATAATAATATAATTATTATTTTTTGACATGTAACATATTTCACATATGATAAATAATATTTAAAAACTTGTAAATACTTTTGTATCACTGGATAGTGTCTTGGTCCGTCCTAAATTCTTGGTATTTATTGAATACTATATTAAATATTTTGTTCATAAACAAATTTTTCATTCACATACCAGTGAATCTATATTTATTAAATATTCAGTAATATAAATAATTATATTTTCATTTACATACTAGGTAATAAATACTTATTTAATATATATTGTTAATATAACAGGACTAAAATTATTCCTCAATCTTGAGAATATAATATTTATTACATTAATTAAATTCAAAATTGAATTTAATTGAGAAAAAAAGAAAGACATAGTGTGTTACCCTTTAGGATTATGTCTCATTCACATTAGGTGGGAATTCTTAATATCTAGGATTACTATCTAGTAATGGGTCAAGGTACCCAAGATAAATAACTTAATGTCAAAATGTAGACAAACACATATGAACTCTCACTATGTAATATAATCTCTTTGTCATGATATCTCATCAAGAATGTTTCACTATAGTGTCATCGACCTATTTGCTTGAAACATTTTTCTTTGACTATATATAATTAACAAGTTGATACATTATGGACATAGAATTTAAGTGACAGCTATATCTAATCTAATGGCCTAGAAATTAACTCTAATAAATCTGAAAGGCACAAATCCTTTTTCGAATTACCCATTGGTGACATGTGATTCATGTTTCACCCAACATACCCTAATTCCCACAAACATATGACATGATGGTCGTTTATAGTAAATATAATTCTGTAAGTCATGAAACTAACCAATAATAATCATAAAGTCAATATACCATTACAGATTCTGACAGCTATGAATATAATATTTCACCAAAACATGGAGAATTTCTACTAACGGGTCTCTTCTTATAATCTCCCTTCATATAGATTATCAGGTCTGAACTACATGATAATAAGAATCATTATATTATGAGTACATGCAACAAATTTTCTATATACTATGAGTACAATTATAGTATATTATCTAAGTGTAGAACTATTTTTAGAATATCATCATAGAACTTTGAGGATCTAATCATAGTGGAGAATTTATATGACCTTTTCAATATGAAAAATACTGTAGGAAATTATTATATTAATTTTATGAAAAATTATGTAAAATATAATAATATTTTTAATTAATATTTAATACATCAAATATATATCTAATCAAATAAAAATAGATAGTCCTAGGACAACAACTCCAATAGATAATGGGTGATCCTGGTACAGATCTACAATAGGCAAGCTTTATGCAACATATGTGATGGGTGAGCCCAGTATAACCCTCTAATTCATCGGATAAATTTACTTATCTTTAATTTTCTTAAGGATGGAGTTAATATGATAGTGTTATCATATGGATTTAACTAGGATCCAATTATTTCTGACACGAGTGAACACAAGTTACGAATATGATTCTCTTAGATTCCTACAGGGTTTTCTATTTTCTTAATATCAGTTGTAATATTTTTCTTATTGAAAAAAGTATATTTTCTATGTTGATATGATTTATTTTATAAGATAAATAAATAATTTGGAAAAGGTATACATTTTAATGGGTTTTCATGTTTTTTACTAGGATAGCGGATTTCATTATTTTATATCCCTTATATATATTTTTGTGTTCATCCAATATTTTTAAATGTTTTTCACTGTGTTTAAGGATATAAAAGAATAGATAATTAAATTTGAAATTAATAAATATTTCCCATGAAAATAAAATATGTTTCATTTTAAAAGTTTTATTTTAGGGGTAAAATGTATACTGAGTAGAAGTTTTCACTTTTTGATATATGTGTTTGTTATGAAAGGGTTATAAAATAATTATCTAGAACTACAAATTGTAGATATCCTTTAAATATAATTGAATTTTTTTCTAAAACTCAATATTATTTAATGTTTTAGGGTTGTGTCCTTATACATAGATTATAATGCATGATTTTAAAATAATAGATCATAGAGTAGAGTCTATAAGGACATTACAGAAAACATAACATATACTAGAGAATATAAATGATGAATCACATGAAAATAATCATGTTCCATGGATATATAACATTGTAATGTATTAAGATCATTAAAAATTAAAATAATAACATATTTCAAGGTTATCTAAAAAGATCATCATAACATAGTAGATCAAACATCACTACCTACATCACATAAAATGGTGGATCAAGCTTCATAACTAAAATCCCATAAAATAGTTGATCATAAATCACTACCCACATCCCATAGTAATCTAATGAGATATAAAACATTACCCGATTCATTGAATTTGTATATAATTTTTGTCATGGATTTCACATAATGATAAACCATATATTTTTATATGATAACAAATTAATCAAACATACAATACAATCATATGTAGATTATCCCATGAAAATAAAATTGGTTAAATATAATCATTCATTAGGTAAAACAAATCCAAAACATGTTGGAGATTATCTTTTTAGGTATTTACATTTTATAGAATAATAGGGTATATGATTGGGAAATAATATTTCTACACTCAATTGAATAGAATGATTACCATGTGAACACCATTTAATCAACAAAATAACATATATGGTGTTCACAATAGAAATTAATTGGTGGAATGTTTATCTTTAAACATAGTTAGAGAGATGGAATAAAAAGGGTAGTGGTGAATCAATCTATGCAATGAAAATAAAATGAAATAGAAATTATGAAAATATTTTTCAATCTATTTTACAATCAATTACATAAAAAAGTAAATCTCTAAAAGAAATACATTTTAATCTTATTAATAGTTTTAAAAAATCCCATAAAGATAAAATAACTTATAAATATTATTTTAAATAAATTTAATTAGAGGTTATAGAATATAATACGTATATATATTTCAATATAATATAATAAAATAAAAATTGGTAAAAAAGAATATGGACATGGGAGAAAAATTCACAATAAAGAGAGTGGAAATTTTCCATTACAATAACATGTTTTATAAAGTAATAATCGATGAACAATAACATTTTTATGAGGAAATGTAATATTAAAATATTTAAATATAAAATAACATATTAAATATTAAAGGGTCTAAATACATAAATCATATATATAAATAGTAAAAAATAAATATGGTATCTCAATGAAAATAATATTGATTTAATAAACCCCTTTTAACTAGCGTAATGGATGACCCAAAAACCATTGAAATAAATAACATAAATTAGGTCTTTATATTCCATAAATCAAGTAAAAATGATATATGTTTTATATGAGGTATTATATATACCATATAATATAGAATACTAAGAAGATACCTTTCTCATAGATGGAGCGGCCGAGAGAGGGCGATGAGCGTGGACGTTATGATTCATGAAGCTTCACAGATTTGGTTTTCAGGACCACTCATGTCAAATCTATTTCTCCTGATGTCTACCCGACACTTGTTGATTTCTTTCATCCGAGGATGTTTTTCCACATAGGTCATGCGGCCATTTCATTTTCGAATGAGGAGGTTTATTTCCTTTATTTTGATCACAGATTTGTTCTTGATAGTAAATTCTTTAAGTGTCGTCCCTCTCTAATTTTCTTACAGGAAGCATTCAAATCCATTGGTTTTACTAATTTCAAAATTGGGTTTCTCAAATCGCTGAATATTGTCATTAGTTTCTCCTATAAAAATAATTATTATTGGCTATGGTCTAGGGGTTCTTGGATTTTTGGGGGCTCCATGATGAAGGTCCTTAAATGGTCCCTTGTGTTTGATTTGAGCACTGAATCCCCAATTGTCCCTGTCTAGTTAGGGTTCCTAGGACTGTCGTTGTACTTATTCAAACAACTTGGCCTATTTCCTATTGCTAAACTTATAAGTCATCCCATTAAGTTGGATTCTACTACTCAAAATCTCACAAGGTCATTGGTTGCGCGTGTGTGTGTTGAGGTTAACCCTATGAAGCAACTTCATTCATTTATTTGGATCCAGAATGGTGATGTGGTATTTTTTCAAGAAGTTTTTTATGAAAACTTACCTAGATATTGCTCTAATTGCCTATATCTTAGACACTCCCTTGGATATTGTGGCCCTGGGAAGGACCCTTTGAATAATCATTATGTTGGAAAACCTCCGCCGAGTAAAACAAAATCATTTTGGGTTGAGAAGGATAGAAGTCCTCTTATTGAACAAGCTGGACCCTCGAATGCTAAGGCCCCATTTATGTCTTCATTGATCCCGAATTCTTCCCCAGTGCAACCTTAGTGCACTCAGGTCCGTGTTTTTTCTTTGTTTGTGGATGCGGTCTATAATTAGGAAGCTATTAAAGACAATTTAAGAGTTGTTCTACCTTCTCATGAGGCTTCCCAAAAGACTCACTCTATTTTTGATGATTCTAATTATGCTGATAATTAGCATGCGCTTCAAATTGAGGATGTTTACATGCATTCTAGTGCCAAAAAAGGTCAGAAACCTCTTACTGATCCTAATGGTTTAATCACTATACATCCCAAGAAGAGTTGAAAATTCATTGATTACTATAACTTGGAGAGAAACATTTTCACTAGATCTTTAGGGATTCGAATAAAGGAAATTATCATTCCTCCATATCCATTGCTCAATGAAAATCCACCTACATCAGTATTATATGAAGAGGGGGACTCCTCATTGTGTGAAGAGGAACCCTACCATTTAATTGAGGAATAATAGGATACAATTAAGTTTATAAATTTCACTCATGTAATTAAATAAGGATACAAGGAGGACTTTTACCCTTGGATTAATGAACAAGAAAGTCTGTCTTTTGGAAGATATCGTAACAAGGAAATATGTGTTGATGACTACCTCAGTATTAGGGAGCGAATGCTTTATAGAGTGGAATTTGAGCTCGATAAAGACCATGATTTTAATTACCTTCAACTTTGGTGTGAATATATATCTCATATATTTTTCTTAGCTGCTTCTTGTTGCTTCCATGGTTCTGCAGCTTTAGGAGGGTGTGCTAACCTGCCTTCTGTGTTCCTCTTGCACACTCTCACCATGCGGCCATAACACAAGTTTGGTAACTTTAGACCTTGTTACGTGTGTTTTTGGGTTGTTCCATATTTTGTTTTATGCCTTGTAGGACGATGATTGTTTCACTCAGAAAGTAAAGGTGTTTGTTGGCCCAGATAACATGTATTTGCTGTTTTTTTTTAGTCCTCTGCAATGGAGAAGCAGAAGATAAGTTTTTATTGACAAGTTAGAGCTTGTTACCATGTGTGATGTGGGAATTCTTGTTCCTCAATAATTTCTATCCATATCTTTGGGTGGTAAAGTTTCATCTCTTCATGTGAACATCACAAATGCTGAACTGGGTGGAAGCATCCGGCAAAGAGTATGTGCTTCAGAAGCAGGAAATGATGGCATTTTCTACATAAATGATTTCATCCCTGTCCCTTTGGTGTTGGACTTAAGTGAGACTTTCTACTTACCTTCTCTACAGGTTGCTTTCGGTGAGGACTCTAGCATGGGTGGTTGTTGCTCGTATGTATGCATGCCAACTCTTATGGCTTTGCATGGATTTTGAGGTGCTTCTTGCCATTTTCTATATTCTTTTTGCTTTTTTATCTTGCTGGTACAAGATCATTATAACTCGTGTAATCACCTAAATTTTACCTTTTTCTTAATAAATTTTGGAGATCATGGGTACTACTCATGATCTTATCCTTTCTGAGTATAATATAGAATATGTACATAATATGAATCTTTTCTCAAAAGAAGTAAATTTAGATGAAAAAACCCTTACTATGGATTCTTTCAAGGTTAAACATGCTCTATATCCAGGTATGATAAATTTAGGTTTAATATTTATTTATATTATAACCTTTATTATGTTTATTTTACATTATTCTATTCATTAATAGATTTATATTAATAATCTAATAGTCATTAATTGTCAAAATTAAATATTGGGCATTTAATGTTCCATGTATTTCATGATTTATTCAGTTTGGTGTTTTTTCTTTATTATCTATGATCATATGTTCAAAAAAACTAGAATGATTATGTTGATAAAATATGTGTGTTCTATAGATTTCTAAATACCTATAATTATTTCATGGAAGTTATTATGATACTTTATATAAAAAAGTTAAAATTTTCCATTTTTTGTGATTATTTAGTCAATTTTGATTTTTTTTGCAAAAAAAAATAAAAATAGAATAAACCATTAATGGATTAAAAAAACAACATAAATTAATTATTTATACCAAAAATTACCTTAATTTTGGACTTATAAATCATTTGTGATGAAAATGTTATAACTATGTTCATGTAGGTTGTGAAACTGACTCAAAAAAGAATGTATTGTAATGAATGAATGTGTGTGAGTGTGAATTTATATGTATTTAATATAAATTTTAAAGAATAATAATTATGTTAATAATATATAATAAGAGTTTTATAGTATTTAAAAATATTTTAAATGAAAATATAAATTAAAAATATGAAGAATAACTCATTTCTTTAATGAAATCACTTCTTCTCGTAATGCCTCCCCATGAAAAAAAGGGCATAGTCCACCAATGTTGGACCAAAAATTACCCAATGAGAGAAAAAAAATTAATATTATAAGTTTTTTCAAGTATTCAAGATAAAAATGAATGATATATGTGGTTTGGAATAAGTGAAGGAGAGGTCCTTTTATATGTGAAAATGTGGGACATTTATATGGAAACTTGAGTTGGGTGAAGTGAAAACATGTAATCACATGAGAGTTAAGATATTTATATGAAAAAAAAGTTAATTTTAATATTAGTAATTAATATTATATTGAATAAAATATTCTTATAATTTTTAAATATAATTTTACTCTTTTTCACTTCACTTTATGATACTTAATAATTTTTTTCAAAATTTATTTTTTACCAAAAATAAATTATAATTATCTTATCTAATTTAATCCTTATAATTCTAAAAATTAATTCAATTAAATTGGATTAAATTTATAAAAGAAATAAAAATTTATTATAAAATAAAAATTTGTAACGCATATGAAACACTTTTTTAGAAAAATATCATTTAAAACATTATATGAATTTATTATTATATATTTTCTAAAAAAAATTAGATTATGGTTAATTTAATATATATATATATAATACAATTAATTAAAATCATTATTTAAATTTGATATATTTATGTTTTTTTTTTAAAATATTAATAAATTGTATAAATAAAAACAATATATTTAAAATAACAAGGATTTAATTTTCTATAATTGAATGTATTTATTTTTTTCAATATTAATTATCATTTTAAGGAGTTATAATTTGATATGTACACATATTCCATTATATAAAATATTTTTTAAACATATTTATTACTTATAAAAACATAATAAAATTATTTTACAATAACTATATTAAGATGGTTACCATCGATGGTTTATATGGTAACTATATAAAATCACTTTTTATAATGGATATATATATATATATATATATATATATATTCTGAACATATTACCATTAAACTAAAATAGTGATTCACATATAACCCAAAAATATTCTGAGTTATATTAATTTTTACTTCGTATGGGTTTGATTTTCACAAAAAAGGTAGTGATAGAATAAGTATTTTCAATTTATTAATTATATAATAATTAAAATAGAAACTATGTTCAATAGGAGATACGATAAAACTAGATTTATTGTTAAAAACATTATTTTTCTAAAAAGATGTTTTATCGCCTTTTAATAGTGCACTTGTTTTAAATCTTGTTTTTGTCACTTCTATAAGATCTATTTGACAAAAAACATATTATTTGAAATATTTATATCAAAATTTAATTGTTTTTAATTTTTGGAATTTTTATAATAAACATTATATTTTAATGAATAGTGAAAATAATGCATTTAGATTCAACACTAATTTTTCATCTAATTTATATATATAGTTAAATTATACTTTTAATTGGGTTTAAAGTATAATTAGATAAATTTTTTATCATTTAATCCAATTTAGGTCATTGTAATCAATTTTACATTGAAATTGGATATAAATTCCTTTTGAACTTTTGAATGTTATAATTTTAAAAGCTTGTTTTCTCATTCCGATAATGAGATTAATTTTTAATTAATTTCTTACAATTATTTGTTTTTAATTTTTTAAAAATTATTATATATTTGGAATAATATTTTCCAAATTTCATAAATATTTCCCTTTTATTTTATGACTTTATGATTAGTAACTTTAGTAATTTTTTATTACCATGGTTAATGGTAAATCGGGTAATTCAAGGTAAGGATAATATTATAACTAATATAAAATTACCCTAACACTTGTACTAATTTAATTATAAGAATATATATTAGAAAAAATAATCCTTGGGGTGAATTTATATCCTTTTTAATTCACTTTAGTGTGAGTATAACATTTATAATATTTTATTTAAAGTAATGTTGAGGATGTCATACTCATGTTTCTCATAACTATTTCAATTTGAATATGATGTAATATTGGTTATATATTAGAATATAAATATTAATTTGAAATATAAAATAATTATATACATCATGGTAATTTATTTATAATTTTTAGTAAAGAAATAATTAAATCAAATGGTGACATAATGATGACACATTAATTTTCTCATTAATGAAAGAATAAAATATATGATATGACAAATATTAAAATAAATATAATTTTATATAATTAATGTCATAAATAAATTCTCAAGATTCTTTACACATGTTATGAATGTTTTAAAATGGTTAGTTCTAATATATAATCTTTTATTATATTTTTAAAATGTCAAGTAATGAATTGTGTCAACATTGGAATTATTGATATATTAAAATAAATAATATTTAATTAAATGATATAAAATTTATAAAAATAAAAAAGTAGGCCATATTATTGGGATCTGTGTAAAACTTTAATCAATGAATCATTTATTGGTCATTTTTATTTTTATAGAAATTATATTAACCTTAAAATTGTGAATTAATTGGTATCACGGTAAGAGTTTAAAGGGTAAAATAAGGGTTAGAACCAAAAGATAAGGATGAAAAAATATAAAAAATATGTCTAATTTGTGTTGGATGATTTTATTTATACCCATACTCATAATATATTCTAAATAAAATACTTTTTACCCATTTTAAATATAAATTTAATTTATATTAATTTATTACTTTGAATATTTCCAAGAGTGCCCCTCTCCTCTCTTATAAAAGGTCACTACCTCATAACATTTATTCATACTTCAAAACCAATTTAGTTTAGAAAATATCTTCTTGATTTAATTCCTAAAATATCTTTCCACATTATAGATGGAATGTTTTCGGCATAACACTCACCTTAGAGGTGTTAAGGTGTTAATCAATGGAGGTTGTCTGAAAGAGTGGTATCATTTTTAATTAAGTATTTCTATTTTATTTCTTCTCTCACTTCCTAAAAATCTTCTTCATCTATGAGGAAATAATAAATTCAATATCCTAAATATACTTATATGTTATTATTTTAATATTATCACCTAAATCCATCTCTAATTTCATCAAATGGTAAATGAATTATTCATTCATGTGTATGGCGGACTACCACCTCACAAACCTAAATAATTTTTTTCATTACTATCCCCCAAGACTAGTTATGATGATGGAATTGTGTTTTATATATTATATTCATGAAATATTTATCATTATTTAATAATAATATATGAATTAATTTATTTCCTTTTCATGCACATAAAAATGATAATTATGTTTGTGCGTACATGTGAACTATCACCTCCATGAAATGATGTGATTCATTTTTCATCACCACATCACTTGAATGATATATATAAGTATATTTAAATGTTTAATATTATATTAATGATACAATTATCATTATATAAAGTTAAAATAATTATTATCTTTTTTCCATAAATGATCATTGAAAAATGGAAACATTACTTATGCGTATGTACGACCTACCATCTCCATGATTATAATGGTGTTCATTTTTTCCTAACCATAAATAAATAATTTGATTTTAAATTATAATTCATGTATAAAAGTGGTTATTATTTCATTAATTTTATTCAATAGATGATATAATTATTAATATTTTAACTATAGATATCATATTAATGTAATTTTGGACTCGAGTGTCGAATAACATCAAAATATCTGACATGAACTTATATAATTAAGTAACTATTATAAAAAAAAATTCGATACTTTTTCTAGGGGGTGCATCCGTTTGTTTTTAGGACGACAAGGATGTGATGGTTGTTTCCCCACATTCCCTATTTCCAAAGGTGGGATGCATCCGTTGCTAATTCAGGAATGTTTTCTCCTTGATCAAAATGAGATGATGGAACATCGGTTCTTCCTTCCATGGATTCCTCCTCGGAACTTGTTACCTAGTACGGGTCTCCATTATAGACTAATACGTTGTTCATGAAACTCTTCCCAGTTCCATATCTTCATGGATGCTGGTTAATTACACTGCTTCTGCCAGGATATTCTAAGGGGTTCAGCCAGGGCAGCAGCCTTCGGTCATGGGAGTAGTCACCTTGGACATCACTAGCATGTCTGGACACTGGAACACTAGAGTGTCTGTGTTTCTTCCCCTTATTATAGGGATTATTGAGGGCATAGAAGCCCAAGGAATCTCTTGTCGAATGAGGGTAATCCTATTCCATAGGCATGTGTCGGAGGTTTTCCTCAGCTTTCTATGTTTAACATAGGGTATGTCGCAAGTTTAACGTCTAGAAGAGACGGATTGGACTGATCGGAACACTAACAACAATGGATCATATGGATGCAACCCCTAGAGGTAACACTGATGTAGTGTATAATGCGTGATTAGTTACTCGATTGTTGTTAAATTGAATGGGTAATGAGGTGTCATGATCCCATCGGGATGTGGTGTCCCGGGTAAGAATCAAGATAGATAATGGATGGTTAAGTGAAGTTGATAGAGAATGAGATAGATTCGACTCTAGGGAAATGGTGATGTTGGTATTGAGCCTCAAATATACCATTTACGTATCCCCATAGAAGGGAATCAAAGTCCATGTAGTTTGGGGTGGGGTGTAGGATCGGGGTATGGGCTGAGGACAACGACCCGATGATATACCGGGGTTTACGCGTGGTTAGCAGCCCGAGTTATTATGATGCCATTGGGGCGGGCCATAGATTCGGGTCCCAACAAAAAGGACTATAACGGCTTACCTTTGATTGGGGAACACAATGACTTACCGTCGATTGGGGTTGACAACGTCTTACCGCTGACTGGAGATCACAACGGCTTACCACTGCGTGAGTTTCACAATGGCTTACCGTTGGGTAGGGGATCACAATGTCTTGCCATTGGATTGGGTTAACAACATCTTACCATTGGATAAGGAATAGTTTAGTGTCATGTGGGACAAAATGGGATCACAGTTTAACGTCATGGGGGAAGAAGGGTGGACCAATGTGGATGGTCAGGACCAATGGGTGGTGGGATTAAACCATAGGTAGTCTTCCTACATACCTCGCCTTGGCAAGGATCAATGTCTACGTATTTTGGGATGTTGGGGACTGACATGAAGGGGTTTTAACCAATATTTGTTGGGATTGATCCTCAGGGAGGATTCCTACGTACCTTTCCTTGGAAAGGATCAAATTCCATGTAGTTCGGGATGGTGGGAATGGACGTGAAGGGGGTCGGAACCAATGGTTGTTGGGCTTGAACCTCAGGAAGGCTTCCTACGTACCTTGCCTTGTCAAGGATCAAAGTCCACATAGTTCAGGATGGTGGGAACCGACGTGAAAAGGGGTTGGAACCAATGGTTGTTGGGCTTGAACCTCAGGGAGGCTTCCTATGTACCTTTCCTTGGAAAGGATCATTGTCCACGTAGTTCGGGATGGTGGAAACCAATGTGAAGGGGGTCGTAACCAATGTTTGTTGATCTTGAACCTCAGAAAGGCTTCCTACATACCTTGAATTTTCAAGGATCAAATTTCACATAGTTCAGGATGGTGGGAACCGACGTGAAGGGGGGTTGGAACCAATTGTTTTTGGGCTTGAACCTCAAGGAGGCTTCCTACATACCTTGCCTCAGCAAGGATCAAAGTCCATGAAGTTCGGGATGGTAGGAACTGACATGAACGGGGTCGGAAAAAAAAATTTTTGGGATTGAACCTCAGAGAGGCTTCCTACGTACCTTGCCCTGGAAATGATCAAAGTCCACATAGTTCGGGGTGCTAGGAACTGACATGAAGGGCGGTTGGAACCAATGGTTGTTGGTCTTGATCCCCAGGGAGGCTTCCTACATACCTTGCCTTGGCAAGGATCAAAGTCCATGTAGTTCGGGGTGGTGGGAACTGATGTGAAGGGTGTCAAAACCAATGTTTTTTGGGCTTGAACCTCATAGAGGCATCCTACATACCCTTCCTTTCAAAGATCAAAGTCCACGTAGTTCAGGATGGTGGGAACTAACTTGAAGGGGGTCGAAACCAATGGTTATTGGGATTAAACCTCAGAGAGGCTTCCTAAGTGCCTTACCTTAGAAAGTATTGAAGTCCATGTAGTTTGGGGTGTTGGAAACTGACATGAAGAGGGTCAGAACCAATTTTTGTTGGGCTTGAACCTTATAGAGGATTCCTACTTACCGTGCCTTGGCAAGGATCAAAGTCCGTGTAGTTCAGGATGGTGGGAACCGACGTGAAGGGGTTCGGAACCAATGGTTGTTGGGCTTGAACCATATAGAGGCTTCCTATGTACCTTTCCTTGTCAATAATTAGACTCCATGTAGTTCGGGAAGGTGGGAACCGACGTGAAGGGGGTCGGAACCAGTGGTTGTTGGGTTTGAACCTCAGAGAGGCTTCCTATGTACCTTGTTGTGGCAAGGATCAAAGTCCACATAGTTTGGGTTGGTGGGAACCAATGTGAATGGGGGCAGAACTAATGGTTGTTGGGCTTGAACCTCAGGGAGTCTTCCTATGTACCTTGCCTTGGCAAGGATCAAAGTCCACAAAGTTCGGGATGGTGGGAACTGACGTGAAGTGGGGTCGGAACCAATGGTTGTAGGGCTTGAACCTTAGAGAGGCTTCTACGTACCTTGCCTTAGCAGGGATCAAAGTCTACATATTTTGGGATGGTGGGAATCGACTTGAAGGGGTTAGAACTAATGGTTGTTGGTCTTTAACCTCAGAGAGGCTTCCTACGTACCTTGACTTGGGAAGGATCAAAGTCCATGTAGTTCATGCTGTGGGGCTTACACTCTAGGCGTCCCAGTGGGGATGTCATGGTCAATGCTAACTCTAAGACCACGTGAGTCATGCTCAGTGTGAGAAACAAGAGGCAGCAAAAACATGACATTCACATTGTGAAATGTTAGTCCATGGGAAGTGGAATGGGGCTTACACGTGTTTAGTATCCCAAAGAGGAAACCGGGGCTTATGCATTATTAACAGCCCAGGGAGATGGATATTGGGACTTACTCCAGGATTGAGGCCCGGTGGTGACAAATCCCAGAGGGAGATAGATTTAGAAATGAATAAAGTAGGGCTCTGGTGCCCAACCCCCCCCCCCCCCCCTCTAGTCCTTGGCACTGAGGAAGGGAGGAGGAGCAGGAATGCTACCTCCTGTAAGAAAAGCTAGGGGGATTACACCAAGGTGGTTTCCCTATCCTCGTGGATAGACACCGCTCTGATAAAGAGGATCTCATTCCATGTGAGAAATGATCTCACTCTTGTGGAGACCAGTGGGTGTACATAATGTAAGATATGGGGAAGCTCGCGTATAATGCACGGGGTGAGGCAATAATTTAACGTCATGTGCTGAGGACGATAGTGCTTGGCAGTTTAACTTTCTGGAGCACCGACGAAATGGGTTCACTCCGCATCCTTAGGACTTACATAACTGATACCCACCTGCCCTTGGGGAAGGGAAGGCATCAGCAATGATGTGGTGAGGGGGTGTTATGGAGTGATCCATTGAGGGCTCCATGTTAGCGTGGCTATGCGAAGAAGCAATAGTTGTTAGCATGCCTATGCGAAGAATCATGAGGTGAAGCAATGCAACAGGAAGTACCACCCAAGGTGCTTTAAAATCACCTCATGCAAACTTGGAGGGTTGCATGGGAAAAGGAGTTGGGGAGCAAAGGGGTTCATAGGTAGAAGGCTCATGAAGCTATGGTGATTCATGTAGTAGAGGGGCTTCGTGAAGAGGTATGTTTCGTGAAGTGAAGTCTCCTAGCTTAGGTGTAGGGAATAGGTGGATATGAAAGGTGCTTTGTAAAGTGGAAAGGCATCTACAGAGGAATGCTTTGTGAAGCAAGGGTGCCCGGAGAAGTATAGCATTGCAAAGCAATGTGCTTCATGAAGCATAGTGACCCTGCCTTAGCATGTGGGTCACATGTGTGTGGAGGGTATTTTGCAAAGCATAAGTTCTCCACGATGACCCGAGTCCCCTTGGGGATCCCCTTCCTTCATGAAGGCCCATGGGCTCCGTGAAGGTCATCCCTCTTTGAAGAGGGGCTGAATTTAAACCAAGGGAGAGGCGCTTCGTGATGATAAAGTACCTTGAGGAGCTCATGGTGTGCATAGCAGAAATTACTTCATGATTTGGGAGCTAAAAAGGTGAATGGTCATAGGATCTGTCTTTTGGGCTTTAGGGGAGCCCGGTATTTATATCCAAGAGGCGTCGTGAAGTAGACGTTTCTTGGCGCGAAGACAAGTGGAATTTTTTCATAACCATGAAGCCTCCCGCCTCCTTGCTCCGCGACGGGTTCGTAAACATCTAATGGGTTTGTGGAGCCTCCCATCTCCTTGCTCCACAGCGGGTTTTCAAACATCAAATGGGTCTGCGGAGCCTCCTGCCTCCTTGATCCATGGCGGGTTTTCAAAAATAAAATGGGTTCGTGGATCCTCCTGCCTTCTTTCTTTGTAGCAGGTTCGCAAACGTCAAATGGGTTCACAGAGCCTCCCTCCCCCTTGCTCTGAGGAGGGTTTGCAAACGTCAAATGGTATCGTGGAGCCTCCTGCCTTCTTACTCCGCAGCGGGTTCACGAAGGGGGATATTTGTTCCATTCATGGTGTTGTGTGGCTTCGTGGGAAAGATTCATGAGGTAACCCAAGGGCTTTCTATTTGTTCTTTTTCTTCCCAAGTTTTGGTGCCAAAAAATTTCCCCCTCAGACTGGGAGCCGTGGAGAAAGTGAGGGTCAAAGTCTTAGGGTCAATCGCCAAAATCCCTTGATCAATCACGAAGCTGACTCACGAAAGTGGCTCGTGAAGTAGTGAGGCATTGTGTGGGGTGAGCACGCCATGAAGCTCGCCATGTTTGGACGTTCCTCAAAGCATCGAGGGTCCTCGCCTATAAATAAGGGATTTTAACCTCTTATTTTTCCTTTCTCATCTCTGCAATTTTGGATTTTTGTGCTCTCGATTCCCAAAGATCTGCGTACTCCGCGATTGCTCTCCACGAATTGGGTCTTCTACTTCGTGGCGTACAGCGATTCTCTGACTTCGTGATGGTTTGCTATGTGGCTTTTGTCTTAAGGCTGGGGTAGGGCTCTGTGAACAGTCTTCATGAAAGACCTCTGCAAACGAGTTTCATAATCCATAACAAAAAACCGTCCAAATCTTGAAAACTAAATGGCTTACCAAGAGGCTTCCATGGGGGTCCTTGAGGATGCTTCCCAGAGGGAGGATATGGCAGATATCTTGGATATAGGGAAGTTCATACAGAGCCATTATAACCATAATTGGATGGTGGATCTATTGTTGGAAAACCAAAATAACTATCTGATGTGAAAGAGGATACCTTTATATGGATTTGGACTGAGGTGTGACGTCTTCATCCCTGAAGAGAGAAAATATGAGCCATCTTGCTGGTTCAAGAGCACGTTATGCCAGCGCAAGTGGTTTAGGGTGGCTGACGGCCATGCCTGGGAGGACTTCATGCCTTTCAATGCTAATTTTCTGTACAATGACCTGAACAACATTAACGGGAAGGAACTAAAAATGGAGACATCCCCCCCCCATTGTACCATACTATCTTTAAGGAATCCCTGAGGAACCTGGCAAATGGGTGGTCCGATGAGTGGGATCTAGGCCAGGGCGGCAACTTTATAGACGACTGGGCCTCAGCCTATAGGGTTGGTTCCTCATGCGAGGAATTCGGGGCAGATTTGAGAAAAGTGGGCATGTATGAGGCAGCTTGGGCCTCCCAATTATACATCTATCAGTCAAAGCAGCTGATGCCGAATTTCTTGAGCAGATGGTCATCGAGGAATAGTACCTTCCATTTGCACTATGGATAGGTCAGAATTAGTTTATGGGATGTGTGTCAGATCTTGTGGGTCCCAATACTGGGGCGATGTATGATGAGTTTCTCCCTGTTATGGGTGCATGGGAGGATCCGAAGCATATGACACTGCTTGTGATGGTGTTGATGAACCTAGTACCGGGATAGGACAAGCAGTTGGTGAAGGATGTCCACTTCAAATGGTGGTTCAATCAATTCTTGAACTTCTTGAAAAACAAACAGTTCTCTGTGAGGCCTCAGACTTGCCCGAAGTGGGATCAACGAGGCAAAGAGAACTAGTACTAGCGACTTTTAGAAGATAGCCAGTGGAAGATGTGGGGGTTCAGCGTCAGTACCGAGAAGCAACAAGTAGTGAGGATTCCTGTATTAATTGTGGTACGCATCTGTGGTTGGATCCTACCAATGAGAGACATGAACATGGCTGTGTAACCAAGCACATTTATCATGGAGTCCATATTGGCGATAGGAGGGAGGGTCAACCTCGGGACCTTGATGCTCCCCAAGATGTACAAGATGTTGTGACATATCAGTAAGGGGATGAATCCACGGAGAATATGCGGGCTATTACACTTCCTATATGTGTGGATAACGGCGCACGTCAGGGGGGTCTATGAATATCCAAACCCCATATCTCCTCTGGGGTCGAACTTCCGCCTTTCCATTCTGAATGTCATGGGGAGATTTTTGGCCAAGCTAACCATGTAGTCGGTACTGAACTGGGTCTGGAAGGTATAGGAGTTCAACTTTCACCTGTTCTCATTTCCAACGGGTGTATTCACTGATGATGGCCACAGAATATAAGATAATAGTTCCTACCTCCTATCCTTTCATGGTGGAGTCCTGGTGGAAATTGTGGACCGTGAGCCCCTCTGGGGGTCGTACACCCCGCATCGATTTGCAAGGCAATTTTGGTGCATGCAGCGACTGAATCCACAGGTCTATTTGGGGGTGCACTATGAGGAACATCCATGAGTGATGAGGCAGATGTGTCTCATGTTCACACGTGAAGATGGGAAGATGCATAACAAGAAGCCTCTACCCATGTCCGCCTTTAGATTGGTGAAAGGGTACACTAAAAGCTGGGAAGTGTCATACCCTGGTGAGATGCTAAAGTAGCCAACTATTTGGGCTAGCGATGGTGTACCTCCCCAACCTCGAGGTCGGGGCCAAAAGGCGTTAATGAAAACCCACACTGGCAGGGCTGCAGCGGTGGTGAGGCTTGCACTAATTGAGGGGGAGGCATCAGATCAAGCAACGGCAGAAAACTCAGTAGTCCCAGAGGAGTAGAGTCATCCATAGGGGAGGCCACCAAGGGGATTCTGTAAAATATCCACCCGAGCTCTGGGGAAGTGGCTACATCATATAGACATGCCGAAAAATGATGTCTTCCTAGAGGTCGGGGACATCTGATCTGTCAACAAGAAATTTCCTGGCACATCCGAGATGTGGTGACACTTAAACCATATCAGGATGGATTTACCAGGGATAGGCCCTATCAGGGCTGGCTTTGCAATATCTCAAGCGGAGTCGGATCAATACTTGGTAGAGTTGGAGGACTTTGTGCACTCCCTGGGTGCACCTCTTCCAATGATAGACTAGTTTAAGGTGTTGATAGATCGAACGGACCCTCTGTAGTTGTCAGTTATTGAACTGAGAGAGCAGTTACCTTTGCTGTAAGAATCGGACGAGTCCTCCTGGGGGGAGGAGGCCGGTGGAGGGAGCCTATTAGAGGAGGGTGAAGTTGGTGACTCAGACCCAGAGCTTGAAGAGTTTGTATAGGATCTTGAGGTAAAACCTATATCCCCTTCCCCAGGATCTGCTTCCAGACTAATTTAGGCCCCTCACTAACATTTGAACTGTGTAGGAGGGCCTCATACGTAGAACCCGCTCTCACCCCTCAATAGATGTAGATGCCAGGCCTTCGGGATCTACGCCCGTGACTATGGAAATTCCCATGTCCAGTGGGGCCAGGCCACCTGGGGTGGCTCCTCTAGAGTTTTCAGACATCCTGACGATATACAGAGGGCCACTCCCTAGGTTGATGACCACAACAACCTAGGAACAAGACTGAGAATTAGATCTATGTAAGTCTCCTTTATAAAATTCATGACTGACACCCATTGACCAGGATAACTGACATATGTTCCCTTTTTTGGTATGCATATTTCTTTAACAAGCATGGTATGCCTTAATGAGGTTGGTTGGTACTTATAGCGGTGCCTTTCCCATGGGAATGTCGGTGATCATGGAGGCAGATGTCCAACCCAACCAAGCTGCAGTGCTCTTGATTACTAGTGGTAATGTTGGCAGGGTTGTGCCTGAGATTATTATAGTGGGATCTGACGATGAAGATCGATCAGAGAGCATGGGTCCTGCCGTAACTGATCAGAAACCAGATGCAGACCCTATTGACGAGTTCTTGGGGGTTCTTTCTGCGTATAAGCCTGCCAACCCCACGGACTGGGAAAAAACAGCCTCTGATGAAGAGGATAGCAAAATAGTTTGTCACCGGTCGTGGAAGATGTTCAAACACTTCATCGATGACACCCCTCAAGCACAATGGATATACCAGATAGAGAGACTTCATTCGCGGTTATGTGAACTATATGATGGGGGTGAACACCCAACATCCCCACATGCTCGTCCGAGATCTCATGGCGGAGAATATTCAGAAGTATGACTATGGCCTTGGCATGGGTTGGTAGTGAAGAAAAGTGGTGAACATCAAGAGGCGCCAGGAGGTAGAAAATGAGATTCAATGGCTGCACATAAGGGTAGATGAACATTCTTATTTCCTCAACGTGCAGTCAGAGATTACATCGCGGTTGAAGGCCCAACTGGCGAAGGCTGAAGAACGCATGAGGCAAGCCTCCAAGAAGATGACCATTATCCAAACCAACAAGGAGCGGGCTTGGATCGCAGCTGATGAACTACACCCAATTGCTACTGAGGAGAATCGAGAACTGAACAGGCGACAGCAAATCCTAGGCACCACAAGCTAGAGTATAGTAGAGCTACAATGCTCTTTTGACAGGGTTAACTCATCCATGGGAGGGGTTGATCATTTGGTATTGTGACACATGTAACTTTTGAACACATATTCATGCTTTAATTATTCATGCTAGATTCATGCATGAGTTCTATTATTCATTTCTTGGTCTACAGCACTTCTGTTATATTCATGGAACATCCAGTGATCAGTCTCTAAGCTCACGTGGGTCGGTCCCGATGTGAGAAACAAGGGATGACCACCGTGTCATTCCATCCGAATATAAGAGTTCAAACCAAGATTCAGGCATCTGGGTTTTGAACAACCAATCTGGATTTCTTAGAAGCAAGGGAGAGGCTCGATTGGAGGACAAAGACCACAGATCAACTGATGTGCCATCTTCCCAATGTGCTCTAGTGCATGAGTATGGTAATGCCAGGGGCATTAGAAATCAACTCGAACATAAGGGATTGGAAAGGGTGAATCACGATACCTCATATTCAGAACACTGTGTGGATGGTGTGACAATTAAGGATAACCAATGACCACATTTTAAACATAGTATCCTTATTGTATTAGCCTAAAATGGAGAAAACAAACGAGGGCTAACCATTGACCATATTTGAAACATAGGGCCTGACTCAAAATTTCATCCATTAGTCTTCTAGAACGTTGGCCCAGGACAGTAGGCGAGCCATAGGCTGAGCATCCATACTGTTAGGGGGTTCTTTAAGACGTTAAAGAGTACAAGGTTCCGAATAAAGGGCACTCAAAGCGTGGGTTGTGGAGTGATGGGTTGTTCGAATGGAGTCCAACACTATTGAAATCACACCACCATGGTGGAAACACATTTGGTGGGAATATCTGTCTGATTAGGGATCAAACATATTTCTGAGTAGGACCTCTTTGGTAAGGACCCAAAATGCTCTGTTGTTTTACATCAAATTAATAAGGACGATAGATGTGTAGTTTAAATGTTTTACGGTGAGGATGATGCACATAGTTTAAAGGTCATAATGCCTAGACCAAGATCGAGCCCAAGGGTCCAGAAGGGTCAATGACCCTAAGCCTAGGCCTAGTGAGAAATTCATGGGTGTCACTATGTATCCCATAATGATGAGAATTAATCCAAATGTAGTTCTTTAAGAACAGCGAGTTCAGATACCAACACTAGTAGGGAGAATTCTTTCTAGCAAGGGATCTGGTGCATCCTGTGACTAACATGGGGTATCCTGAACTTGTTTAGGGTGGAAACACAGTTTAGTGTCATGTGTTGAGTACATATATACTTGTACAGTTTAACATCATAAAATGGGATGGGGAGTGAAAGGGAAGATCCCAGGAAGGGAGCACGTGATGTGGTAGCCATAAACTAGACATAAATGAGGACATAAAGAGTCTTCACAACACAACGCATCTCGGAGGAATTTATTTATGTCAAGGGGCCAAAGGTGAAAGTTAGTTTGGTCCTGAGGAAATGTACTCGGATGTTCCTACGTACCCCGTGAGGATGGGAATCAAGCCGCACACAGTTTTGAGAGTTTAGTTTAACGTCTTGTGGGACGACGAAAGACATGTGTGGCATGGCTGCTCCAGTACATGTCCTACCAAAACTAATAAGCCCACGTGAATTGTGCTCGATGTGGGAAAAAGGAAGTAGTGATGGGACTTTCCTAACACAATAAGGAACACAATAGGAGTAGTGGGATGTTAGGTGAGAGACATCCCCATAATGATGGCACTCCTACTTAATGCACCTAGATGCGTGAAGTGGTAAATCCGAGTATGTCGGAATTTCACTTGAACATAAGGAAGTGGAAATATGTGAATCGTGATGCTCGAGATCTGGACCACAATGATGATGGCATGAAGATAGGGGATAACTATTGACTGTGTTCAAAACACAGTATCCATATTGCATTAGCCTAAAATGGGGACAAACAAATGAGGGTCAACTGCTGACCACATTCAAAACACGGGACCTGTCACAAATTTCATCTGAGGTCCTTAGGGACGTCGACCCAAGATGGTAAGTAAGTCAATGTGGCATGAGACCATGCCAGAACAAGGGGGTCCCTTCAGACATGGAATAGGATGAGGAGCCAAATAACGGGCTCACGAATTTTGGACACAGAACGAGGGGGATGCCCCTGTGAAAATTACAGACTTCGGCCTCTTTGTCACAACGCATCTGAGTACGATGGGAAAACATTTCAGATAAAGGGAGTCAGATCCCTTTCCAAGGAAAAGGGTCCTAGGGTTGCACGCTTCCAACTTAATGGTCATAGGATGGGGCATTAATAGGGGGTTTGATTTAATGGACTGAGTGCAGGGCGACAAAGTAGCTGAACCCAATGCGTAGTTCTAATAGGGAGATCTTAGTTTAGGGTCATAGAAATCGAACCAGGTTGGGAAGAGACATGGGAGACACATGGTGAGGCTATTGCAAAACCCGACGTGAATGATAACCCATGAGGTACTCACCACACCACATGTTCCCAAAAGGGTTTGGGTTTAGGGGATGAAAGAGAGGGGACAAGATTTTAGTTTCTTAGGTATGGAGCCAGAGACAATACGTCTGGGCATTCTTACGTATCCTATGAGGATGGAAATCAATCCGTACATAGTTTTGGGAGATTTCATGCAATTTAACATCTTGCAGAAAGGATGTGGAGTGGTCTTAGTTTATGTTCATAGATCTTGGACTAGATAAAACTGAATAAGGGACTGCGGGAGATGCATGGTAAGGTAATTATAAAACCTGACGTGAATAAGGACTTGGGGTCCAGATCACCATGTGTTTTTTGGAGAGGTTTTAGGTCGAGGGACCAAAAACGAAAGTTAGGCTGGGCCTGAGGAAAATTGCACATGCGTTCCTATGTATCCCATGAGAATGAGAATCAAGCCACATGTAGTTCTCAGGGTGACATGGTAAGATACCATTCCCAAAGATAACTAGGTTGTTCAGGTCTAGACCTTGCACCAAAAGAAGTGAAATTTGATAGATCTTGTTTGTCCTTTAGAATGAATGTGTGTTTTTTGTGAAGTGATAGACCTAGCATGGAAAGTCCAGGCATCTCCACAAGAATCAAGTTGTATAGAGTTGTTGAAAAATGGTATGGTGTGAGACTGATACCAAACATGATGTCTTCTCGGATGAGAACACCATGATGTAGTGATGTTTTTCATTGTGCGGCCAGGACGAGTCACAGTTTAGGGTCATGTGATGGGACCATACATGCATTTTAACATCGTGCAGTATAGATGCAACTGTTTAATGTCATGTGGGACTAGGCAGCATAGTTTAAAGTCATATATCCCAGACATATACATGAGAGAAGAGGTTTAAAAGGGAGCATGCACGACGTGATAAAACATACACGACGTGAATGAGGATGAGGCCCACATCACACTGCATGCGATTCCAAGAAAGAAAACATGGTATGAGGCACAAGAAAAGGTTAGACAATATGGGGCAAGAGAGAATAACTCCCAGTTGATATAGACCCAAAAATGAGATGTCTAGGCGTTCCTACGTATCCCATGAGGATGGGAATCCAGCCATACATAGTTCTAAAGGGTGCAGTTTATCATCATGCAGAAAATTATATAGTTTAATGTCATGAAGGATGGAATGTCGGAGGGACAAGCTCTTTGAAGGGGATTATGTAGTGCAGCTATTGTAAATTCGATGTGAACTAAGGCATAATCCCACACATGCTACACCACGCAGTCCTATAAGTGTCGGGGCCTAAAAGGCAGAACAAAAGAGAAAATTAGTGGAACTCGAGCTGAACCCAAAGACGAGATGTATGGGCGTTCCTACATTTCCCATGAGGATATAAATCAATCCAAATGTAGTTCTAAAGAGGGGACATATAAAGAGAACATAGTTTAATGTCTTAGCACTCATACCATGGAGAAGTGGAACTCTTCCAAGTAGGCGCAGACCTCGATACAATCCCTAATCCCTCGTGAGTCAAACTCGGTGTTGGAAACAAGGGCAGAATAGGACTTTTCAACACATGGAATACATGTAAAGGGGAAGTCGGTGCGTAGCCCCGAATGATGCCTTACAATATATTTGTCCTCCTAACGTGCAAATGCACACTGAGGGATTGTGCTAGGAGTGTTGAAATTCCACACGGACATGATGGGGTGGGAAAATGATTTGAGTCATGTAACCAACATTTTAAGGCTTGAAAGGGTTGGTGTGCTAATAGAGGATAATTGTTGACCATGTTTTAAATATAGCATCCATATCACGTTACTTAAGACCGGAACAACAAATGAGAATCAACCGCTAATCGTATTCGCAACGCGGGACTTATAGTAATTTTTTGTTTGAAACCCTCAAGGACGTTGGCCCATAATGGTAGGAGAGCCCTTGGTCCAAGAATCCATTCCATTTGGGGATCCCTTCGGATGTGAAATATAATGGAAGCCCGAATGAAGGGGAACACGAAGCCTGAAAAATGGGTGAAAGCAAGTCCAGGTAGAATCCGATTAATTGAGCACATTGGAAAATCACCGAAGAGGGTCAAGGGACCCAACTTAAGAGCAGCCAATTTGAAAAGATGAGTGTAGGGAAAGGGGGAAATGGAACTCAAGATAGAGAGAGATATGTGGTGTGGTTGTTATAAACCCAATTTTAATGGGGACATAAGAAGTCCACAACATACCATATACCCCACTCCTGGAAGAATGCAGGCCAAGGGGCCAAGATGATAGGGAGATTTCTAAAAGATGGGGTTGGACCTGAAGACTAGACATTTGTACAGTCCAGCATATTCCATAAGGATTGGAATCAAGACACACATAGTTCCATAGAAGGATCTTGTACAGTTTTATCACCATACAGCGAGGAAGGTGGTGCTCTTAGTTTAAGTTCGTAGGGCTCAGACCACATGCCTAGTTTAATGTCATATGTACGGGATAGCTGAATGGAGGATGAATCATCATGTGTATGGAAGACCACATAGAGGAAACGATGATATAGTATAACTGTTTATCATGTTCGCAACACAGTATCTGTATTTTTGTGACCGGAGGTCAGGGAGAAACAATTAAACGTCGACCATTGACCATATTCGCAACACGGGACTAGCATCAATTTGTCACTCGTAATCCTCGAGGACGTTGGACCATAATGGTAGGGGAGCCCTTGGTCCAAGCATCCATGCCATTTGGGGGTCCTTTTGAATATATAAGGTGATTGAAACCCAAATGATGGGGCTTGCAAAGCATGGTGGGGCCTGTGCTCACAGAGAGAAAGATAAATGGTGGGATGTCTCAAAGGGGGTATGTGTGGCGTGGAAAAAAATCCTGACGTGAATAAGGACATGAGTCCATACTACATCACACACTCCTAAATGAGAATTTGGGACAGGGGGCCAAAAGGGTCGAGGGACCTGAGGTTGGGCATCTCGTCCAACTTTAGCCATAAGATCCCTCATTTGATTATTTCCTTACCATAGCTCCTAATCCCACGTAAGAAATGCTTGGTGTGGGGAACAAGGAATAGGACTACGCTCTTCCCATCACATAAGGTTCTGACAGCTAGAATCACACTCCTATCTGAGGCAGACTGAGGCTTGAAGAGACAGTGGGGCCGAATGGCCCACTACACTCCATTTTAGGGACATATGGGGTGGTGAAAACAATAAAGTATGGTTTTTGAGAAAATTTTAAACACGGAATCCATATCATGGGACCTGAAATGGGAACAAAAAATGATCTTCGACCACTAACCCTATTTGCAACATGGGACTTGTGTCAATTTGTTGTTCGAGGTCCTCAAGGGCGTTGTCCTGAAATGATAGGAGAGACCTTAGGCTAAGTATCCATACCGTTCGGGGGCCCTTTTGGATGTTAAAGATAATGGAAACCCAAATTATGGAGTGTGTGGAGCATAAATGTGCCCATGCAACTAAAAGTAAAGCTAGACAGTTAGAAGAGGTGGGGATCTTCAGGGAGGAGGGATACATGGTACGATCATGATGAGCTCGACGTTAATGAGGGAAAAAGATTGTACCACATCATGTGCATCAACCCAATGGGAGGTCCTGAAGTTTGGGGCTGGGCCTATGGATAAAATGTTCAGGCGTTCCTACATATCCCATAAGGATGGGTATCAATCCATACGTAGTTCTGAAGGCCATGCAGTTTAACATCGTGCAGTGAGGATGTGGGAGGAGAGAAAAATAAGTGAGGGAAAATGGTGCAATCATTGTAAACTTGACATGAGTGGGGGCCAAAGAAGCCTACAAGAAACCATGTGGGATCCTCCAAAAGAACTATACCCATAGAAGATATCCAAAGAAGGAACTTGGGGCTGGAAAAGAGATGAAGCATCTGAGCATTCCTATGTATCCCATGAGGATGTGAATTAAGCCATACGTAGTTCTTGCAGTTTAACATATTGTAGGATGACGCACAGTTTAACATCATGCGGGCCGACATACAGTTCCACATCATGCGGGATGAAATATAGTTTAATGTATTGTGGGATGGCATTTCACAATTTAAGGTATTGTAGGACCAGACAGTTTAAGGTCATGCGAGACCATAATGCAGTTTAGGGTAGTGTAGGACCGTATAGTTTAATGTCATGCAGGACCATACAGTTTAAGGTCATATAGGACCATAAATTTTAAGGTCATGCAGGACCAAACAACTTGAGAAAAGTATTGCTTGAGGAACTTGGAATTGGTGAGAAGAGTTATACGCTCACCATCCATGGTAACCAGGGGGTATGTGCCACTGAAGTAAACCTTGTGAATTATGTAAGGTCCTTCCCATTTAGGCTCCAACTTGGGTGGTTTTCTTCTTGGATTCATTGGTGTTATCAGGGACAACACCAAGTCACCTTTTAAGAAAGAGTGGAGGAAAACTTTCTTGTAAAAAGCTCTAGATATCTTGTTCTGATTCCTTTCTATATTGTGTAGGTCACGAACCATATTCTCGTCGCACGCTTACAACTTAGAAAGATGGATTTCAGATACTTTATTTGGCACTTTATGATCATAAACAGTTGTGCTCAATGAGGAAAATTGAATCTTGATGGAAAGGATGTCCTCCATTCTGTACACCAGGGAATATGGGGTCACCTGGGTGGAATTACGAGTCGTCATCCAATAATCCCATAGGGCGTTGGAGAGATTGTTCGTCCAGCACTTCTTGTTATGGCCAACCATTTTCTTGCAGAATATTAGAGAGGGTTTTACTGAATTCCTCGATCTTTCCATTTGCTTGTGCATGATAGCAGGAGGTATGGTTAGAATGGATGTTGTACTTATTGTATAGTTTCTTCAGCTCAACTGCTCAGAAGTTCGTGTCGTTATTGGTGAGGATAGCGTGAGGGACTCCAAATTAGTAGATGATGTTGGACCTCACAAAGTCAATGATGGAATGATCCTTGACCTCCTTGAGTGAAATTTCCTCTACCCACTTAGAGAAGAAATCCATAGCGGTCAGGATAAACCTGCACTGGCGAGCTATTGCTGTTGTATATGATCCCACAACATCAAGTCCCCATACCGCAAATGGACAAAAGTACTTGGGGGAGAGGAGAGGCTCTTGAGGCTGATTCATAAAGTTGGCATGAATTTGGAACGCATGACACCTTATGTCAAACTCGATGCAGTCATGGATCATGGAAGGCCAAAAATACCCCAGTCTCTAGATCTGGTGAGATAGTTTTGGCCAAGCCAAATGAGCCGTGTAGGAACCAGCATGCACCTCCTACATGAAATGGGGAATCTCGACTCCTTGAATGCAACGAATGAGAACCCCATCAAACCCACACCTGTAGAGGATTTTTTTCATGACCAGGACCGTTCTTGAGGTTAAACTGTAACGCGTGGCATCAAATTTTCTCACTCTTGGCCTGATCTGCTAGGAGATTACTATTCTATAGGTACTTGACAAAGGAAGTTTTCTAGTCATGAGTTACTTCAATCACTACATTTGGGGGACCTGGGGGTCCAGAGGTGGAGGCACTGGCAGTATGGTGGCTTACCTGTGGGCTGTCACCATCATCTGGAGGAATGGGACAAATTACTCTCTAGTGTGCCATGTGGATAATTATATCATCTTGTCCGGGCTCTACAAGTGATGCATATAGGCTGGCTAGGAAGTCAGTCCGACTATTCTGAGATTGAGGGACATGAGTAACTTCTGGTCGATATGGGAATTAGGCCATTAGATGGAGAGTGCGTTCCAACAATGGTACAGGCTCTAGCTTTCTGACGACATAGTCATCGTTGATCTGCTTGATGACTAATTCAAACTCCCCTTTCACATGAAAATGGGGAACATCTATCTTGAGGGATAGCTCGAGGCCAGTAATGAGAGCCTGATACTCTGTCTCATTATTGGTGCAGCCTTCTGACAATAATAATGAATACGGAAGAATGTCTTGTGTTTGGGTAATGAAGACAATACCCAGGCCTACTCTGTTGAGTCCGGGGTCATTGAGCCTTCTGTCGGTGGGGCTCCAGGAAGCACCATCTAAGTGAATTTTCCAACACAGTATGGATTGGTCTACCGAGGGGATTGCCTCATCTGAAAAATCATGGTCCAGGGACTAGTCCGTATAAGCTGAATGGGCAGCAAGGAAGTCTGCCAACCCTTGCCCCTTAATAGCCTTCTGAGGGAAAAACCTGATGTTGAACTGCTGAAGAATCACTTTCCACCAAACTATAAGTCCTTTCAACATGGGGCGGTTCAATATGTACTTCAAAAGATCTACCCGGGTCACCAATTGTACCATATAATTCTGGAGGTAATGCTGCAATTTATGTATCGCAAATACCAATGCATGGTATCTCTTCTCGATAGGGGAGTATTTGGTCTTTGTATCGAGGAGCATGCGGCTGAGGTAGTAAATATTGTTCTCCATCCCCTCATTGTTCTTCTAGGCCAGAAGGGCTCTGAGAGACCATTCCAGGGTAGTCACGTAAAGGATCAATGTCTTTCTAGAGATAGGTGGCATTATGACTACAGGCTAGAGCAGATACTGCTTGATTTCCTCAAAAGTAATCTGAAATTCTTCATTCCACTCGTAGACAGTGCCTTTCTTCATGAACTGTGAAAAGGGATTACACTTACCGGCTAGATTCGAGATGAATCGGCGTATGTAGGCCAAGTGGCCTTGGAAGCCTCGAAGCTCCCGATTGTTACTAGGGGAGACATCTAACTGATGGCCTTGATCTTTTCCAGGTCAATCTCATTGCCCCATGTCTCTGAAAACGAAGCCGAGAAACTTATTAGAGGTGACCCCAAAGGCACACTTTAATGGATTCATCTTCATGTGGCAGGAATGGAGGAAGTCTGACACTTTCTCATGGCCTTTGAGATTGTCCAGACGCTGGTGATATTTGACCACCAGATCATCCACGTAACATTCCACCAACGTTCTGAGGATCTACTTAAATATGTGATGCATAGCCCACTTATAGGTGGCACCTTCATTCTTTAAACTGAATGGCATGACTTGGTAACAAAAAGTACCTTGTGGTGAATTGAAGGCTGTAGACTCCTCATCCTCATGGTCCATTCAGAACTGGTTATACCCAGAGTACCCATCCATGAAGTAAAGGGCTTGGAACCCAGCTGTAGCATTGATCAACAATTCTGTCACATGAAGGGGGAAATCATCCTTTGGACACTGACGGTTGAGATCCTAGAATTCAATGTAGACTATGATCTGTCCATTATTTTTTTTACTGGAATAATGTTGGCTAGCTATTTGGGGTACTGGAACTCCTTAATGAGATTGGCTCTAATGAGCTTATCAACTTCTGCCTCAACCATGTCACCGTGAGAAGGGTGCCTCTTCTTGGGAGGTTACTTGAATCCACAATGATTTGATGAGAAACCGAGGCGGTGGACGACTACCTGAGGATCTAATCTTGGAATCAATTCATACCTCTAGGAGAAAACATCACAGTTTAGTTTAATGAAGTCTATATACTATTGTTTCTTTTTGAGGGGCATAGAGGCACTGATCAGTGTGGGTTTTGGGTCTGCCTCGCTACCGAGATTCACTTGTACCAATTCATTGACCGTGGCAAAGACGCCTTCGTTAAAGGTGGGGGAGAATACTCTAAATCCTCTTCTTCATTTATGGAGGAGGGATCCTTGGTGGGAGGAGTTTCCTCTGAATCAATAGATCCCTATGGGAGGCTGGTACCGTCCTGAACGGCGGTGGACACCGCATATGGTAACTCCACTGTTGCTGAAATCATAACAATGAAGGTTGTCGATATGATCCCATCTGGTATTCAGCCTAAGGATCCACGCTTGTTGATATCGAATCAATAGTGGTGTACTGGCTTGAGATAGCTAATTCCAGCCCGGTGAAATAAGAAAGTGTGACATATTTTTATTTTTCTGGGGCAGACATCCTGATACCTTATGGGTGTAGGAGGCTCTGAGATCACTCGAGCCTGATTTGTGTAGGATTATGAGGTGATATTTCGATGTCACTTAGACATGGTAATGTGTTCCCCCTTGTTCTATAAATGAAAAATCATTTCCCCATGTCCATATTTTTAGCCACCAATTGGTGTATTGGAAAGATGTAGGCATCATCTAGATCTATCCATGGGTCGGTCGCATCCTTAGCATGCTTAACCTCGTTATCCTGAATCTACTTGTCTTTTCTCTTATAATAGTCGGCATCTAGATAGTGGACTTCACAAGAGGAAAATGGTGATGCATCAACTTGGAGTATGCCCACTCAACTATTAAGGGAGTATTTGAGGCACTGGTGATATGATGAGAGAATTACCGCATGCAGGTGGATACATGGCCTTTCCATCAACGCGTTGTAGGCAGTGTCTTGGAATTAAACCATGAACTTGGTGCTGGCTATTAGACCATCGAACTAGGTATTCAAGAGAATCTTGTTGACCGGTGTCTGTTCCATCATGTCATAACCTTGTATTCTTAGGTCAGAGGGACTTAGATCATCTTCGTACAGCCTTAGTTTTTGTAGTGTCTAAGTCAGGATTAGGTTCATCCCAAAGCCTGTGTCGATAAGATAGTGGAGAACCTCCATGCCATTGAACTAGCCAGTGATGTACAGTGGAAGAATATGCCCCTTTATGGGAGAGAGTTCATCTTCTCCAGAGAATGAGATGATGTCCTGGCATTTAGTATTCTCGATCGCCTCAGCATGGAAGGCTTCTACGGCTGGTACCTCTGTCTCAAACTAGAGGGTGATTCTCAAAGCCTCAGAGAGGGCCTCACACATATCCGATGACAGGAGAAGAACCCAAATGATAGAAAGATTTCCTAGAATTCTAGAAAGATGCTTGATAACATAATACTTCAATGTCAGGCGTGAAATTCTGCTTACAGAAGTCTCTCTATGATAGGAGGTATGGTGGGCCCTGCCGACTGGACTGGTGACTGACTGGTGCTATGAATATCCCGCTGCTCACTAGTCAAAGCCTACGAAGTGACTACTGGATGAGGGCCCAATGGCTGAGTCCGGTCCAGATAAAATCATGATTGGTCACAATGTAGTCGAGGTGTCTCTACCTGATCTAATAACACAAACTGTGGTGAAGGTGGACCTAATGACACCAGATGAGAAGGTTGTGTGTGCTGAACTCTATGCTGGGCCTGCTGCCTAGTTTCGGTAGCATGCACAGCCCGGCTGGAAGTGCTGACCTAGGCACTCCGACAGCCCATATATCCATAGCTCTGTCAATGATGGTGATGACTTTGGACGTTGGGAGGATTCATCTAGCGCTCCTCATCGTCAGGAATCATATAGAGGTTCACCAGCTCGACGGTATTAACCGAGGCATACCCTTGACTATTTCTCAAAGATTCATCCACTAACAGATGGATTCTAGAAGGAATATCTATCTTTGAGGTCATGAAATTGCTATGATTATGGAATGATGGTGGCATTGGTGGGGAACCTTGGTTTCCCTTGCACCATCGGTGTTTTCTCTTCTAAGAAGGGGACTATTGATACGACAATGTAGAAGTAGTAGATGTAGCATTTGAAGGCGTTGTTCTATTCAGGAATGCACGAATAACACCATGGGCATGGGAGACTATTTTACGAGACATCCAATTGTCATACTTCTGGGACCCGTAGTTAGACACCTGATACCACTCGCCTTCGTTGTCACTGCTCTTGTCTAGCCTCACGAAGACACATGTCACCTATGCTAGAGCTAGGCCAAACTGAACTATGTTGTTAACCACCTAGTCTTGAAGCCAATTTTTAAACACATATCACTTTTTGAGTTTGTGACCCAGGATCCAATGATAGGGTTAGTAATTAGGGCGATCAGTGAGGATCACCTTTTCTGGCCTCCTACACTCAGGAAAACGTACAATCCCCTGCTTCAAGGCACTAAGAATGTAACCTGGGACTTGATCTTGGTTGAACAAGTAGGTATGGTTCCTTATATCTGGGAAGGGGGTCCTTGGAACCTGACCCTGACGAGGGGCTGGAGGAGCCTTTTGACCAGGTGGATCCTGGTTATCTCGTATGGGTGGTGGGGGCGCATTGCGCGGGGGAATCCGCTGGTTCTGAGGTGGGTGTTGCTAGGCCAGAGGTTGTGTCTGAGGTGGATGGCCTCTGTGAGGTTGTGGATGCATCTCTACTGGTAGCAACTCTAGTTTCCTAGGGGCCTCTATTTGAGCCACTAAGGTGAGCTTGGCCTTGGAGACCCTTCTTACAGGGATTGTAGGAGGCAACAGACATGCCTGCTTAGCCTATTGTAAGGCTTCCTCTAGGCGCTGGGCCTTATCAGAGAAGTCTTGAAATCCCCTGGGATAGTTATGAGTGATCAAAGAGGGGACAAGTTCTATCTTTACATTCCCTATGCACATCGTCAGTATTTTCTCCTAAGTCAATGGAATTTCAAGGGAGCAAGTGAGTCCTTTCCACCGGGCGACAAAGTCTACAACACACTCATCAGGCCACTGCTTGCACTTGAAGAGGTATGTGATACTCGTCTTCTAAGAGGTGGAACTTAACTGATAGATAAATTGGCTACAGATGTCTTCCCAACTGGGTACTGATCTGATGGGGTTCTGGTTTTACCAGACGAATGCCTGCCCCTCCAATGTTTGTACGAAACACCATAGTTTGGCGGCCTCCTACTACGTTGGGGTTCCCAACATGGGCCCACACATTGAGATAAAGTGTCCCATGTGCTGTGGTGGGTCCCATGTCCCATTGAAGGGGGGAAACGTGGGATTTCCAAAACTTGGGAGTGCTGGAACTTCATCCACCCTTTTCAGATATGGATTTCTATCAAGAGATATTGCCACCTTTCGAGTCTCTAAAGATTTAAGGCGGGTGATTAGTGCCTCCATTGGATCATTTGGGCGGGGGTTTTTGTCTTTATGGGGATCCTTGTCCACCAGCACATTGGCAGGTTCCTCAACATGATAAGTAGGCCCAACGGCTCATGGAGAAGCTTCTGGAATGACATGTGGAGCATTTGGCGGAACCTGAGCTGGGTCCTGAGGTTTGTCACACCGTTCAGGAGGATTTTCCGACACATAACACGCCCTTTTTTCATATGTTCTATCTTCAACCCTGTCTGTGTGGGAATGTTGATTAGGGTCACTTTGAGGCAATTCGCTGAGGGGAAGTGGTTTCTTCCCCTACTGCCCCAGCCAAGGATCACCATATTCTGGTCGTCGCTCTGCAGTGCGTTCAGCAAGGAGGTCATCGACCATCTTCTTGTGTTTGGCGAGTTACTGATGAAACAGATATTTTTCAGGATCGTCTACCACCTTCTGCACTGAGCCGGATGGGTTAGAGGGCTTGATGGCTCCGAGGTGTTTCTTACCCTTGTTGGGATTCTGGCTGAGGACTACTGCCTCGGTGGGCACGGGAAGACCCAATAGATTTCTCTACTAGAAAGTGACCCTTCCCAATGAATCCAATAGATGTGGAACTCCCTCAAGAGGTAAGTCCCCATCAAGGATCTCCAGCTCATTCTATCACTATGATAGTTCATTCATGTTAACCATGACCCTGTCGAGTGTCATATCCTTTATGTCACCTAGAAAATCGGGTTGGCGCCGGATTGAACTGAAATGGAGGGTTGTGTACTGCCCCAACCTCAGATTTACACATGGGGAGATTCCTCTTTGATTATCCTGTGGAGCACTTTAAATCCTTGAATTCATCGTTGTTGGAGGATATGATGGTGACTTGGTGACTCAGGGCGCTAAGCCACGGAGAGTGCGGCCAAATCAACCAAATGGAATTGTTGGATGATGTCTTCGAAGTGTGTCTGACAATTGGGGTAGTCCACTCATCGACGGCGAAGACATAAATGAGTCACCCGAAAAGTCTGGCAAAAACACTTGACCTCTTCTTAGGTGAGTGATTCTAGAGCACTGAAATTTGGTGCTGAAACTAGCCAAAACATCTCAAGGAAATGGTCTGCTAAAATAATGTCCCAAAATCTCCTCAGCTATGACTTGGGGTATGGCCCTTCATTTCCCCACTCATCAAACAAAGACAGTTGGGGAACCGATAGTAGTACTGAGGTAGACCGTTGAGACGGTGGGCTGGCCGGCGGAGAATATGATGAGCAAGCTGACAAGCCACTGCATATCGGGCTATCCTCTAAAGAGTTCAGTGACTTAGCCACCACATCTCGGTAAGATGGGTTGGCGACCGTAGTTTCTGGCATAGGGAATATGGTTGATGGCAGTGGAACACACTGCTTTTCATCCGCCATGGTCCCCAGAATAGCTCTTCGTGATCTCTGGTCGAGGAAGAGAGTGCTTCTGGTGATGATAGTGGTGATTACACGGCTGAAACCTGTGGAGTTTCTAGATTTTTGTTTTCCTGGATGTACCTGTAGAGGGATTTGGGAATCTGATGGACCTCACATTCTAAAATTATGAGGCTGATGCACCTTGTTCCTGCCCTGGCACTTGACACGGAGGATCTAAGTGAGGGTTCCATCACTGAGTCATATTCCACCTCCAAATCTGAGAAGCAAACTGGTATAATCTCGGTCTAAGTCTTCTTGAAATTCCTTTTATGGTGGTGACAAATCTCCCTCCTACCTTGGGATGGTTCTTCGAGACAGGGTAAATTTATGGCATGAGGGGGACCTTCAGTCGTACTGGTGTTGGGGTGGAGAGGATTTCTGCCTAAGTAAGCTGGGGTGCGAGGAGCACCGAGACAAATATCAAAGGGAACACGGGGAGGACCTCTGTGGGAAGAGATGGAGAGGATGGGACCTACACTGGACCTAATAAAAGCACGTGTAGGACCTTCATGCGTGTTTCCCCTGGCATCATTATCACGAGGAGGGTCCTCGTAATGTTCAATCCAAACACAGGTAGGACCTCCATGTTGGGTGCTGGTGAAGTGAAGCTGGCCTTTACACCTTTGATTTCTGGGGTGAGAAGGACCTTTTCCAGCAGCTATAAGAACATTGTAAGTTCCCCCACACTATATATTGACCGAATGTGCAACTTCCCCACACCGATGGTCTGGGGTAGGAGGAATGACTCCATACCCAATGTAATGAGCACGGGAGAAGCTTCCATACTGAGTGTCACCATAGTGGTTACGTCCCTCATTCAAGCTAAAGGTAGCACAGGGCGGATCTCCATGAAGATATTTGAATCACAGAGGGCCCTAATTCTTCATGGTGGTGGTATGGGGAGGACCTCCGTACTAGGTGTCGCTGCTGTGGGTTGGTTCGCAGTGACTGCTACCTGTGCCGACGACCAAGAGAGTGGACCCAGCCTGCCCATGGGGCGGTTGGGGCCTCAATCTAGGCCAGGTATATAATTTCACCTACTTAGTATACATAGGGGTTGATGATACACATTAGAAGTGGCGTGGTCCACAGTATTTTGTGACGTTGACACCCCTTGGTGGGCGTTCTCCTTGTCCTGTGCCCGACGCTAGTGTCGGGTCAACTGGACTGAGGCCAGTGGTGCAGGCGCATGGATTACCTGCTCCTCAACTCATGGGATTAGGTGGCGATGATGGTGCAGACTAGAGGGAGACCTCTTTGGGATTCCTTGAAATGGAATCCCGACTGAGCTAACCTAGACATCCCCTACCTCGTCGGTGTATGGGAGTGAGTCATCGAGGCATTCTGGGGAGAGGATCCCGAAATGATTGTACGTTGGAGTGGGGAGCAGTGGCTCCCTGCGCGGCCCTTGGGGGAGGCGGTGGCGACGAGGCGCAGATGCCTCTAAATCTCTATGGACCATATCTTGAGTTGGGATAATCTTCTCTTCCTCGTATTGGTATACGAGGTCTCTTGTCACCCATCATTGAACAAAATCAGAAGGGGAGATAGGGTGTGGGAACCCAGAAGTTTTAGTTGTGGATGTCATCACAGAAGTGGTGGATCCATGTGGGATTGCCGCATTGGCGCTGCCCCTACCCCTGCATCAGTGGGTGGGTGGCGATCAGTTTTCTATTGCAGAATCTTGGTTCCTGAAATGCAGAGAGATTGAACCATTAGTGCTGAAACAAATAAATTGGCATCCAATTCCCTAGAGACATTCCATCTTCCATGGATAGTAAAAAGGATCCAGGCTAACAACTTTGCAGACTGGGATGTCCATCATTTTAACCGACCTGACTTTTGGTGAGTTCCACATTGGGCCCACTATTTTCTTGGTGGGATCTGACACCAGATAACTGGATCTGGTGACATGCTAATCCAATTATGTCTCAAATGTTACTAATCTCCACATTGAAGAGAAGAAATTCATATCGAGCTCACCATTTCTATTTTTGACGCTTTCACCGGGGTGCGCGCATTCGTCTATTTTGAGGACGATGAGGACGCTCTGGTTATTGCCCCGCATTCCTTTTTTCCAAAGGCAGGTGGCATCCGTCACTTATTCAAAGATGTTTTCTCCTTGATCAAAACAGGATGATGGGATGTCAGTTATTTCTTCCATGGATTCCTCCTCAGAACTCGTTACCTAGTCTGAGTCTCCCTTATAGACTAAGACATTATTTGTGAAACTCTTCCCAGTGCCATATCTTCATAGATGCTGGTTAATTACAATGCTTATGTCAGAACATTCCAAGGGGTCTAGCCAGGTCAGCAACCTTCGGTCAAGGGAGTAGTCACGTTCAACATCACTGGTGTGTCTGGATGCTAGAAAACTAGTGTATCTGAGTTTATTACCCTTATTATAGGTCTTCTAGAAGGTGTTGAAGCCTGATGAATCCCGCATCGAATGCGGGGAATCATTTTCCATAGGCATGTCTCTGAGGTTTTCCTCGGCTTCCCATGTTTAACACAGGGTATGCCTCTAGTTTAACATCTAGAGGAGATGGATCGGACTGATCAGAGCACTGACTAGAGTGGATCAGATGGGTTCAACCTCTGAAGGAAACACTAATGTTGGGGATAATTCATGATTAGTTTCTCTATTGTTGTTAAATGGAATGGGGAATGAGGTGGAATGATCCAACAGAGATGTGGCATCCTGGGTAAGAATCGCGATGGATAATGGATAGTTAAGTGAAGTTGTTGGAGAATGAGATGGAGTTGACTCGAGGGTGAAAGTGATGTTGGGATTGATCCTCGAAGAGACCTCCTATGTATCCTCGTGGTAGGGAATCAAAGTCCATGTAGTTCGGGGTGCGGTATAGGATTGGGGCCTGCATAGAGGACAATAACCCAATGATATATTGGGGCTTACACATGGTTAGTAGCCCGAGTTAGTCTGACACCATTGGGGATGACCAGAGATGCGGGTCCCAATGAAGGGGACTACAACGACTTACAGTTGATTGGGGAACAGGATGGCTTATTTTCCATTGGGGTTGACAATGTCTTACCACTGACTAGAGATCACAACGGCTTATCGCTGCATGAGGTTCACAATGGGTAACCATTGGGTAGGGGATCACAACAGTTTTCCATTGGATTGGGTTAATAATGGATTACCGCTAGATAAATAATGGTTTAGTGTCATGCGATACAAAAGTGGAGTACGGGTTAACATCATGTAGGATGGAGGGTGGATTGGCGTGGATGGTCAGGACCAGTGGGTGGTGGGCTTGAACCTTGGAGAGGCTTCCAACATACCTTGCCTTGGCAAGGATCAAAGTCCACGTAGTTCGGGATAGTGCGGACCAACGTGAAGGGGGTCGGAACTAATGGTTTTTTGGATTGAACCTTAGGGAGACTTCCTACGTACCTTTCCTTGGCAAGGATCAAAGTTCGCATAGTTCGGGATGGTGGGAACCAACGTGAAGGGGGTTGGAACCAATGGTTGTTGGGCTTGAACCTCATAGAGTCTTCCTACATACCTTTCCATGGCAAGGATCAAAGTCCATGTAGTCCGGGATAGTGGGAACAAACATGATGGGGGGTCAGAACCAATGGTTTTTGGGATTGAACCTTAGAGAGGATTTCTACATACAATACCTTGGCAAGGATCAAAGTCCATATATTTTGGGATGGTGGGAACAGACGTGAAGGGGGTCGGACCCAATGGTTGTTGGGCTTGAACCTCAAGAAGGCTTCCTACGTACCTTGCCTTGGAAAGGATCAAAGTCCACGTAGTTCGAGATGGTGGGAACAGACGTGAAGGTGGGTCAGAACCAATGGTTGTTGGGCTTGAACCTCAAAGAGGCTTCCTATATACCTTTCATTGGTAAGGATCAAAGTCCACGTTGTTTGGGATGGTGGGAACCGACATGAAGGGGTTCATAACCAATGGTTTTTAGGCTTGAAACTCAGAGAGGCTTCCTACATACCATACCTTTGTAAGGATCAAAGTCCACATAGTTTGGGATGGTGGGAACCGACATAAAGGGGGGTTAGAACAAATAGTTGTTGGGCTTGATTCTCTGGGAGGCTTCCTACGTACCTTACCTTGGCAAAGATCAAAGTCCACATAGATTGGGATGGTGGGAACTGACATGCAGGAGGTCAGAACCGAGGGTGGTTGGGATTGGACCTCAGGGAGGCTTCCTACGTACCTTGCCTTGTCAAGGATCAAAGTCCGCGTAGTTTGAGATAGTGGGAAATGACGTGAAGGGGGTCAAAACCAATGTTCGTTGGGATTGAACCTCAGGGAGGCTTCTACATACCTTTCCTTGGCAAGGATTAAATTCTATGTAGTTCGGGATGGTGAGAAACAATGTGAAGGGGGTTGGAACCAATGGTTTCCAGGCTTGAACCTCAGGAAGGCTTCCTACGTACCTTTCCTTGGAAAGGATCAAAGTCCATGTAGTTCGGGATGGTGGGAAATAACGTGAAGGGGGTCGGAACCAATGGTTTTTGGGCTTGAACCTCAGGTAGGCATCTTACATACCTTGACTTGGTAAGTAACAAATTACACGTGGTTCAGGATGGTGGAAAATGATGTGAAGGGGGTCAGAACCAATGGTTGTTGGGCTTGAACCTCAAGGAGGCTTCCTACGTACCTTGCCTTGGCAAGGATTAAATTCCACATAGTTCGGGATGGTGGGAATCAACGTGAAGGGATTCGGAACCAATTGTTGTTGGGATTGAATCTCTGAGAGGCTTCCTATGTACCTTTCCTTGGAAAATATCGAAGTCTACGTAGTTCGGGATGGTGGGAACTGACATAAAGGGGAGTCGGAACCAATGGTTGTTGGGCTTGAACCTTAGGGAGGCTTCCTACGTACTTTTTCTTGGAAAGGATAAAATTCCACGTAGTTCGGGATGGTGGAAACCAATGTGAAGGGGGTTAAAACTAATGGTCATTAGACTTGAACATCAGAGAGGCTTTCTACCTACCTTTCCTTGATAAGGATCTAAGTCCATGTAGTTCGGGCTGGTGTGGGGCTTACACTCTAAGAGGCCTAATGGGGATGTCATGGTCGATTCTTACTCTAATCCCATGTGAGTCATGCTCAATGTGAGAAATAAGAGACAGCAAAGACATGATGATCACGTTTCGAAAGGTGTATCTGTGGGAAGTGGTATGGGGCTTACATGTGGTTAGCGGCCCATAGAGGAAATAGGGGATTATGTGTGGTTAGAATCCTAGAGAGATATAGATTGGGACTTACTCCATGATGGAGGCCCAGTGGTGACAAAGCCCAAAGGGATAGGGATTTGGCACCAAAGAAAGGAGGGATCTGATGCCCACCCCCCCCCCCCCCCTCTCTGGTCCTTGGCACCGAGGAAGGGAGGAGAAGCAGGGATTCTACTTCCTATAGAAAAAGCTAGGGGGCTTACACCAAGGTGGTTTCCCTTTCCCCACGGACAGAAACTGCTCCGATAAAGAGGATCTCATTCCATGTGATGAATGATCTCACTTCTGTGGAGACCATTAGGCGTAGATAATGTCTGAGACAGGTCACCCCACATATAATGCACACGGAGAGGACACATTTTAATTTCATGTGTTGAGGATGATGATTCTTGGTAGTTTAACACCTTGTATCTCAGACGAGATGGGTTCACTCCGCACCCCTAGGACTTACCAAACTGATACCCACCAACCCTTGTGGAAGGGAAGGCATCAGAAATTCCATGGTGAGGGGTGTTATTGAGTGATCTATTGAGGGGTCCATCTTAGCGTGGCTATGTAAAGAAGCAATAGTCGTAAGCATGCCTATATGAAGAAGCATGAGGTAAAGCAATGCAACGGGTAGCACCGCCCAAGGGAATTTAAAGTCACTTCGTGCAAACCTAGAGGGTCTCACAGAAAAAAGAGTTATGGAGAAAAGGGATTCATAGGTAGAAGCCTTGTGAAGCTCTAGTGTTCCATGTAATGGAGGGGCTTCGCGAAAAGGTATGCTTGACGAAGTGAAGTGGCCTAGACTAGGTGTAAGGAATAGGTACATATGGAAGGTGCTTCACGAAGTGGAAAGGAATTCGTGGAATAGTGATTTGTGAAGCAAGGGTGCCCTGTGAAATGTAGTATTGCAAAGAAATGTTCTTCGCGAAGCACAGTGACTCTGCCTTAGCATGTGGGTCACATGTGCATAGAAGGTATTTTGTGAAGCATAAGTACTCCTTGTAGAACCGAGTCCCCTTGGAGATCCCCTTACTTCATGGAGACCCTTGGGATCTATGAAGGGCATCCCTATTTGAATAGGGGATGAATTTCAACCAAGGGAGAGTCACTTCGTGATGCTAAATTACCTTGATGAGCTCATGGTTCACAGAGAAGAAATTGCTTCACAATTTTGGGGAAAATAAGGTGAAAGGTTAGAGGATCCATCCTTTGGGCTCGAGGGGGGCTTGGTATTTATAGTCAAGAGGCGACAGTTGTGGTGCTGCAGGGCTTCATGGGCAAGCTTTGCGAGGCACCCTAAGGGCTTTCCATTTTTTCTTTTTCTTCCCAAATTTGGGCACTAAAAAACATGATAATAATTGATATAAAAGGAATAATAAACCTCAAAAAGTTTATAAATCAAGTAAATAATTAACTGAAATTTATTATTCAGAAATCTAAGGATGTACGTGATGATTCAGACTCATGGTAAGGTACTTTCTTTTAAACCTCACTCTTAAAGTTACTCTTTCAAATATTTTTACAAAATTCAAAAGAAATGTTTTTTTAAACCTATTCCATGAATATAATTTCACACTTGAATTTAACTTTAATGTTTTCATGCATAATTTTTAAGTTTACAATTTTATTTATAAATAAATTGACATTATTTATCAGTTTTCAACTTTGAAAAAATTAAATGTGATTTCAAAGTGGAAATTTTAATTTCTTTTATGCTAGTTTTTTATGTTACGATAATGTTTTGGATCATGGAAATTCTTTATTAATACGGGTGGTTTCATGATAAAACATGATTAGTTTATCCAATGATATCTCTCCAATGCTTTTGGTAATGATACATAGTTAAACTATAGGGTTTCTCATAAGAGAATAGTGGAATATACTGTGGTGGGTATTTCAAAAGTAACCATGAAGGTTACTAAATAAGTAGATATGAAAGATATTTTAAGTGTGATATGGAATTGATGCTTAATGTTTACTTTATGATTTATGTTTACTATAAAGTTTTAAAATAACTTATTATTTCATGAGTTAAGCTAAAAATCTTGTGTTTTATGGGTGAATGATTAATTTTTTGAAAGTGTTTTCATGGGTTTATAAGTATTCATGGACTAACAATTTCATTATTTTTTCTTATGTTCCTTACTGGTATTTTTTTATTCATCCCATGTAATAATTTTTTTTCACTGGTTATAAGGATGGGAAATAGAAATAATGAATTCAATTTGAACCTTATGAAGATATTTCATGAAAATGAAATCATGTTTAATTTTAAAAGTTTTATTATTGAAATAAATGGATAATATTTTAATATTATCCACCTTGTATGAATGTGGAATGTTATGTATGAATTATTACATAATTCAATAAAACTAATATCTTTAAAAGTTCCTCAGTGTGAATGAATGTAAATTATTGATTAAAACTAAATATTATGTAATGATTATGGTTGGGGCCTTATAGTTGGTATCAAAGGTTAGTTTAGATAACTTTTGGGGTTATGATGTTTTTAATAGAATATCCAAAAAAATGTTTTACTTATTGTTAATTTGAAATGATATAGAATTTAAATATTACTATGTCACGTTATCTAATATATATATGATCATAATGGTGTTTTTTAGAGGAAACAGTGAAGCTGTTGTAGGAAGGAATTGAGAGGATAACATCTTTCCAATTCAGTATCCTGAGATGGATGGAATTAGAACTAAATAGTTTGTTCCAGTTATATATCAGTTGAAAAATGCTATAAATGGAACGTGAAACCATTAATGAGATCATACACATCAATCATAGATGAATATATCAGTATTTGATCATTTCATGAGGCAACATCCACCATCATTCCTTGGATCATCTGACCTGGTCGTAGTCAAAGGATGGATTAAAGCCCTGTAAATTATTTTTTATGTTATGTGGTGTTCAGACAATCCCAAGGTTATTCTTGTTGTTTCCCATTTTGAATTTGAAGTAGATCAGCGGTGGTTTATGGTTAATAATATCAATGATAGATAGGAGATTGATGTTTTCGTGTGGGATGAATTTGAAAATATTTTTCTTGAGAAATTTTTTCCTAAGGCAGTTCGAATTAGGATAGAAAAAACAAGTCGAGAAATTGAGATAATAGGAGGATTCAGTGGATGAATATTAATAAAAATTCACTCGACCAGAAAGGTATGCTCCAAATTTTATCTGGGGTATTTATAGTATAATCAAAAAAATTACTCCAGATTAAAGCCAGAATATTAGTGGGCATTGGATTCTCATGAGATTAAAAGTCACCAAAAACAAGTTTGATGTGTGAATAAGGAGGAAATGGAGTTTTCTGGTGATCATTTTTACTTTTAATACCAAAAGAAAAAGAAGTTTATATAGAAAGTGAAGGAGAATAATTCATCAAATAAGTTTCACGGTAAGAAAATTTAGTTTTATTTTTTGAGATTAGTGGTAAAAACATATTATAGAGTGCCTTTTCAATTTCTGGTAAGTGCTTCCGATGTGGTAAAATAGGTCATAAGGCTCATAATGGAAATGAAAAAGATAATATCAGTGGTAAGACAAAATTAAATATATAGTCAGTAAAAAACATAAATGAAATGAGATGGGTTATTATGAAAATGATTGTCCGAAAAGGAACACGATTAATTGGAAGCATCCCGACTATAAGTAGAAAGGTGCAGTGAAATACTTTAAAACTACTACAGTAGATGTTGGTTCATAAAATTAAATGGAATCTAGTATATTTTTTATTTATTCAAAATAATTCCAATGTATTTTTTGATTTATGGTTTACACATTCTTTCATTTATGAGAATGTTTCTGGTAAATTGAAAATTCCACCATAATAATTGAATTCAGAACTTATGGTGAAAACAACTGGGGGAAATATTAAGGAAAAACAAAATTATAAAAATATTATTTTCATTTTTTGTGGAATGAATTTATCAGTAATCCTTATTGTTTGCCTCTAATGGAGTTTTATGTTATTCTAAGTATGGATTTCCATTCTGTTTACCATGCTATTATAGAATATATATCTAATAAAGTTTATTTTCAAAAAGGTTTTTAGTTTGTATACAATAATGAACTTGATCCATTGATAACATATCAAAAAGATGAAAAACTATTAAAATACATAAATAAATTCTCTAATTCACATATTGTGGGAAATAAAGGAACTGTTTATATTAATGATGTGAAGGTGGTAAATGTGTATCTGGATGTTTTTTATGATGACTTGACTAGTGTTATAACTGGTTGAAAGGTTTAATTTACTATTAACATAGTTTCTAATGCTAATATAATTTCTAAAACCACTTATCAAATGGATCAATTGGAACATATAGAATTGAGAAATAAATTACATGAGTTATTAGATAAAGTTTTCATATGTCCAATCACTTCACTATGGGGTGATCCTATCTTGTTTTTTAAAATGAAATCTGGTTCAATGAAACTTTTCATTTATTATAGAGCCTTTAATAACATCACTGATAAGAACTAGTATCATTTTCCTCATATCAGTGATTTGTTTTATCATCTCTAGGGAGAAAAATATTTTTCAAAGGTTGATCTGAGGTCATGGTACCATTAGTTGAAAGTAAAATAAGGATACATTATGAATATTGAATCTTGGACTAGATATGAGCATTATGAATTTGTAGTTATGACATCTTGATTAACAAATTAACCTATTGTATTCATGGATCTTATGAATAGAATATTTCTTGAGTTCATAGATAATATTGTGGTTGTTTTTATTGATGAAATTTTTGTATATTATAAAATTAAATAGGAACATGAAATACATCTAATGGTTTATTTGAAAACCATAAAAGATAATAAACTGTTTGGGAAATTTAACCAGTCCAAATTTTGGTTTCAAAAAATTCTTTTCTTAGTCACAATTTTTATAAAGAATTAATAACTATTGATTCTTATAAAATGAATATTCTTAAAGAATGGACCATGCCCACAAATATATCCAAGATTCATAGTTTTATTGGTTTAGTAGGCTATTACTGAAATATTTTTAAAAACATTTCATGGTTATCTATCCCACTAACTAAATTAACATGAAAAGGTGTTAAGTTAATCTTTATAAAAGAATGTGATGATTTTTTCCAATAATAGAAAAAATATTGGTGAATAATCCAGTCTGGGACCTTCCATATAGAAGTGGTTAATTTTTCTACTATAGTGATGCTTCATTAAAAGGACTTGGTTTTATCCAAATATCAAATGATTAGGTAATTTTTTATGCTTCATGTCAACTGAAACATCATGAGTTGAATTTCCCTACACATGATTTGTAATTAGATGATATTTCTTTCATTAATAATTTAAAGGAATAATTTTTATAGAATAAAATGTTAAATATATACTGATCATAAAAGTTTGAAGTATATATTCACTAATAAGAAATTAAACATGATATGAATAAGATAATGGAAAATTATAAAGGATTATGATTGCATGATTATTTACCATCCTAGGAAAGAAAATAAAGTGGTCAATTATTTGAGTCAGAAAAGTAATTATCCATTAACCATGCTATGTTTTCAACATGATGCTTTGGTTAATGACATTATTAATTTTATCTTGGTAATTTTTTGGTGTAAGAAATTACTCCATTTTTTAGGTGTTATTGTAATCCTCTCTATCAAACAAGATTAAGAAACCACATAAGGAAGACAGTGAGTTATAGAAAAAGGTTGAATTGGTTCAAAAGTGTAAGTTAGCTGAATTTAACATTGATTAAGATTGTGTTTTGATATCTAGGAAGAGATTATGTGTGCTTTGTGATTCATAGATGAAGAAAGAGATGTTATGTGAGGCTTATAGTTCGTTGTTTTTCAGTTCATCCTGATAGTACTAAGATATAAAAAGACCATTGAGAGTATTACAAATGGGATGGAATGAAAAGATATATTTATGAATATATGATGAAATGTTTGACTTGTTAATAGGTTAAAGAAGAATGATAGTTTTCAAAAGGTATGTTTCTGTTATTGTTGGTCATAGACTGAAAATGGAAAGATATATATATGTGTGGAATTCATAGTGGGATTACTGAAAAATTCTCGATGTAATAATGTGAAATGAGTTATTCATGATTGATTGACTAAATCTTATAATTTTATTAATATTAAACTTTTAATATCTATATAATCTTTCTCATATGTATCTTAAAGATATATTCATGTTACATGGAGTTATTCTCTCCATTGTATCTGATCGTAATTCTAGGTTCACTTCTAATTTTTGGAAAGGCCTTCAAAATTCATTGTGTGATGAATTAAATTTTAGTACAAATTTTCATCCTCAATTAGATGGAAAGTAAAAATGGAAAATTTAAACCTTAGAGTATATGCTACATACTTGGTCAATGGATTACCAGCGAAGTTCGGATCAACTTCTTTCTTTGGTTGATTTTTCTGGTAATATTATTTTTCATTCCAGTATACAGATTGAACTATTTGAGGCATTGTGTGAAAAGTGGTGTCGAACTCTAACATTTTGGGATGAAGTAGCTAAAATAAAGTTTATGGGATCATATTTGGTAGAGAAAATGGTAGAGAAAGTTCATTTGATTCAGTGACACATGAGAATAGCTCAGAGAAGGCAAAAAAGTTATGAAATTAACCAGAGGAAGGATCTTTCTTTTGAGGTAGGTGATCATGTCATTCTCATGGTTTCTCCATGGAAAAGTGTGATGTGTTTTGGTAAGAAATTTAAGTTCAGTCAATGGTTCATTAGAACATATGAAATCCTTGAGAAATTTGGATCAGTTTCCTACCGAGTGGATATTCCTCTGATTTTATCCAAGGTATAAAATGTTTTTCATGTATCAATGTTAAGAAAGTATATTCTGGATCCATATCATCTTTTGAGTCAAGAAGTAGTTCATTTAGAAGAGAATATTTCTTGTGAGGAACATCCATTTGAGGTTATTGACCGTAGAGAACAGGTGTAGAGAAATAAGGTGATTCATCAAGTTAACGTTTTGTGGAAAACCCATATGGTTGACGAGGAAACATGAGAATCTGAAAATGTTATGAGGGAAAAAATCCCCACTTACTTAATAAGTGAATAAAATTGCAAGGACACAATTTCCAAAAGTGAGGAAGAATAAAAAACCCATGTAATAATAGAATAATTATTTTTCATTTATTAATTATATAATAATTAGAAAAGACAATATTTTTAAAATCATATATTATAAAACTAGTTTTATGGTTAAAACATTATTTTCTTAAAAATAGTATTACCACCTTTTAATGCATCACTTTTTTGAAATCTAGAATTTATTACTTTTATAAATTCAATTTAAAAAAACTTTTTATTTGAATTCATCATATCAAAATTTAATTTGGATGAATTTTTGATATTTTTCTGATAAATTTATTATTTTAATGAATTGTGAAAAATATTGCATTTTAATTCAAAAATACTTTTTCATATAGTTTATTTATATAGTTATATTATCATATTAATAATGTTTAATGTAAAATTTGTTCATTATTTTATAATTTAATTCAATGGATTTCATTGGAATTAATTTCACATTGAAATTGGATATAAATAAATTTTGAACTCTTGAACATTTTTATTAAAAAATCATGTTTTCTCATACTGACAACGGGATTAATATTTAATTAATTTTTTCTAATTATTTGTTTTAAATTTTCTACAATGGATTCCATATTTGGAATCAAAAGTTTCAAATTTACTGAATAGGTCCCTTTTATTTTTGGATATTATGAATAGTAACTTTTGTAATATTCTTATTACCACAATTAAGTGTAAATAGGAAAATTATAGGTAAAAATAATATTATAACTAATATAAAATCACCCTAAAACATTTCTTAATTTAATTAGAAGTGTATTTTTCAACAAAAATTTTCATTGGGATGAAGTTGTATCCTTTGGAATCCACTTCAGTGTGAGTATGAAATTTATAATATTTTATTTAAAGTAAAGTCAAGGATGTCATATTCTTGTTTCTCATAGCTATAAAATTTTTTATATGTGTCTATATAGGTGATATGTTATACTCTAAATATTTATTTTAAATTTAAAATAATTATATACATCATGGTAATTTATTTATAATCTTCATAAAATAAATAATTAAATTAAATGATGACATAATGATGATGCATTAATTGCCTCATTAATGAAATAATAAAATAAATGGTATGAAAAATATAAACATAAATATAATTTGATATAATTAATGGCATATAATAAATTTTTTAGTAATTTAACATTTTAGGGATTGTTTTAAAGAGTTTTTTTTTTAAGTTATTATGTTTTTATGATATTTTTAAAATGTCAAGTAATGAATAGTATCAAAATTGACATTATTAATATATTGAATGAAAAACTATTTTATTAAATGATATAAAATTTATAAAAATCTAAAATTCATCCATATTATTTTTATAAGTCTCAAAATTTCATACAATACGCATTAATGGGTTGTTTGTCTTATTATAGTAATTATATTAATCCTCAAAAGTGTGAATAACATGATATCATGGTAAGAGTTTAATGGATAAAATAAGGGTTCAAACAAAATATAAAGAATAAAAAATAATCAAAACTAGTAAAATTTTTATTGGATGATTTTATTTTAATATTTCCTCATCCTAACATTGATATAAGCTTCTATTTACCCATCTGTAATAGAATATTAATTTATATTAACTTACTTCCCTAAATATTTTCAAGATATACCTCTCCTCTCTTATAAATGGGTGCTACTTATTAACATTTATTCACACTTCAATACTAACTTTTTCATTAAATATTTTTCTATATCTATTTCTAAAATCCCTCCCAATATTATAGAGACCTTATTTTAGTTATAACACTCAACGTATATATGTGAAGGTGTTAATTGATGGAGGTCATCTGAAGGAGAGGTATCATTTTTATTTAAGTGTTTTTATTTTATTTCTTCATTTACATCCTTCAAATATTATTCATCCATGATGAAATAATAATATATTTATCCATAAATACCTATAGCTGCCCTGAATCAAACAGAAACCGAAACATTGCTAACGTATTGGGTTCCACTGGCCTTAGGCGCACCTCCCCGAATGCTAAAGGCTATTAACTAGTACCGAGGGTTTAAATAAGTGTAGTGGGGAGGCTATACCCTCAGGAAATAGATAATATACTGGTCCAAGCATACTAAGATAACATGTATAAGAAAATAATGAATTAGAAAACTCAAATCATACCATAGAGATGAAGCACATCCAATATCAATAAACAGCGGAAGAAATATAGAAACAACTACAGCAGTGGAAATAAAAAAGATCAAAATTCCAAATACCACTTGTAAACATTACTAAAACAAACAACGCATGAATCCATATATAGTCATACATGTCAATATAAGAATGGTCCCCATGGATAACTATTGTATCTACATAAAAAATAATCATGATAATATAGGAGTGAAAGCTAAATAAAAGTAAAACTATATCTAGGAATGACCTCAAGGTTTATTTTAATTTCAATGATAAATTATACTATGATCGAACTCTTAAGACTGATCCTTTACCTATACATAAATTCATAAAGTCTATATGCATTTTGAAGGGCTTGTGTAGGGTGTGAGACTAATCTCAGTAGGATACCACCCAATGGTGCATACCTAGTATATGTGTTTAAGCAGACATGCTTCTCTAAGAAAAGTAAATAGTATAATGAAATAAATAAACACAATCTCCACTGGTTCTTAGTAGCCACTAGGGAGTGTCAGCTTTTTCTTCCATCGTCATAATCTCATAAGTAAATAGAGTCCTTAGTCTATGTCCCAAGGTACTATTGTAGCCACAAAGTCCTAGTGAACCCCCAGGTTCAACATCAAACATTTTTCCTGACCACACGTGCGTCTTGATACCTTGTGTCTCCATGTACCGATGTCCCGAAGGCATGACCAACAATTATAACTCGGTCTAACAGACCCTTGTTCAATGGATCATGTCGGCGCATAGAATGACATCTAGAGGAACAATGATGTCTACCCTCAAATAAATATCCAGGCCCACAGCCTCAATCACGGAGAGCCTCAACCCCCAAATCAATAGCCTCATCGCTATTAACTGAAGCATCCTCATCTTACATGTGGTTTTCTATAAAAATCACCCCATATTATAAATACCTAAGCCACAACTATTGGGGTTTTTTACCCACACAAGTGGTCAAAACAAAATCATCATGGATTCAACCTGTGTGCACATGACACATTTGGCACTTTGGCCATCACGGGTGAGAGGAAATCACCAAATATAAACCTAAGACACACCATATATATCACCTTCTTCCCCTACAACCATGTCACTGAAATCCAATGGCCATTCCATCCAAGTATCTTGGGTCATGCCCAACCTGACTGTTACATTACCTCAAACCGGCATTCACGACGGTCAATCCTCTGGTCAGAACCATCCAAGAAAATCTGGGTCGAGCCCAACCGGTGATCAACATCACTCAATCTCGATGGCCATGCAACCCCAACAATGGGCTTATCCCATCACAACCCCAAGGGTATCAACATATGTGATCTCAAGCATTACATAAATATAAAACACATTTAAACATTTTAAACAAGTAATTCAATTTAAACAGATTGAATTACACTAGTTACCAACTATAGCACATTAGCACAGAGGTATTTAATTCCTCTAACTCACTTATTCAATCTTAAAAAAATTAAACATACTATTTTCAATTAAAACAATTCAATGAAAACCATTTTTTCACCCCCGTCCATTATATCCCAATGAGAAACAGGCTCTCGCCTAGCCTCACTCAAGAGTAACAGGTGTAGGTCATGCCCACAACATCCCACATGGTCTAACATTTAATTCAATATTATATAATAGAGATCTAATCAAAAACTGGCATTACAATAAAAATATGCAACCCCCAAATGTATGTGAAAACTCAAAATAAGGTATGCACCACCTACCTTAGACTCATAGATGTTGTCACATATGATATATAATTTTAATTTGAAGAGGATCATTGTAGATCTGAGTTTCCATCTAAACCTTAAAATTGGATCAGATAGAAACAGTGGTCTATAAGACAAAAGATCATAAAAAATGTGTTATACGTGGGGTTATCCTTACCATGTTGATCTTATAGCTTCCGATGGATTAAAAAATGAAGTTCGTATGGAAAGATGGGATCAAATATGATGTAAGGAGGAAGAAAGGGTGGCTCACCCCGTAATGTTCATGTGACCAAGAAGGATAAGGGAGGAAAGAAGAGAAAAAAGAAAAAAAGAAAAAAAAATAACAATTACCCAGCATTTGCTGTACGGTTTGCAAAACAGTGTGAAAATCATTTAGAAGCCACTACCTAAGAACCTAGGCTCACAGGACCACTCAATATGATTTTTTATACCATGTAAAAACTATGTGGTAACCCTCTGCAATTCTGCAGACGCATCCTCACAGTCGTGCGCCATAACTTCCATGTTATCCCTAAATCATGCACCTGCACATGCTTCCCAAAAACTAGGTCTTTGGGCCCCCGATGCTCTTAAAACCCTTCTGAACACACGAGGAATTCTCCTAGCCTCTAAACCAACCCATAAAACCATTTTGGGACAACAAAACTCTTGGAATTGAGTTTTGATCAATGAAACAAAAAGTAACATCGCCACTAGTTGAAAAATTCAAACGAGGTGGGGATTCTGACCCATTTCAAAATCCTTGGTCATTATAATCTCCCCCCTTAACATATCTCATCCCTAAGCTATCAAAAAACACTATAAGATGGTACAAAACATATACATCATTGTAAAATAACCCAGAATACCTCGGCCTCAAGTGTTCAGGACAAATTCATCAAGGGGCTCCCCACCATAGTAATTTCCTAACCTAGACAATCTCGACCCAAATCTCAAATCAATCAAACGTCCATCAAACTATTTCTAGACCCATGGTCTTCCCAAAAAGCATCATCACCCATGCACCTTATCAGGTGATCCTATGTTACTTATGACACCCAATTATATCACACACTGTATCGATGCCCACCTCGAGCTTGTGTCACCCATGGCACAATGAGGTCCCACAACCCTTGGATGCTAAAAAAATTGATTTCCTCACACCTCAATCAAAATCTACATCCTTGATGCCCCGATGCCAAAGGAATCTCATGTAATCCTACATCCCTCAGATACCTTGATGCCCAAGGCACCTCAAGTAACCCACATCTAATGATCCTTTGATGCCTAGCACCTTAAAACATGCATCCAACGATGCTCCTTATGAAAAGAACCTCACACACACACACATAGATATGTGTGTGTGTGTGTGTGTGTGTGTGTGTATTCATACACCCAAGATTTTTCTAACCCATTGAACAGCACCAGGTCAGTCCATATAGAACCTGTGCACCTCATTCACTAAAAACAGACATGCCTCAAAAGACCATGCCAAAAACAAAAGAAAAAAAAGGAACTGATGGCCATGCCCAAGGCATACCTCTGACCATCTTTAGCTCTCCAGCCTGCTCAGCCCCAAGAAGCTCCACATCGTGCACCTAGCCTAACACATGGCTTCTTGAAGCTGGTCCTGCCTGTGGTGCTTCAGCAGTCCCCGACCACTGACCCCACAGCTGGGTCTCACTGTCTGTACCATGCCCTCCGCATTCAGTTGTGCCTCAACTACCCTCACCTGATACCATTCCTAATCTGACCCCAGATGCCAAAGTCTATACTGGTCCCTGCCTACCAGTTGTCTGAGATCACTATCTACAGAACCTCTTAAGATAACCTACCTTTCCACATGCCTGGAACTCCATTGGAGGACGCTCACACTAAGCCCGGACATACCCAGGTCTCCCACACTAAAAGAAAACCATAGAAGAGATTCCATGAGTTGGTCTAGCTGGTTCCTTTCCCTGACATCCCTATAAGAAATAATCATGGCCTCATTTACTATCATTAGAACCATCACCTAATGCCACTTCATGGCTCAAATGGGACTTGTCTGTTAGGTTTCCCTTGACTATGAGTGCCCAATTCACTGCCTATGGGAATGAGGTCAGACTAAAGTTGTTTACCTACACCCAAATGGTGTGTCATAATCCATATTTAAATCACCTCACCATCGAGGTGTCATCGGTTACCATACCTAGTGCAAAGCGAGACAAATCAATGGAGATAGTTGCATTTTCCCTGACGGATATGTCACCCTGGTGAAGGCTTATGAACTCCCAAGATCTCTCTATCCTCAACGTATCAAGGAAAAAGTTCTCAAAGAACCTTTACTCAATGTCCTTCTAGGCCAGTCCCTTATTTCTATGAATTTGAACCTGCACATCCCACCAGTGTTTAACTGGCCCTCTAATCATATAAATCTCTAGTTTGACCCTTTATCCTAGAGTCATCTCAAGCTGCTCGAAAATCATCTATATTATTTTGGTCTAGTTCTCATCTTTCGGTAGACCACACTCAATTTGGAAAAGAGGTGGGTGATGTGACTAGAACTCCCAATTAAGATAGTCCATAGACGGATTTGTTCCCTAAGAACATCTATCGATCCCCTGAAAAACTAAAACTAGGATAGACCAAACATGATCATTGATCCATGGCTTGAATACTGTCAAGCCTAGAATCTATCCTGTTGATGCTGGATCCTGAACCTGATCCTTCTCAAAAGCTTGTACTTATGGTTCATTCGATGCCTTCCCTTTAGGGGTCTTAACTTGATCGTGCTCATTTGGAATTGTATCATCACCAACCTGATTCTCCATTGATCTGCCTAAGAGGAACCCACATAATACCATAATATGTTCAGACCGACCATATATATATAATAATATATTCAAAAAAATAGGTAATATAGTAAAGAGTCCGCATATAACAACTACCTCACTCTCCCCTATCACAACCATTCCCCATGTTATCCCAGCCTCATGGCCTCCTTACCCACCCTTAAGAGAGCCAAGCACAATATCCATGGGTCATGCCTATCCTGAAAACCAACATTGCATATAATTAATGACCTAGTCCCCCAATCATGGTGATCGATATAACCTCATTTGTAGTACCTACCTTCTCCTATAATACCCATGCCCATTCCTCATGCCACATGAAATTTTACCTATATATATATAGCATGGCATATCACTGTTCACATTTTAAAAGAATTTAAGGCCTAGAATTTCACATTTCTATATAGAATTTGATATTATTCACATGGTATAATCATTTTACAAAGAATACATGCATTTATAAATTTGAGATACCCTAAAATGTGCCTAACAGAAGCCAAAAAACAAGCATCACAATCCCACCTTCCATACCGGGCCAAGGGTTCATCTCATCTGTCACCATACTAGGCCAATGGTCCATGTCTCGCATCATAACCCATACCATCACATTCCAAAATAGAAACTAAGTTCAGAATCATATAAACTATAATCTGAGAAAAAGAAAAACATCATAACAAACCCAAGGTAACTCAATCCATCCCTCGTACATGGGGATACAAGCACCTGAGCATGAGTTCGAAATCCAGTTCAGGCAATAACCTATCCCTAGTAAATCATAATCCCAAATATAAATACAAATAAAAGAGGTAAAATAACCTCCTATAATACCACTTGTAGCATCTGTGACCCAAATAGCTACCCAACAGTGTTAATGGGATGGGTTCCACTAGCCTTTGGCGCACCTCCCTGAACACAAAAGGCAGTCAACTTGCAACGAGGGTGAAAAAAGGAATAGTGAGGAGGGTATACCTTTAAGGAATATATAATATACGGGAAATTAGAATAATAAGATAACATGCAGCAGAAATAAATGACTCGGTTGACTCGAACCAGACCCACTAGAAGCAATATGAAAACAAATTCAGTAGTGGAAAGTAAAAATATCATCATTCCAAACACCACTCGTAAACACTATTAAAATAAACAAGGCATGCTTCCATAGAATTTCATAAATTTTAATATACAAAGGATTAACATGTCTAAACACTATAGATATATATAAAATAAGAATGATAATACAGGAGTGAAATCTAAATAAAAGTAAAACTCTGGCTAGGCGCAACCTCAAGGTCCATGCCAATCTCTATGCCAAATAGTACTATGGTCCATATCCTAAGGCTAATCCTTTACATGTATGTAAAGCCATAATGTCAACACGCATCCCGAAGGGACTGTGTAGGGTGTGAGAAGAATCTCAGTAAGATACCACCTAATGGTGAGTACCTAGTTTATGTGTATAAGCAGGTATTATTATCTAGAAAAAGTAAAATGTATGATGCAATAAATAAACACAATCTCTACTAGTGCTCAACATCCACCAGGGAGTGTCACCTGCTTCGACCATCGCCATAATTTCATAAGCAAATAGAGTCCTTAGACTATGGCCCAAAGTACCCCAATAGCCACATAGTCCTGGTGAACCCTCAGGTTTAACCTCAAATATATATCCAGATACCATGTGCCTCCTGACACCTCATGGATCAATGTACCGACATCTTGAAGCAACACCCAACAATAGTATCCAGGTCTAATAGACCCCTTCTCAAGATCAAATGTCAGTGCATGGTACAAAATTTTAAGGAACAATGATTTTTTTCCCTCAAATAAATATCTAGTCCCATGGCCTCAAGCATGGAGAGTCTCATCGCCCAACCTAATAGCCTCATCGCTATCAACCGAAGGCTCCTCACATTCCACTTGTATTTCTAAATTAAGGACTCCCAAACCATAAATACCTTATCCAAAACTATCAGGGGCCTCTACTCACATTAGTGGTCAAACCACCTCATCACAGAGTCAACCTGTGTGCACAAGACTCATTCGGCACATTGTCCATCACAGGTGAGCATTAATCACCAAATAAGAACCTAATTCACACCATCTAATGAGCCTCATTCCCCTACGACCATGTCTCTCAAATCCGATGGTCATGCCATCCAAGTATCTCGGGCCATGACCAACCTGACAGTTACACTACGTCAAGCCAATATCCATGATTCACAATCTTGTGGTTAGAACCACTCAAGAAAATCTGAGCCTAGCTTAAATAGTGATCAACATCACTCAATCCCTATAGTAATGTCATCCTGAACTCGGGCCTGGCCCATCACAACCCCAAGGGTCTCAGTATATGTAATCTTCATAATTACATAAATATAAAACACATTTAAGAACTTTAAACAAGTAATTTAATTTAAATAGATTGAATTAAACTATATCCCAGCTATAGTACATTAGAATAGTTGTCTTTAATTCCTCTAACTCGGTTACTCAAGCTTAAGAAATTTAAACATACCATTTAAAATTAAAAAAATCTATTAAAATTGTTTTGGCACACCAGAAAAAATATCACAAGGAGAAATGACCTCTCACATGATGTTGGTCAAGAGTAAAAGAAATAGGTAATTCCCACGACATCCCACATGGTCAAACATTTAATTCAATATTCTATAACAAGGTTCTTCTCAAAACCAATCGTTGTGCTAAAAAAACAACCCCCAAATGTCCGTGAAAACTCAAAACAAGGTGTGCACCACCTACCTTAGACTCATAAATGTTGGAACATCTGGTATTGATGTAAAATTTTAATTGGATCACTGTATATATGAGTTTCTATCTAAACCCTTGAAATTGGCTTGGATGGAAATAGTTGTTTGTAAGACAAAGGATCAAAGAAGAAGTTGTATGAGTGGGGTTAGCCTTACTGAGGTGATCCTATAGATTCTAATATATTGAAGAACAGAGGTCAGATAGAGAGACATGACCAGATCCGATGGAAGGATGAGAAATGGTCAGCTCACCCATTATTGTGCGTGAAACCATGGAGGATAATGGAGGAAAGGATTGAAAAGGGAAAAAAGAAAAAGAAAATGAAAATAAAAATTACCCATCACTAGCCACATGCTTTAGCCACACGGTTTTCCAAACAATACGAAAACCATACAGAATCTACTACCTAATAACTCAGGCCCGAACAACCACTCCTCATCATTTTCCATACCGCACTTAAACTATGAGGAAACCCTCTATAATTCTGCAGACACATCCACACGATCGTGTGCCATCACTCTCACGGTTTCCCTAAACTGTGAACCTTCACTTGATTCCCAAAAACTAGTACTTCAGGAATATGATGCTCCTTAAACCCTTCTTAACCCTCAAGGTACACTCCTAGCCTCTAAACCAACACAAAAACACCATTTGAGGCCAACAAGACTCTCATAATTGAGTTCCGATCAATTAAACAAAATGTATCATCACCGCTTGTTGAAAAATTCAAACCGGGTGGGGATTTTGATCCATTCCAAAAACCTGGGTCATTCCAATACATATATTTTATTATGTTAATATCATCACCCAAATCCATCTCTAAATTCATCAAATGGGAAATTAATTATTTGTTCATGTGTACGGTGGACTACCACCTTGCGTAACAAAATAATTTGATTTCCATCACTGTATATCAAGAATTTTTATAATAGTGGAATTAATGTTTATATATAATATTCATGAAATATTTATCATTAGGAAATAATAATATATCAATTACGTTCTTACTTTTTCATTCACATAAAAATGATAACGTCGTTCGTGTGTACGTGTAAACTATCACCTCCATGAAGCGATGTGATTCTTTTTTTTTCACCACATCACATGGATGATACATATAAGTATATTTAATTGATTAATATTCTATTAATATTAGTATGATCATTATGGAATTATTAAATAATTATTATCTTTTTTTGATAAATTATCAATTAAAAATGGAAATGTTACTTATGCATACGTACGAATTACCATCTTCCTGAATAAAACGTTTTTCATTTTTCATAAACATAAATACATGGTTTGATATAAAATTATAATTTATTTATAAAACTGATTATTATTTCATGAATATTATTTTTGAGATGATGTAATTATGACTATTTTGACTATGTACATCATATCAACATCATTTGGGACTCACATACTGAATAATGTCAAAACATGTAACATTAATTTATATAATTAAGTAATTATTATAACATGATAATAAGTTATATAAAATGAATAGTAAACATTAAATATGTTCTATATAAAGAAAATAATTAACCAAAGTTTATTATTTAGGAAGATAAATATTTTATGCGGTGAGTTGGACCAAGGGAAAGGGGATTTCTTGTAAAATCCACTTTTAAAGTTACACTTTCAACTATTTTTTAAAAAATCCAAAAGGAATATTTTTCAACCTATATGTTAGGAAGATAATTTCTCACATTCATTTGGATTTAATTTTTTTATTATTACTTTACAATTTTACAATTTTATTTTCAAATAAAGTGATTTCATTTATGAGTATGCAGCTTTGTAAAAATGAAATGTGATTTCAAAGTGGAAATTTGATTTTCATTTATGCTTTTTTTTATGTGTTATGATAATTTTTTGGCTTGTGGTAATTATTTATGTGTATTGTTGGTTCCATGATAAACCGAGTTTGGGTGATCCCATGATATCTCTCCAATTTATTGGGTAATGAGATGGAGTTAAATGGTAGGGTTTCTCCTAAGATATTAAGGGAATATAGTGTAGTGGGTATTTCACATGTAACCATGAATGTCACCCCCTTAGTTTTTGTGAAATATAAAATAAGACAGATGTAGAATTAATGCTTAAAGTGGCATTTATGATTTATTTTTTCTATGGATTTTTATAAAAACTTGTGATTTCATGAGGAAATCTAAGAAGTTTATGATATATGGGTGAATGATTAATTTTGTGAAAATGTTTTCATAGGTTTATAAGTATTGATGGACTAATGTTTTCTTTTATTTTCCTTATGTTCCTTACTTATCATTTTTTCCTCATCCAAAGTTTTAAAATATTTTTCATAGGTTATAATGATAGTTAAGAGAAAAGAGGAAATCAATTTGAACATTATGAAGATAATGAAAAAAACATGCTTTATTTTTTATGTTTTATATTTTGGAATAAATGAATAATTTTTTAATTATATCCACTTTGTATGAATGTGGAATGATATGTATGAATTATGACCTAATTATTTAAAACTCTAAACCTGAAAGTATCGTTAATGATAATTAATGTAAATTATTGAATAAAACTCAATATTGTGTAATGATTAGTGATGGGTATTAAATTAATGTTCATCCCATGAGTGAAAATTATCTATTTAAATTCAATTCGTAATTCTATAAATACTATTTTTATTTTTATTTAATAAAATGTTTATTTCTTGTTAAATTGTTTTCAACAATATTATACTAAAAATAAAATTCATGATGATTATATAAGATGATGATATTAAATTAATTTATATTAGTAGCTTATTTAGTCATAGATTAAATATGGTGAGTGTATATTAGTTAAATTCAATTTCATTTTACAAAATAATGAAATAATTTTTATCTTATAATAATAATTTATGTATATATAGAATTATTATATAATAAATTTCTATAATTTAAATTGAAAATCCAAATAAAATTAATATTAACATGCATGAATGTTAAAGGAATATATAAACCAAAAATATGGGTTGTCACATTCTCCCCACTTAAATAAATTATATCTTCACAATTTTAATTTTCTCTCACAAAGAAAAAAAACTGAGTGAATCCTTAACAATATCAAGGATCAATACATAATATATATTGAGAAATCGTCCTCATTGTCTTGGGTAAAATTAGGAAACTGGTTATTTTCCTTATATAATGTTTATGTTTAGGTTTTAAATGGTTTTAACCACTTGTGAGAAATATATATTTTTTGTTATAAGACTCCTAATTTTCTATATGCATACCCTTCATAGATTAGTTTTCATGATCTTTTTTAAATCCAAATACCCAAAAAAGGTTATATTTAATAATGATAATACATAATAAAATTATAGTAAAAAAATAAATAAATATTGAAAAAATATCCAAAATATTTGTCATCATATGACAACTTCATCTCAACGTATGATCCTTTCTATTGGATATATAACTTATTTTATTCAACCTATAACATTTTTGGTTCATCATATAAAACATTTAATATAATATGTTACATGAATGGTTTAACTCATGACACTCCCACTATAGCCTAGTTTTTTTATTTTTTATCATCTTATTCTCCACAACCTGATACCAAAATATAACAAACCTACACTCTAATTGCAAATGAAGAACACATATACTATTATATTTAAATTTGGTTCCACTACTAAATACATTACGTAGATAAATAGATACCAATTTAGAAGACCAAAAAATCACATCCATTTTTTCACATCACAGTATATAGAGTAATGATATTAAAACAAACTCTCAAGACATAATGTTTTACTATATTTTTGAAATTAGCTATATAAATTTCATATTACACAATAAAAAATCAATATCTCAAAAAAAAATAAACACATGAATAAATCCTAAGTATGTCCCTAAATATAAATTCTTTAGGAAGTAGGGAAACATAATTAATTGGTGTCATCAAATGACCAGTAAGGGATAAAACAATATCAATAAGTCATAGTGAATTTTTCATTATATTATAAACAAATAATATTCAAGAACACAAAACAAATGGAATGATTAATTGAATAATATCTCAGAATCATAAGAGGTGAATATAATGCATGATAAAAAAACCATAGATTATAGAGTTGATTCCATAAAAATATTCCTAAAAATAGAGCATATACCATATAATTAAATAAAAAAAACTTATGGAAGTTATTATGATCCATGGACACATGATATTATAATTTTACATTTTTTTTAAAAGTTAATGCTTTGGTCAAATACCAAAGAACAATTTATTGATAAGATAAAGGATTACAAAAGTCGGAAGGATGGGATTTTTTTACAATATCTATCAAACAGAGATAATAAGTCAGCTGGCAGAGTGTCCAACCAAGTCATGCTTTGATGTACTCTTTTGTTAGCAAGAGCATATGAAACAGCATTCACTTCATGGTAGGCATGAGTAGCTATGTAATCAATCCCATGGAGCGAGTTTATACAATTCATCCAAAGTTTGGTAAGCGACTAGGTAAGATGAATGATGCCATTCCAGATGGCATGAATGATAGTGGTAGAGTCACTTTCAATCCATAGCTTTCTCAAACCTCTTTGAAGCACAAAATCAACTGCATGGATGACCCCCAGCATTTCAGCCTCCAGAGATGAAGAATTTCTACATCCAACATAGAAGAAACCCTAACACTGGCTAGCTGAGTCTCTGGATATGGAACCACAACTGGCAGGGCCTAGATTACCTTTGGATGCACCATCAATGTTCACTTTGATCCATCCCAGCATCGGTGATTTACATAATACTTCAAAGAAACATTTGGGATTTGGGTATATGTCAGGCACATGCAGATGATGAAGGATCTCAAAGTCACCAACCGATTTATTGCAATAGTCTTTTTGAATTGAAGCAGCTTCATGAATCACAGTAAGAATCTGAGATTTTTCTGCATTGAGACGAAATGAGTTTTTATTATGAATAAGATCATTTATAATGTACCAGATCTCATGTAGGAGTTCCGTCACTACTACAAGAAAAATATTTTTAACCTGTAGAGAGGCTTCATATCTAATGCATTTTTCTAAAAACAAACAAATAGAGTCAGATAGGGGTCATCTTCAATTAAATAATTCAAAAACATGTTGTTGGGTAACGAGGTATTGAGTTGGCCTGCCCACCTGTGCGCCGCACGTCCTCAGCTAGGCCAAAGGTGTCCAATACTTAGGCTTTGGCCAGTTCCACATGGGGTCGAGGGGACGAGAGGATTGCTGGAATATAGTGTGAGTTGCATAATTTTACATTTGAATGAACATAAAATATTATAATATATTTAAAGGTTGATCTCCAATATAATCATAACATAATAGATTGGGCATCACTATATGTAACCAATAAAATAGTTAGTCAGTCATCACTCCACATCCCATTTTAATCTAATGATATACGGTGATATACCCAATCCATTGGAATACTATATAATTATGGTCCAACCCATAACATATAGATAAACCATACATATGACTACTATATGAAATTAAAAAAAATACCTAAAAATCATATCCTGATTGACCCATATAAAAAAAAGTGATGCATATAATCATTAATGAGGTAAAACTAATCCAATGAGTGGTAGAGGGTATCTATAAAAATAACCTTTAATTGGAATAATAAATTATATGGTATTGATAAAGTATAGAATAAAAGGATATATTATTATGAAAATATATTTACTCATTCAATCAAATAGTATGATTATTGATATAGAAATTATTTTCATTAATTTGATATTACGATTCAATTATTTTATTCAAATTTTTTTCATATTTATGGGAAATTTTGAAATTTTCAATTTATAGAAGTAATTTGAAAATTATTGTGAATGCATCCTAAATTTTGATTATTTGTGATTTAAATATTGATTGATTATTAATTATCATATAGAGAATTTAATTTATAGTATTTTGATAATAACATGAAATATCAAAAGATAGAAAGAATAATACAAAAGTTTAATATTTCTAGAGATGGAATTTTTGAACATTTGTATAATTTCACAAAAGTACATATGAAACCCATTGTGCATCTCATCATTCTTAGATTTTAATGATCACAAATACACCTAAAGTTTGTTAATATTTTCTCTTAAGTGATGTACAACTATATTAACTACATCATGATATAACTCTTTCAAGAGTCATTATTGATGTAATATTAGACTCATTGAATAAGGATTATGGTGTAACACATAGCACCTCAACACAGAATAGGAACTATGGTGCATCTATAAGCACCACACCACATAATTCATCTTACCCTATGTTATTCTTTGAAAACTTCATCAGACCCATACGTATCGGTATACCCTTATGCAATAAATGGAATAAGTGATATTTAAATGCCTCAGGTTACCCTTATGAAACTATAAAAATTCCCTTATGTAGTCTTAAGGATTTAAATGTTACATTTTCCCAATACATGATATTTTTAGGTTACCCTAACACAGAACAAGACTTGTGAAAAATCATGTGGACCATTCCATAGCCTAGATTAGTCAAATCGTTTTTCAAGATACAAGGTAATGTTTCTGGAGTCCACAATACAATAATTTTTAATTTCATACAATCATTTTCAACTCCACACCACAATGTATACACTATATTGCAATATTTTATTTTCAGGAGTAGTCCATGTCATTGTCTAGATTTTGTGCTACAAAAACCTTGAATTTTTCTATATCAAAATAAGAATAAAAACCATAAAAATATGATACAAAAAATCTCCCTCAATATTATAAGAACCATAAAAATTTATCTCTTGATTCTATGATGCATATCTAAATCCTTATATCGTAAATCTCTCCTCCATGACATTGTGTTCTCTTCCACACACAAAATGTTACGATTCTAAATGCTTTATGTACAAATAAAAATACATTTAACTTGGATGTATTTGTCTTAAATACTTATGATATATTATATACCATTACCAAAGAAATTTTAAGCCTGTAAATAGATACTTTTGAAGGCCTTAAAAATCTATAAAAAAACAATAACATCTTACTCATCAAATCATTTGTGTGCTTAATTTATCTCAAATATTCCTCTTTCTGAATCTTCCTTCCATCAAAGAGTGTGTTCCAAATTCTATATGTTACACAATACCATTATTTTCTCATTCTCTCATAGTTCTCATAATTCTATTTAAGATAATTGGGAATATTATAAAAGGTGATTAATTTCTAACAATCCTCTCATATACCTATTCTTTCAATGTTTTTTACTTACAACCATTGAAGTAAGAGGTTGTGGTTTTCCTCCCATTTTTTTAAAGGAATGGGACTACTTATTTGGGGTATTGAGATTAACCATTAAAGAGATAGTGTCTATTGTATATATTTTCTGATCATAACCTAGAAATTAAGCGACAAGTTTGGTATCTTGAAACCAATTAAATCCAATAGACAGGTACATTATATCACCAAGAGAATGAGGTAGGGCACGTAATCTTAACATTCAATACTATTACCCATTATCCATTCTAAATATCTTATCTCATTCACATTATTCATTTTCCATTATTAATCTATTTATATTGTTTATTTCTTTATTTAATTAATATGTCATTTAACACTTAAATTTGTTAATCATTTTTTCATTATTCTAATCACTTAAACATTTTTAAATTCCTTAATTGAATCGTTATTTACTTAAATTAGCCCTATTATATTTTTAAATTTAAATATTATTTTTATATTTCAACATTTATTATTATTTTTTAATTTTCAAAAGATTTTAATTTAATCATTATTTTACAAATAAGTTTCAAAAATTGTTTTTTTTATTTTGTTTTTTAAATGGAAATTCACCCCTACCCCCATTATTTCTATATTTCTCATATATGAACTAAAATTGGAATCATATGGGTTTTTTATTTTTCCAATTAGATTCATTTAAAATTAATATAATTTTTTTTAAAATCATTAACCAATTTTTCAAATTAATATTTTATTTATAATTGATTTTTTACACCCATGGTGTTCTAAGAAGAAAATACTTGAGTCATAATCCATTTTTTATAGAAGTAATTAGATATATTGGAATACTCACATTAATAATTTTATTAAATACATTGGTTTTATTTTTTATTATATATATATACATTTACAACTAAAAAAAAGATAAACGGACCCCGAATGATCTTTCTGTTTTTGAAATTATATTCCAAAGATATGAATTCCATGCATTTTTATTTTGATCTAAATTAATTTAATATTATTTATATATGAAAAATAATCTCATGAAATTTTTATAATTTTATAAATAACTCATGAATGAACTAAAAAAGTCAAAGATACCCATGTAGATGTATTTATAAAATATTTTGAATGTTTCTGCATGCATCCTAACAAGTCTATCACAATTATGTTTATTAGATTTTCTAATATTCTTAATGGCCAAAAAGAACTTAGTGACTCTATTTCTCTATAAACATTAATCAGGAAAATACATTAGTTTTTACTAAGCGGTTTGGAACAAAATTCACAATAATTTAAGAAGATAATGTTTTCATAAATATCGATGTTGGGAACTCATAGGTTCTCTCATGACATACAAGATAACCATGAACATAAAAGATTAAAAATAAGATATGGAGACCATGAAAACTGAAGGAAAAATTTACTTTATTGGAATCTACAATGAGTCATGTTTGGGTGACTATAACATTTACAACTTTTACAAAATGATGGAAAATAAAAATAATCAAATATCTACTTGAAACAACAAAAAAATATAGAATTCAAGGTAACTTTATTTGGTCAAAAAAATAAGAGAAAAAACAATTCATATTGACCCTTGAAAAATAAAATGTAAAAATACAATAAGAAATGTCAAAAGGCATCAACTTAGCGTGTAAGTGAGGGCATGATTTCAAAAAAATAAATAAATCAATGAAATTTTCATGTGTTTAATGAAACATGTTGAGGATGGAATTTAGGTTACATCTAAAATTTCTCTCTCTCCTTTATATTTATCTTCTTATTTTCCTACTTCTTCAACCACTTATTTAACTTATGAAGATCTTTTCAATGTTAAAAATAAAATAAAAATATTTTTTTGTATTGTTATTTCAAAATTCAATGATCATAAAATGAAGAGAATCCTTTTTAAAAAAATCAAATTTTAAAATAAATAAAGGATTTTATTTTAAAATTTAAATAACAACTAAATATTAAAAATTTAAATTTTAAATTATGGATATTAAAAATACTATTTCTTATTTTACCCAAGGTGAATTATATTTTAATAAAATTTTGGGATCTTAACATGTAATTAAAAATAATAGTGGGATTGGTTTTTCAAAACAATCTAGATTCACCAACTATTTTTAAAAGACTTCTTTTGTAAACGTAATCTCTTAGAATAAATTTTTTTAATTACTAAAAGAAGGTCATTCATAGAGTTTATGAATGAAATTGAATAAATGCTATAAATGGTGGTCCAAAAACATTCATCATTTTTTATAATTTTTTAAAATAAATTATCATTCTAAATATATTTTAGATTCCAGATTACATATTAAAAAATCTTACTGGAGCCAAAAAAATTTACCTTTCCCAATGCTTACTAGCTCACACTATCGACCAAAAATATATGTACCCAAGGAAATATTTTCAAAATATTTTGTAGAAAAAGGAAAAAACTCAAGAAGATACATGTTATATGGATAATGGTTCCTCAATAAGTATGGCTAGTGATCCTTCTGAATTCAATCATCTCAATGATTTTGATATTGGAAATTTCACTTTTAGAGAAGATTCTAAAGGAAAAAATACTATTATTGGCATAATTGGTTTCTACAACTCAAATATTTTTAAATATGGTTTGTTTGTCGAAGTATTGAAGCGTAATTTAATAAGTATTAGTAAATTATGGAATATAAGTTTTTAAAATAATTTTTGAAAATAATTTTTATAAATTTTTTAATTCTAAAGGAAAACTATTATCTACAACATCATATTTTAAAAATGATTATGCTCTAGAGGCGTGTTTCTCTTTTATAATTTTTATGTAAATTCAAAAATAAAAATGGCCAAAAAAACTCTTTTCCCTTATAAGTTATAATGGTATAGAATTTGATAATAAATAATTTCATGAGTTCTGTGAATCTAATGGTTTTTATCACTCCTTTTTCTCTACTATAACACCTCAAAAATGGGGTTGTTCAATGATAAAATAGGGCCCTCTCTGAAATGTCTAAGACTCTCAGTACTGTTTTTTTACATAATAAATAATTAAGGGTGTGGAATGAAATAAAACATTATTTATCGATAACCATTTCCTCATAAGACACATATTATTATAAACCACATATGAACTTTGGAACATAAAAATTAAAAAAAAATTACTATTTTGTATTTTTTTTGGAAATGATTTACCCTTAATACAGTGAATAATCTATGAATTTTTTATCCTAAATATGATGAAAGAATATTCCTTGGTTACTCTAGCTCTAGCAAAGCCTTATAAGTCTCTAATAAAAGGAATAAGACCATAGAAGAGTCAATTTACATTAAATTCAGTGTGAATCTTCTTAAATCAATTATTAAAAGTGATGATGATGTTGACATCCCTAGTTTGATATTTCTTTAAAATATATTCTAAAGTAATTGAATATGCACAAAAATACATGACCTCTTCTTTACCTAATACATAGACTCAATCAAAAGAAAATATAATTAAGAATGTTATCAGAGAACAAAAATTTTAAACTCATACTAGAATGTGATAATTAAATGAGGATGAAAATCATGATTTTATCTCTCATATTGAACATTATTTCTTGGATGATGCCCAAATGATGAGAATTTGGTACATTATATTCATGATGAGTTAAATAACATTCAAACGAACAACATTTGGACTCTCGTAGAATATCTCAAAAATCAACCAATTAATGGAACTAAGTTGGTTTTTCAAAACAAACATGATGAAAAAGTAAATGTTATCCATAACAAGGATCAACTTTTTTTTAAATTATGTAATCAAGAAGAAGTTATAGATTATGGTTAAACACTTTCCCTTGTTTCTCGACTAAAATCCATTAACTTCATGTTTTAATTCACCACTCATTATAATTTTAAACTTTTTCTAATGGATTTAAAAAGATATTTTTTAAATTATTTTATTTCTAAAAAAATTCCATGGACCAACCATTCTATTTTGAAAATCATGAACTTCCAAATTTCATTTTAAATTTAACCAAATCCTTATACAGTTTAAAACAAGCCCATTTAGATTTGTATGGGAGGTTAACCAAATTTATTTTATCAACTAATATCAAAATAGGAAAATTTGATTACATCCTTATTCAAAAAACTATATCAAATGATTTATTAATAATTAAAATTTATATTAATGTTGTTATTTTCAGTTCAAATAGATAAACTATTTTCAAGGATGTTTCTAATTTAATGAATAAGGATGTGTAAATTAGTTATATGGGAGAACATAAATTATTCCTTGGTTTTCAAATTTCTTAAAATTTGAGTGGAACCTTTTAAAACCAATTTAAATGCACTAATTAAATTGTAAAGATGCATTACATGGATAATGATAAGGAAATTAGAATGCCTGTGAGTAAAAATTATAAGATAACATTGGATGAACCTAGTAAATCAGTCAACAATAATATTTATCAAAGTATGATTGGAATTATACATTGCCTTACTACAAATCATCTAGAAATCATGTTTACTGTATGAATTTATGATTGTTTTCAATAAAAACCAAATTAATATCATTTAGAATCCATTATTAATTATTTGAAAATAACTAATAGCTTATAATTATTTTATCCTAAGGAATCCACTTTTAAACATTATTTTTTATACTGGATTTGGAGGATTGCAACTAGATAAGAAGAGTTACAATATGAATTTTTATCTACTAGTAAAATACATCATCTCTTGGAGTATTATGAATAAAAATTCTATAGACCTTTCTATAGCCTAAGTTTAATAAATTGTTGTTCTGAGTTGTTGCACCCAGCTTATATGGATGAAGAAAACTCTCTATGACTTTAGGATAATAAATTTTTTCATCCCTAAAATGTTTGACAACACTAATGTGATTAATATTTCTAAAAAATATATACAACACACTTTCACTAAACATATTTCAATTGTGACACAATTTTCTTTGAGATCACTTTCAAATAGGTGATATTTTTCTTAACATTGTTTGTAAAAATATTCAAATTGCCATTATCTTTATAAAACACTTCCTCTTAATGATTTTGACTTCATAAAAGGATAGTTTGGTATTATTAGGTTGTGATACATATATATTAAACAAGTGGTGAACTTGGTAATTTTTCTATTTTAAAAATAATTTTTCAAATTATTTCCAAATTTGTTTTCAAATTAATAATATGATATTCAAAACATTTCAAAATTTTGGAAAAGTTAAGTCAGTATAATACTCTAAGAATAAAATTTTTATCTGGATACAAACATACGGATGTGGTTCTATCATGGATACTTCTAGTTTTTTATCCTCAAAATATTTCATTGGATTTTTTAATCTTTTCTCCATCTTAATCAATTTGAGTAGGCCTTACCACAACCCTAGTTTCAAAACACATTGAATTTTATATTGACTATTAATATAATATTTTATTATCCTAAATGATAAAAAAATAAAAAAAATTATTTTGTAAATATTTTTATTTATTTTAGACTTTTTTAATGTCTATGATATTTTTTAACTCCCTTGAGGAATTAATTAATGGTGAGATGGAATTGTTAATACTGAAATAATCCTAGAAAATATAATTTATTTTTCAAAATCAATTTTCAAACTTAAGATTTTTTTATTTTAAAATAATTTTATTTTTCATTGGAAAAAATAATTTCCAAGGTTTTATAGTTATTTTTAAACTCACTTTTAAAAAATACATTTTTCTAAAATATTTTAATATTTTTAAAAAAATTTAAAACACTATTTTTGTCTCTCTCAAAAGATAATTAATGATGATAAAGGAATATTAAATTTTATCTATTTATTATTTAACACAAAATATAACTTATTTTTGATAATCCTAAAGGGGGATATGTTTTCACACCCTGTTGCATCTCAATAAGGGATAAGTTGTAGCCATTTCCTATAAGGGGATATTTTTTATTGTGGATAAGTTTTTTAATGAATTATTATTTTAACAATTTTTTTATTTAAGTATGAGAAAATATCGATATAATGGTAACTCATTTTTTATACACATTTATAATTTATTTTTTATTCATATGATTGTGATCATCAAAATGGGGAATATTTTTGCACTTCTTACCATTCCTTGGTGTCAATGGTCACAAAAACTCAAAAAACTATTAATATTTTCTATTAAAGTGATATACAGAGAGATTGATGTAAATATTTTTAAAACTCTTTGAAGAGTATTTAATGATTTCATATTAGACTCCTTAAACAAATACTATGGAATAACCCATAACAATATTCCATAGAACAAGCACTACAACACAGCCCTAAGAACCACATCATAAAAATACACTTACCTTTATATATGTTTGATAATTCCACCTTAATATTACATATCATTTTACCCATACATGGGAAATAGAATACCCGGTTTACCCTTGTGTGATATGTAGAAATCTCAGGTTACCCTTTCACCGCTATCTAAGCATCCTTTTAGATCATTAAGTGTTTGAGTGGTATGTTTACATAGTTCATGATATTTATTTGTTATTATTATGCCAAAAAACATTATAGTATAGCGATTTTTGACCATACCATCTTTTATTTTGGTAAAATCCTATTGTGAAATGAATTGAAATGGTTGCATAGGTCAAGTGGTTGTAAAAGTTTAGTTACTATAGTCTCAGTAATCCCCAACACCACAAGGTATAGACTACACCATAATATTTTCTTTAAAGGATATTTCTATGCCACGACCCAGAATATATACTGAGCCATCCTCAAATTTGGATGAAAAACAAAAACGATTCCACACCACATCCCATAGGCTACACTTCAACTACCTAAATATTATAATAACCACACAAATAATTCTTTGAATTCAAATCTATAGCTATAAAGCATGATAAAAAAAATAATCCTTCGTGGTATAGTGATCCATTCTATTTTGAAAAAATTAGAGATTTTTAATAATTTAAATGGTGTCCAAAATACATCATACTTTGATGTCTTCTACTAAAACACTCTCAATGAATTCTAGAATATTACCAAAGAAATTTTATGTATATGAATAGGGACCTTTGGAGTCCATGGAAATCTATAACAATAAAAAAATTATTTATCATCCAATCCTCAATATTCTCAATTTATCTCAAATTCGTATCTTTCTAAAACTTTATTCAATTAAAATTCTGTGTTTCAATTTGTATATTTATCTTACTCTCCTTATTTTACATTTATCACCTAGAATTATTCATATTATTTGATAGAATTGAGACTGTAATAAAATGTGATTTCTTCTTTGAAACCCTCTCATCTTATTGCTTCTTATATATTTAGTCCTTACTAACATTAAAGTGATAGACCATGGTTTTATTTCTATTTCCTTTATAGAGGAAAGGAACTTATTCTTTTTAGGTTTCAATTTTCAAAATTTAATGCATAGTCTCTATTGTATCTAGTTTCAAATTATAACCTAAAAAAGGGATAATTTTGGTATCTTGGCTACCATTAAATCCAAGAGACTAATACATTAAATGCTCAAGCGATTTAGGTTGGAAACCTAGGGGTTCCTTTAAGTGATATTGTCAAGATTTTTTACCAAATATGTTTTCTCATTAACAATCCTAATTTACAATTATTTATCACTTTATGTTATTCTTTAATTTCTTTTTTAATCTATCAATTAATTATTCATTTTGTTATTCATTTTTTCATTATTCAGATAACAAAAACATTTTTAAAATTATTAATTTAATGAACTTTTTTTAATTCTTCAGATTATATTTTTCTATTTAGATTTTTTTTCTTTCATCATTGATTTTTTATTATTATTTTCAAAATGTTTTAATTTAATTTATTTTTAATATTTAAAAAAATGATTGGTTTACTTTAATTTTTTAATGGGAAATTCACCCCCCCCCCAATCCATTTTTTATATCTCTGACATAAAAAATGGTCATCGAAATATTAAATAGTCATATACTCTTACCTAAGAGTCATTTAGAAGAAATTTAGATATGGAAAAAAGTTGAATATTTAAAAAGGAAGAATGCTCTAAAATATTATGGTTGATGAATAAAAAACTTGGTTGTAGGAGTATAAAATTATAGATGGTTACTAAAGGAATAATAAGTGGAAGAATTAACTTCTAAGAGAGTGATGTAGTATGGAAAATTTAAAAAAGGGCTAAAATCCAATTTCATTCTACTTCATCCCCTGATATGTAAAAATTTTCTAATCAATGGAAGAAGGAAATTTTTCATATTATGGGGATGTGTAAGGGTCATTTATAATAAGTAAATTTAATTTTTAGGATTAATAATGGTATCCCCTAAATGTGAAAATGTTATATTAAATTTTATGAATATTCCATAGGGATTAAATTAAAATACATAAAGTTCATTTTTTGTCACACATTGTTACCTAAAAGAAAATCCATTGATCAGAAAAAATTAATTTCCCAGTTTCCATAAGTTTTATAAGTGTAGCACCAATACATAAGGGACCTATACTTGGAAGAAATTCACCCAAGATAATACATAAGATTCTTTTACTTTTCAATAAGAGGGGGCCAAAAATAAATTAATATCATCAATATATATGTAAAGGTAGTTTCCATTAAAAAAATATCAAAATTTATTCATGGTATAAAGGAGACTTCCATAGTCTTTCTTGGATATCATGGTCTTGTTCATTGAAATATTTACATATATTTTTTGGGAAACAATGATTCATATAAATGAGAAGATAAAAGACTGAAGTTCATGGGGTAAATTCAAAGAATATCAAAACCTCACTGTTATAAAAAAAGTATCATGGGGAAAGAGAATTTCATGTGTGGTGTTCATACTCATATATAATTAATCCCACTATATGTCACTATTATATATTTAAATAATTTTCACCCTAATCTGAGAGACCCTAAAACCCCTAATAAGTATGATTTGTCAATATGAAATTATACCTTACAGTTAGTTTATGGTTTCTATTTATTTATTTTGTAATAGTTATACTTTTTAATAACAATAGTCTATTTCCCCTCTCTCCAATAATTTTATTTGTTTTTCATCCACTATAGTCATCTATCCTGTAAAGTTGTGGAGAAAGAAATCATTATGATATATCTATAGAGGTAAACAATGATACTTTGAGTTTTATTTTTCATCAATCTTTCATCATTATTCTTTTCATTGAATTCAGTAGTAGTTAAACTTGTATAAATGAGTGGTTATTTTTTTCTTGATTATTGCTTCATTCTTTCTTGATCATCTATTTTCCTCCCCTTGAATATTTAATTCATTAAAATAGTGGAGTTTGCATCGGGTATTGATATTCAGTAAAGTGGTTGCATAACTGAATTTGGGAATCCATTATTCTACATATACAAGTATTAGATTAGGATAATCATTGTTCAAATAGAATAGTGTAGAGTATTATGTTCTGATATCTATATTGAATGTGGTAATGATAATGAATTTATATTAGAAGAACTATGATTTGAATCATTTTGAACTTATAAGGTCAAAAATTATTTTCTCTTATTTATTGTGTTATATATTGTATATTTGTGTTCTTAATATTCATTATTTTATATTTAAATATATCCCAATAATTTCATAAACCACTAATGTATTCATGTTCACAATTTTTTTGTAATATATTTTAGTAAAATAAATATATATAATAGAATAATAGTTTGTGTGAATGGCCACCTTGAGAGATCAAACCTACGTCATATGGCACTATAGTGCTTGATTAAATGAATAAAAATTTATTGAAAATGGTTTAATGAAAAAAAAATCCCACACTTTTATTTGGAACCATTATTTGGGGATGAAGATCAATGGCACGCACATTTTTTATAGAGAAATAAAAAACTAAAAACTAAAAAAATGACATTATTACATATATTTCTATACAAAAATGAAATAATAGACCTTCCAAATTCCTCTTAGGTATAGAATTTAAATTACTTTAGAAATACTAACACATAAAAATATTTTGAGTTCGTTGACAGATTGTAGGACTCATTCAAATGAAAAAAGAGAATAAATTAAGAAGTGTCTAAAATTTCAAAAATATTCTATTAGGGACATCTACATGATAATAGAATATTTGTCCAATAATGTAAATAAAATAAAGGCACTAATAATACAAAAATAAAAATAAAAATATAAGAATGAATAAAAAAATTTCCCATTGAAATTCAAATGTGGCGTTTTTTAGGTTGAAGGGAAACTTTGATCCCTTTATGGAATATCCCATTTTACATATCGAAGGTGAAAATTGAGGAAGATGTACATAATTGGGATATCAACAAGATCTGGGCACATTATTGAAAGATTATATAAAAATTAAAATTTAAAAATATTCTCCAATAATCAATAATGTAAAATCATTACCATTATACCTCTTTTTATTCTTGAAAGAATACATCACTTTTAAAGACCCACATATTTATGGGATATGAAATTTTTAAGGGGATTTGAATTTTTTGTCCTAGTGGATGGGATGTTTTGAGAATTAGGATTCAAATCCTAAATCTAGGAGTTGAATTATTTGAAGAAGACTATTTTAAAATATAGATCAAGCACCAAAAGAGATTTCATGTTCTCAAATGAAGGTTGGGATGATTAGTTTGATGTTTATATTTTTGTAAGGTATTTTCCCCTTTTTCATGGTTACCAAATGATTATCCCATGCCATATTGAACTTAACAAAAAACTGGGAAAGGTGTTTTTTTATTAGTATGGTTGTAACGTCCATGAATTTCTATGTAATTTTTTTAAAATTATATAGATTTATTTTAAGACTGCACGCTTTGATGGAACGTGATTCCGAGGCCTGGTGAGCCCGCAATGGAATTTTAAACTTTTTTAATGTATGTTTAATAAACATGCGAGCGGGTTTTTCTAAATTTTGAACCGATGCTCAGATCAGAAATATTAGGTCACCATCAAACTTAGAATTTCAGGATTCTCCTAGAAAATACTTAACTTTGGCCATCAAGGGCCAAATAGAAAAGTTAATTTTTGTAATTTTTGAGAAAAATAATCAAATAACATAAAAAGTTATTTTATTTCTTTTCTCACCAAAGAGTGGAAACACTGTGGTGCAGTGACGAGGCACATTAATGGAGCTCATTAATTGATCATTAACACATAGTGTAATGACGTTTTAATGATGCATAATAGCGTAATCACATGACATCGCAACATAACAGAGTCTCTGTGATGTGTTTTCTTTTTAATAGTTGATGTGTTTTTGGAACAAGGATTAAACTATGAGGATTCTCTGACGAACCTCTGACAGATTTCCTCCCCAATGAAGAACGACGAACGCCAACATGACGTCAGTGGCTTTGATGTACCTCGAAGAATGAAGAACTCTATTGACCACTTGAACCCTCAAGGATGAAGTAATGTGAAAATGAACATCAAAGAGGTAGGGGTTTGATTTGTGTTTTATGATTTCCCTGTTCTTTTTCTAAACAATAAACACATATTAACTCACGAATAGTAAAATATGTGGATCCTGTGTTCCTACGAGAGGGTGTCGTTCTTCGGTTTTGTATTTGGGATTAATTTTATTATTAATAGACTAGTAATCCCTATACCTTCCCCTATTTTAAATCTATAACGCGGAGGGTGTGGTCCAAAATGAACAAGGATCGGGTCCCTCCGCATGTGTGTTCTTCATGGTTATATCCTCAAATTGGTGGCAAGATGAATCTGGGGACAAGGCAGGGGTGGCGGCGACCTGAGAGGCCCATAGGCGCAAGTGAATCGAGAAACGGACCACCAGAGCCACTCTGGTGGCCCACAGAAGGAACCTCCATTACGTTGGTGGTGGCTGCAGGCGGAGGGAGGTGGCGCACCCATCGGCGCGTTGTGACCAGCTGGCCACGGCTGCATGGAGGAGCAGCGCCGATTGGCACTACATGGAGGCAGCGTCCCACGTCTTAGATGCTTAGGAGACCTTGCAAGATTTGATCGCTCAACCACGACATAGGGTAGGCTGTGACCCATCATCCGAGGAAGGTGTAGAATGTGGCGCTATATGAGCACAGCATGAGAGGAGTTCCCCACTCCTTTTGGGTTGCGTTTGGATAGGGAGGGGACGCAGCCGTGGTTGTCGCGTCTCGGGCGCACACCACCGGTCCTCCCCTAGCGGACCGGGATCTAGCTGGTGGGTCGTTACCCCATCCAGTTGGTTGGACCCAGGACCAACAAGTCGGCCCCGCACCCTTCGGGTTGTGCCGGACAAGACCAGGTCGTCGGGCAACCTAGCGGGCTAGACCGCCGACCAAACTAGGTCAGGGACAGCGAGGCCCATTGGGCCTGGCCCACTGTCCAGGCTGGACAATACCAACCCTAACCCGAACTAGGTCAATTCAGGTCATTCGAATTTAAACCGGGGTATGTGGGACCCCTGGGCTGGGTCAGTCAAGTCGGTCCGACCAGTCAGACCGAGTCTAGATGCCACTGGTCCCTGGATACAAAAATGCTAATAACATACAAACCGGTCGTTCGTTCAACGCGTCGTCTATTTTGTTGGAACCCTTATGATGAGAAGGTCCTTTAGGTTATTCTATGTAGGACTTTTTGGATTTTCAAGTATGGTCGATGGCTCAAGAAAAAACCATGTGGATATTTATTGGCCCAACAGACGAGCAGCAGCCGTGTGGATCCTTAGTGGCCCAGTAGATGAGAAGCAGTCGTGTGGATTATTAGTGGCCCGACAGACGAGAAGTAGCTATGTGGATCCATAGTGGCTCGACAAATGATAACCATCTGTGTGGATCCTTAGTGGCCCGTTAGATGAGCAGTTATTTATCGTGGATGAGTCCCTCAATAGTACAAAACGTTAATCACAATAATCGAGGAACCTTTTCTACTCTAGAGTATACCTGGTGTGAGCAGTTCATGCTTTGGGGATTTTATTTGTGGTTTCTTTGTGGTGTTTCTCTTTAGTGGATGGGGGTCCCCTATTGAGTACTTTATTACTCACCCCTACACAGGATCCGCCCACACATGTTGTGCCTTTTGCAGATGAAAGACGTTTTGACGAAGGACTTAGTGGCCTAAGAGCAGGTGAGGCCTGGTAGGATTAGGTGGACAGGACGTACTACCTCGGCTTCCAGTATCTTCACTACTCTTACCATCAGGTGGGGTTTTCAGTAGATGGTTACCCAAGTTCCTTTTTACTTTCCTATTTTTAGTTCTTTTCATTTGGTTTGTATTCTACCCCACTTGTTTTCAATTATAATTGTACTCAGCACATGTTTCATTATACTTGTTATCTTCTTTCAGTTTGTGGGATGTGGTTGGGTGTGTGTGTGTATACAAGCACTCAAAAAAATGCATCCCACTTACAGGATGATGCCTTCAGCGCAATTCGCCCACCCATGGCCTTCAGGAGGCGGGATTGGTGTATGTCATGACACGGGACCCAGGGGATGGGTCATGACAAAGTGGTATCAGAGGTGGTTAGTTCTAACTCAGATACCTAGAGTCTATTGTTATTGTTTTGGGGAAACATTGTTAAATGTTGCGAGTTTGGTTTTCATATTTGAAGATTCTAGTGTTGGTGTGGCAGATGACGTATCCACACACCAGGACCTCAAATTCTTCTTTTCGGCTCAATTTATAAAAACTCTAGTTGCAAAAGTGTCTTATTATGTTCTTTTATATAAGAGTCAACTCACCAGGTATAATATATTGACTATGGCCCATCTTGATCTATTTAAAGATGCCTCCATGGGGATGACTAGCTAGGATTCCAATACGTGGTCGGGAGGACAACCCACATAGTGATTAGGCATCCGTTCTGGGACCCTTTCTTGAGATGGATCCACTAAGTGGCGCACCAGTGCTACCACCACCCATTGGTCATCAACTAATAAAGGTTGTACTGGAAGAGGACGTGCATAGACTTAGTGCCTTGCATGAGTTTCAGATACATAGACCTTCCAGGTTTATGGGAGAGATAGATCCTTAGGTCGTTGAGGATTGGCTGGAGGCGGTGAAGCGGTTCTTCCTCTTAGTGAGGGAACCGCTTGACTAGATAGCAATCTTAGCTGTGAGGCTTCTTCAGGGCTTGGTAGGGAGATGGTGGAGTTTGATGATCCAAACGCATGATGAGGCGACCCTCACCTATATAGACATCAAGTGGATTTTTTGGGAGGAGTTCTTCCCACGACATTGCACTCGGTGCACATTCAGGAGCTACTTCACCTTCAGCAGGGGAAGCATGACGGTATCTAAGTACTCAGTGAGGTTCACCGAGCCTTCCCGCTACTCTAAAGAAATGGTTTGAGACCCTTCCTTCAATGATCGAGCCTTTGATAAGGGATTCAGATAGGAGATCATGGTGTTGATGGTGTCTCACAGCACCCCCACGTAGGCTGGAGTCCTAGAGAGATCTCTACTAGTATAGAGATTCCACGCAAAGCAGACACTGATAGTGGGTGCCACCACCAGGCGATAGGTAGCTGAGCCATCCTTGGAAGGTATCCTATAGATGTTACAGCTATCCAAATGGGATAGATCATCTAGTGGAAGACCCCAGGACTTAGGTTCGATGGTGCAAGGCCACCAAGACAGCGAGAGACAGAAGATGAGTAGGGTGTTCTACTCATGCGGCGGGCAGGGACACATGGCTTGTGACTACCTGAACTATTGTACAGACGATCAGCAGAAGGTCAAAATACCACTAATACAGATGTTCAGGTTTAATCAATAAGGGTCGTAGGTTTGTGTATGTGGTAGGAGAGAAGGTCGATCAGCAGGCGGTGGGTGACAGTTTGAGGTAGTACCACCACCACCTCCAGGTGGTCCACCCTGACCTCAGGGAGCAGGCGGACAGGGGTGAGCTCAGCTTTAGGTAGTGAAGACTTATGACCACAGTACTCCAATATTGATTTGAGGTATGATCTATGTCTTTTCTACCCTATCTGCAGTTCTTATAAACAGAGGTTCCAGTCACTCTTTCCTTGCTACCGCTCTCGTTTGGAGCTCGGAGATTCTGGTGGAGCCATTGGCTCAATCCATACTGTTAGAGACTTCTACGTGAGGGGATTCAGCAATTACACATTGGTTTCAGTAGTTTGAGACTACTCTAAGAGGCTATATATTCATCTGGGATCTCCTAGTAGTAGCGTCAATGACTTACGATGTCATCTTGGGTATGGACTGGTTATCCACAATCCATGCTCAGATCCTTTTTTTAGGAGTACAGTGTGGTGTATCTGCAAAGATGGGACTAGGATTTTCTACACCAGAGAGAAGTAAACCCTTGCAGCACAGGATGGACTTTTTCATATGAGGGTTCAGATGATCTGTAACACCCCAAGATTTCATAGTACGTTATTTCTTCAAAGTAATTCAATAACTTTCACTACACGCAACACCGAGTTCAAGCGCACCACGACTTACCAAACTAGCCGTTCAAAAGAGGTTATGAATAGTATTAACTAAATTTTAAACTTTATCTAATCCTTATAATTTTATAATCCATATTATGAGTTTCTTAGACATAATGAAAAAACAAATTCACTTTTTTCGGATAAAAGAAGTATTTTTTTTAAATGAAATTTTACCGCCTTTTAATGGCGAACCCTTTTTAAATCTAATATTTGAAACTTTTATATATTCAATTTGAAAAAATAAACTTATTCTTTAGAATTTTTACATAAGAATTTATTTTCAATAAATTTTTGGTGTTTTTTTGATAACATTCATATTTGGGTGAATAGTGAAAAATACTATATTTTAACTGAAAACAACTTTTTTAATCAAAATAATTTGTAGTGTTGAATTATACATTTTAATGGTTTGGAATTATAAATAGATTATATTTTTACCATTTAATCCAATTTTATTCATTTTAATTAATTTCACTTTGAAACTGAACATAAACAAGTATCAATCTTTTGTTAGTTATTATTTCTTAAAAACACGCTTTTTGGTTTTGACAAGAGGAATTAATTTTAAATGAATAAATGCAACTTTTATGTTTTGAATTTGGTAAAATAGACTTGATTTTTGAATTCATAATATCAAAATTAGCATAGGGTGAAATTTTGGTATTTTTCTGAAAACTTTCAATTTTTGATGAATAGTGAAAAACACTAAGTTATTGGTTAAAACGGAATTTTTATTTAAATAATTATTTATTTTATTTAAATATATTTTAGGTAAAAATATATACATAATACCTATATATTTTCAATATAATTAAATGGAGTCATTTTATAATAAGTTTAGATATATAAAAATTTTATTGAACTTTTTACCGTCTTTTACCCACCTCCTAGGAGAATTTGTAAATTTGCATAAAAATTAATTTAACAATTTTTGTGAATTGAATTTAAAAATTTTGAGAGACACGGTTAACCTCAGTAAGTAAAATTTGGTTCAATAATATTAAATGTTTTTTGGTGAATAGTAACTTTTGACTTTTATTTATTATGGTTAAAGGTAAATAGGGTAATTCAAGGTAAAAAGAATATTATAATAATACAAAATTACCTTAACACTTGTCCTAACCTTATTGGATGAGTCATAACCGACCATGGGCATCCTTGGGTCGATTTTGGGACCCCATGGAGCCACTTATAAATGATAATGACACTTTATTTTAATTAACATAAAGTAAAGGCAAAAATCACATAAACAACTATATTTTAGTAAATCAATTTTTACATGGGGTTATATAAGTCAACCTTTCAACTATAAATATTCATTGGAAAGATAAAACTATTTCCTACATTATGGTATTTTTTTATAATTTTTAGACATCAAATAATTTAAATTATTTAGGACGCAATAATAATGTAGTATTTACCTCATTAATAAATGATTCAAATATATTAGATTATTAATATTAAAACTATATCCAAAACTTGTCAAATTCTTATTGGATGATTTTATTTCGACCATGAGTCATCTTATATTTGACTTTAATTAGTTTTGGACCATTAGAAACTGAATATCACTATATAATAAAATAACATTTTCACACTTTCCTAAAGAGCCCCCCCCCCCCCCCCATTATAAAAGGAAACCACTTCTAACACATTCCACACACCTCTCAAGCCTCTTGGCTCATCCAAAACCTGCCCAAATAAGCTCTGAAGATCCCTATATTACACCTAGAAGCCTTACCTTATGCATAAGTTACTTCAAAAAGTCCTTTTGGTTCAAACCAAAGGAAGTTACCCAAATTAAAGGTAACAGTTTCTCTTAAAATTCTTTTCTTTTATTTTGTTTTATTTTACTTATACAACCCCCTAAACTCTTTTTATTCCTTTATTTTATGACAACACCAGTATCCCCAATATACTAGGATGTTGTTATGAGAATTATTCTAACTACTCATACACACACCTCTATCTAATGGGTAAAGAACATATTGTTTCTATGGTTGGAAAACTAATGCCTCACGAAACGATGATTGTTCGATTATCTTCTACCGCCTCTCATAGTGGCCATTAAGATGTAACTATATTTATATATGATATATATACTATTTTTATTGTGTTCTTATGTATTTTACATTTATATCATACCTTTATGGTTTCCATTATGGTTAAAACGTGATAATTGTATTTGAGTAAGTGCGGACTATCACCCCCTCAAAGTGATATGACTCGTTAATGACTCATGTGGGACATATAAAGTATAGAGTTAATGATATTATATATGATATTATGCTGGAATTATAATATACCTATTTATAATTTTTTTCATTCCATGAAAATACAAAATAGAAATGAAAGTAGCGTTCATGCGTATGTACGGCTTACCGTCTCCATGAACGGTGCATTTCATTTCATATATCCAAATGTTATAACTATTATTAATACATATATATAGTGTACACATATGATATATATGAAATCTAAATGAGTAATATCATTATATAGATAAGGGACTTTTGACCACATGGACAATTTATAATTATAACAAGTTCATTTTTTACTCAAGTTCCGAACATCAACAAAATGTCCGATATGAACTCAAATAATTAACTAATTGTTATAGCAAGGTAATAAGTGATATAAAAGGAACAATAAACTTGAAAATATTCTTAATAAAGTATAAATTAACTTAATTTTATTATTTAGTAAGAACAAGGAACATACAATCAAGTCAAGTCAGACACCTGGTAAGGGGTTTCTTATCTCACTTTTAATTCCGTGAGATTTCTATTGTTTGACACTTATTTATTGCATGTGATGTATTTAGAACTACCATTTGATATATATTATCATGATTCTCTTTATATTCACAATATTTTGTGATTAATATGGTGGTTATTGATTATTGTTCATACGACTCGATTGATTACAACGAGGTAAGGGTTATTTCATCAATCTCATTATTATCCGAGATTGTTCATGTGTAAGTATTTTCTGAGACATACTTATCATAGATAACCATATTTTATAAAAATGATTTCAAATATGAGAGGGTATATTTAACTAGATCATCATTTTAAATGTTTTAATGATTTATCTTTCTAAACCTTTTTAATTAATGTCCATGTTTTCAAAATGATTTTAAGGATTTATTTACATGGACATGAATGTTTTAAAGTGATAATTCTTTTAAAAAGTTTCAAAGTGGTATGAGACACTTTTATTCAAAAATCCATTTTAAATGAATAGCTTTATAAATTGTGAGAATTTTAAATAATTCCATGAAAAATAGGTATTTCTCTCAAAGCATTTTACTGATCATTTTCATCTATGTCAATATCCTTTAATTGATTTTAAAATTGTTTGAATTTGGTTTATTGTGATACAAATCTTACATATAGTATTGAATGTTTTGTGATATGTTTGACTTTGGATGTTTTATTTGTATACCATTCATGGTTTATGGATAAAGTATTTACATTTTGTATGCTAGTTTTAATACGAATGTTTGTGTTATATTTCAACCTTTTCTTATGATGAATATATTGGACTAGTATGTTCCGGGTTGGGGACTGGTAAAAGTAAGCCCTCTGGGTTGGGGTCCGGTTACAGCAGACCCTCTAGGTTAGAGTCTAGTTACAGAGGCTCTCCGGTTTGGAGTCCGATTATAGAGGCTCTCCAGGATGGAGTCCATTTAAAGAGGCTCTTCAGGTTTGGGTCCAGTTACAGTTAGCCCATAGGTCCTAGCACGAGGCCTTGGCACAGAAATTAAAGTCTGGTACTATACATTCCCTCATTATAAAATTTTTTATTGCATGTTATTATTCGACTAGTATAATATCCATGTGAATAATTAAATGGGATTATTTAATTTTATCTTTTCCATGTTATACTGAAGTTTAAGTTTAAAAGGCTTTTGTTTTAGTATTATACATTTCCTTAAATTTTTGTGCTTATTTATGAACGTTTTTTCTATATTGTTATCCTTACTGAGCATCTAAGATCACCCCTTTCTATGTTTTATTTTTCCCAGTATGCGAAGAAGTATAGTATAACTGATATGTAGGGATAATATAAGGGATATTATTGTGGTCAATAGAGACAATGTCGTTTTTGTTTTTCATTTTATGATGTAATGTAATGTTCATGTATGTAATCTATTTTCTAAGACTGCTTAACTGATCGGTCCTTTGGGACTTGATCTTTTGTGATCATGCCAATGTATTAAAATAATGCAACGAATCTGGGTAACTAGGGTTGGGGTGTTACAGTTGGTATTAGAGGAATTTTAGAAATAACCTTGGAAACTATATTTAGATAAACTCTTATTAGGGCATATTACCCTAAGATAGACTTTGAGGATTATTATAGAAGAAATTCCTAGAATTTTGGTAATGTAGAGATTTTGTGAGTTTTCTAAGAAAATATATCCATGTCTAGATAATAGCAGGTAGAGGTGGATCTAGCACAGATGTACCTAGGGGTAAAACTCAAAAACACTGCTTTGAGCTAGACTTGAATGGGAACTGGTGCACGACAATGGGTCTTGCTGCACTCTTGGTTACGACACTCTCGGAGGATATGCTTAGGATAATTCTCATTTTATTTATTAATAATTATGAAGGATTTACGAGTATATACCTCCTCAAAGAAAATATTTTTATGATTATTAATTATATCCATAAACTGTTCAATTTACATTAGGTATTTTACATGTTTGGAATTATTCTTTGCAATTCATAAACTAACCTAGTGTATTACATTGTATTAAAATGGAACCCAGTAGAAGGAATGTGAACTCCAGTAATACGTATGATCCAAAGAGTAATAAGGATCATATTTTTCACGGTATTAAGCTAACATTTATAAGGGAAATAGTCTCCCATGTATTCTCAACATATGAATAAATATTATCATGTGTTAATAAGATAAGTAAAGAATTCTTTGAGTCATATGGCTTTGAAGGGAAGAAAGCGAGGAAAAGGATGGAAGAGAGAAAGATGGATAAAGGGAAAATGGAAAATAAGGATTTTCTCATATGTGATAACTGTAGAAAGAATCACTTTGGTAAATTCTTGAAGGTAATGGTAGTTTGTTATAAGTGTGGATAAAAGGACACCAAGTATGTGATTATAAGGGTAGAAAATAATTTCAATTGTACAATGATTTATCTGGAAGGAGTTGGGACACTACGTGAATCAATGTCCAAATCATCAGATTATACCCCAAATGATGCTATTAGATGATACTACCAAAGATGAAGAGGAATGATTAGATTTCTTGCTTTTTTATTAAAGTATTGTGTCATTTGAGTATTGTATTAATGATGTACATGTTATAAGAATTATAAAGTATATAAGGATTGTACTGTAGTACTATTTCATTAAGGACTTGAGATTGTGTGGAACCAAGAAAAGTGACTCAATATCAAGTTAAATTTTTAAAAAATATATTGTTGAGAGAAAGATAAACCATAATATGGTTCTTATACTTAGGTAGTGATTTTGGAATAATACATGATTGATTTGGATAAATTATATTGGATATTCATGACTACCTTGAAACTGATTAATGATTTGTATATTCCATCATTGTTGGAGTTTACAAAATTTTTGGATATAAGGAGTATATCCAGTATTCTATAAGTAATATGGGAGCATGAATGTAATCAATAAGTTTTTATGGTAATTCAGAATGTTGTAGTGTTTTAAAAGAATGCATGATGAAGGTGTTCATATGTTATTACGTGGAAAAAAGGATCATCATTGTGTTTACCTTCCTTATAAATTTTGGACCGTGAGTTTGGACAAAAGTATTTTGGATAAGTCTAGTTTGAGATTATTTTTGGATTGCCATAAAAACGACAACCCGGAGGTCGGGCAGCAACCTGTCGCGTCCGGCAAGGCCGCAAGACTTAAACCCGCAATCGAAAGGCGACAAGGGTATGTCACCTATAACTGGCCCAAGTTATGTCCTAGATTGAATAATGTATTTTTTTTAAGTTCTGTTAGATGAATTATAAATTCATTTTTTTGAACCCTATATGAATAGGATAAATAGAATATTTTTTAAGTTCTATTATCTTTTAGAGTGAAAGATGAGTTTGTGGTATAAATTAGTTAAAGTATGGAACTCTACTTGTCAAGTATATATTTTTTTTATTCTCTTATTATATAAAGAAATTAATTCTTAAACATTAGTTAAGGGATATTAAAACTAAAAATGTGTTATCCTAATACCTTATGTTTTGTTGAACCGGTGATATTTTAAATCATCATCGATTGATGGTTGTGAGGCCTCAATTCTACAATTGTTTGTGACTAATGAATTCAATAACTCCCTAAAAATTTTTATGTTTTTCCTCCAATTATGTGTCTCTAATTGACACAAATGTTCTCCCAATCAAGATCATAATTTTGTGGTGACTTTTTCATTCCCCTTTTCCTCTTATTATAACTAAATTTTATTAACACAATTTCCGAATTGGGTTTTCCCACAAAAGTATTTTCTATTTTAAACCTTTTATTTTCAAAAACAATTTCAAATTGCAAGGACACAATTTATTGAAGGAGGTAAGAATGTAACACCCCAAGATTTCATAGTACTTTATTTCTTCAAATTAATTCAATAACTTGCACTACACGCAACATCGAGTTCAAGCGCACCACGACTTACCAAACTAGACGTTCAAAAGAGGCTACGAATAGTATTAACTAAATTTTTAACTTTATATAATCTTTATAATTTTAGAATCAATATTATTAGTTTCTTAGACATAATGAAAAAACAAATTCATTTTTTCAGATAAAAGAAGTATTTTTTTTAATTGTAATTTTACCGCCTTTTAATGGTGAACCCTTTTTAAATCCAATATTTGAAACTTTTATATATTCAATTTGAAAAAATAAACTTCTTCTTTAGAATTTGTACATAAGAATTTATTTTCAATAAATTTTTGGTGTTTTTCTGATAACTTTCATATTAGGGTGAATAGTGAATAATACTATGTTTTAACTGAAAACAACTTTTTTCATCAAAATAATTTATAGTGTTAAATTATACATTTTAATGGTTTGAAAGTATAAATAGATTATATTTTTACCATTTAATCCAATTTTATTCATTGGAAATAATTTCACTTTGAAATTTAACATAAATAAGTATCAATCTTTTGTTAGTTATTATTTCTTAAAAACGCGCTTTTTGGTTTTGACAATGGTAATTAATTTTAAATTAATAAATGCATCATCTATGTTTTTAATTTGGTAAAATAGAATTAATTTTTGAATTCAAAATATCAAAATTATCATAGGGTGAAATTTGATATTTTTCTGAAAACTTTCAATTTTTGATGAATAGAGAAAAACATTGAGTTATTGGTTAAAACTGACTTTTTATTTAAATAATTATTTATTTTATTTAAATTTATTTTAGGTCAATATATATATATAATACCTATATATTTACAATATAATTAATTAGAGTCATTTTATAATAATTTTAGATATATAAAAATTTTATTGAACTTTTTACCGTCTTTTACCCACCTCCAAGGAGAATTTGCAAATTTGCATAAAGCAAAATTTTACCATTTTTGTGAGTTGAATTTCAAAAATACAAGAGATTATGTTAACCTTAGTAAGTAAAATGCGGTTCAATAAGATGAAAATAATTTTTGGTGAATTGTAACTTTTGACTTTGATTTACCACGGTTAAAGGTGAATAGGGTAATTCAACATAAAAAGAATATTATAATAATACAAACTTACATTAACACTTTTTCTAACCTTATTGGATGAGTCATGGATGACCATGGGAATCCTTGGGTCATTTTTGGGACCCCATGGAGCCACTCATGAATGATAATGATACTTTATTTTAATTAACTTAAAGTAAAGGCAAAAATGACATAAACAAATATCTTTTAGTAAATCAATTTTTACATGGGGTTATATAAGTCATGTTTTAGACTATAAATATTCATTGAAAATATAAAACTATTTCCTATATTATGGTATTTTTTTATAATTTTTAGACATCAAATAAATTAAATTATTTATGACACAATAATGATGTAGTATTTACCTCATTAATAAATGATTTAAATAAATTAGATTATTAATATTAAAACTATATCCAAAACCTGTCCAATTATTATTGTATGATTTCATCTTTCCCATGAGTCATTTTATCTTCAACTTTAATTAGTTTGGACCATTAGAAACCGAATATCACTGTATACTAAAATAAATTTTTCACACTTTCATAAAGAGCCCCTCCTCCCCCTTATAAAAGGACACCACTTCTAACCCATTCCACACACCTCTCAAGCCACTTGGCTCATCCAAAACCTTACCAAATAAGCTCCCAAGATCCCTATATTACACCTATAATCCTTACCTTATGCATAAGTCACTTCAAAAAGTCCCTTTGGTTCAAACCAAACGAAGTTACCCAAATTAAAGGTAACAGTTTCTCTTAAATTCTTTTATTTTATTTTGTTTTATTTTACTTCTCCAACCCCCCTAAACTCTTTTTATTACTTTATTTTATGACAAAACCAGTATAACCAATATACTAGTATTTTTTATGAGAAGGATTCTAACTACACTTATACACACCTCCATCTAATGGGTGAAGAACATATTGTTTCTGTGGTTGGAAAACTAACGCCTCACGAAACGATGATTGTTTGATTATCTATTACCACCTCTCATGGTGGACATTAAGATGGAACTGTATTTATATATGATATATATACTATTTTTATGTTGTGTTTCTGTATTTTTCATTTATATCAGACCTTTATGGTTTCCATTATGGGTAAAACGTGATAATTTCATTTGAGGAAGTGTGGACTACCGCCCCCTCAAAGTGATATGACTCGTTAATGACTTATGTGGGACGTATAAAGTATGGAGTTAATGATATTATATAGGATATTATACTATAATTATAATATACCTATGTATCATTATTTTTTAATTCCATTAAAATACAAAATAGAAATGAAAGTAGTGTTCATGTGTACGTACGGCTTACCGTCTCCATGAACGGTGCATTTCGTTTCCTATCTCCAAATTTTATGTACTATTATAAATACATATATATATTGGAAATATATTATATATATGAAATCTAAATGATTAATATCATTCTATATATGATGGACTTTTGACCACATGGACAATTAATAATTATAACAAGTTCATTTTTTACTCAAGTTTCGAACATCGACAAAATGTCCAATATGAACTAAAATAATTAACTAATTGTTATAGAAAAGTAATAAGTGATATAAAAAAATAATAAACTTGAAAATATTCTTAAGAAAGTATAAATTAACTTAATTTTATTATTTAGGAAGAATAAGGAGCATACGAGTGAGTCAAGTCAGACACGTGGTAAGTGGTTTATTATCCCACTTTTAATTCCGTGAGATTTCCATTGTTCACCACTTATTTATTGAATGTGGTGTATTGTGTACTGCCATTTGATTTATATTATCATGATTCTATTTATATTCATGATATTTTGTGATTCATTTGGTGGTTATTGACTTTTTTTCATATGACTCGATTGATTACAATGAGTTAAGGGTTATTTCCTCAATCTCATTATTATATGAGATTGTTCATGTGTAAGTATTTTCTGGGACATAATTATCATAGATACCCATATTTTATAAAAAATATTTCAAAAGGAATCTTTTAAGGTTTTATGGGAGGTTCTATTTAACTAGATCATCATTTTAAATGTTTTAATTATTTATCTTTCTAAACCCTTGTAATTAATGTCCATGTTTTCAAAATGATTTTAAGGATTTATTTATATGGACATGAATGTTTTGAAATGATAATTATTTTAAAAAATTTCAAAGTGGTTTGGGAAACTTTGATTAAAAAATCCCTTTTAAATTACTACCTTTATAAATTGTAGGAATTTCATTCGATTCCATGAAAAAGGGGTATTTCTCTCAAATCATTTTACTGATCATTTTCATCTATGTCAACATCTTTTAATGGATTTTAAACTTGTTTGAAGTTGATTTATTATGATACAAATCTTCCATATTGTATTAAATGTTTTATGATATGTTTGACTGTGGATGTGTTATTTTTATACCATTCATGGTTTATGGATAAAGTATTTACATTTTATATGCTAGTTTTAATATGATTTTTTATGTTATATTTAAACCTATTATTATGATGAATGTATTGGACTAGTATGTTCTAGGTTGGGGACCAGTAAAAGTAATCCCTCCGGGTTGCGGTCCGGTTACAGCAGACCCTCCGGGTTGGAATCTAGTTACAGAGTCTCTCCGGGTTGGAGTCCAGTTACAGAGGCTCTCTGGGATTGAGTCCAATTACAAAGGCTCTCCAGGTTTGGATCCGGTTACAGTAGCCCATAGGTCCTAGCATGAGGCCTTGACATAGAAATTAAAGTCTGGTACTATACATTCCCTTATTATGAAATTAGTTATTTCATGGGATTATTTGACTAGTATAATATCCATGTGAATAAGTAAATGGAATTATTTAATTGTATATTTTCCATATTATGATGAAGTTTAAGTTTAAAAGGATTTTGTTTTAGTATTATACATTGCCTTAAATGTTTATGCTTATTTATAAATGTTTTCGCTATATTGTTATCCTTACTGAGCATCTGAGCTCACCCCTTTCTATGTTTTTTTTCTTAGGATGCAAAGAAGTATATTATGACTGACCTGTAAGGATAATCTAAGGGATATAATTGTGGTTAATGGAGACAATGTTGTTTTTGTTTTTCATTTTATGATTTAATGTAACGTTCATGTATGTAATCTATTTTTCAATACTGTTACACTAATCGGTCCTTTGGGACTTGATCTTTTTTTATCATGCCAATATATTAAAATAATGCCCCGACTCTGCGTAAATGGAGTCGGGGTGTTACACGATCACTCACTAGTTGGTTAGCCTCACCCTCGGTGTAGTGGATGATATAATTCTAAGCATTCATATAGTGGTGGATGAGTATGAGAATGTTTTTCCTAAGGATGTTCTAGGACTACTTCCTCATAGATAGGTAGACTTTTTCATCGACCTATATCCCAGGATGACATTGATATTTACACTGGAATATCGGATGGATTCTACGGAGCTTCGCGAGCTGAGGTTATAGCTAGGGGACATATAGGAGAAGGGATTTATAAGGTCCAGTGATTCCCCATGGGCAGCCCCATTTCTATTTTCCAAGAAAGTAGACGAGAGCTTGAGGCTATGCATGGACTTCCGGTGCCTGAACCAAGTGACCATGAATAACAAGTATCTAATGTTAAGTATTTATTACCTCTTTGATCAGCTGAATGGAGCAAGGTGGTTCTCAAAGATCGACCTTAGATTAGCCTATCACCATCTTTGGATATGGGAGGAGGATGTACCAAATAAAACCTTTAGGTGTTGGTACGACCACTACGAATTCTTGATGATGCCTTTTAGCATGACCAATGCCCCTGAAGTGTTCATGGGACTCATGAATAGGATCTTATATCCTTACCTCGATTGTTTCATGGTTGTCTTCATTGACGACATCTTGGTGTACTCGGTGTCAAAGGAGGAGAACGCTACACACCTGCAGATAGTTCTGGATACACTTTGAGTGCACTAGCTTTAAGGTAATCTCTTGAAGTGTCATTTTTGGATTTGGGAGGCCCACTTTCTATGACAGGTCATCTTGGAGGCTGGATTTTTAGTGGTTTCGATGAAGATAATGGAATTTCTCTCTTGGGATCCACCTAAAAGTGTGACTGAGGTGCGGAGCTTCTTGGGGTTTTCTAGTTAATATCAGAGGTCTGTGCATGACTTTTCCTGAGTAGAAACCCCTTGTCAGTTTTGAAAAAGAAGTTACATCCATTCATGTGTATAGAGTGGTGCTATCAGAGTTTCCAATAGCTAAGATAGAGACTGACTATTTCCCCCATATGGAGACTACCAGAAGAGGGAATTTTGTATATAGTCTTTTGCGACACATCAGGGACCGAACTGGGTTATGTCCTGATGCATGAGAGATCAGTGATCGCATATAGCTCATGGAAGTTGAGGCATCATGAGCAGAACTATGTGACCCATGACTTAGAGTTATCAGTAGTGGTTTTTCAATGAAGATGTGCCGGCACTACTTGATGGGTGAACGATTTATAGTTTACTCTGACCACAAGAGTCTCATGTATATCTTCTCCCAGAAGGACCTAAACCTGAGACAGCAGAGATGGCTAGATTTCTTCTAGGACTATGAATTTGAGATAGTCTACACCCCTTGGAAGAGGAATGTGGTGGCAGATGCACTCTACAGAAGTTATGGTTTACAGCTACTAAGTGAGGCAAATGAGCAGCTAGCTATGATGGAAATATCCTTCATGGATGATGATGAAGAATCTTACATTTTTTTGATAACTATCACTCCCACACCCTTGTAGTGAGTTAGTGAGGCACATCTTGTGGATGTTGAATGTGAATCCCGACGTGCTCAAATATCCTCAGGACAGGCTCTTGATGGATATTCGATAGGTAGAGAACACGTCATTCTTTTCATAGGATGCGCCATAGTACCAGTGACGTTACGGGAGGAGGTGTTTAGGGAGTTCCATAAATCTTTTTAGCGGTAAATCCTGGAGTGGAAAAGATGTTCCAGGACCTCCGACATTAGTACCGGTGTCCAGGAATGAAGAAAGCAGTATCCGAGTTCATCTCACAATGCCTCACTTTTTAGAAAGTGATGGCTGAGCATCAGGTTTTATCAGTCATGGCTCATCCACTTGAGGAACTGGAGTGGGAATGAGATGGTATCTCAATGGACTTCGTGATGGGGTGACCACTTACATCTAGAGGCCATGACTATATCCAGGTGATTGTTAACCGACTTACCAAGTCAGCTCACTTCCTACCCATCCGGGAGTAGGGACCGCTAGAGGTATTGGGACCCCTCTACGTCCAGTAGATAGTACGGCTTCATGGGGTGCATTAAATGATAGTCTCAGGCCATGATGCTTGCTTTACATCCTGGTTGTGTAAGGGATTGTAGGAGGCGTTCAGGGCTCTGCTGCGCTAAAGCATAGGTTTTCATCCCCAGATAGACGGTCAGATGGAGCGGAACATACATACCCTGGAGGACATGCTTCGTTCTTGCATCCTTGATTTTGGTCATAGTTTGGAGGACCACCTTCCACTAGTGGATTTTTCATACAATAATAGCTATCAATCCACCATTGGAATGGAACCATTTGAGACCTTGCACCAGTGGCCTTGCATATCACCTCTATGCTGGAAAAACCTAGGGGATTCGGCACTCGTGGGTCTAGAGTTGGTACATACTACCACTAAGAAGGTGAAGGTCATCTAGAAGTAGATGATGACTGCATAGAGAATACATAAGTCTTATTCCGACTAGATTTGGAGACCCTTGGAGTTCGAGGAGGGAGACCATGTTTTTCTTTGGGTTTCTCCTCGACAGGGATTTCAGAGATTTGATTGGGGCGGCAAGTTATCTTCGAGGTTCATCGGACCTTTCCAGATCCTAAGAAGAGTTGGGGAGGTGGTGTACCACTTAGAGCTTCCCCCATAGATGAATCAGGTGCAAAATGTTTTCCACGTGTCACAACTTTGGAGATACGTGCATGATCCATTGCACTTCATCGATCGGGGCTAGCTAGACATTAACAATGGGGCAACATTTTCAGAGTTCACAGTGGAGATAGAGGATCAAAAGGAGTGGGTCCTACGTGGGTAGTCGATTCCTCTGGTGAGTGTTCGGTGATAGCATGGGAATCTCCAAGAGAGAACATGGGAGTGGGAGGCTTAGATTTATTCTCAGTACCCCTGTTTGTTTTATTAGCCCTTGTTTTTTCTTTTGGGGACGTAAATCCCTATGGTGGAGAGAATGTAATGTCCTATAATTTTCATTTAATTTTTTTTAAATCATATATATTTATTTCAAAACTACACGCTTTGACGGCATGTGATTCTGAGGCCCAGTGAGCCCAAAATAGAATTTTTAACTTTTTTAAGGTACATTCAGTAAACGTGTGATCGAGTTTTTCTAAATTTTGAACCAGTGATCAAATTGAATACTTGAGGGCACTGTTGAATTTAGAATGCTAGGATTCACCTATAAAGGACTTAATTTGGGATGTAAAGGTCCAAATAGAAAAGTTTATTTTCATATTTTTCAAGAAAAATAATAAAATAACTTGAAAATTTATTTTATTTCTTTTCTCACTGATGTGAGGTGACATGGAGACGTTGTAGTGCAGCAACAAGGAACATTAATGGAGCTAATTAGTGGCTCGTTAACAGGCAAGGAAAAGATTATTTAATGACATATAATAGTGCCTTTGTTTCATAAATAAAACAACATAATGACATGACGTCGTAGCGTAACAGAAACTTTGTGACATGTTTTCTTTTTAATAGTTGACGTGTTGGTGGAACAAGGATTAAACTATGAGGATTATTTAACAAACCTTTGATGAATTTACTCACCAATTAAGAATGATGAATGTCAGTAGGATGTCAAAAACTTCAACGTACCTCTATGAACGACTAATTCCATCAACCTCTTATACCCTTGAGGACGAAGTGAAATGGAAACAAACATCAATGAGGTAGGGGTTTGATTTGGGTTATATGATTTCCCCATTATATTTCTAAACGAAGAACTCAGATTAACCCATAAACAGGTTAATCTATGGATTGTTTGTTCTTGTATGAGGGTATCGTTCTTGTGTTTTCTATCTGAGATTAATTTAATTTTTGATAGAATAGTAATCCCCAGACCTTCTCATGTTTTAATACTCTAACACAGAGGGCGCGGGCCGACACAAATAAAGATCGGGTCCATCTAGATGTGTGTTATTTATGGTCGTATCCTAAAATTGGTGGAAAGATGAATTTGGGGCCAAGGCAGAGATGGAGGTGACCCGAGAGGCCCGTAGGCGCAAGAGAATCGACAAATAGAGTATTGGAGCAACTCTGGTGGTGTGTAGAGGGAACCACCAGCCTGCGGCAATGGTCGCGAGAGGAGGGAGGCGGTGCGCCCGTCGGCACTCCACAGCGGCACCGACTGGTGTCACATGGAGGTGGTGGCCCATGTCTGGGCCACCCATGCGACCTGGAGATCCATGGTCGCTCGACCGCAGTGGAGGGTAGGCTGCAGCCCGTCGGATGCGGAAGATGCTGAACACGGTGCCAGGCAGGCACCACGTGAGAGGAGAGGCCCAGTTCTTGTGGGCCGCATTCGGACAGGGAGGGGACGCGGCGGCTTCTACCACATCTCGGGCACACACCACCGGTCCTCCCCAAGCAGACCAGGCTCCAACTAGTAGGCCACACCCCCATTCAGTGGGCCAGACCCACACCTAGAAGGCTGGACACGCGCCGGCAGATCGGACTCATGTACTTTGGGTCGGGCCAGACAAGATTGGGTTGTTGGGTGACCTAGCGGGTTGGACTCCTAACCAAACTGGGTTGGTCCTAGCATGGCCCATTGGGCATAGACCACTGGTCAGGCCAGATCAGACCTACCTTGACTAGGACTAGGTTAGGTTGGGCCAGTCGAATTTAAACCACGGTATATGGGACCTCGTCCCAGGTTGGCCGAGTCGGTTCGACTGGTCAGACTGGGCCCAAACCAAATCAGCCCCCTGTATACTAAAACGCTAATAAATTTCAAACTGAGCGTTTTTTTGACGCGTCGTCTATTGCGTTATAACATTTACGATGAGATGGTCTTTTGGGCTATTCTATTTGGTACTTTTTGGCGATTAAGGTATGACCGGTGGATTGAGTAGCAGCCTTGTAGATTTATAGTGGTCCGGAAGATGAGCAAGAGCAATGTAGATCCTTTGTCACCTGGAAAACGATCATGAGTTGTGTGGATCCTTAGTGGCCTGGAATATGAGCAACAGTCATTTTGATACGTAGTATCCCAAAATATGAGTAGTAATTCATGAGGGATGAGTCCCTCAATAGTACGAAATGTTAATCACTCTAACCAATGAACCTTTCCTACTCTAGAATATACCTGGTGTGAGTTGTCCTTTTTTATGGATTTACTTTGTGGTTTATTTGTGGTGTTTATCCTTACTAGATTAGGGTCCCCTACTGAGTATTTTGTTACTCACCACTACACAGGCTTCACCTATCTATGTTGTGTCTTTCGTAGATGAAAAATGTTTCGACAGAGGACTTGGTAACCTAGGAGCAGGTGGGGCCTAGTAGGATCAGGTGGACATGACGTACTACCTCATATTCCAGTGGCTACACTACTCTTACCATCAGGTGTGGTTTTCAATGGATGGATATCTGATTCCCTTTGTACTTTCCTATTTTCTGTTCTTTTCATTGGGTTTGTATTCTGGCCCACTTTTTTTTAGTTTTACTTGTACTCGTCACTTGTTTCAGAATACTTGTTTTCCCATTTCAGTTTGTGGGACATGGTTGGGTGTGTGTGTGTGTGTGTCCAGGTACTCAATAAAATGAATCCCACTTACAGGTTGATGCCTTCGGTGATAGTTCCCAACCTCTGGCCTTCGGGAGGTAGGCTTGGGGTATGTCATGGCCCGGGCCCCGGGAGATGGGTCCTGACAATGGTAACACATGACTTCTACATGGTTGTAGAGAACTATGCGAGGCAAACCATATGAATTTTTGTAATATTTTATAGGGATATTCATGGTTGGAGAATGATTGGGTAAATTGTACTACCAAACAATTCAAGGGTGTACATCATGAAATTGTGAAACTTTAAAGGTTAGTTAATGGTTTGGAAAACTATACATCAAAACCAAATGGATACCCATATTTTCATAATAATATGGAAAATAAAATTTCCACCTTATAAATTTTCAAACCCTAACTCTATTTTCTTTTAATCCCACATAGTCGAACCATGGGACCCCACCCCCCATCCCCTAATTCCTTTCATTTCCCATTTAATCGAGTTTCATTGATTTAATTTTATAGTAGATTAGAGGTAGGACCTTCCAATTTTCACCTTAATTTTTCCCTACAAAAATATCTTCTAATTTGACATCATTTCACATTTTGGTGTATTTTCCATTGAATCATGGTGAAATCTAGAGAGAATGATGGGGATTTTTCATGTGTTTAATAGAGTAAATCTTGTGAGGATGATCTCATGTTGTTTATTTCCATTTAATTTGAAGTGAATTTAACTATAAGTATTTATAGATTTTTTTTAAAATTTAATGAAACTCGTAATTGACATAGTTCAGGTTGATATGGATTTTTTCTAAGATGGAGTCGGGGTATTCCATCAACCTTCCATGTGTGGTTAGTCACATTTCTAGTGTGGTGAGATATCCTATTGATATTTTAAAAAATTATTTATATTTAAATTAAATTCAATAAGTAATTAAAAAATATCATAATTAATTGATTTTTATATTATGTCTTGTGATAAGAGCCTAGATTTTGATATGAACTTGGACAAGGCTTAGATGATCTTAAGTGATGGTGGTCGAGATACGATTAAAGGGAGTAACTCCATGTATAACATAGGTGTTCCTTGAACACATCTCTAATTATTATAATACTTTTATGAACTATGTTATTGTGGTCTCATCATGTATGGATTATTAAACATAAAAATTAAATGATTTTTTTGGTAATACCTATGGAAAAAATGGAAGTGAAAAGGGTCGAGATGGACCCTTGAGCACTATCTTTATGTGTCATCCAAAGAGGACAAGGACTTGATTATAAAAATTTTATATGTGGTGTGCGGATTAGATAGAGGTATAATAATAGTCAATGAACATATAGGGTATTGATATAAGTTCCCATAGTACCCTTAATTAGGGGTAAATGATAGACTCAGAATAGTTACTTAGGGATAATTCTTATTAGAACCTTGAGATACCTTGTAGCACTGGGGATAGTTGATTAAAGAGGGGTGAGTGTTCCTCCCTCATAAATATGTAAGTACCTAGGTGGGTATGCCCTATATAAGATTATGTGTTGGTTGGGAACAATATGACCAACCTAAGGTGACTTGGGATGTGAGATATTCATTATGATGTCTTTATAAAGTGATGATGATACAGTATACCTTTTAAGGACAGTAAATTTATAACATGATCATAGTGATGTTGAGGAATAAAATACCATAAAACTTATAGGATTGGGCGCTAGAATTGTGAATGAGGTAGAGAATATCAGGGAGTTTATCTTCACTATGGATTAAAATTGGCGACCTCAATGGTTGGATCAATTTCATGTTAACACAAGTGAGTTTTACTGCACAGAAATAGGTTTCTTTAACCCTGAGTGTTACCTAAGAACCATAGGATCAATATTTTGAGCCTAGCATGGTGGTAGTTATAAGAATGGTTCTGTCCTTGAGAGGTTGACATTGGAATTTTTTGATGGGTTTGATTGAGTGGTCAAATCGCATGGTATTATATGATGTTTTTTGGGGTATTACCCCATGGCCATATGCTATATGATATTATATAGAGGGGTGGGACACAAAGTGTGTACTATATGTGATTCCAAATTGGGGTGCCATTACCCCTGATGAGATAAGTGATTATGAGGTGAAAAATTGACCTTAAATAATTATATTAGATATTATAGGGTATACTACAAAAAACTAATATTTTATAAGAAAACAATGTTTGATATCCTATATGACACTCAACATCGAGATTAAACGACCACAAAATAACATTATTTAAATAAGATAATTATAACATAACCATTGAATTGGTGGGTATGATTAAGTGTAACTACATTATAATATATATATATATTGATAACACTCAAAAACATTATTCATAAATTATTTTTAAATAAGCATGCAATTTTTAGTAATTTCATTTTATTCTTTAAAAATACATTTTCTTCAAAAATGGGTTTTATTGCTTTTCATGAGAGAATATCATAATTAATTCTTACTAATTGTATAAATTTAATTTTATAAAAAGGATATTATATTTTTAAATTATAATATAAAAATAATCTTATAGTAAAATTATGGTTTTGGTCTAAAAATAATAATTTTTCCATGACTAGTCAAAAAATACCGATTTTATAGAAAATTGTCTTTTTCATTTAAGTATTTACAAAGTATAATTTTGTTTTTAATTTTTTTTCACATTTAATAAGAAAAATCTAATTATAATTAATCTAATTACATTAATTAGAATCAATATTATGTTTAATTTAGTTATAAAGTTAATTTTATACTTAAAAATGCATTTTTTTGGAAAACTGTTTATCATCACATTTTATGGGTTTATTTTAAAAGTAATTTCTGAAAAACAAAGGGTTTTAATTTGAGAAAATTAATACCAAATTTTAAAAAAATTAAAAAATTGGAAAATATTTCAACTATGTTTTTTCTATAAAGAAGAGTAATCATGGTAAATATTTATCACCTAGGTAAGGCTAAATCGGAAAATTAAGTTTAAAAATAATTGGATAAGGATTTAAAAATATATCTAACACCAGACTTATTTATATTTTATGAGTATATTTCAACCTTAATCATCTAATATTAAATTATATGTCAACATGGCATCCACTTTATGTGATATTGACATTAATATTATTTTATGTAATAGATAATTACAAAATGTCACTATCTTGTTTTCAATTTCTCTTATAATTTACCATATATATAATAAGGATTTATTAATAAATATTAAATTTTCTTTTAAAAATAATTTATCAGTTTTTATTATGGTAATTTATATATAATTTTTTGTGACAGAATAATTACCTTAAATTCTTACACAACGCTGACGTGGTCTACGTTCAAGTAGTGGAAAATTAAATTAAATGGTTTTAAAAACAACTAAAGTAATATTATTAGGAAGAAATAAAGTATAAATATATTTTGGGTTAATAATAACATATAATTTATAATTAATGATTTTATATTCAAATTCCATTCCAATATTTGTATCCTTAATGTCAAAATATTTGAATCGTTCTTAAAATGACTTTAGTGGTATTTTATGTTAAATAATAATTATTTAAATGATTTAAAAATCATCAAAATATTGAAATAGGATAATTAGGATTTTATATGGACTAAAAATTAATTAATTTAAAAAAAAATTATTCTATTTTTACCATATAAGATAATTTATTACCATTTAGTATTGAAAATCTGGTTATTGCGTTTAAGGTTAAAATTTGTTAACTAAGGGGTTAAACTCGAAAATATGGTTTAAAATGAGACAAACACTTGTAAAACTTTTATTGGTTGTATTTTTTTCAACCTTACACTATTTTATATTATAAATTTATGACACTTTCTTACACATTTACATAAAAATGAATTTCTTATATTTAAATTATTTATGTAATTTTAAGTTGTCCTTTCTTTCACTATAAAATTACACCACCTTTCATCTATTCTTCACACCATTGTGTGCCACTTGACATTAAAAAACACACCCAAAAATATTATAAACATACTTATACATGTTATATGGGTTATTTTATCTTCAAAATACTATCCTTAGGGTTCTTTGGAGAAAATGCAAAAGAGGACTCTCAAAGTATATATAACTATTTTAACCAATTAGTTTCATTTTATATCATATTTTACATCATTAAAATGTATCCTAGCCATTCCAATTTAATAATATAAGTTTCTCCCATATGCATATATTTTATTATGGTAATTTTAAAAACTTATTCATCTTCTTAGACATCTTATGGGGAGTTAAATCATTGTTAATGTGTATGTATGGACTACCACCCCCACAAAGCATTATGTTTCACTTTTCATCACCACCTCTCGGGGATGTTTATTATGGTGGAATTAATAGGTAAATATGATTTTAATTAAATAAATATGACTCTAGAAATATAATATATTACTTACATTCATACACTTCCACCCTTTAAAAAATGATTATGTCACTCATGTGTACATGTGAAATACCCCTCCATGAAGTGAAGTCATTCACTTTTCATGTCTTCATATCATTAATGTGTACGTGTGGACTAACACCCCCCACAAATCATTGTGTTTCTCTTTTCATCACCACCTCTCGTGGATGGTTATTATGGTGTATTTAATATTTAAATATGATATTAATTAAATAAATATGACTCTAGAAATATAATATATTACTTACATTCATAAAATTCCACCCTTTAAAAATGATAATGTCACTCATGTGTACGTGTGGAATACCCCTACATGAAGTGATGTCATTCTCTTTTCATGTCTACCTATCATGAGTGATTATAAAATTAAATATGATATATAAATATTATAATTATTATTTTATTATTATTATTTTTATGATGGAATAATGACCCCTTTGATGACAATCAACATACCCGATTCATTTTGAAATTATGAACAGATAGTCCTTAAAACACTCGATGTGGAATTAGCCGATTAAGTAAAAAAATAAATTTGATAAATAAAATAAATAGTTAAATGATATGGTATTAAACTTATAAAAGGTTCTCAAACAAGTTAATAATTAATATAAATTTATTATACAGGAGTGTAATGGACATATATACCACATTTGGACTCAATGTAAGGGGCTTCTTAACTCAATTTCCATTCATTGGGTTATACTTATACATCATTAACTATAATCTGTCAATATATATATATGAAACCACTTATTGTTTTTTTAGGTTTTATTTCTAATTATTTATAGTTTTAAATTTTGTACACATGAACAACCTAAACTTTTATAAATTAAATACTCTTTTTAAATGAGTAAATTTCTTATTAAGAAATGAAATTATAGAAAAAACATGCACCAGTTTAGTTATTATAGATTGTTATAAGTTATATCCTATAATATATAAAAGTCCATTGATCATTATAACCATAAATAATATTGTTATTATATAGTGATCATATGGTTAGTATATATTATGGGTTATGATAAAGTCTAATTTATATAGATAAAGGAAGATATTTTCAGGACCAATATGAACATACCTAACGAATCTCATTTATCAGAGCTTCTCTGGGAGATAGTGTAAGGACCCATCCTTAAACATTACATAATCTTGAATTAAATGGATAATTCACATTGAGGATCTTTTCAGGTTTAGAGTTTTAGAGAATTAGGTCATAACATTTGCATAACAACATGAATATTAAATGTAGACAATTCTACTCAGTATCCACTTTTTAATAAAATAAAAACTCTTAAAAAAAGAGTCACATCTAGTTCCGTATTTTAGACAGCATGACTTTTCCTTGATCCCATACCATACAATTATTCATCTTTAATTCTTGGGGAAAACATTTCAAAAACATATGATGAGCATAAAAAGCACAGTAAGGGATATAAAATAAGGAATTAAAACATTATCCCATCAATAAATACAAAACAATGAAACCATACTTTTCAATCATAACATACCTCATGAAATCATAAGTTTTATGAACAACACATAGAAATCATAATTCATAAAGGTAACTTACATCATAAATAACATACTTAAATAGTATCTATCACAGCTACAGAGGAATTCACATTTGGAATACCCATCACAGTATATTCCATAAATCTCTTAGGGTAAACATTAATGTTTACCTCCATCACGTTACCCAATGCATTGGAGAGCTATCTCGGGCTCACCCGTCCTAGGTTTATCACAGAATCACCCGTATACGTAAACAATGTCCAATAGCCATAACATATTTATAACCCATAAAACAAACATAATAGAAAGATAACATTGCAATCACAATATATCATTTCAAAATATTGACAAAATCAAAGCTTTTATCAAACAATTTTCAAAGCCATTTAAAATATTAAATAAAGAGATTTTATAATCAAAGTGTCTCATACCACTTTGAAGATTTTGAAAGAAATTTAAATTTCAAAACATTCATGTCTATATGAATAAATCTTTAAAACCATTTTTAAAACATTTACATTAATGTGAAAGATTTATAAGAATAAACCTTTAAAATATTTAAAATGATATTTTAGTTAAAGAGTTTTTAACAAAATGAGAGACCCTAGAATACAAATGTTTGAGGAATAACATTTAATCAGAACTTAATAATATCATGAGAATAATGTTATTCATGATATAATATTCCAAAGGATAGTATATACAGAATATAAGAGTGAATTGGTATATATCAACAATGAAGTCTCAATGGAAATGTAAATTGAGATGAAATCCCTTATAAAGATGGTATCCTTAGATTAAGGATAAATCGATTACAAAATTATGTGTGAAAAATATAAATACACTCAATATAAGTGGATATTAAGTGTAAAACAATCATAGGTTATTCACACATATTCATAGCATGACATAATCAATAAGTAGATGTTTAAGCCAAAAATTGAAATTGGGTTAAGAAGTTTTCTTAGAGAAATTTGACAGCCTAACGGCTTCACTTTAAAATTTAGAAAATAATTTGATGAGAGAGAAAATGATATCTCATCACTTGGACATAAAATTTACATAAATAGCGATATAGAATAACATATCTTAACATAATAATATTTAAATTAAAATACATAACAAAAATAAGTCTTTTAAAAAGAGGAGGGTGAAAGGTTCCCTTACCGATTTGGTAACTTACGAAACATACACCCCATGAAAGAAAGATCACACAATGAATATGTAAATACCCATAAATTAAATTATATTACACAAATAATGCATTCATTGGAAGTACATCCACCACAAAAAAGAAAATAGTGCCTAATATAGCATAAATCTCACGGGAATAAAAAGTGAGATGAAAAAACCCTTACCACATTGTAATCAATCGAGTCATATAAGAAAATTTAATAACCACCAAATTAATCAAAAAATACCATGAATATAAATAGAATCATGATAATATATATCAAATTTCCATACACAATACACCACATGCAATAAATAATTGGTGAACAATGGAAATCTCACGGAATTAAAAGTGAGATAAGAAATCTCTTACCTCGTGTCTGACTTGACCAGTTCGTTATTTAATTTCCTGAACAATATACTAAAGTTAATTAATAATTTCTTAATAAACTTTTAAATATAATTATTACTTTTATATCACTTATTACCATGTTATAAATAGTTAGTTAATTATTTGAGTTCATATCAGATATTTTGTCGATGTTCAGAATTTGAGTTAAAAATGAACTTGTTATAATTACAAGTTGTCCATATGTTCAAAACTCCATTATCTATAGAATGATATTGATGATTTAAATATCATATATATCATATATATAATATATATCAAGTGTATATATATATATATATTTATAATAGTACATAAAATTTGGAGATAAGAAATGAAATGCACCGTTCATGGAGACGGTAAGTCGTGCGTACGCATGAACGCTACTTTAATTTATATTTAATATTTAATGGAATGAAAAATTAATGATACATAGGTATATTATAATTATATTATAATATCATATGATATATATGTTACATAATTTAATTAACTCCATCTTTATATGTTCCACCTAAGGCATTAATGAGTCATATCACTTTGAGGGGGCGGTAGTCCGCACTTCCTCAATTAAATTATCGTGTTTACACGTATTTGAAAGCATAAAGGTATGTTTGTAAATAAAAATTACAGAAGAATATATAAAACAAAAACATAATATATATCATATATAAATACATTTCCATCTTAATGGTCACCATAAGAGGTGGTAGGAGATAATTGAACAATCATCGCTTCGTGAGGCGTTAGTTTTCCATTCACAGAAACAATATGTTCTTCACCCATTAGATGGAGGTGTGTGTAATTTTAGTTAGAATCCTTCTGAAAAAAAAATACTAGTATATTTAGGATACTGGTGTTGTTACAAAAGAAAGGAATAAAAAGAGTTTATGGGGTTGGGGAAGTAAAATAAAACAAAGGAACTTAAGAGGAGACGTTACCTTTAAATTGAGTAACTCCCCTTGGTTTGAACCAAATGGGTTTCTTGATGTGTTTTATGCCTAAGGTAATGCTTCTAGTATGAATATAAGGATCTTGTGAGCTTATTGGAGTAGAGTTTTCACGATCCAAAGGCTTGAGAAGTGTGAGAAATAGGTTAGAAGTATAGGCTTTTTATAAGGGAGGGGAGGGGCTCTTTAGAAAAGTTTGAAACAATTATTTTATTATAACCTCATCTTTGGTTTCAAAAGATCAAATATTCATTAATATCAAATTTAAGATGACTCGTGGTCGAAATAAAATAATCCAATAATAATTGGATAGGTTTTGGATATTGTTTCAATATTTATAATCTTATTTATTTAAATCATTTATTAATGACGTAAATATTTCATCATTATTGTGTCATAAATAATTTAATTTATATAATGTCCAAAAATTATAAAAAAAATGCCATGATGTAGGAAATTGTTTTAGATTTCCGAAAAAAAATTATAGTCGAAAATATAACTTATATAACCCCATGTAAAAATTTATTTAAAAAAAAGATATTTGTTTATGTCATTTTTGTCTTTACTTTAAATTAATTAATATAAAGTGTCATTATTACTCCCATGTGGCTCCATGGGGTCCCGAATTCAACCCAAAATGCCCATGGTCAGCTATGTATCAGGTAATAGGATTAGGACACATGTTCGGGTAATTTAATATTATTATAATATTATATTTTACCCTTATTTATTATTTTTACCTTTTAATCACGGTAAATAAAATATTTACTGAAGTAAATATTTAAAATGTATAACAATAAAAGTTACCTATTTACACAATTTGAACCTACTAATTCCAAATATAGAATCTATTTTTAAAAATTCAAAATATATAAGTGGCAGAAATTAATTTAAAATTAATTCCCGATGTTAAAACAAATAGCATGTTTTTAAGAAATATTAACTATAAAAAGATTGACACTTGTTTAAGTCAAATTTCAAAATGAAATTAAATCCAATGACCAAAATTAGATTAAATGGTAAAAATATATTATAATTACAATTTAAAACAAATTAAAAAGATAAAATAACTATATAAACAAATTATATTAATAGGCACTTTTGAATTAAAATACAGTATTTTTCACTATTCCTTAAAAAAATGAACATTTTCAAAAAAATACCAAAATTTCATCCCAAGTAAATTTTGGTGTCCTGATTCTAAATAAGAATTTTATTTTGTCTAATAGAACATATAAAAGTGACAAAAATTATATTTAAAGAGGGTTCTCCATTAAAAGAGGGTAAATCTACCTTTTAGTGAATATTAGAGTATTTATGCTTAAAATCGAATTCTTTATATATTTTAAGCCTCTAACTTTTATTGGATAAATGTAAAAATATTCAAAAAACATCTATAATAATATTTTAGTTAGTTCTATTCATGCCCTCCAATACAATGTCTAGGCGTTAACTACTATTTTAAATAATAATATTATATTATTAGTGTGCAATGTAGGATTTCAAAGAAACCCATTGTTGCGTATCGGGTACGCCATCGAACATAGTGTCCCCTTTAATGTAAAATTAATATTTAATTAAAAATATTAATAAATATGAAAATTTTCATGTTATTTATTTACCTGGGATGTTACATCCTTCCCCCTTTTGGGAATTGCATCCTCGCAATTTTAAAACTGAGCTTGGAAACTTCATTAAAAGTCTCACATCGGAAAAAGAGTCTGTAAAACTATCACTTTAAAAGAATGAAAGAGAAGTTCAAAGGTCACTCGAGATAACTCATACTCAGATTCCATGTAGGAAAACATGGATATAGAAGAGAGAACAACAGTCAAGTTCTGATGGAGAGTGGTAGAAAACATGATTAGGAGAAAGTTAACCACCAGAAAGTCACAAACTTGTGATGTGTTAAACAGTATTTGATTGCCTAGTAGGAAACATAAACCAACAATGTTTTTGTTTTATGTTCCTTTTCATAATTTTGAGGAATTAATTTACTACATAGAATAATAACATAAGGAAATATACTTACCTTCAAGTAGAGTTTCATCCTTTAATAAGTTTCTACCAAAAACTAATCTTTTCTCCAAACAATGAGCATTTAAAAATACTTGGCCACATCAAAAGCACAAGAATCATATTCTAGAGAATCACATAATCCAAAAAAGAAGAACTATATATTTCCCTTGTCTTTAGACATCAACTAAAACCAAAATGGTTAGTACGAGATCATATAATCCCCAAAAAGTATAATCCTTTATAAAAAAAATAATACTCTTAATCTCCAAAATTCAACAAAAAGTACCCAAAGTTCAAGAAAGACCATTCAATACATAATTGTCCATAAAATTCTTGAAAATAATCCAAACTAAGATTTAAACCCAAAACTTCGAAGGATTTAATCCCATAATCTTCCATAGTAAATCTTAACATTTATCTCTAAATAGCATCGACTACTCTTAAAGTCTCATACTGAAGTGTAATTAACCTAATCACATATTATCTATGATAGGTTAGTCATTTCCATAAATAACCCAAACATCCATATTTACAAAATAAAAAATCAATCATTACTCCACAAATTAAATCCCAAAGTATTCTATTATCCTTAGTAATATAGTGTTTCCTTAAAAGATAGAACGTCTTCCAAAATAACCTTTATCACTTAATCACCAAATCATTTTCCTATACTAAGGATATCCATTTGATAAAACATAACTTCCCAAAATCAACTTATTATTGATCCATAAATCTATTTAACTTAAAATAATAAGTCATACTAATTAGGGACTTCACGTAGGCCAGTGGTAGGTGATGCACCCTTTTCGCCCTTCGGTTATGAGTTCGATTCCTGCATCCTTTCCGGATGTGACGGGTTGTCACCCATCCTACGGGTTGTCCTTTTTATAAAACTCAAAAATAACAGTAACATGTTTTAACCTCAATGGTTTCCTTATACCTCTCATTTTCATCCCAAATTCTTTAACAACTTAATTATTGAAGTCTTATATATATTTTTATTTTTTTATTTCACCACCATATGATAAAATAAAATGATCCCCAAAATAAAGAAAACCATACCTTGATCATGGTGTCCACTTGGTTTCATCGTTATCTTGTTCACGTAGGTAGAAGGTCCATCCATTGCATCAATGATTTATAGATCCTTCAAAATCATTTGCTTCCTTCATCCAAATACACCTTGTACAACTTGGGTCATATGGGTGTTCACAGAAAAATAGTTCTGGAAAATAATCATGTATGACATGTAATTTCAAAACATCTAATAAAACAGGATTTCTATAAAACAGTCGGACCGAATTTGAGTTGAAACATTAAATTAATGGTCTTTTTAAAATACAACAGGTATGTGCTGAGAGACTATATTGTAAAAGAAAATAACAATAGTTTGTGCAAGGGTCTCCTTCTTCAGAACCTTTTTCAAAATCATAATATGTTTCAAAATCTTGTCATAAAGTAAAATATTTGAAAATTCCTTCATAATATTTACCTTTCTTTAAAATATAAGAGTATTGTGAAAATATGATTTGATTAAATACAACCCATGATCCATGATGATATCGAGGTATAGTAAAGGTGTTTGATATATCAAACAACTTCCTTCAAGTGAGTTGTATTCTAGAAAAAGTTTCACAATCATCTGAACATGACTTTGCAATAATTATTGCAATCAAGTCATCAGGAAGAGATAAGAATGTCATTTGAGATCCTCATAAATTTCCTTGATCTGCAAAAAAGTTATAAAACAAGTATTTAACTGAAATAATAGACATACGCATTAACCATGTGTCTAATGAAAACTCCTAATCCCAACTGTAAGGACCCGGCCTTAAACATTACATAATCTTGAATTAAATGGATAATTCACATTGATGATATTTTCAGGTTTATAGTTTTAGAGAATTAGGTCATAACATTTACACCACAACATGAATATTACATGTAGAAAATTCTACTCAGTATCTACTTTGTCATAAAATAAAAACTCTTAAAAAAAGAGTCACATCTAGTTTTGTATTTTAGACAGCATAACTTTTCCTTGATCCCATACTTGAACCTCATTTATCTTTAAGTCCTGGGGAAAACATTTCAAAAACATGGGATGAGAATAAAAATATCATTAAGGGATATAAAATAATGAATAAAAACATTATCCCATTAATAAATACAAAACAATGAAACCATACTTCTCAATCATAACATACCTCATGAAATCATAAGTTTTATGAACAACACATAGAAATCATAAATCATAAAGGTAACTTACAACATAAATAACATACTTACATTGTAGCTATCACAGCTATAGAGGGAGTCACATTTATAATACCCATCACAATATATTCCTTAAATCTCTTAGGATAAACATTAACGTTTACCTCCGTTACGTTACCCAATGCATTGGAGAGCTATCTCGGGCTCACCCGCCCTAGGTTTATCAAGGAACCACCTATATACGTAAACAATTCCCAATGTCCATAACATATTCATAACCTATAAAAAAAACATAATGGAAATATATCATTGCAATTACAATATATCATTTCAAAATATTGAAAACATCAAAGATTTTATCAAACCATTTTCAAAACAATTTATAATATTAAATAAAGAGATTTTTGAATCAAAGTGTCCCATACCACTTTGAATCTTTTGAAAGAAATTTAAATTTCAAAACATTCATGTTAATATGAATAAATCATTAAAACAATTTTTAAAACATGGACATTAATTTGAATGATTTATAAGAATAAACCTTTAAAACATTTAAAACGATATTTTAGTTAAAGATTTTTTAACAAACTGAGAGACCCTAGAATACAAATAATTGAAGAATAAAATTTAATCAAAACTTAATAATATCATGAGAATAAATTTATTAATGATATAATATTCCAAGGGACAGTATATACACCATATAAGAGTTAATTGCTGCATATCAACAATGAAGTTTTAATGGAACTGTAAATTGAGAAGAAATCCCTTATAAAGATGGTATCCTTAGATTAAGAATAAATCACTTAAATAATTATGTGTGAAAAATATAAATACACCCAATATAAGTGGATATTAAGTGTAAAACAATTCGAGGTTATTCACACATATTTATAGCAAGACATAATCAAGAAGTAGGTGTTTAACCCAAAAATTGAAATTAGGTTAAGAAGTTTTCTTACAGATATTCAATAGCCTAACGGTGTCACTTTAAAATTAAGAAAATAATTTGATGAGAAGAAAATGATATATCATCAGTTGGACATAAAATTTACATAAATAGGGATATAGAATAACATATCTTAACATAATAAGATTTAAATTAAAATACATAACAAAAATAAGTCTTTTAAAAAGAGGAGGGTGAAAGGTTCCCTTACCGATTTGGTAACTTACGAAACATACACCCCATGAAAGAAATATCACATAATGAATATGTAAATACCCATAAATTAAATTATATTACACAAATAATAAATTCATGGTAATTATATCCACCACACAAAAGAAAATAGTGGCTAATATAGCATGAATCTCACGGGAATAAAAAGTGAGATGAAAAACCCTTACCACATTGTAATCAATCGATTCGTATGAGAAAAGTTAATAAGCACCAAATAAATCAAAAAATACAATGAATATAAATATAATAATGATAATATATATCAAATTGATGTACACAATACACCACATGCAATAAATAAGCGTTGAAAAATGGAAATCTCACAGAATTAGAAGTGGGATAAGAAATCCCTTACCTTGTGTCTGACTTGACCCATTCATTCTTTAATTTCCTGAATAATAAACTAAAGTTAATTATTACTTGATTAATAAACTTTTTCAAGTTAATTATTCCTTTTATATCACTTATTACCATGTTATAAATAGTTAGTTAATTATTTGATTTCATATCAGACATTTTGTCGATGTTCGGAATTTGAGTTAAAAATGAACTTGTTATAATTACAATTTGTCCATGTGGTCAAAACTCCATTATATCCAGAATGATATTAATGATTTAGATATCATATATATCATATATATCCATTGTATATATATATATATATATATATATTTATAATAGTACATAACATTTGGAGATAAGAAATGAAATGCACCGTTCATGGAGACGGTAAGTCGTACGTACGCATGAACACTACTTTAATTTCTATTTAATATTTAATGGAATGAAAACTTAATGATACATGGGTATATTATAATTATAGTATAATATCATATGATATATATGTAACATAATTTCATTAACTCCATATTTATACGTTCCACATAAGGCATTAACGAGTCATATCACTTTGAGGGGGCGGTAGTACGCACTTCCTCAATGAAATTATCATGTTTACACGTATTGGAAAGAATAAAGGTATGTTTGTGAATAAAAATTAAAGAAGCATATAGAAAACAAAAACATAATATATATAATATATAAATACAGTTCCATCTTAATGGCCACCATAAAATGTTGTAGGAGATAATTGAACAATCATTGCTTTGTGAGGCGTTAGTTTGTCATTCACAGAAACAGTATGTTCTTCACCCATTAGATGGATGTTTTTGTAAGTGTAGTTTGAATCCTTCTCAAAACAACATCCTAGTATATTGAGTATACTGGTGTTGTTACAAAATAAAATAATAAAAAGAGTTTATTGGTTTGGGGAAGTAAAATAAAACAAAAGAACTTAAGAGGAGATGTTACCTTTAAATTGAGTAACTCCCCTTGGTTTTAACCAAATGGATTTATTGAAGTGTTTTATGCTTAAGGTAAGGAATATAGGATGAATAGAGGGATCTTGGGATCTTATTGGAGTAGAGTTTTCACAATACAAAGGCTTGAGAAGTGTGAGAAATAGGTTATAAGTGATGTCTTTTATAAGGGATAGGAGGGGCTCTTTAGGAAAGTTTGAAACAATTATTTTATTATAACCTCATCTTCAGTTTAAAAAGATAAAATATTTGTTAATATCAAAGTTAAGATGACTCATGGTCAAAATAAAATAATCCAATAATAATTGGACAGGTTTTGAATATTTTTTTAATATTTATAATATTATTTATTTAAATCATTTATTAATGAGGTAAATATTTCATCATTATTGTGTCATTAATAATTTAATTTATATGATGTCCAAAAATTATAAAAAAAAATACCATGATGTAGAAAATCGTTTTAGCTTTCCAAATAATTTTTATAGTTGAAAAGATAACTTGTATAACCCCATGTAAAAATTTATTTACAAAAATATATTTTTTTATCTCATTTTTTGTCTTTACTTTAAATTAATTAATATAAAGTGTCATTATTACTCCCATGTGGCTCCATTGGGTCCCTAATTCAACCCAAAGATGCCCATGGTTGGACATGTAGCATCCAATAGGATTATGACACATGTTAGGGTAATTTAATATTATTATAATATAATATTTTACCCTTATTTATTATTTTTACCTTTTAATCATGGTAAATAAAATATTTACTGAAGTAAATATTTAAAATGTCTAAAAATAAAAGTTACCTATTTAAAAAATTTGGAAATAATGATACCAAATATGGAATACATTTTTCCAAATTTAAAACACAGAAGTGGCAGAAATTAATTTAAAATTAATTCCCATTGTTAAAATAAATAGTGTGTTTTTAAGAAATATTAACTATCAAAAGATTGAGACTTGTTTATGTCCAATTTCAAAATGAAATTACATCCAATGACTAAAATTTTATTAAATGGTAAAAATATATTAGAATTATACTTTAAAACAAATTAAAAATATAATATAACCATATAAATAAATGTGATTAATATGCACTTTTGAATTAAAATATAGTATTTTTCACTATTCTTTGAAAAAATGAACATTATCAGAAAAATACCAAAATTTCATCCAAAGTAAATTTTGGTGTCCTGATTCTAAATAAAAAAAATTATTTTTTCAAATAGAACATATAAAATTGACAAAAACTATATTTAAAGAGGGTTTGCCATTAAAAGGTGGTAAATCGACCTTTTAGTGAATATTAGAGTATTTATGCTTAAAATCGATTTCTTTACATATTTTAAGCCTCTAAATTTTATATGATAAATGTAAAAATATTCAACAAACGTGTATAATAATATTTTAGTTAGTTCTATTCATTCCCTCTAATACAATGGCTAGGCATTAACTACCATTTAAAATAATAATATTATATTATTAGTGTGCAATGTAGGATTTCAAAGAAACTCATTGTTGCGTATCAGGTACGCCATAGAACATAGTGTCCCCTTTAAAGTAGAATTAATATTTAATTCACAAATATTAATAAATATGAAAATTTTCATGCTCTTTATTTACCTGGGATGTTACAGATAGAATCAATGGGATTCTCCCTAAACCATTCCTAAGAACATATTCAATAACTAAAGCATGATTGAAATTTTTTGTGGTAGAATTTCAATCTCATCGTGATCAGGACCCAAAACATGTTCATCAAATGACCCTAAAAAATCTAACCATCGCACACCTTACCCTTACAACATTCACTGGTGTAATGATGAAAAATGTATCTAGACACTAACAATATTAATTTTAATTTTATTTATTTTTTAATCACTATATTTTTCTTTTGCTATTAGTTTATAATTATTAAATAACAATTTTGATAAAAAAATAACTTTTGATACAATGATACCAAAATTGTGATTTTTGGAAATATATATTTCTAATGAAAAATAATAATTTTAATGAATTCCAAAACATTTTAAATAAAATATATTTTAATAAAATAATATTATTATATAATATATATTAAATTTAAATGATAATATAATTTTATGAAAACAAATGTACTTTTTATAAGAATCAGAAAACTCTTATTGTTAGGAAAACGAAATATAAAAAAATGGGGATTGTTGATTTAAAAGTTTAAATTTTGGTATTTTGAAAAATATTTTGATAAAATAAATATTATCTTTGTTATTAACACATATAAGTTATCTAGTGCTGAATTTTTTGTAATTTTTTAAAACTATCGAATTTATGGGTAAAACATAAATAGTGAATAATTATATAGTATTTATCATGGCATCATTAAAACCTAAAAGTGATGTAATAAAAAACATTAAGATTATCCATGACTATAATTATTTTTCTATATTAAAATAATTTTTTTATGTTATTTTTTTAATTTTATAAACATTTAATTAATCCCCCAAAACCTATGTTATATTTTATGTTTTTAAAATCAATTATTTATAAACATGACTCACTTATATGTAAAAAAGTGTATTATTTTAATGAGTTCAGTTATTAGACTTATAAAATAACTAAATAAGAACCTCATTGGAAGAAACCATAGGAAAAATACAAGGTATAGTTTTTGGTTTGGATTAATTTATCATATAGATTCCAAAAACTATGTTTAGAAATTAATAATGAATTCTCCTCTCTTTTTCTATAATACCCCACCCAACCACCCATTACTATTCACTAAATACTATTTGATCATGAATTTTCCCTTAATTTCTTTCTTTATAGACCTCCCAAGGTGTGAACATGCTCTTAAACACTTCATCCCATGCTTTTAGATACACACTCTCAGGGTAAGGGGTCCTCTTTTTCTCCTCTTTATTCAAGTACCTCTATTTTACTATTCATTTTGATTTCCAATTATCTAGGTTGGGATATATTTTTACACCTAACCCTTAATAACCAAATTATTTTCATGTAATTATATTCCTCTTTCACTCTCATTAATCCATTCCATGAATCTTTATGTACCTTTGATATTTTTCCAAAATTATCTTGTGATTTTCCATGCCAAACATTTGTGTAGTGAATACCCATATCCATTTAAACTCAAGGGTATTCACATATATGTACCTATCTATAATTTACTAGGGAATTTAATTTATGTAACCCACACCATTTAATCATTGTAATAAAATTTATTAAATACACCCTAATGTTGAATGATCTCTGTGGCACTCTTATGCATATATATGAAATGAATGTGATCAATAGGACTGAAATTTTATATCCTCCAATGTATTGGGTAATGTTTTTATATCCAAATATTTCATGTATGGTTCATTATAGAATATACTAAGAACACTATGTTATTATGTCTTAGCATTAACACTTGACTTAGGTTTATGATATCATGTTTAATGTTGTGGCCAAATTCTTATGTTGCCTTATTGTTATCATCATATTTTATGCTTTGATGTTCAAGTTTATAATTTTCACCCTCTTGTATTACCTTGATATTCCTATTTAATCCAATGTATTGCATTAATCATGTTATTCTTTGATTATTCCCTTACTTATATCTATAATTCTCATGTTTCTTGTATATTCCCCCATTCTAACATCTCACCCCACCCCCCACCCATTGGATTAGAAAGTTGGATGAATATTATAAGGTCTTAGGTGACATACCCAAGATTCCAAAGGCCAGAAATAAATTTCAATGACTTCATACAAAAGTGTGGAATGATTTTCCCTTTTAAAATAAAATAATAAATCTAAGATAATTGTTACCAAATAACCACTATATGATGCATGAGTACAATGAAATACAACTCAGAGAATAACCAACTGGCATAAAAAACTATAATCATGAACTATATTAGAGTACAAATCTGAAACCAAAACCAACAACTCAAAGAGAAAAAATACATCAAGCAACAACTCCCAACAAAAACAATGATCCAAATAAATAATCCATGCTCAAGTTATCCTGATGAGTCAATAAAGAACTAGGATAGCTTTATTTTACCTGTATATTGGTATAAAATATCTTCTAATGCACCAGTGTTCCCAAGAAGGGGGTGACTATAAAACTCAGTAAGATTTCCCCAATTACTTCCCAACTCAAGAAAATATGATATAATAAGTTGGAAAATTTATAAAAAATAGTTCAAAATAATTTAAAGTTGTTTATTTCAAAACCATAGCAAATTCTATGCCAAATAGTTTTCCATGGAATGTATCCAAGAAATTCCTTCAAACCATTTTACAAATCCATTAGGTGTAACCCATTACATTCCACAAATCCACACATGTATTCCCAGGTAATAGTTCCATACTCATGAGTGGTACCTTTTTGATCTAAAAATTTGTCATAAGGTAACCATCTACCAAATGCCCCAATGGCAGACAACCCCTCCACGTGGTCACATCAATGAAAATGACCACACACCATCTGTTTATAATAAATGTCATCCCAACCCAATTATTCCAAACCATTTCAATTAAACAATAATTTTATGGAAAACATTTCTACCAAAATAATTTCATGAATCAAAAAAATATATTTTAAAATCATTAAAAAAATTAGTTTCCACAAAACAACCAATTTCTATAATTTCACAAACCATCACTAAAGAGGGTTTCAATCAACATTTTCACATCAATTTCACTATTCAATTCATGAAATTTAATATTTTTTAAATAAAAACCTCATGTTATAGATAGTAGGAGATTATATTGAATTCAACTACCTCCCAAACATTGGTGAAAATGAATAATGACACAAAACCTCAAAAAACACCTTAAAACTCCAAAAAATGATCTTAGCTCTTGTTCCGTACAATCAAAAAAACTCAATATCATCATGATTTTCATAATAAAACATTTATCAATCTCTAATGGGTTATTTCTACTAATCCAATATAGGTAAAAAGAATAAAACTAAGTAAAACAACCATTAATAGTCACTTAATAATGAATTTAGGCATACAACATACCAAGATTCACCTACGGGTAACTCTAAAATCAGGAAGAAGGGTATATACATCCTTTAGAAGGAGTGGAATTTGTGTTAGAGTCATATTAGGGGATAAACAAGCCATTAAGGGGTAAACCAAGTGAGATCCAAATTTTTTGGATATTGTTTTTAATGAAGTATAGTTAGGGATCAGGGTTAGCAAAACCATGCACAAACTGTGCGCTAGAAACTACCTCCAAACACCCATCTCATGATTTGATCACATTGATAGAAAATTTTTGTGCCAACCAGGATAAACCCATCTATCCAACATTTCATGGTTTCACCTCGGTGGCCACACAGTTTTCTAAGAACTTGTGCCAAAATGTGGGCTTACCCAGTACACCAAGTTTTAGTTGCACGTTTTACTAGGAGGTCATGCATGGTTTCTAATAATTGTGTTCAAATTGTATACCTCCAAAAAATCCCAAAAATCATTCTAAAACACCTGTAAACCGCCCAAAAATCAACCTATATACTTTATATACTTAAAAACATAAATAAATACTTGATACATGAAAATGAGGGTGGTACATTCTCCCCATCATTAGTATTTCCATCCTCATAAAGTTTAAAAGAACCATTGGCCTGAAAAAGTTTAGGATATTTCTTGACCATTTCCTTCTCATTCTTCTAAATTTCTTCTTAAATACAACCATGTTTTCAAAAATCACTCACTTGACCAATGTTTTCACCATGTAATAATTTCTCTTACCTACTCACAATCTATAGTGGAATATTAATCAATGTAGCATCTAGATCTAGGTAAATGTGATCCCATAAAATCACATGGTTAGGATGAAGTTGATACATAAAACTAGGGGTGGTACATTCTCCCCATCATTGGTCTTTCCATCCTCATAAAGTTGAAAACCACTATTGGCTTGAAAATTTTTAGGCGCTTTCTTGACCATTTCCTTCTAATGCCCCCGCATTTCTTCTTGAATCCAACCATGTTTTCATAAACCCCTCACTAGACCTATATTTTTACCATGGAATAATTTATCTTACCTATTCAAAATCTGTAGTGGGATATTAATCAATGTAGCATCTGGATCGAGGTAAATGTGATCCCATCAAATCACATGGTCAGGATCAAGTTGATACTTCTTCAATTTAGATACATGGAACAAATTATGTACTGAAATGAACCTTGGTGGAAAATCCAACCAATATGCCACCTCAATAACCTATTAAAGTATCTCAAAAGGGATTATATATCACAGATATTACTTTCCTTTCTTCCCAAAACAAGATTCCAAAGACTTTAATAGATTCTCAAGAACACATAATCACTTATCTCAAATAAAAACATACATCGATGATGATCTACATATAATTTCTAATTACTCTGAGCTGTCTTCATTATCTTCTTAATCAAACGAATCTTCTCTATTGTCTTTGGAATAAGGATTAGTTCAACAGGTGATGTATCACCTATTTCCACCCAATAATGTCGAGAATGATAAATATTTCAATACAATGATTCCAAAGGATTCATATGTATTGATGTCAGGTCTTTTTTGTAATATGATTACTCCACTAATGGTATGTGGTCCTCCCATTATCTTTAAAAATAGATTACACATTCCCAAAGCATGTATTCCAATGTTTTTACCATCCTTTTATATTTTCCATCTATTTGAGGATGATACAACATTCTCATAGTTAACTAAGTCCTAAGGGATTATTGTAAAGATTTCAAAAAATAGAACGTAAACATTATATCTCATTTTAATATAATCAAAATTTTTATAACATGCCTATTTAAAACTTCTCAGATATATATTTTAAGAAAGTCCTCCATCGTATGAACTTCATGATTAAAGATGAAATGGGATGAATTTGTGATTTGATCCACTATCACCCATATGAAATATTGTTTCCAACCCTTCTTCGATATAAATGTCACAAAATCCATGGTTATTTTCTCCCATTTCCACATATGAAATGGTAAACACTAAAGCATACCAACTGGTCATTAGTTCTCTTCTTTAACCTGCTAACAAGTAAGGGATCTTATAACAAACTCATCCAATTTTTTTTCTTTCCAACCCACCAAAATTTTTCTTTCAACGCCTTATACATCATTTGTATTCTAAGATAAACCACCCATATTAAATGGTGGTGATCATTAAGATTTTTTTCCTAACATTCTAAATTTATGGACATCCTTTATTGAAAACATAAAACTAAACTCTTATCTAGCTTCCATACCTTAATGGTATCCCCACCATTGAGTTTTGACATCATGGGAAAACATTTAGAATTATATTTTTGTTCCTCTTTATCCTTCTCAAACAAATAAGGAACAATCTGAATCGGGAAGAAAACCACAACACTCCCTATGTCTTCAAAATCTATCTATAGGTCGGGTATCACCAATATCATCTTCCATTGATCTGAAGACTCTTTTAAAAAATGACTATATGACACTCCACTTAATGAATCCACTACCAAATTACCTTTAATCAATGTATAAATCAATTCAATTTTAAATATTTGGTAATAATAAATCCATCAACTTTATCTTAGATTCAAATATCTTTATGATGAAATGTGTTCCAAGTTCATATAATACGCAAACACCGTGAATTTCTCACCAAAGAGGTAGTGATTACAAGTCTTCAAATCATGGACTATATTAGATAATTCAAAATATTGTGTTGGGAAGTTCTTCTCATGAAACTGTAAATGCAATGAACCATAAGTAACTATATGATATCCCTACATGAGAACACATCCCAACCCTAATCATGAAGCATCAAAATACACCAAATAGCCTTATCTTGATTTTGGGAATATCATGAATAGTTCTAATGTGAGGTGAACATTGAACTCTTGAAAAGAATTCTGACATTCATTTTCCTATTATAGGGGAACATTTTTCCTCACCAAATCTGTTATTGGGGAATCTAGTCACGAAAATTCATGAAAAAAATGTTGATAATAACAATATAAAATAAAGAAACTATGTATCTCAAAGACATTCTTTGGAAGTTTCCAAGATATCATAGCCTCTATCATTTTTAGATCCATAGAAACACATCTTTTAGAGATAACATGTCTATGAAAATATACCTCTTTTATCCAAAAATAATACTTTGAAAGTTTGGCATATAGATTAAAGTCCCACAAGATACCCAATATTATCACCAACTATTTCTCATGCTCATCCATTGTCCTAAAATATACCAATATGTCATCCAAAAATACCACCAAAAAATAATATAGATACCTTTGAAATATATGATTCATAAATTCCATAATGATAGACAGTTCATTCATAAGACTGAAAGGCATTACCACATACTCATAATGAACATATCTTCTCCTGAAAGCTATCTTCGGAATATCCTCCTTCTAAAATCAAAATTATTGATATCTTAAATGTAGGTAATTTTTATAGAACCACTCATCTACACTAAATTGATCCAATAGATCATCAATATGAGGAAGAGAATACTGATTATTTAATATAACTTGGTTTTCGATACAGTAATCTACACAAATCCAAAGTGTTCCATATTCCTTTTTCACAAATGTGATTGGTGCTTCCAATGAAGATGTACTAGGTTGAATGACCCCTTTTCTTTACAACTCTTCCAACAAGAATTTCAATTAAATTAATATTATAGGTTCCATATAATATGATAAAAGAGATATAGGATTAGTCCCTGGTTAGATATCAATCATAAAATTCATTTCTTTTATTGGTGGAGACCTTGAGAAATGTTTGATTAAAAACATCACAAAACTAATCAACAATTTATAGAAAATAGCTATCCCTGATCTCATCCACTAGTGACAAGGTCAAAGCTACCAACTAGTATGAGATAGTTCCAACTACTAGTTCCAACAATACTTGTTTACCAGACTTTAAATTATGGTCTCCTCTAATGTGATGTGCAATGCCATCATGAGTTGTAAAAATAACCCTTCTGATATAACAGTCGATGTGAGCATTAAAAATTGTCAGCCAAACTATTCCTAGTATTATGTCATAAAAATTAATCTTATATAATATTGAAATATAATATCAATTCAACGCCATCAATTGTTAGATAACATGCATTGCACATAAAAGTTCAACATTCTCTCTAACCAATAGGAGTTTCATTTTTCAAAATAGAAGGCATCATATCAACATGAAAACCTAAAAGATCAATAAAACAAGAATAAATCAAATAATGGGATGCAGCTATATCAAAAAAATATTTCATAAGTGTATAATTTTAAATAATCCTACCTTTCACCATTGATTTTCTAGATTTATCATCCATAATAAATTTATCAGCTCGATACAAATTCTTACTCACTGCAATTTGTTCTTTATTAGCCTATTGATATTTCAATGGTTACAGAGTCATGGTATTCCTAGAATCACTATGGATTCATTGGATTCACTAATGATAATTATTATTATACACTCTTCCTGTTGAATCATACGATGTCTGTGAAACATGATATGTGTCTTTGAAACCTAACCTTGGAGCACTTTGACATTTGCACTAATGATTCTCCATTTGGTTACAATTGTGATCTAATCAAGGTGGTTTTAGATAATATTTATTCATGTGATCAGAATAAACACACTAGAAACATATTAGCATACTCTTGGCTTCAGTAGGTACATTCACTAATTTTATCTATCTGATTCTGATTCATACTACAAACTTGGAAATGTGTGTCTCTCTTCCACTTATTCTCATCATTAGAGTTCCCAATATTTCACATTGGTATCAATATGATTTTTACACCCAAAATTCTTGATATGTCTCTTTATTCCACTACCACTCTATTTACCATAACCATATAATCCATTATACAAATCACTATAATTTTCAAGAGAATCTATAGCCTTAACTCTGATTAAAAATTGATTTCTTTCAAAGATGAACATATAGAAACTTCAGGTGAGAAGAGAACTAAATTCATAAATTTATCCACATACACTATCACTAAGATATTATCCTTTTTCAAGATGAAAAATTCTATTATTCTAGAAATTCTAAATGTGTGAGGATATAATTATTTGTTGGTCATTTATTCAAATTCATCCCATGCAATCACATTGTATTATTTAGCATAAATTTATATATCCCATCATTGGAATGCTAGTTCCTCCAATATATATGTTTCCAACATGACATTTAACTCAATTGGTGTGCCTTGGAAATATAATATTTGATTCATTCTATCCATCCAGACTTATTCTTTTTCTAGTTCTGAGCCACCCCAAAAGATTGGTGGATTCTGATTTTGGAACTAAATGGAATGATCCACTTTCATTGGTTCATACCTTCTGTTCCCTCTATATATTGCATGAAAATCATAGAAAATACTCTAATAACTTTTAGTTCACATGTGACTGAGCTGTAACCACATTCTTAGCATCCTCTTCTGGTTGGTTTTAACAACTCCTATTAGGTTCCATTTTCTATTACCAAAAATAATACCCCATTAAGTCACACTCTTTAGGAATTGAGAGTTTAGAAATTGAAAATTTACCACTTCACAAATATCATAATAAGCCTTCTCAAATTCAATATTTTCCACTTTGAAACCATTTTTAAATATTCCGGCATTATTTTTTAAAATCAAACCATTTTCAACCATTTTAAAAAAACACATTTTCACCAAATAATAAATCATTATTCAAAATGAAATAAGTACTCCTATTAGTAATTCCATGAAATCAATTAATTTTATGTTCTTATCATTGGAAAAACCCATGAAAATGAGGTAATATCTCCTAGGAGTGTCTTAAACACTCATGTACTCAAACTTCCTTATAACATGAAGTTAAACATAAATATGTTAGTTTCACCTCATTATTATCTACATTTAATGTTCCAACAATCTTACTCATTACTACCAATATATATCAAGGACTGTACTATATTAAATTTCAACTCCATGACCGAATGAACTGATACCATTTCTAACATCCCACGCCTCACCCATTGGCTTCGAAAGGTACTGTAACATTAATAGGACTTAGGCAACACCCCCAAAACACAAAAGGCCTGAAATAAATTATAATGTATTCATAAACAATTAGAGGATGATTTTCCCTATGAAAATAATAAATCCAATCCAAGATATTTATATCCAAAAAACCACCATATGATTCATGAGAATAATGAAATACAACTGAAAGTATAGCCAACTGACATCAAAATAAAACTATAAACATGAACTATATCAGAGTGTAAAGAGGAACCAAAATCAATAACTCAAGGACAAAAAATACATCTATTAGAAACTCCCAAAAATATCCTAGATCCAACTCAATAATCCATGCCCAAGGTATCATGATGCACCACTAATGAACTGGGACACATTTTCATTACATGTGTCATAATATACAATATTTGAAAATGCACCAAGGTTCTCAGGAAGGGGTGAGTATAAAACTCATTAGAATTTTACCAATGAATTCCCACCTCATTCCACTAGGATAAAACAATTTACCACATTTATATATAATAGTTAAAAATAGTTAAAAATAATTTATATCAAAACCAACACCATTTCTAAAAAAAATAGTTTTCCCAAGAATGTACCCAAAAAAGTCTTTCAAACCATTTTTCAAATCCATTTTCCATAAACAATTCCATTCCACACATCCACACGTGAAAGCCTAGGTGATAGTTCCATAATCATGAGGGTCTCTCATTGATCTACCAATTTTTCATAAAGAAACCATATACCAAATTCCCAAATTTCATAGGCCTCGTCCACAGGGTCACATCAAAGAAAATAAGCACACACCAATCGATTATGCCAAATACCATTTCCAAACCAGTTGTTACAAAAAAATTCAATAAAAAACCTTTTATTGAAAATATTTCTACCAAAAAATCCCTTGAATTAAAACAAAATCATAATTTAAAATCACCATTTTAAAATAAAGAAAACAAATCACTTTCCACAAAGCAATCAATTTCCACAATTTTACAAACCATCATTAAAAAAATTGTCCATCATGATTTCCACATCAATTTCATAATTCAATTAGATAAATTCAATCAATTTTAAATCAATATTTCAATTTCTAACTAAGATGAGTCGAGAGAGAATCCACCTACCTCTCAAAAATTGGCGAAAATGAAGAATGAAAAAAGAACTCAAAAACATGGCTTGAAACTCCAAAAACCAACCTTAGATATTATTCTATACTATCAAAAAAACCATGTGTCATAATGATTGGAATCATAAAAAATTTATCTATAAACAAAAAATTAGATCCATGAATCCAAAATAGGGAAGAAGAAGAAAAATAAATAAATAACCTAGAACAGGAAATTACCAAAGAACTCAGGTCTACAACACAGAAATATTCTACTAAGTATCCCTATTAATTTAAGGGGAAGGGTATCCATAACCATTAAAATGAGTGTAATTCATTTTAGGGTAAAATTAGGGGTAAAAACGTACCATTAATTTGATAAACTGAGTGAGACCCACAATTTTTATAGTGGATAGTTGGGAGAAATAGTTAGAAAAACTATTCACTAACTTTGTCAAAGAAACTACCTCCAAAAACCCTTGACATGTTTGGATCACATGATTAGACAAACCATATTTCAAACTTTCTAAACCCCTATTTCCAAAATTGGGCGATTTCTCCTAGGTGGTATCATATTTTGGCCGAACAGTTCGCCTAAGTGTGTGCCTAACCAGTGCCCCCTATTTCTATTACACAATTTCTTAAGAGGTTTTTCATGGTATCTAATAACTATTCTCAAACTGTGAACCACTAAATAATCCCTGCAAACTTTCCCAAATTCTTATAAACCTCATGAAACTCAACCTAAATACTTTATATACTTTAACAACATAATTAAATCATTAATACCTAAAACTAGGGGTGCTAAACCCATGTAATTCCATGTAGTGTTACAAAATCAAGGAAATTTAAGGGAATGTTATGAAGTTTTATTTTATATCATAGTATTTATGTTTCAAGTTGTTATTCAGTGTATTAAATTATAAAATACACTAGGCCTGCTAATATTTTGGGGATGTATTAATCGTATCATTATACAATAAATCATGATGTATAGTTGTTGGGTCCTGAAATCTGTAAAAACAATAGAGATATAATTCCATAAATTTTTTAAAAATGGTAGAAATAAAACCAAAAGAAGGATGAATAAAGTATTCAAAAAGTTCCAAGGGTGAAGGATGAACTGATTCTGAAAAGTACAAATTTGTTTAGTAACCGCCACTCCATGTGTGGGTCCATAATTTTTGTAAGGCACCCCATGAACAAAAGACCATCCCCATAAACTAAACAGATCATGAGAAGAGGTGGTTCCAAAGGCAACCAATAATAAAAATCATACATTTTTTAGGTCTGAGAGATGATTTACTCCCTTGAAAAATTGCATCCATGTGAACTAAGTAGTTCACAGGATGAGGTGGCATCGCCATCACCTGCAAAAAGCGCCCCAAGTAACTAATTTCCCCATGGGCTTCCACAAAAAAATGGTGTGTGTCCCTCTCCACTCCTCTATAAATAAACATTGAGGGGAACCGAGAAATCATGGATAGAAGATGGATTAAAATTCTAGGTAAGGTGTTGTAGAAATTGATATTTGTAGTAAAATTGATCAATCATCCAATAACTGAAAATAATTTTCAAATGAACCCTTTCGAATATCAAAGAAACCATACAAAAAACCAAATTTTGGAGAACATCTATAGAAAATACCATATGGAGGTGAATTTTTTTGTGTAATGAGGCATTAATTTATAACCCCATGGAAAGAATAAATTACTTCACAGATGAACCCATTGTGGATAACAGTTTACAAACAACCCTTTGAGGGAAATAGTATTTGGAAAACCCTTTATAAGAAACACTTGGAGGGTGCTCTTTTTCAATCATCTCCTTCAAGAACAATGCCTCATGAATGATACCTCACGATAAATCCTTTGAAACCAGCTCCTACACGGCCAACACTTCATAGAAAATTCTTTACATTCATCTATATGTAGCTACCTCATACATGGCCAGCCTTACGTGAAAAATAAAATATGATACCTGGTCCATACCTTGGGGATACATCCCCACACCCCCAATCAAGATCACTATCAGGATTTGGTCCCTCCCTTCCTATTTTTTCCCTTCGTTATCATCACGGACCCCCATGAAAAATGGAGAGTCACACTGCAAACATCTCATCCAAGGTCAACGACATTTTCTGTTGAACCCTTATGCTTCCCCTACATTCATCCCTTAAATAACATGAGTCAACTTATTCTTCATGAAACTCCTAAAACCCAATCACCTGCCTCATATGCCAAGTTGATCTGGAACTCTATGGAAAATCATGGTATGAATGTTTCTTACATGCTCGAACACACCCTTCTCCATCCAAAAGACTTTGTGTCCTGATCAATTTTAGAACATCATAAATCTCTCCTTCCATCATAATTGGATGGTAATGTGTCCTAAATAAACCTTTTCTTAATTATGTGTGATGTGTCCTAGTGTCTCTTCATAAGTTTCTCATAAAAAAAGTCTTTTCAACCATAGGAAAATTCATCCTCAAGAGAGTATTTTCCTACCTTTGTACACCCCAATGGCTTCCATGCCCAGTATCATTTATCCTGATCCAAGAATCCCCAAAATCATGGTTTCCACATCACTCCCCTCCCATGTTCAAGGAATTTCATAACATCCTTTCCCAATTATCCTCAAGTTAATCATGGTTTCTATACTAAGTGATCCAAACTCTATGACCATAAATTATGCATTATTTTTATGTCCACATGACTTTAAACTATATGGAATTCATCTTGACCACATGATGTTAAATTTTATGGTATTTTTCCCTGAGATAAGACATTAAATTGTTCTATCATAGTCTCTATAACACAACCTTAAATTGTGATACCATCATCAAATCTATATGAAATTAAACTATTATATACACTATATGACATTCAAAAGGGAACTCCCACTAAGGTAAGAACCTTGCCTTTCATACGGGATCTGGCGCTCTTTCTTCTATCAGCCTCAGCCGAGGATGCATTTGGATAGATCACCAAACGTGACTATCCTAGATATAAAGAGAATAAAGGAAATAGGTGCATTGAAATCCCCTATCTCTCCCACTTCTAGCTCCAGTACCATCTATCAACATATGAAGTGGGATGTGTGATCTTCAGATCCACTAACTGCTCCTATTTCTTAGAATAAACATGACTCGCATGGGCTTAGAGATAGGCGGAGATCTTGACATCTTCATAGCCCCAAATCATGGGCCTTCTCCATAGATGTATTCCGCAACATGAATCCAAATGGTCCTCCTAGAAGGTGTATGCCCCGATCAAATCCCCCATCTTTGAAATGTCAATGTGTAAGCTACACATCACATGATTGGGTTTCCTATTTAGGTGTAAACTCTAATACCCTCATTTAGAACTATGTGGACTTTGATTACCAGTCACTGGGATTCATTGGAAACATCCCTGAGGTTTAAGGCTGACACCATCACATTTTCATTGGTTTACTTCTGCCCTTACCACATGATGTTAAACTACATTAGATAATTGAACTATGATGGCCTTGATTCCCAACTAAATGGGATACATAGGATGCCTCTCTGAGGTTTAAGCCCAACACCATCACATTTTCATCAGTTCACTTTCATCCTTAACACATGACGTTAAACTGTATATAACAACTGAAATATTAGGGCCTTGATTCCCAACTAAATGGGATTTTTCGGAAGCCTCTCTAAGGTCTAAATCGGACACCCAAATCACCCTAATGTTTTCTGAGCCACTCCCTAGTATGGTCACATTCACCATGGAGACCATGTTTCTTTTATCTGTCTTGGGATGCCTCGGCATAAGTCCTACACCATCCCTCCCATGTAACCATTCACCTATATGTCCTTGTCGCATGACATTAAACTACATGGTCATGTCCTTGTCACATGACCTTAAAAGGTTATGTGTGCATTGATGCGGCACTGAAGTATGTGGGTTCTGATTCCTCTCATGAGGATACATATGAAGCCCATCTTATAGGTTTTATCTCGACATTGAAATAGATCATATCCCCCTAGATGGGGATAAAATCCAGAGTTACATCCTATATGCTTAAAAGTAGCATTGTCTGATTGAAAAAGAAAATAATCTTTGAATTATCCGCAAGAGAATACCCTCGATGGATAATCTCATATACATACAAATTCATCCATCAATAGAGAACCTCATACACACAAAAATGATTCAAAACCCATGTGTAATGATGATAAACTGCCACCATAAGGGTAATCCATGGAAACATGCTTGGGAACAAACCAAGGATTCATGAACATATGAACATATCTTAAATCTATGAAAGAGTCTCAGAAAGGGAAATAGTCCCCCTAAAGGATGAGATGTTCCTGAGTTCCCATCCCCTTGACCAATGTGAGTTCTCATGTGTTATTGTCCAAATCATCCAATGACCACATGCCACTGGAAAGTAAGTCCATGAATCTTGGATGTGATAACTGTTGGGAGAATCTCACTCCATTAAAAAACCCATTGGATTCCATCTTTAGATGTTATGACCAATATGAATAATTTCACACAAGATAACCCCTTGTAATTGACCCACTCATATGTAAACCTGTAGTCATCGAAAATAGGATTGTAATTCTAATATAAATGGATTAATTGTGGTACCTCTTTCAAAAGATACAAAGGATATACTTCTCATCCCCTTTCAGACCATTTTTATCAATGAGAACAACATTTTTATCAAAAAAAACATGAACTCGATATGAATCTCTAAACAAGGTGGCGGTGTTACCCCGGCTCAGGACCCTTTCACATCAAAAAGGGAAGAGGGACAAGTAATACCATCAATTTTACGTGTTTTCATGTGATGCTGCTTTGATGAGGCTTCGTTTTCATTAATTGTCACATAAATTTCAGGCATCCTTCGTAGCTTCCTTAAATCCAATGTCATCCCATAAGTTCTTGCAGACACATGTGTCCACCACCACACAACTAGTTAAGCCCTCCATGAAAGAAGAGGACTTCATTTCCCACCCAGCATCTCCAACACTGGGTATTAAATGTGTTGATCTGGGAGTAACATAAAAACGCTACTCTACTAACCCTGGAGGAAGTAAGACATGCCCTCCAGTCGATGATATCCCACCAGCTTCCCACTCAGTAGTGATTTGAGGTCCAGAACTAGGCATCTCCACTAGTTGTCTCTAATAATTTTTGGAGCCTATCCATAGAATATGACAATGAGTACATATCTTATCTTAGGGATGCGAATGAATTCGGAATCAATGACTTTATCCCTATTTCATAGGGGTTCCTCTCAAGGTTCCCTACTAGAATACATCATTGTTGACACCATGCATCCTAGTGTCCTCAATCTGAAGAGGATATCACACTGAGGGATCATACCGAAGGTCAATGAATATAGTTCCCCCATGATACCCTCAAACAGAGATGAAAATATAATCAGGAACAGTTCATACGGATGCATATCACATAATATGGTGGCAATAAAATATGCGCAGAGTCAAATTCTTACGGATGCATATCAATACCATCAGATAAATACTACAGAAAATAAGTAGATGAAAATCCATGCTCGCAAATATGAAGTCCTCATCAAAATAAAATGGAAACTAGAGAAAGAAACTGGTATATCCCTGCTATAAATTAGGGGAAGACTCCTTCCTCTACCCTGATAATGGAGAACAGCCATTACCTAATGGAAAATAATAGAGGACCAGAGAAAAAACATATTTATACTTTGACATCAGAATAGGAATACATCCTTGTTTCATCCTAAGACATATCCCAACACATTCTAGAAATGATGGAGGATCAATCATCAATTCTGGATCATATCTTTCAGACTTTTCAATATTAAATCATGTCTATGGAAATATCAAGGAATCAGGCCCACAACCCCCTTCTCCGCATGTGGGTGACTCATCTAAAAGATCATATGGTCACTTCAGGGAAAAAATACATCCTTACTCTAAACTAGGATGGTCTTCAGACATATTCTGTGATAAATGGAAAACCATATAAGTAACAAATACAAATTCCAATGTGTAGAAACTGGTCCACCACGGTTTCCACTCCAGGACAATCATATATCCCTTCTAGAACTCAAGATTCTCACCGAAGTATCCCGGCAGCATTACGGGAATCACTCAAATAGAAACCTGTGTATGAAGGTTGTTACCAATAGCAGGAAGCCCCAGTCACCTGTAATAGATCACCTAAAAATACATCATGCCAAAATAAATTGGAAAATGAAGATTATATTCATGAATATTCTCTACTTGATGCTACAGTTATTGATTCCATCAAATGCCTATCAATAAAGGCTCAGGATCCTGTCAATCCATTACCAAATTATGTAAGTGGTAGTAAAAGTTGCAAATATCCTCCCCAAAATTTTGTTACCAGTATCTCAAGAAGGTCCTCCTCAAAGCACTCATGAAGGCTTACTTTATGGGAAAGAAATGATCAATCACGAGAGCCTATCTCCTGCTGAGTGTCATGATATCTCTCCTCATGGCTCGAAGATCGAGTAGTAATAAGATCCTACCCTTAATTTTTTATACCCTAATGGTTATACTTAGGGTATATGCTACAGAAATTCTCCCTGCAGTCAAACATTGGGGTATGATGGTAGTCCACACCATGATGGAAGTCACTATGAATGACATCCCTGTGATGAAACCAAGAAGAAAGAATTTCTTCCCCTTATTGAAGTCCATCCTAAAGGTCCTCCTCAGGATTAACACTATGGGAATTCTACCCACATACATATATCAAGCTATGATGGTATTCCTCTCTATGATAGAAGTTGTTGTGAAGGTTCTCCCCACAGTTACATCTCAATTCAACAAGAAGGACCTCTATCTGATGACGTCTACTCTGATGATCATCCCCAGGGTATATGCTATAGAAATTATCCCTATAGTTAAACATAAATCAATGATGGTATTCCTCACCATCTTAGCACCAACTACAAAGGTCCTCCCCATAGTCAAGTTCCATATCAGCATGGAGGTCCTCTCCTTTCGAATCAAATGAGAGAAAGACCTCATATGATGAGGTACTTGGAAGGATAGGATCAGATATATTGGATACTCTTTCAATGACAAGAGACGTCCTTTCTTATCTAGAAGATGTCCCGGGGCCACACACATCTTATTATCCACACCCATACTATTCATATATCACATATATCTATACTAGACCTACTATTTCTGATGATATCATCAAGAAGCATCCAAATTCAGTAGATAAAGTAGATGAATCTATGGTTGAAGAACAAATGGATATATTGCTCATGAGAATACAACTATCCAAGGATGAAATACTAGTTATATTTTCTCTCACATCCACTTCCCAATTCAATATACAAAGATAGTTTTTAGAAGAATGTATACATAACATTCATCTCAATCTCTGGATATATCTCCACCAGTTTCAAGATAAATTCTTTCCCTATGATGGGTATGTAGACCATGATAAAATGTGAGAGATTAGCCTTCATATAGAAATAGAATCTCTCCTTCCTACATGGTGACCATAATTATATAGTCTAAAGAAATATATTGAATGGACTTTACTCCATGCGCTGCACAAGTTGTGTTTCCTTATTGGTGACACCCCACCTAGTGTTAAAATATGGGGATGGAGAGAGTATAGATCTTTTCATTTTACTCCACTTACTATTCAGAAGAACCCACTGGAAATTAAATCATGTAATGTCATAATCCCAATGCTACATTCAAATTAAATCCTTGTTCAGGAAATGAAACATACTCGACAAGAATCAGGATTGAGTAAGTCTCAAAATCATCAAGATTGATAAGAGAAATCCATTGAAAAATTCCTAAACTAGGAAACTGAGAATATTTAGTAGGATTGTCACCTAAGAGAATCCAATCATCAAGTGTTTCTCATGTCCTCATAAACAAATAATTCATGTGCAAACCCAACACCATATCTGGGTCATGCCCGAATGGGAATGAGCGAGATCAAGAAAGCATCAATAACTGCAACAATGACCACAGTGCGAGATCATCCCCAACCCAAAGGGTTAGGGGAATTTTTAAATCAAAATTCCCCTGTAAGGGAAACAAATCTAGGTTAAGGAACAATAATGAGGGAAATGGAGCAACCCCAACCCGCAGGGTTGGGGGCATTTTTACCTCAACCACCTTTCCAATAGATGTTAGTCTTTTCTTAATTAAGAAGGGTGGAAAATAAATAGGTTTCCCAATTCATCCCATCTCATGATTCATGTACCCCGTCAGGGAGGTCCATAGAAACATCATATAAAGGTTTCCTCCAAGTTCCCCTTCACCATGAAACTAAAAGGTGACCCTAGAATAGAATTAGAAGATCCAAAAAAGGATACAAAAAAATATCTATTACCATTCAGCAGATGTTACAACACCCAAAATGTGTTATGCATTAACGAATTTCATGGAAATCAATATTACTAACCCCATCGAGAATAATGAAAATACAGACGAACAAGGAGAAGATGGATATTCCTATAATATGATCTGCATTGAAACCTGAGGTGTGCATACTTAAAAATAGAGGGCCACCCTAAATTTGGAAACTCCCTTGTTTAATCCCTCTTTACCTCCTTTTTTAATTGGTAATAAGGATAAGCACAAAAATAAGGCCACATGTGACCCAATGCCTCCCCCCAATGAGAAAAAGTCCCTCACACTCGAGGAAAGATTCTCTAGGAAAGGGGAAGAAATGAAAGAGTTAAGGAAAACCACGCTGATCTTCTCTGAGGAAGTCTTCCTATCGAATATGATTCTCAAGCAGAGCTCCAATGTACAATTCCATTAGGTGTTCCTCATCCACAAGAGTTTATCCCAACAAATGAAACAAGGATAGAATGATTTTCCAAGATAGAACTGAGGCCATTAGTCTACCTGAATCCAATCCTGAAATTATATCAAGATTTACCTCCATTACAAAAACAACCAGAATAGATTTAGGAAAATCCACAATGGTTTCCTCAGTCGGGTATCTGTCTCAAGTACCAGTAGTTTTAACACAACTAATTTTCCCCCTACTGCACTAGCTCGTTATCAAGTTCAATAGGACATGCATCAAGGGATCATTAATACCATAAAGTCGTTAGAATCTAAATTGGAATCCATGGAAGGATGATGTGCTCCGATACAATTGAAATGTAAGACTTAACCCGAATGGGTGAGTAATGTTCTATAACATCCAAACTTCAATAATCCCATGTTTTCAATATTCAATGGATCAGGTGACCTGAAGCAACATCTAATTCTTTATGCATCTTATTGTGATCCCATGATGGTAACCCTAGAGTAATAAGAAATAGTGAAACTCATATGTTTTGTGTGAACCTTGTAGGGCTCATCCTTTGTATGGTATATCAATTTTTTAGCTCAATTGATAACAGGTTGGGAGGATCTCTAATGGAAGTACCTTTTCTAGTTCAGCTCAATGTTTCCAAGGAATACAATCCATGACCTCATGAACTAAAAATAGTGGTAGAATGAGAGATTCTTAGATTTCATTGATATATGGAATGGTATGACCTACACTTTAAATTTACCACTCCCCCAATATGAGATTCTGGCTATGTGCATCGATAACCTCTACAACGAGCTATGAACACCACTCATCCTAGTAAAATAAACAAGTGGGTTTTTGGATTTCACTAACATTTCCCAAAAAATAGAATATTCTTCACAACAGACAAACCTAAAATCCCAAATATCCCCATCGGTATCAAGAAAAAATTAGAATGATCTAAAGAGGCCTTTGTTACACTAAAGTAAACCCCTATGCCAGCTCCATCTCCCAAGACTACACTCAATCATGCTGGGACTCTTGGACATCAATAGAAACCTCTACCTTGATAAGACAAGCATAGGGGGGCCAAGAGAAACCAATTTAAGGAATAGATAAAACAAAGTTTACTCCTTCCAAGATAACCAAGTCTATGGATACTTTGTAGTCACCATGAATTGAAACATGCTCTATCTACCAAATTAAAAGAGGGTTGATGATGTAGGTATCGACGACTAACAAGATTATTCTCCCTTACTTCAGATAATAGAGTGTTCCATCCAAGAAATATTCATATTTAAAGAGATCCTATAAAAAATGAATTATTATGGGAAATTCAAGCTAGGACCAACACTAGTGTAAGGGGAATATATTTCCACCACTAGCCCTATTGAAGGAGGGGACTAAAAAATTGGATAGAAAAAGGGATAAAAGGTTCGATAGTTGGATGACTCATAAAACAGTCAACTGAGATCATTGAATAATCCAAGTGTAGTTAAATCAATCAATTTTGATTCAAAAAAATTTAATGCAACTCAACTTACATCCTTAGCCCAAAAATCCTCTATGAATTGACTATCCAAGAAGCAGTTTGACTAGAAAGGCAAAGAAAAGGTGCAAGAAGATGAACCCATGACAAGGAAAAATCTATCATTAACACTCTAAGATGTTATGCCAATGGATTTAAAATAATGGCACCACCCCACTAAACAGCACCACCAAAATAAGTCAATTAGAAAGACTCATCATTAGATGAAGAACTGATCTTTGTCTCCACTATTTTCAGTCACATAATGGATCCCTTCTTCGATGGAGAGTATGGATATGAACCCTAGTTATATACACCCAATCGGGGAACCGAAGGAAGAGGCCGCAGAAGACAGGGATACCAAGGAATATATAGTCATGGAAGAAACCAATTTTATAGCTGGACCCTGACTCAAACTGTCAATATTGTAGAAACTTATAGAAGAGACCTTTAGCAGACACAACAGGAATAGAAAAATTCCCCTGCCTCCACTAGAATTCACTCTAGCCCAATCATCCTAAAATATTAATCAGAAGAAGAAGAAATGTCTAATAACCAATGGTGTTCAGGCATACCTGCTTGGCTGACCCCAGAAAGCATAGAAGCACCACCATCCCCTTTCCTGAGATCTGGTCCATCCTCATCCAATGCTCAAGCCCCTAATGCACCAATGAAATTACATACCCATGTTGCGAAGCGACATCATTTAGAGAAGATGAATGATATTATGAATCAATTATCTTCAGTACTAGCCAAGATATCAATCCTAGATTCCCTGAATTTATCAAAAGATCTCGGGGAAGTGCTTATTGTATATTTTCTAAGCCCTCAAGAGTCTGTAGCCGAACTGAATTTTATTAAATTTTATCGGACAGAGACCAATCATGTATAATTTTACAATGTTATCTCATTCATATATAGAGATGTTGATGCCATTATGCAGTGACACATAAAACCTTTATATGTTTCTAGTATGATAAATGGTATCGATGTCTAAAAATTATTTATTGATAATGTATCTGGAGTTAATATCATTCCACAACAGACACTTTTATGGAATGTTTTAAATGAAGATAATCCGATATCCTTCACCAAAACACTATTGGGATATAACAAAAGTGAACAGAATCCATTAGGCCAAATGAAGCTAAAAAGTTGTTTTAGAGACCTCGTAGGCAACTTAGAATTTTTGGTGGTTCAAAAAAATGTGGCCTTCAACATTTTACTAGGAAGACTCCAGTTGCACCATCATGCAATGATTCCTTTATCATACCATTGGTGTGTTAAATATTTCATTAATGGAAATAATGGGAAATTTAATAACAATAAGGCCCCATTAGAATCCAAGGATTCACACTATACTGATGTAGAATTCTATGAGAAGGAGGAGAAGTGACCCTTAGTCGATCTTATTGATTGGGTCACCACTCCAAATGTTTTGGAAGTGGTCCCTGAAGACACCTTCAAGTAGCTTAGTGAGTAATATGTACTTGACATCAATCAGGTGGAGTGCAGGATTCCCTTCATAGATATATATTTAGTAGTCCTCATAATTTCTGTCATGGCCACTGAGCTTAATAATATAGAAAAATCTACTGGCCCTCAGGGTAATGATGAATACTCGAATGAAAATACCCTTAGTCCATTTTCAAAGCTCTAGATAATACCTGATTCACCCACTAAGGCATAATTAATAGAATACACTTGTCAATCACTCACTCGATCCTCTCTATAAATTTCCCCACTATCAGTCGGGTTAAAAGAGATCACCTCAGCCTCTGAATGCCAAAATTGTGACTCTTCTCTCAACTCTAGAGTGTTCATTTAAATAATTTTTTTCACATCAAAAGAATAGGATGATGAAGAATAAAATGAAGAATATAAAGAGGAATAATACCATACAGATGTCCCTCCAACATTTGAGGATGGTGTCTTTATCACCATTGATGAACTTAGGTAAATAAACTGAGGTACCGAAGAAGACCAGAGACTCAATCTGGTTAGTGTGGCCATGTTTTCTAAAGAAAAATATGTATACACCTCATTCATAAGGATGAATTGATATTCGTTCTCCTATAATTATATAGAAGTTACATGCCTCTATCTTTAGGTGGACACCCACAACTTGGTCCTGTCGAAAGACCGTCATGTCTATAAGTATGTCGCAAGAAGGATGAACCCAACACATGCTACAAAATTAAAGGTTGAAGTCAATAAGATCATCAGAGAAAACTTCATTTAAGAGGTCAAATATCCCATCTGGCTGGGAAATATAGTCCCCATCAAAAAGAATAATGTATATATCGGAGTCAGCATCGATTTTAGGGATCTTAATCCGAACTTCCCAAAAGATGACTACCCAGTCCCGATAATAGAATTGTTGATCAATGCAACTTCAAAATATCAGGACCTCCCTTTCATGGATGTCTATTTTGGATAAAAAAATCTGAGTGAACCAAGAAGATAAATAATCAACCACCTTCAATCCCCCTAAAGAGTATTTTTCTATAATGAAAATTCATTAGCTTATTCATATGACATTGTGGAATCAAAGAAGACCATGAGAAGACAAAGTCCATCCTTGTCATGTTTCCATATCACAACATCACAAATTTGATAGGAATTTAAGGAAATATATCCTAAATTCGGTTCTTCATAACCAACCTTGTAGTAATTTTTTTTCCCTTCACCAGGTTTAGGAAAATGGGGATTATGTATCAATGGACTGACGATTGTCAAAAATCATTTGATAGTAATAAGAGGTACCTCTTAATCCCATCAGTGTTAATGATTCATGTCAAAGGAAGACCACTCATATAGTATATGCTGGATTTAGAGCGGTCGCTTTGTTCCTTCCTTTTATAGAAGAATGATGATGGCAGTGAAAACAACCCTTACTATCTCAACTGGATTATGATTGATGTTGAAACCCATTATTAAAATATTGAAAAGAGCTTCCTAGAACTAATCTTCATTGTCTAGATTCAGTGAAACTACCAACAGCACCATGAGGTCCATTTGGTCTTGCGTAGAAACCCTCTAATGTACATCCTCCATCATCCAATATTAACTGAATGTGTGTCATAGTAGGAAATCATAATTTAGTAGCTTGATATAAGGTTTATACCTCTTATTTACCTTAAAGTATTGGAATTATTAGATTTTCTAGAAGAACACACCTCAGAATAAATGACTCCATTGGTTCCCAAACTACCTGATGAAGAGGTTTTATCTGTTCAATGGGACTCCAAAACATAGGAGATACATTTAGATGGTGCATCTGGAATCCCAACCGGAAAAAGGATGGAAGACCTAAATCTCAATAAATTGGGGCTAGGAGTCATACTCATATATCCAAAAAAGAAATTCATGACTTACACTTTCTTGTTGTCATAGGGGTGCACAAACAATGAGGTATAGTATCGGGATCTCATTACGGGCCTATATATTTCACTTCAAGTAAAATTAAAACATTTGAAGACAAAATGTGATTAGGAATTGGTCATAAACAAGTCAATGGAAAATATGTTATCAAAAATGAAGTTTCAATCCCCTTGTTTGTCCATGTCTGAGGTTTAATGGTGTAATTACCTTTATATCCAACATTTACTCATGTATCTCAGTAACAAAATGAAAAGGATAATTCATTATCTAATGAAACCACAACTCTATCTTATCCTGGATAGGATGAATCAATCATCATCATTTCCCACCATCGAATGGTCTTACCATTCATTCAATCCAACATAGAATAAATCAATGAGATTAGCCTCACCACTGAGTTGTATGGTCCTATTACCAACTAGATAAAACCCATTATAAAATACCTTCAAAATGGGGAGATCCCACCAGATAGGTCCAAAAGAGAAAAAATATGGAGACGAGCAATTAATTTTGTTCTATTTGATGGTACAACTCAACAAAAATACCTATATAAGAGAGGCATTGATAGGATCCTTCTTAGATTAATTGATTGATAAGATACCACCACCACTATGAAGGAAGTACACACTAGAGCCTCTAGTGCACATGAATTAGGATCCAAGATTTCTCATAAAATTCAAATAGTTGGATATTATTGGCCCAATATGATGCAGGATTAATCTAATTTCAACAAGAAGTTTCATTCCTCTCAGTTTCATGCCAATTTCATCCACCAACCCCTAGAGTTACTTCACACACACGTACTCATAGCCATTTTCTATGTGAGGAATAGACATTGTGGGACCATATCCTTCTGTGATGGCCATGAAATGCATATATATTCTCAACGAAAGAGACTTATTTAAAAATGGGATGAATTCTTAACCCTTAAGGAGGTCGGGGGAAGAAGCATTGTCAACTTTTTGAGTGGTAATATCATCACTAGATTTGGTGTCTCTCATAAATTATCGACAGAAAACAGCACCAACTTCTATTCTACTAAATTATAGAAATTATATCAGGAGTATGGTATGAAAACTAATCATTCATCCCAGTACCATGAAGCGGCCAATAGATAGATATATTCCTTCAACAAGACCCTATTCAATATGCCTCGTAATATGGTAGAAACAGACAAGAAAACATGTCTAGAAAATCTCTTCTATTCTCTATGGTATTAACAGACCATGACCCACACCACCACTCAAGAAAACCCATACAAATTAGTGTATGGGATAGAGGTAGTTATACCCATCAAAGTTCAAATACCCTCACTTTGAATTTTCATCAATGATGAGTTATCCATAGATGAGTGATCCCAAAAGATACTGGATGAGTTAGAGTGACTGTATGAGAGAATATTTCATACCTTGGACCATTTGGATGTTTACCAAAATCTAATTGCACGGGTCTTCAAAAAAATTCACCTTCGATCTTTCCTCAAAGGAGAATTGGTGTTGGTCCTCATAACTCTGATGATACTCAGAATCAAACCTCCAAAATTGGATTTAAAGAGGGAGGGACCTTATGTCATACAGAAGTTCTACTTCAGTGGAACATATTTCTTAATGTCAATGTATGGACAACTTATTACAGCTTCTACCAATGCAAGGTTCTTAAAGAAATAATTCATTTAGCCAAAATGCACATCTTGATAACACGAAGTTAAACTACATGATAGTAATTCCTCATTGTATTCCATTAAACTACATAACATGTATGTCTTTACCACATGATGTTAAACTTTATTGAATTTGACCCCACAACATGACATTAAATTGTGGTTCCAATGTTCTTACCACGTGAAGTTAAACTATATAGAATAATTGTTTTCTCACCCAAAAGGACAATGACAACGAAATTGGTTACCTACCATGCCACGTTAAAGAAATATGTGTGTCTTGGTTACAGCCCTCGTGAGATACATAGTGATGCTCAGATCTCCAAATCTTGGTCCAACAATAATAAAAGATCAAATTTCTCCTTCTTGATGTATGAGTCAGATCTACACAGGGAAATGTTACAGAACTACATATAGCTTGATTTCCTTCCTATGGGATATGTAATGAAGTCTAGAACATGTGTCTTAGCCCAACCGCTACTATTAAAAAATACCACCCTTGTGTATGAACAAAACCAACACAGAGAGGTGTCTTCACATGACTATGTATGGCTTGATTATCATTTACAATGGGATGCATAAAGACACCTTGATCCTATATCTTGGTCTATCCACCACATGATGAAAAAAATTCATCTGATGCACCATCAATTGCATCTATGTTGTAGTAAAAACCCTTGTTATTTCATGTTTCTCATACTGATCATATCTCACATGAGCTTAGGAATTGCAGTGAGGGTTTCCCCCACAAAAACAAAGAGTACAATTATATGACAAGCCCGTTATCTCAAAGGAATTTTTAATCATTCCCCCTCTCTATGATTGGGTCATATTTTCATAGAGAACACATTTCTAGAACTATGTACAACTTGAATCCTTCGTAAAAAAGATACGTAGTGATTCCTTGATCTCTAAATACTAGCCCAGCTACCACCCAAAATACGAATTCCCCTTCTCTGATTATGGGTCAGACTTTCATAGGGAAGTTCATAGAACAATGTCTAGATTTATTATTGTCCTAGAAAGAGATGTAGCGGCACCTAGATCTCCAAATATATGCCTAGATGAAATAAAGGATCGAAATTGACATGCCCATATCCTTGGTAATTCCATACTTATGTGGTGGAGTAACCATGTGGCATCTCTTATTTCTCACACCGAGCACAGCTCACATGGGGTTAGGATTTTTGGTCGGTGATTACCTGAATGGTCAAGGCCTATCAATCCACAACGAGGGTGATATGGTCCCAGTAAAAATACCTAAAAAAGACACACTAGGTATTCCCTTAATAATAGGGGACCTACGCCCTTATCATGCATCAACAAACTGCATGGTATGTCATGAACTATATGTGGCTTGATTCCTGCCCAAGAAGAATACATATTGATACTCACGCCTTGTGCATGGGTCCAGTCATGCAAATACTAATTCCCATATCTCCTGCACATAAATTGAAATCTATGTAGGAAATTCCAAATTCTAGATCCTATAACAAGGATGTTTCAAGGAGTCAAAAGGAAACCCCAAAATATGAGTAAAATATATGTAGGTGAGTTCATAATTCTCGACTAATTATGATCGGAATATTTCATGCATATTTGGATACACCCTTTCCATTTATCAAACTCCATGACCTGGGAAATTTCAGTTCTTCATAAACCTTCATAGCCATCAGAAATGGAAGTTCGGTGTCTTGATGACACCTTTGGATGTATATGCACAATATTCCACAGTGGATCTGCATAAGTTTCCCACAAAAAAGTCATGTTAACAAAATTTATATGCTTCCCATGGAGAGGCTTTTCCTACCTCCATACTTCCCAATGGATTTCAATCCCCGTACCATTTCTTTTGATCCAAAAAATACTAGAACCATGGTTTACACCTCCTTTCCCCTTCACGTCCAGATTATTCTAGAATACCCCGGCCTGATTAGCTTCCACTCACTTATGGTTTTTATGAAAATTCACTCACACAACATGACATAAAACTGTGCTTACAATGGTAAACTCTATAACACCATCGTTTTCTCACTCGAGAGGACATTTCCTTCGGCATCGGTCACCTAACATGCCATATCATAGAACTACGTAAGGATTGATTCTTGTTTACACAAGATACTTAGTGATTCCTAGATTTAACATCTGGTTCCATCCACCTCACCCAATAAAAAAATTCTCCTTCACTATGTAAGGGTCATACCTACATAGGGGACTTCAAGAACTACATATGGATTGATTCATTCCCAACCAGGATATATAGTGATGATCAGACTCTAATCCTAGTCCAGCCACACCAAAAATGAAATATTCCACTTGTGTATGAGCTATACCTATGAATGATTCTTTATATATAGAATTATATATGGCTTGATTCCCATATCATGGGGTATGTGGTGAAACCTGGATCCTATGGCCCAGTCCAAGTAATAAAGAAAAAGAAAATTTTCTCCTCTTATGCTAGAAAACCATGTTAAAGTAGGGAACTCCTAAACATGCCCCATTTGTAGGACCATTTCAGGAATACACACATTTCCCCACTTTCATGTAGGGTTATTTATTTCCTTTACACATGATTCTAAACATTACAAAAATTGTCTTAATCATATGAAATTAAACTACATGATAAAATTTCCTTGTTTGACGATGATAAACTGCATAACGTCACAATGTTCTCACCAGAGAGGACATTGGACCCAACATCAGTCACCCACTATGCCATGTTATAGAACTATGTATGGCTTGATTCCTACCCAATAAGGATACATAGTGACATTCGGACTTTCATCCTGGTCAAGTCACCAAAAATATAAAATGCTTTTATCCTTGGTTACACCATCCCTTAGTGGTGGATCAAACCTTTTTCATCCCTTGTTTCTCACATCGAGCACAACTCATATGGACTTAGGAGCCTTGGAAAGGGATTCCCCATAAATCAATAGTAAAAGACAAGATTCCCTCTTACATACAAATCAGATATAAGTTGGTAATTCTCAACTCCATGGGTAATAATGGCCTAAATATTTCTAATATATCCAAACACACCCTTTCCATTTATCAAACTCCATTCCTTGGGTAAATTTTTGATCTTCATGAACCTCTATGGACATCAGAAAGGGAAGTTTTGTTTCATGAGAACACCTTTGTTTGACTATGTACAACACTCTCTAGCGGATCTGATAAAGTTTCCCCCAAAAAAATGCATTTCAACCAAAATAAAATACACCATCAGGAGAGGATTTTTCTACCTCTATACACCCAATAGATTCTAGTCCCTATACCATTTCTTCTGATCTGGGAATCCCTAGAATCATGGTTTACTCTCTCTCTTTCTCCCTCACGTCTTGGGAATGCCTTGGAAAAAAAATCAAATTATCCTCTAATTAATTTGGGCTTCTTATCAGTGTCCCAATCACAAGACATCAAAATTACATGATGGTTGATACCTAATGTTCATCTTTGGGGCCCAACCATAGCCATGATTGAAAATAGTGCTTCCCAATGTATGAATCAGACCTCCATAATAAATTTCTAGACACATCAAAGTATAATCCCCTCATGTTCCCATGAATGAAATAAATCTTTACAATAAACTCCAAATGTGATCCATGCCTCGTTAGTGAGCTCGTATACAAGAAAAAAAATTATCGCTTCTATGTGTGAACCAAATCTGCATATAGAGAACCCTTAAATGAACTATATTCAATTTTATTCCTATTATCATAGGACATATAGTGACACTTGAATCTCATACCATGGGCCAGGCCATGAATCAAAATCCCCCCCCCCTTCCTGTTCATGGGTCAGACTAATGTTGGGAACCTCCTCGCACCTTTACGGGGAGAAAATATTTACCTATTCCTAGTAAATTTCAGATTAAAATACCCCTTTCATGTTTATTAACTCCCTTTTTTACAAACCATACTCTAGAAATTTAAATTTTTGAATCCCTATAACCATCCCTAACCATCTAAAATTGGAGGTCAGTGTCTTAAGGACACCTTTGTTTGACTACGCACAATATTTTTTGGTGGATCTGCATAAGTGGCCCAAAATAAATACATGTTAACCAAAAGAAAATATATCCTCTTGAGAGGCCTTTCCAAACTCTATATTCCCCTATGGTGTCTATGTCCCACCTCACTCACTGGTTTCAGAACCCCCATAGATTAATGTTTAAATCTCCCCCCCCCCCCTTTCATGCCTGAAAATGATAGGACATTCCTGACTATACTATCATGAAAAGAAAAACTTGTTTATCCCATCAGAGAAAAATGAATTTAAATCAAAAGTCTTAAATATCCTAATTTCATGATGTTAAACTACACCATGCTTCAAACCCTACATTACACAAGACAAATATGTATAGGAGTGGTCTCCCATTTACAATCCAAATGGATACAAATTCCTCAATACTATTTAGACACCACTCCTTTTAAAATCCACCCCTGGTGGTATTGAGAAATCCAAATTCCAAAAAAATTACCCAACCATCGGAAGTGGAAGTTCAGTGTCTTGATTACACCTTTAGTTGTCTATGCACAATAATCCCCAGTGGCTCTACATTAGTTTCCCACAAAAAAATCATGTCAATTAAAGGAAAATTAGTCTTCAGGTAGGATTTTTCATATTTTGTACGCCTAATTGCTCCCATTCCCCATATCATGTCTCACATCCTTAAATAAAAAATTAGGGTCAACAAAAATCCCTCATGAATGTATGAAAAATATTTGGATATTCTCACCTAATAAACCCTATTGAGGCCTATTCCCTGAAATTCATGGTCAAATATTTTCTACCTAAACCATTAGTAATATTAGTCTAGGTTTGAAAGACTCTAAACTACCCATGGAAAGAGACAGAAATCTAGATAGGTCAAACACCAACAATGGGTGGCATGGGAAACATTTATGTTATACTCACTAAGCCAACACCACAATAGGTTTAGAAAACAATTTGGGTGATAAAAAAAATGGAAAAATGTTTTTAGTGTTTTTCATGTAACCCAAGAAACATTAAAACTATGCTCACTGAGTCCCTTTTCTCAGGAAAAACTTAGAGTATTATCTGTTCATTCATTCAAAATAGGGGTGCTTTTACATCGTAATAGCCTCCTCTTTGTCCTGATCAGAACCTATTCTGATGAGGGAATTTTTTGGGTCCTAAAATTTTCACAAACAAGAGAGAGATAATTCCATAAAAAATTTGGAAAATAGAAGAAATAAAACCAAAAGAAGTTTGAATAAAATATTCAAAAAGGTCGAGGTGATGAAGGAAGTGATGATTCTATAAAGTACAAATTTCTTTGTGGACTGCCACACCGCGTGACATTCCTCCATTTTCAAAAGATGCCCCATGAAAAAAAAATACTATACCCATGAAAAAAATAGTTTGTGGGATGAGGCAGTACTGATGTCACCCACAAAATAAAATCAGACATTTTTCGGGGATAGGTGATGATTTCCTACCCACAAACCAGAATCCCCATGAACTAAGTAGTTAATTCAATGAGGAAACATCACTAGCTCCCACAAACAAAGGCCCCCATGGACTAATTCCTCTATGTAATTCCACAAAAGAGGGTGTATGGTCCAATCCAAGACTTTTTAAACAAACCCTGAGGGGGATTGAGAAAGCACGTATGAAAGATGGATGAAAAGTTGACGGATGGTGCCGGACATATATCTCTCAGTAGTAAAATCTCTTGACCATCTTCAAACCCAAAATACATTGAAGGTGACCCCTTCCACATAGATAAGAAACCAACCCAAAAGACATATGTGGGATACCCAATATAGAAAATGGAATGTGGTGTTGAAGTCATTTTTGGATTGAGGTTTTAACTTAGGAACCTATGGAAGGAATAAACTACTTCATGGATGAACCAATTGTAGACAACAGTTCATGGATTACCCTTTTCCAAAAATAGTTCATGAGCGACCCCTTGTGGGAAACACTTTTTTTAGGCTTCTTTTAGCTAGATCCTTCATGTATGATGCCTCATGGACAATGCCTCACTGGAAATCCATTGTGTCCAGCTACTACACGTCCAAAAATTCACGAATAATGCTTTGCATTCAACCCTATGAAAACACCTCCTATGCGACAAGCCTTATGAGAAAAATCCTTTGCACTCCTTATTCTATACCACATAAGATTCACCCCCACTCAAGATCAGTATCATTCTATGGTCCCTCCCCTTAGGGTTGGTTCCTTCATTATTTTCCTTGGCCCCAATTAAAAATAGAGAGTCGCACTGTGAACTTATCAAGCTATGTTAATAACATTTTCTGTTTCACCCTTATCAAGCTATGTTATCAAGATATGTTAATAACATTTTCTTACATAATCGGACACACCCTTCTCCATCCATCAAACTCAGTGTCCCAATCGGATCATCATAAACCTTCCCATCCCTTGGAAATGGATTGTTAAGTGTATTAAGGACACCTTTTCTTGACTATGCATAATATTCTCTAGTGGAACTGTATGAGTTTCCCACAAAAAATGCTTTTAAAACAGAGAAAATTTTGTCTTTGGGAAATGATTTTCCTACATCTATACACACCAGTGGATTCCATGACCCATATCATTTCTCATGATCCAAGAATCCCTAGAATCATGTTTTACTCTTTACTCCCCTATCATGTTCAAGGCATGTCAGAACATCCCATCATAATTATCCTTCAGTTAATCATGGTTCTATAACAAGTGGTCCAAACTCTATGACCTTAAACAATGATTTATTATCCTATCCATGTGACTTTAAACTTTATAGAACTCATCCTGTCAACATGAAATTAAATTTCATGGTATTAGTCTCTAAAACACAACATTAAACTGTGTTATCATAGTCCTTATAACACAACATTAAATTGTGATGCCATCATTCAAGCTATATGACTTTAAATTGTTTTATACCCCATATGAAATTCAAAAGGGCACTCCCACTGAGGTAATCCCATAGCCTTTCATGTAGAAGGTGGTACTATTGCTCCTCCCAACCACATCCTGGGACATATTTGGAAATATTTCCAAATTTGACTATCCTAGATATGAAGACAATATAGGAAAGAGGCACAGTCAAATACCTTCTATCCTCCCCCCTTATAGATCCAGTACCATATTTTAGTAGATGAAGTGGGATGTGTGATCTTCAGATCAACTTCCCCCACTTGTTTTACACACCGATCTTGACTAACATTGGATTATATGTAGGTGTTTATTTGGAAATATTCATGTCCCCAATGAATTGTCCTTCTTCATAGATTCAATCCCTAACTTCAATCTAAATGGACCTCTTACAAGGTGTAATCCCCAATCAAAACCCTCATTTGGGAAGTTTCAATACGTAAGGACCACCCCACATGATTGGGATCCCTCTTTAGGTATAATCCCCAATTCCAACATTTAGAACTATGTGGAATTTGATTCCTATCCATTGGGATATGTAGAAAACCTCTCTAAGGTTAAAGCCCAACACTGTCACATTTTTGTTGGTTCACTTTAATCATACCACATAACAACTGCATAGAATAGCCGAACTATGAGGGCCTTGATTTCCAACTAAATGGGATACATAGGAAACCTCTTGAGGTTCAAGCCCAACACTGTCATATTTTCATTGGTTCACTTTCATCCTTACTACATGACATTGAACTACATAAGATAACCAAACTATGAGGGCCTTAATTCTTAACTAAATAGGATACATAGAAAGACTCTATGAGGTCCAAATATGACACCCAAATCAACCTAATTTTTTCTAATCCACATCCATGGTAGGTTCACATTAACCTAGGTGAGAAAGTTCCTTCCAATTTTCTCGGGATGCCTTAGCATAAGTCTCGCACCATCCTTTCTAGTTAACCTTTCACCTAGATGTCCATACCACATGACATTCAACTTCATGGTCAGGTCCTTGTCATAAGACCTTAAAATGTGATGTGTCTAGTCAAGAGACACCAAAATACATGGGTACTGATTCATATAATAATGATACATAGGAATCCCATCTTATGGGTTTGATTCCAACGTTGAAATAGCTCATGCCCCCCCTGGATGATGATAAAATCTAGAGCACCATCCCATATGGCTTAAAACCATCATTTTCTGAGTGAAAACGAAAATAATATATAACTTATCCCCAAAAGGGTACCCTTGAGGGAGAATCTTGGATACATACAGATTCTTCCATCAATAGAGATCCTCACATACATGAAAACGACTCTGAACAAATGTGTAATCATGATCAATTTTTTCCATTGGGGTAATATATAGACACATTCTTTGGAATGAACCAAGGATTCATGAATATATGGATATAGATTAAATCTATAAGGGGTCCCCAGAATGGGAAATAGTCCCCCCCCCCCAAAAGGGTGATATGAGCCTGAGTTCTATCCCCTCACCCAATGTGAGTTCTTAAGTGTCGTTGGCCAAATAATCTAAATAACATATCACTTTTTAAATAAGGTCCATGAATTTTGTATGTGAGAACAATTGGGTGTTTCTTTATTTGAGAAAAAACCCATTAAATACCATTTAGATATGTTATGCTTGGCATCAATAATTGCACACTGTATAACCCCTTACAATTGACCCAATAAGACATAAACCCATTGTCATCGAAAATAGGATTGTAATCCTGAAGTAAATGGATTAACTATAGTACCTCCTTCAGAAGATACAAAGGATATACTGCCCAGTCCCTGTTGGACCATTCTTATTAATGACCATACCATATTCATCAGAAACAACAGTTTCTAGAAGATATGGTTTTTCATTGTTGGTACCATAGGGTAGTATAACTATATTGGGTATTAGGATTATGAAACACTAGTGAAATCCATAGGGATAAGAATGAACATAGGATAACATCCCTAAATTATGTTTTAGGTATATGATAATTGATTTCTATGAAAAAAATACCTATTTGGATGATATTAGTGGATGTGGATCTAGAATAGTTGTACCAAAGGGTAATAATATAAAAAAGGGTGTATTGGGAATTGACTCAATCATCACCTAGTGAAAGATTAAAGGGCCTTTCTACAAACCTAGTTTGAAACTCCCATGGGACATGCTTTTGTAAATTCATAATCTTCGTACTAATAATTATAAAGGGAAAAAATACTTGTAAGATTTTATGTTAAGAAATAGATCATGGATAACATATATTGAAACATAGAAAATCATAGTTTAAGTAATACATCTCTTTTATGAGATATCACTTTAATTTTCATGGTTTCCAATTTATCTATTTAATAGTTTAAAAATTCTCATCACTATGCCTATTTTGGATAAAGTAAATTATTAGAACCTGAATATAATGGGGTAAGGAAGAATTATATTTTATTCATGAAATTAAAATGTCTTATGTGGAAATTGTTCTATAAATTTTTCCATATTAATTTTTTTTATGAGAACTATCCTAATACCACCTCAAAACATGGAATTCAAGTTGTCGATGAAGGTCGAAAATGGATCAAATATTTCTTCCGAAGAATATAACTCATACACTATCCAAATATGAGGTCTTAATTTCCTTGAAAACCATGATATAATATATTCAATATAATTATATGATATTCTAGTCATGTATTATATTTTCTTTTGTAGAAAAAATATAAATTTCTGGGAGAAGGAAATCACCCTCCATATCACAAATCTCTCTTTATTTCAATACAAGTACAAAGAGGTGGACTAATCTCATTTGACTTAATCAAATAAATAATGGGTATTACTTCCTTATAAGGAATATTATATAGATAAAATTATTTATACTAAATAAAATATCATCCTTGATGTCATGCTCATTGTAATGGAATTCACATATGTATTTCCTAAAGAATTTTCTTATCTTCCTCCAAGCCGAGATGTTGAGTTCTAGATCAAAAATATTCTTAATTATTTGATAATATACAAGACTCTATATAGAATGATATTTGTTGAAATTTAGGATATAAATAAAAAACTACAGGTGAATCTGAATAAGGGGTTTATACACCCAAGTACTTCATTATGGTGTGCACTAGTCCTCTTCCTTGTGATCAAGGATGAGTCAATACACCTCTTCCTTGATTATCATGATCTCAAAAAAGTAACAATAAAGAACATGAATCAATTGTAATTTATTTATTACTTGTTCAAAAATTTTTTTGGATCCCAATACTTCTCCAAGGATTATATTCATTCAAGATATTACCATGTAAATGTGGAAAAAAAAGATATCCCCAAGGCTGCTTTTTGTACAAGGTACATGCATAATGAGTTCATAGTGATGTTATTTATACTCAATAATGCTCTATATATATTCATGGAATTAATTAATAGAGTAATTAAATTTTAACTTGACAAATTTTTGGTAATTTATATATATTATATTTTTATCTACTTTAAAAAACAAGAAGAAGGGGAGTATTTGAAGCCAGTATTGAATACTTTTTGAAAGGATAAGATATTTGTGAAGTGCATTAAATGTGAGTTTTGGATAGAGAAATTAAACTTCTTGGGGAATGTGATAAACAGGAAAGAGATATTTTTAGATCATTTGGAAACATAGGTAATTTATGGATGTCTGGACCAACATATATGACAGAAGTCCATAGTCTCCTTATATTGTCTGGGTACTATAATGGGGTTTTTAGAAAACTTTTTATGATTTTCAATCCCACTAACCAAGATAACTCATAATGATTTCTGGATTGTTTGGACTAATGAAAGAGAATATAGATTTAAATATTATAATATTTGATTAATTGGTGAACCTATGATCACAATAACAACTAGTTGGGAAGGGTTTTTGATCTACAATGATGCATCCAAAAAATACTTGGGTAATGCACTCATGAAAGATAAGAAAGTGATAGTGTATGCCTTCTACCAATTAAGGATCTATGAGTATAACTACCCAAATAAAGGTCTATAATTGGATATAGTTATATTTATGTTTAGTATTTGGAGGTAATATTTCTATGGGGATAAGTGCGACATATATACCGACCAAAAGGAGTTGAATCATGTATTCACATAAATAGAGCTCAATATGAACCAATAGAGGTGGTTAGATCTGATCAAGGATTATGATTGTTCAATTCATTAAAATGCATGGAATGAAAACAAAATTGTATATTCTATGAGTAGTTTTATACTATATCTCTATCCATGAGGAGGATTACAAGGGTTCTAATATTCATGCCATGAAAAGGATGGATGTTAGAGTAAAAAAGGGATCTTCAACTTACTTTTCTTGAATGACTACTCAAACATATATTCTTGATAGGATCAAGTTGGATCATAAGGATAATGATGTTATGTAGAAAAAGGAAGAAAAAAATTTGGAGTTATATTTTATAAAGATAGAGTTATAAGGTTTGGAACATGAATATGTGTCCCATAAAAACCATAGATAAAGAGGGAAATTTTGGATGATCCCCATAGGTTATCCTCCACTATTCATCTAAGAAAAACAAACATGTATAGATATTTGAATCAAAAAATATGGTGGGATAACAAGATGAGAGATATTTTAGAGTTTGTATTGTTATTCTTAGTATACCAACAAGTCAAGGATGAATGACATAAGTCTAAGGGTATATGAAACCACTACCATATCGTTATGGTAATGGGAAAACTTAACTATTAATTTCATCTTTAGACTATCCAGGACATCTAATAGAAATAATGCTATCTGGGTGTTAGTTGATCCCCTTACCAAGTTAGTGCATTTCATTATTATCAATGAAAATTTCTCTCTTGAATAAGTCACCAAGATATAAATTAGATAAGTGGTAAACTTTATAGAGTTACACTCTCTATTGTTTCTAAAAAATATCCAAGTATTACCTCAAGGATTTGGAGAATTCTCCCATAAGAATTGGATAGAAAACTAAGCTTCAGGAATTCTTATCAACCTATGAAGAATGTTCAGTATAAAAGAACATTTTAAACTCTATAAGATATGTTGAGATGTTTTTCAATGGAATTACAAGGATATTGTGATCAGAACCTTCTTCTAATGGATATCTCATATAAGAACAGTTTCCAATATGAAATTCAAATGAAACCTTTTAATGGTCTATATGTGAAGTTCTTTCAAGCTTCTACATGTTTGAATGAATTTTTAGAGAAGAATCTGATGAGACCTATAATTATCCATGAAACTATAGATAAGGTTAAAACTAGTCTCCCTCATATGAAATCCTCACAAAGTTAGTAAAAAAATACATAGATAATCGTCTATGTGACCTAGATTTTGATGTTGGAGATAAATTTTTCCTTTTTATATCTTATGGGAATAAATTCATGTGATTTGGTAAGAAGGGATATATTATTTATAGATATATTATCCCATTTGATATCGTTGATCATATAGAAGTGGTGGCCTACTGATTATCACTCCCACCAAACCTATCTCAAGTAAATTATGTGTTCCATGTTTCCATATTAATTAAGTACATACCATACCCCTCACATGTACTGGATTTAGAGGTGGTATTATTGGAGAATGATATTATAACACCCCAAACATTTTATGGTTTGTTTCTCTTAAATACATTAAATTCCTTAGATAGCCTATATTTCATAAATAAATTAGTATCTTTGAAACAACACTTGTCTATTTAGGAGGTAGTCATACCCTATCCATTAAACTTAAAATTTCCACTTCTGTGTTTGAAATTTCTCAAAACATACATACATGGTTGCGATCAAGGTGATATTTGGAGTCTGATAGAATCAATATAATTTTCAGTGACTAGTAACTTACCCTTATGAATAGTAACATACCCTTGTGAGTTGTAATATAATTATTATGAATGGTAACCATACCCATGAAAGTGTAAATAAAATTTAGGCACCTTAAAAACGAAGATGAATATTTTAAGTGTTGGTATTTTTTGATTAAATGGTGATTTTAATTAAAAATTAAATTTATCATTTTTAGAAAATTATTTCAGAAAAATGGAGTTCATTTTTGAATTCTATATGTCGAAAATTGGGTAGGGTGGTTTTTGTGGATTTTTCTAAAATACTTGAATTTTTGTGAATAGTAAAATATGATAATTTATGAAATATACTAAATAAATGAATTTATACATCATGCTTGAGTCATGGATGATGTAAATAGACATTGGATAAAACTCACATGCATTTATTACTATTTTTGGTCACAATAATCAATACTATTCTTTTTCTTGGAAAAAATAATAAACTAATGATTAAAATAATGCAAAAACCCTCCTCTCCTCCACTGTATAAACAACCCCTCATCCCTCTTCCTCCAACATCACTCAAGATTTGATCCTTTCCTAAGTTCTTCCAAATAAAATTCACAAGCCCTCCCCTCACATACAAGACCTTATAGTATCATCAAAAGGCCAAAAATTCCTTAAGAAGATTCTCCAGGATGAGTACTCAAGAGGTGAACCTCTCTTCATTTTTCTTTCAACTTTTTTACAAGTTCCATTCTTTTCTTGATATCTCATCATGCCCCCTTATCCAAATTATATGATAATTCCAGTACCTTACATGAATTGGAATTTTATTATGATAATGGAATATTTCATAATCATCTCTCTTTTCCCCCTCCTCTTCTACTAAAAATGAAAACACCATCTGAGATGTGTTAATTTATCATATTCAAGGACGAAGGGTTTTCAATTTCTATTACTATCTTAAAGACTGGTCATGAAACCTTTTTAATAGTTTAACCAGATAATAATATGTTTATTTTATCTTATGAAATGTTATGTAATCCTTACACACTAATAATATAAAATAATAATATAAAACGAGTTCATTGTGCACAAGACTGCCAAGTTAATCCAAGGGTTTATCATTAAATTTCATCTAATGAGTCAACCTCATGGTATATAACCAAAAACATTATAAGATAATTTATATATCTTTAATGTTAATAATAATATATATTAATAAATTTTTATGTTTAATCACATTTCAAAAAAAATCCATTCATGAGTACAAGTAAATTGATCATGAATCCCAAGGAAGAAAATGCTTCCAAAACAATAAAATTAAACCTATTAAACCTACCAAAAAGGCTATGAATGAACCTAATAAGGTTAAAATAAATCATTTAAAAATTTAGAGTAGGTTATTTAATTATTAATTAATGAATCTAATTTTGATTATTCAGGTCATTAAGATCAATCTAAGAACACATTCGGGCATAACGTAAGTATTTTTTCATCTCAATTTTATTTCCATGAGATTTCTATTGTTCAACACTTATTTATTGTATATGGTGAATTTTTTATTCCATTTGATATATTATATCATGATTCTATTTATATTTATGGTATTTAGTGATTCACCTGATGATTATTAATTCATTTGATTATAATGTTTTAAGGGACTTTGTTTCGGTTTCCATTTCATTGTGATTTACTTGGTATTGTGCACCTAATCATTCTTATATGTTATACCTACTGCACCTTATAGATAATTTTTCATTTGAAATTGTAAATATATTATATATAAATATTTTAGTTTCATGGATATGATTATTTTCTTAAGCTGTATACCCTTTTATATACAGTTTTTATTTGGAGTGTTGTTTTAACTATGGAAATATTGATGAATCTGTATCCTCTACTCTATATGGATATTGAGAAGGAATATTGTACTTGTATTAAATCTCTACATAAATTTTTTTTTTGGACTTTTAGTGACCGACATGGACCTCTATAACCCCTTGATGCATCGACAGGTCTCATGAGATAATCTATTTAGCGAAAAACCCTACGAGTTTGTTTCTAAAATAGAATCAGATAGATATCTACCCACAGAATTAAACCATTTTGAAGGTATAGTGGTATCATGTGCTAGATACAAGACATCTAATTAATAAGAATTCTCTTTAATCATTTTTAGTTATTACTATCCCTTAATTTTTCACTATGAAAAAATTAATGGATGCAGTTTCATTTGGAATTTATTAATGGCATGTGTTTTTCATTTATTCACTATACTATATTGACTATACGAATTTGATTATGATTCAAGTATTTTCGATTCAAGATTATATTATTTTTAACCCTTACTAAGCATTTGAGCTCACCCCTTTCATTTTTTTACCTTCAACAGGTTATTAAGAGGACCATTTATTGAGTTCTCGTGGATATAGATTGTTGGTTTTTGTTGTGTATTGTATTTTGTTACCTTTCCCAATGTAATATTAGGTACATGTATGTATCTATTTTCTTCAGTAATACTAAACCGATCATTCCTTTGGGATTTCAATCCTTGTAATAATTCCAATGTAATAAGTAATGCACCGGATTCGGGCTTCTGGGGTCGGGGCGTTGTAGTTAGTATCAGAGGAAGTTTAGTAGCAACCTTGAAAACTATATTTAAGAAACATATTTTAGAGTAAATAATCCTAAGTTAGAATATGAATATAATCATGGAATAACATAATGGAATTTTGGTAATGTAGGGATTATATGGGTATTTATAGAAAATACATCTTTGTCCAAATACTACAAGTGGGCGTGGTTTTGGAACAGATGTATCTAGGAGTAACAACTCTGATAAAAAGCTTTGGTCTTGACCCAAGGTATCCTGGTATATGATAACGGGCCTTAATGCACACCTAGTTTGACACTCCCAGGGCATATTCTTAGGATAATTCACATTTTCTTTACAAACCATTATGAAGTATTTAAAAGTAAATATAAACAATGTTTATGATTATGAGATTAGTTGTGCATAAATTTTCAAAATATCTTATGTTTTTTCTAGTTAGAAATTACGAACTATGACCTAATTTAGTGTATTCCACTATTTAGTGATGACACCTAATGGAATAAGGTGAATCAATACCCACAAAAAATGTAGGGATTTTCCCACTGAGCAATTCAACACAGTCAGTGTTGGAGCGGATCAGATCATGACTATATTGAGAGAACTTACTCAGGATGTGTTGAATGACCATTCTACACCTGTATTGGATCATTTCATGTGAAAAAATCCCTCATCTTTTAGTGGGACTACTAATTTGGTGGTAGATAAGAAGTGGATCAAGTCCCTTGAAAATATATTTTTGGCATTAAGATGTAATGAAAATGAAAAGGTAGTACTGAAAGTATATTACCTCAAGAGTGATCCTGCTAAATGGTGGTCCTTGATCCAGAATACCACGGAGGAAGAAGAAATATAAGATATGGAATGGAGAAATTTTAAGTAAATAATATTGGGAAAATATTTCCCTCATGAACAAAGAAATGAAATTAATTGGAAATTTCTTATTCTAAAGAAAACAGAAGGAGAGAGTGTTGTGGAGTATGATGATACCTTCACAAGATTAGTCAAGTATGATATAGATTATGTATCTGATTTGTAAGAGAAGATTAATCATTTCTTTGAAGGTCTTATGCTAATTCTTTGAAGGGAACTGGCTTCTCAAACATTTTCATCATACAATAAAATTGTACTAAGTGTATTCAAAACATAGAAGGAATTTTCTAGATCAAATTTTTTCATGGGAAATCAAAATAATAAGAGGTATTCTAATAATCATATAAAATCTAAATCACTAATGAGGAAGAAGGTAATGAATTAATTTACATTATGCGAGAACTGTGGAAAGAATCATCCTGGGAAATGATTAAAAGGAATGAGTTTTTTCTATAAGTGTATAGAAAAGGTTCATCGATCTAGTGAATGGAATGGGAAGAGACAAGTCAATGATGTTAAATGATACAATTGTAGAGAGATGGGACACATTTCAAATGATTATCCTAAGCACCAAGAAAACTTTCCTCATAAAAGGCCATGAGAAAAAGGTATATCTTATGCAATTACAACCATGGAAATTGAAGTTACTAATGATGTGGTGGCAAGTACATTAATTGTTTCCTCAAACTTATTAAATGATTTATTTTATTCTAGATCACTACATTCAATTATATATTCCTAGTTTTTCAAGAAAATTAGACATGTACAATTTGATTTAATAAAGGTGTTGTCAGTCGAAACTCTAATGGGATGTATCATTGCAACAAAGATATGTCAATCAGTCCCCTTCATGACACATAAATGTTATTTAGTTTCTAGCCTTATCATCATACCCATGATCGAGTTTGAAATAATTCTTGGTATGAAATGGATCTCAAATTATGATGTGAAGATCAATTGCAAGAAGAAGGAAGTTACAGTTTTTTAGAATGGTGTAGAATCCCTTATCTTTAGAGAAGAAATCTTTCCATATGATTCTTATCTAGATCCACCCCCAGTAGCTCTACTGAATGAAATTCTTGGGGAGGAATATAACATTATATCTATGGGTGAGGAAATAAATATTAAAATTGAATATGTATCTGTTGTACAAGAATACATTTATGTGTTTCTAGAGGATATACATGGACATCCTCCAGAGCACGAAGTTGAGTTCTCTATTGATTTAATTTCTGGTGAAAAAAATATAACAAAGACTCCCTATAGAATGTCCACTGTGAAATTAGTGGATCTAAAGAGACAACTAGATGAATTGAGTCACAAAGTATTTATTCAACCTAGTGTTTCTCCATGGGGATCCATTGTCCTATTTATAAATAAAAAAGATAGATCCCTGAGGATATGCATTGATTATAGGGAAATCAATGCTATTAAAATAAATAAAAAGTATCATCTACCATGTATTGATGATTTATTTCACCAAAATCATGGAGACCGATATTTTTTAAAGATTGAACTTTGATCTGGATATCATCAGTTGTGTGTGAGGAAGGAAGATATTCTAAAGACAATATTTTAAACTAGGTATGGGCATTACGAGTTTATAGTAATGCCTTTTGGAATGACTAATGCACCCTTGTTTTTAGGAATCTAATAAATAGGGTTTTCAAGGATTATCTTGATGAATTTGTTATGGTATTTATCAATGATATCATGTTGTACTCCAAAAGATAAAAAGACCATGAGAATCACATGCAGATTATTCTAAAAACTCTAAGAAGAAATGAATTATATGGAAATTTTAGTAAATGTTAATTTTGGATTCAATCGGTTTCTTTTCTTGTCCATATCATCTCTAAGGATGGAATATTCATTAATCTTGTGAAGACAAAGGAAATCCAAGAATGGCCCATGCCAAAAAATATAACTGAGGTATGTAGTTTTATTTTCTTAACAGGTTACTATTGGTGTTTCATTCAAAATTTCTCTCGAGTGGATAACTTTCTAACCAAGCTCACATGTAAAGGGGTTATGTTTGTATGGAAAAAAATAATGTACATAATACTTTGAATAATTGAAAAGAATATTGTTCAATACTTCAATTTTGACTCTTCTATCTAGAAATGATGGATTTTTGGTATACAGTGATGCATCAATGAATAGAATGGGTTGTGTCCTTATGCAAAATGATAAATTTATTGCTTGTTCATCAAGGTAATTGAAGTCTCATGAGAAAAAACACTAAACTCATCATCTTTAGTTAGTAGTTGTAATATTTGCTCTGAAAATTTGGAGACATTATCTCTACGGTGAAAGATGTGAGATATATACAGATCACAAGAGTTTGAAATACATTTTTACATAGAAATAATTCAACATTAGGAAAATGAGATGGCTAGAGTTACTCAAAAATTGTGATTTTTCAATACACTACCACCCAATAAAGGAAAATAATGTGGCAGATGCATTAAGCAGGAAAGATCATGGACTTTTGAACCAAATGAGGATTGAGAGAGATCCTATATTCATAGATATACTAAAGATGGATATGGGAATTGTTAAGGAAAGGGGAAAATATTTTCTATTTTAAATTATTGTTAAACCATCTTTACTATAAATATCTCAATCTGTTGAAGAAAATCTACAAATGAAAATTAAATTTGTTAAGGATGGAAGATTGGCAGACTTCGTATATGAGGATTGAGTTCTGAAATTTGGGAAGAAGTAATGCATTCCATCAGTACATGAGCTAAAAAAGGGAACTATTAGATGATTCTCATATTTCAAATTTCTCTATACACCCTAGTAGAAATAAGATATATAGATATCTTAAGGAACATTTTTGATAGTATAACATGAAGCGAGAAATTACTGATTATGTGTCAAGTTATCTAGTTTGTCAACAAGTGAAAGACAAGATACAATATCCTAGAGGGGTCATGAAACCTCTACCTATTCCAATGTGGAAGTGGGATGACATTATGATGGATTTTGTCATAGTAATACTGAGGAATCCTTGAAGAAATGATGAAATATGGGTAATTGTTGATCGTCTTACAAAATCATCACATTTCTTTAATATAAGAGAGGATTTACCACTTGAGCGCCTGGAAATACCCTATATTAATTAAGTCGTAAGACTTAATGGTGAACCTATATCAAATGTGTCTGATCAAGATCCCCGATTTAAATCAATATTCTGGAAAATTCTTTAGAAGGATTTGGATACTGAGCTTCATATGTATATTGTGTATCATCCCCCGAACCGATGGATAGTCTGAAAGGATTTTTTAAACTCTGGAAGACATGTTGAGATCATGATCTATTGACTTTCATAGTATGGAGGATCAATACTTTCCTTTGGTGTAATTTTCCTACAATAATAGTTTCCATTATAGAATTCAAATGGTGCCATATGAAGCATTATACGGTAAGATTTTTCAAACTCTATCTATTTGGGGTGAAGTTGGCGAGAGGAAACCTATAGGCCCATAACTTATCGAAGAGACAAATGAAAAGGTAAAGAAAATTCAGGCCCATATTAAAGTATCCCAAAGTATGAAAAAGAGATATGCTAAGAACTGAAGAAAGGATTTGTAATTTCAAGTAGGAGATCATGTCATTCTAAAAGTATCTATGTTGAAGGGTGTCTAAAGGTTTGGTAAGAAATGGAAACTCATTACCAGGTACTTCGGACTGTTCAAAATTGTTGAAATATTTGGAGCTATTACTTACTGTTTACCAATTCCATCAAGTTTCTACAAGGTTCATAATGTCTTCCACGTGTCTTTTTTAAATAAATAAATTCAGACCCAATGATTGTACTCACCTATGAAGAAATAGAGCTGGAACCTAATTTGTCATACTGTGAACGGCCTATTGAGAATATGGACACAAGGGAGCAAGTATTGAGATATCAGACAACTCATCTAGTAAATATTCTTTGGAGAAACCATAAAATGTGGGAATCAATGTGGGAACCTGAGGATGTTATGAATAAGAATCACCCATATCCTTTTAAAGGGATTTTTACATGAAAAATTTCAAAGATGAAATTTTTGAAGGTGGGAAATACATAACACCCCAAAAATTTTATGGTATGTTTCTATTAAATACTTTCAATTCATTAGATAACATATATTTCATAAATCACTAAGTCTCTTTGAAACAAAATGTGGTTATTTAGGCAGTATTCATGACCTAGTCATTAAACATAAATTTTTCCACTTCTCTGTTTGGAATTTCGAAAAACGGACATACATGATTTCAATCATGGTGATATTTGGTGTCTGATAGAATCAACATAATTTTTAGTTAATAGTAACATACCCTTCTGAATATTAACTTACCCTTGTGAATAGTAATACAACTCTTATGAATTATAACTATACCCATTAAAATGTACATACAATTTAGGCACCTTAAAAATGAAGATGAATATTTTAAGTGTTAGTATTATTCGATTAAATGATTATTTTATTTAAAAATTAAATTTCTCATATTTGGAAAATTATATTTGAAAAATGGATTTCATTTTTGGATTCTACACATCAAAAAATGGTCAGGGTTAATTTTTTTCGGATTTTTCTGAAATACTTGAATTTTTTTATGAATAATAAAATTTGATAATTTATGAAATATGCTTAATAAATGAATTTTTGAATCATGCTTGAGTCATGAATGATGTAAATGGAAATTGTTTCTAAATAACAATCATTTATTACTATTTTTGGTTATAAGAATTAATATTATTCTTTTTCTTGGGAAAAATAGTAAACTAATGATTAAAATAATGCAAAAAAACGTCCTCCCCTCCACTATATAAGACACCCCTCACCCTCTCTTCCTCCCATACAACTCAAGCTTTAATCCTTGACTAATATTTTCCAAATAAACTTCACAATACTACCCTCCATGTCCAAGACCTACTGGTCTCACCAAAAGGCCAAACACAAATGCCTTAATAAGATTATCAAGGAGGAGTACTCAAGAGGTGAACCTCTATTCCTTTTTCTTTCAACTTATTTTACAAGTTATATTATTTTCTTACTCCATCTTCACCTCACCTAATCCAAATTATATTATAATTATAGTACATTAAATCCACTATAATTTCATTATGCTAATGTAATATTTCATCATCATCTCTATTTTCCCCCTCCTCTTATACTAAAAATGAAAGCACCATCCAAGATGGGTTGATTTATCACATTCAAGGACAGGGGGTTTTCGATTTATATTATTATCTTCAAGACTGGTAATTAAACATTTTAAATGGTTGATCTAGATCATAGTATTTTTATTTTATCTTATTTAATGTTCTATAATCCTTACACACTCATAATATAAAATAATAATACAAAACAAGTTCATTATGCACAAAATCACCAAGTTAATCCAAGCATTTATCATTAACATTTATCTAATGAGTCAACCTCATGGTATATAACCAAAATCATTATAAGATAATTTATATCTCTATAATTTCAATAATAATATATATTAACAATTATGTATGTTTAACCACATTTCAAACAAACTTCCATTCATGAGTACAAGTAAACCGATCTTGAAAACCAAGGATGAAAATGCTTCCAAAAAAATAAAATTGAACCTCTTAAACCCATAAAAAAGGACATTAATGAACCTAATAAGGTTAAAATAAAGAAATTAAATGTATATAAGTTTATGGAATTATTAATTAATGAAGCTAAATTTGATTATTCATGTCATTAAGATCAATCGAAGAACACATTCATGCATATGGTAAGGGGTTTCTCATCTCACTTTTATTTTTGTGATATTTCCATTATTCGCCACTTATTTTATGTATGTGGTGTATTTTTATTTCCATTTGATATATAATATAATGATTCTATTTATATTTTTGGTATTCAGTGATTCACTTGATTATTATTAACTGGATTGATTACAATGTTGTAAGAGACTTTGTTTCACTTTCTGTTTCATTGTGATTTACTTGATATTGTGCACCTAATAATTCTTATGTGGTGTACCTAATGCCCCTTTGAGATAATTTTTCATTTGAAATTGTAAATATATTATATATTCATATTTTGTTTTCATGGATATGATTATTTTCTTAAGTTTTATACCCTTTTACATACAGTTTTTATTTGGAATGTTGTTTTAACTATGGAAATATTGATGAATCTGTATCCTATAATCTATACAAATATTGAGAAGGAATATTTCACTTGTATTAAATCTATGTATAAATAATTCTATGTACTTTTAGTGATGGTTGGATCCCTCTATATCCCCTCAATGCAACGACAGGTCTCATGAGACAAGTCAGTTGGCGACGAACCCTTCAAGTTTGTTTCCAAAACAGAAATAGATGGGTATCTACCCACAGAATTAAACCATTTTGACGGTATAGTTGTATCATGTTCCAGATACATTATGTCCAATTAATAAGAATTCTCTTTATTCATTTTCATTTATTACTGTCCACAAGGTTTTCACTGTGAAAAAATATTTGGAAGCAGTTTCATTCGCAGTTTATTAATGGAGTGTGTTTTTTATTTATTCACCATGCCATATTGACTGTGCAAATTTGATTATGATTCAATTATTTTTTATTCAAGCTACCTCTATTTGTAACCCTTACTGATAATTTTATCTCACCCATTTCATTTTATTACCTTCAATAGGTTATGAAGAGGATACCATTTATTGAGTTATCGTGGATGCAGTTTATTATTTTTTTGTTATGTATTGTATTTTGTTACCTTTCACAATGTAATATGAGTTACATGTATGTATCTAGTTTCTTTAAGACTACTAAACTGATCGTTCAATAGGGATTTCATTCATTGTGATCATTCCAATTTAATAAGTAATGCACTGGCTCTGGGCTTCTGGGGTTAAGGCATTACAGATATTTTTAATGAGGTGAAACTAGTAATGATCTTAGATCATAGAGAAAAAGTTCTACAAAATAAGAAAATTCACCTGGTAAATGTTTTAGTGGAATCACATGTTTGAGGAAGTGACATGAGAACTATAATAGGTGATGAAACAGAAGTAATCTCATATAATATATTGTATGACATGAAAATTTCAAGGGTAATATTTCTAAAGGTGGTGAAGAATGTAAAGACCTGAACTTTTATAAATGAAATTCCCTTTTAAAATGAGTGAATGTGTTATTAATAATTGAAATTATAGAGAACATATTCACTACTATGGTTCTTTTATACTATTTTAAGTTATATATTATCATATTTAAAAAACCTTTAAGAATCATAACGGTTGATAGTATATCCATTATATAGTGATTGTATGATTAATATATGTTAAGAGTTATGATAAATTCCAATTGAAATAGACATAGGAAGTGATGGCCTTGACCAGTAGGATCGTACCCTATAAAGACCACATATTAGAGCTTTAGAGGGATATATAGTCACTAGTATTTTCCCTTGACCAAGCTCGTGTCAAGATTCAACAAATAAATCATGATAGAAACCATTTATGGGATAAATACAATCTTATCAAGATTATGTGTCAAACTATGTTTAGATAATTACACAAAGAAAATATTACATTTTCAAATATCACCCTTAATGTATTCACTGGTGTAATAAAGGGAAATATATCTAGACCCTAGAAATATAATTTTTTATTTTTTATAAATTAATGATTATATTTATCATTTATTATTACTTCATAATTATTAAATAATAAGTTAAATAAAAATTATATTTTCATATGATGAAAGAGAAATTTTATTTTTTGGAAATACATTATTTCAATCAAGACACATTTTTTGATGAATTCTAGAATTTTTGAAATAAATTATATTTTCCACAAATATAAATATTAAATAATATTCATTAAATTTAAATGATAGTATAATTTTATAAAGTCAATATTAATTTATATAAGGTTTGAAAAACTATTAATTTAGAAACCCAAATAAGATTAATAAATTCAGTTTTTTGATTTAAGTGTAGGTTCTTATATTTAGATGATTATTTTGGTGAAATTAATTTTTTTTAAATCATCACATTAAAATAATTCAATGGTGATATTTTCATTATTTTCTGAGATAGTTGAATTTTTTATAAAAAATTAAATACAATATAATTATATGGTATATATTATGACATTATAAAAACCCAAAAGTGATGTGATAAATACTATAAAGAGTATCCATGACCAAGATTATATTTACCATTTTAAATAATTTTTTTTTATGTTATTTGATTAATTTTTTAAACCTATAATAAATTATCCAAAATGAATATTATATTTTAAGGTTTTAAGATAAATTATTTATAAAAATGACTCACTTCCACATCAACAGGGGTATTATTTTAAGGAATTCTGTTATTCTCCTTATAAAATAATTAAATGTGCTCCTCTTTCAAATAAACCTTGGGTAAAAACCATGGGACGGTTTCTGGGTTTGTTTAATTCATCAAATTAACTTTAAAACCTATGTTTATAAATTAATGAATAATTATCCTCTCTTTTTCTATGAAAATTCACTCAAACTCCCATTATTCATCACTAAAAACTCTTTGAGAATGAAATGACTCTTCATTTACTTCTCTATAGGTCTCCCAAGTTGTTTCCCAAGCTCTTAATAAGGTCAACCTAGGATTTTAGAAGCACTATTTCAAGGTATGGGATCCTCTCCTACTATTTATTAATGCACACCCTTTATATTATACCTTTTGATTTCCAATTTTCCATGTTAGGATATGTTTTCAAACATCACTATTACTATACTTATGATTTTATAAGGGATTATATACCTCTTTCAGTCTCATTAAATCATTACATTAATCTTTTTTACCCATGTTATGCTGCAAAAATTATCATGTGATTTTTCATACAAGACATTTGTATAGTGAATACTCATCCCTATTTCCATTAAAGGGTATTAACCTATATGTACATATACTTAATTTATTGGGTAAATCTATTTATTTAACCTACCCTCTTTAATATTTGGATTAAAAGTGATGAAATACACCCTTATGTTGGATGATCTTTGGGGAACACTTATGTATGTACATGATATAATTGTGAGAGTGGGCTCAAAATTATATACTTCTCCAATGCATTGGGTAATATTTTTATCTCATAATATTCTATTTATGGTTCATGGTAGGTTATCCTAATCACACTATCTTATTATGTATCAACAGTTATCCATGACTTAAGTTTATGATGTCATGTTTTATGTTGTTGCCACATTCTTATGTTTCCTAAATGTTATCATCATAAATCATGTTTCACTGTTCAAGTTTATGATTATCACCCCTATTATGTTACCTTGATATATATATCGACCTCCGTGTATTATTTTCAACATTGTATTCTTTGATTATTTTCCTTTTGGTATTTTTATATCACCCCTTTCGTATTTACATCCCTAGGTTATAATTTGTGGTTTTACAAGAAAAAAAGAAAATTTATGGGCATGTTATAGGGAGTTATATTATATCATTGTATTTATATTTCAATTTGTTATGTTATGTGCATAATTAACCAATTATACTAGGACTCACAGTCTTTCGGTGTACTATTAAGTGTATCTTTTGGCAATAAATCATGAAGTAAATTATATGAAAGATATGGGTTGTAATATAAACATAATCACTACATTGATTAAATTATAATATTAATGATATGATCTTTGTAAGGATTATTCATCTCAATATTGTTTCTTTGATACATGTCTTGTATTATTAACCTACTTCTTATTATAAGGCATGCATGATACATAATGTGATATTATAACATTAATGACACATTGATCATCATGTTTAAAGTTCCATTGAATTTATTTCATTCGTGTGATATTAATCCCAGTTTTATAAAAGTTTCAAGGGTTTTTATAGTCTCAATTTTAATTCTTTTATAAATAATTCATGTTCTGAACCTTGATTTATTTTATATAGTGTATTTACCATCCCATGATTATGATTTCACGTTATTATTTCGTTGAAATCTTGTGTACTATAAAATCATTTTAAGTTTATTCATTCAACATCTTTTCAATTCCAGAATTTCCCAAATTTCAGGGGTTTTCTACCTCAAACTCCTTTATTTAATATATTTTCTCATTGATGCACCTATATTCATTTATATGGTATATATACTTACTATTAACATATAATTTCATGAATATTTTTATCATCATGGTATTTTATGTTCCTTCTTATGTTATGGATTTCAAATGTTTGTGGTTTTAAAAGGTCATATAGGGTTTTATTTAAAAAAAATTAATGTATTCAAAGACTTATAACCAAAATCTTCCTCTGTGTTTTTTAAATTTTTTTAGTAATATTATTTTCTATAGATGAAGGATTTACTAAAGTTTTTTTCGGTGATCTCTAACCTTCTTTTTAATGTTTTTAAAAAGAAATTTATAAACGTTTTATGCATCGACCTCTTTTTACCCTCTTTGAAAATATTTGAAAAGAATGTTCATTTTAAATATTTATGACCTGAAGATATTTTCCTTACATTATGAATATTTTTTGATTTAAAGTTTTGATTATAATTTTTTAGGTTTATTTTAAAATAAAAGCATGTTCACAATATTTTTTGAATTTTTTTAACTGTACTAAAGGAAAATGGTATTGTCCCATGTTTTCCAAGAAATGTTTCTAATTTTATTTTAAAAGAAATTTAATCTATGAAAAAAATATTATAATGATTCATATTCTTAAATAGGGAAATGATCATATGATATTATTCACTTCCTTTATCTGAATGGTTAAATAAAAAATTTAAAAGAGATTATCATGAAATTTTTTTCCATTTCACAGGTAAATCAAGATATAAAATTATTGTTGAAATTATTGCATATATTTGTTTTGTTTCATGATAGGATGCTTGGAAATTATTGATGATTGTGAGATTGGGGAGTGAACCAAAATACATAAGGTAATTTCTCCGATATGGGATGGGTGGGTCTGGTATAGCCCTCCAATATAGTTTTTAATGAGACTGAGTTAACTGGATACAAGGTACTCCTAAGAGATGATGGAGTCATGTTACTCTTAATAGACTATTGTGAGCACATGAGCCTTAGCCTAGTTGGTAAGGACTCTACAAGTGTATCCGGGAGACCCAGGATCAAATCTAGGTGGAGACATTATTTCTGGTACTGTAGCAGTACTGTAGCAGGTACTGTTTGGCACTGTAGAAGCCAGGAATATGCCCCCGTTTGGGCCTTCGGGCCACCGATTTGGTCCCTGAGTCCTTTAAGGCCTTCGGGCCACCCAGGCCTTCGGGTCAGTAAGGCCTTCGGGCCACCTCAAGGCCTTCAGGCCACCTTAAGTGCAGATGCAAACCAGACAACCTACGAGGAACAAGCTCTACAAGGAGGATGAGCAAGGATCTTTCACCATAATAGAAGCTAAACGGGTTGCAAGATTGAGAGGGTATGGAATCTGTCATCGGGACAAGCCTGTGCATGCACGAGAATGCCTAGCCGAACAGTCATGCTAAGGTGGAGAGCTGATTTCACGATGAAGATGCTGGGGAGGAGTAGTTTAAAGTAGTTAGTCTGGGTTGTATGTATTTTTTGAAGCATACAGGCAAATGAATTCCTCTAAGGCCTACGGGTCATGTAATACTTACGCCTATGGGCCTTGTAAGGGTTCCACCTCACCCCTTGAAATGTAGATTATTAAAAATCAATAAAAAATGAAGGCCTTCGGGCCATTAGAGGATAATAGAATATTGTGATAACTAATTGTAATTTACTCATGATAGATGATATGGCCTTGTTTTATATAATTTTTTCACATATTTTTATTTAATTTTTAACGATTTAATTAATTATTTAATTACTTTTTACTAAATTAATCTTCTTTTGTATTTTTTGTAATTAAATTTGTTAATTAATATATTTTTATAATTAATTGTGTATTTTTAGCCATTATTTTAATTATTTTAATCTTACTTTACTTTTCTAATGTAATTATTTCTTAATTAGTTTTGTTAATTAAAATGTGCTTGACTTTTTAATAAATTAACATCAATTTTAAGCAATTATTTAATCATCATATTTTTATTTATCTAACAAAGTCTTTATTATAATATTTTATCCTTTAATTTAGTTTCATTAAAATATATTAACTTCATTAATTAATATGTTTAATCATCCTGCAAACTAATTAAGTAAAGAATTTTTTTTAGATTAAATGAAATAGCGCGATTTTAACTTTAAGTTTTCACATAATTATTAAATTAATTAATTTGGAGTTTTAAAACATTAATTATTTAATCCAAAGTATGCAGTTTTAATTTTTTTTTTCACCGTTAGTTCTTTATTTTTCTAAAACCGATGTTGTTGCGTATCGGTACTGGTCACTTATTGAGCATCGGTAAAATTTTATTATCTCTATCGGTGACCTTTTCTTTTTTATGGCTAACAGTGAACCTTTTTTTTTTAACTAACAGTAGCCTTTATTTTTGTTCTATCAATGACCTTTTTTATAAGTACTGGTGACTCTACCCATAGGCTACCGATGCAGCCTAACGGTGACCCTTTATTTTCTGCAATGGCAACCTTATATTCTTAAACCTACCGGTAACCTTTTCTATTGCAACTAACCGTGACCTTTTACGGTGACCTTTTCTCTTTTTTGTAATGGTGATCTTTATTTTTATCAGTAACCTTTTAATTTACTGCATCGATCGACCCTTTTCTTTTTATGCAACGGTGACCTTTTCCTATCGGTGACTTCCGATTCATTTTTTCGCTGCCCTTCTCACCGATGTAGTTCCTTCTATTGGTAGCCTTTATACGATGCACTTCCCTTGAGACTAACACTGAATTGAACATCACTGCCACCCTCTGCTTCAACCCATCCACACACTCACCGATACACACCCTTTTCCCTCCCTCCAACATTGCAATTCTTGTTCACCACTCGCTGATTGCATATCTTTTTCATCTGTACCAATTTACCATCATTCCCCTACAAACCAAAACAACCTCTTCCCGCATCAGATATTCCACGCACTGCACCATAATCAAATCAATATATATTTTTTTTTTCCAGGTCGCTGATCCCAAACTCAAACCCCAAACCAGTTTTATCCTACTGTTTGAAGGAGAATTCGAAGCCGCCTCTGCTGTACTGGATTTTGACCACACTCCTTTCCGCTGAGGAAGAAGCCATTGCGCCATTGTGAGCGAGGTGGAGTGGATCCGCTGAAGATAAAGAACTCACTGGATTTGTGTCACCGTCGCCCGCCATGGAAGACCGGTTGCCACCGATGCTATACTGGTGCCCCTCCGCCGCTAAGCTGTTTCCTTGCCGCCAGCCCAATCCGCACCCCCTTGGTCCCTGTGCCAAGCCGATGAAGACCCGGCCTCCCTTCTCCGGTCCCCGCTGCATCGCCATTCCCTGTGCCAATCCGCCATCGGACCTGCTTCGAATGAGTCCACAGCAGCAAATTTTTGCAGAAGAAATGTCACCGCTAAAAAAATTTTAAATCCAACATGGGGAGGCGCTGTGCGTCATTAGAGGCCGAAGCCGTGTGGCATCGCCACTTGATCTGAGCCGCTATCGCGCCGTGTTTCTTGGAGGAAGTAGGTCGACGCTTCCTTGGTGAAGACGCACCGAAGACCTCCCCCCACATAGGGTTGCGCCGATTTGGGGGGAGAAGAAGATGACATTAATTAAATTAAATTAAAATTAATTAAAATATAAACTTTATTAAATTTAAAACAATAAAACTAAAGTAATACATAATATTAATTATAAATAAATAATAAATAAAGGATAATTAATATTATAGATTTGTTAAATAAAATTAACTAAAATAATTTATAATAATTTATAAATTATATTAAAATAAATAAACTATAAAAAATAAATAATGTAAATTGTAATAATTAAAATAAAACTATTATGTTAAAACATTAAATAAAATATGTTAATTAACAAATAAAATAACAACAAATATTTATTAATTTTAAATTAATTACATTTAAACATTCTTTAATGAGACTTTTATTCGTGTATTAAAGGTTAACATTTAAATGTTTATTCATTTATTTATTTTTCTTCTCTAACTATGTAGGTTCACACATGAGCTGGAAACACATCTAAATACATTCAACTAACTCAGTGAGAATTAGTTACAAGGGAAAAACTAGTGCGGCGTGTCTGTCATGAAAAAACACAAACTTGTGCAGTGCAACAGTAAAAGACACTTGAAGTCGGTGGAAAACATGGGGCGATGGTCATCTTATGATTGAAGGATTTAAAAAAGAAAAACAAGTAGCAGAATGGGGGGATTGAATGATCTAGGTCTGAGCTGAGCAAGATCAGAGGGCGACTCTTAAACCACTTCTTGGAGCTAGAGGAGTTTAAAAGCAGAGCATCGTCTTGGGAGTTTATCTTAAATCTTAATTCTAGTATTAGTACTCTATTTAGTATGATACAAATTGATGAAATGATGATGAATATGCTTTCTAGTTAAATCATCTAGTTCGGGGAGAAATTGAAGTTCCACTAGTTTTCTTTTAATATTTTTTTTTCACTTCTTCATTTTGATGTATTCAGTATTGATCCGCGAGATCAATACTAGATTTGTTCAATTACTTGTACCAATAGAGCTTAATTTCAAAATTTCACAGTCAATTGACGAGATTGATTGGGGAAACATCTTTTAAAATATAATAAGTTCAAAAGACTTCAGGACTTACGGTGAGTTCGTCCTGTTGTCATTTTCAAATAATGACTATCACAGTTGAACAATTTTAGAGTGGCGAACTCTGAACTTGATCAACCTGTCAGACTTAACTTCTGGCGAGGGAAGTAAGTCACTCTCCTTAAAAGGTGGTATACTTCAACAATTTTCAAGTGAATTATAATGCTTTTAAAACCAGTAGTATGGAGATTTTTTCCTGATCATTACATTCGGGTAGTTCTCTTATCAGCGTTCTATATTTTTTTTATCACAACTTTCAATTTTTTTCTGATTCATCTCAGTCTACATCAAAAACACCAAAAAAAGTGTAGTTCCTTTACTACTTAATAATTTCACAAAAGAAAAAAAATATAAAAACTAAAAAAACAAAATAAAAAAATTACCCCACTGCTGACAATAGTGGGGTCTTTTGAAAGTTTTTAGAAGAATAGTGGTCATAATCACCTTCCTTGTGGGTACGACCCTGCTTGCCACATATACAGTAGTTAGTAGGATTATAAATTTTAAACTTTGACTGACTTCAACGATGGTTCAGGTCGTGTTTTTGGTACATTTTCCAGTGAAGGCATGAGCCATTATTTTTCTAAAAAAAACTAAAAAACATATAAATAAAAAAACTAAAAAAATTGAAGAAATTGAAAACTGTAAAAATATGCTTCATTTTCTACTGGATTTCTACTGTTATATATATTGATGGATCTTGTTTAGTTCTACTGTTGTGCTATTTTGAACTATTACCACACTTTTCATGAGCATAAGAACCTCTTCTGGTAGTTTTGAGCCCCTAAATCTTGAACTTGACAAACATCTCACTGCACTAAGAAAGAAAAATAAAATTGAAATGGAGAATTTAGATAATAGAGTTCCTGATAAAAACTTTCCAAATAATCAACTAGGACTCGTAGATGAATTTGAAAGGCCAGGGATGAGGTAATTTCAACTCCCTCATGTTTCAATCAATCCATCTTCCATTAGATTATCTTCTAGAGCCTGAAACTATGAGCTAAAACAATCACACATTTCAATGTTGCCTATTTTTAATGGACTGTATAACGAGGACTCTCTAGCCTTCATTGGATATTTCTACAATATTGTGCAACAACTACCTCTTCTAGGACTAACAGAGAATGAGATAATAATGCGAGTCTTTCCCTTTTTTCTTGGGAATGCTAGGAATTGGTTTTTTAGTCTAGATGATAATATCTTTGAAAACTGGGATCAAATGTACAATTCTTTCATAACGAAATTTTTTCCCCAAAGAATTAATGGTGAACTTAGAACTAAGATAACTAGTTTTTATCAAGAGGATAGAGAATCATTTCATGAATCTTGGGATAGATTTAGGTATCTTCTTGAGAAGTGTCCCCATCATCAACTCTCGTATCACCTTCTCGTGGACACCTTCTATGAAGGGTTGTCATCATCTGGACAAAATCTAGTTGATCAGGCTACTAGGGGTAATTATATTGACAAGACATATGAATAACTTAGAATTTTTTTTAATAATCTTGCCCTGAAATCTCAACATAATAATTCAAGAAGAAAAAGAGTCAATAGAAATATTAATGTTAACACTGGTTCAACAAATAAAACTCAAGCACTACTTGCTAAAATAACCAACCAATTGTAATCTTTAAAATACTAGAACTCTAAGAAAATTGTTAATCAACTTTGCTATCAAAACACCAATCAATCTTTTAAGGGAATAGTGTGTCCATTGTGGTATGTTTGGGCATACTGAGAACTTCTGTCCGAATTTTGATATATCGGCCCAACAACGAGAGAATTCAAACTTTGTTAACTATGGTCCTAGAATGCCTCCTAAGGAAGATCCATTTTCATATAAGTACAACCAAGGCTATATGAACCACCCAAACTTGTCTTGGAAAGATCAAGGCTTAATTAAACAATACACTTCACCTAATTACTCTAATCAACCCAGACCAAACTTTCAAAATCAAAAAATGGGCGAGTCTTCAAATTTACAAGGAAACAATGATAATCAAATGTCGTCTAAGCTTGATATAATCTTGAACAAAATTAACTCTCAAGAGGAAAGATACATGACTCAGTTATCTAAACATCAAAATCAATATGATTAAGATAAAATTAAAACTGATGTGAGTATGAAAAACATGGAAACACAACTTGGATAACTTGCTAGATATTTTTCATCTAGAGAAAAAGGTAGAATTCCTAGTACCACTAAGTTTAACCCTAGATAATTCTATGGCAGTAGTAACTATAAGTAGGATGAATACTCAAACTATTGCTGAAAAAGACCTTGAAAATTTTCAAAATGAAAATCTTCTTGAATCTGGTAATAAAAATATGCTTTATTCACATGCTGGAAATTCACAAAAAAAGTCATGAAAAATATCAAAATTTGAATTTTTCACCTGAAACACAAGCTGAAAACTCATCTAAAAATTAAAAGAATAATGGAAATGAAAATTTTGAGGAAAAGGTGAGGGATATACCCACTATCCTTAAATTTTTTTTCCACCCTTCCCTTTCCCTGAGAAGCTGAAACCTCAAAGTAACACCAGGGTTGAACTTCTTCAGTTCCTTGGTCTCTTTTCCAAACTTCAAGTAAACATTCCTTTCATTCAAGCCTTAATTCAAATCACATATTACTTGAAATATCTTCAAAAAATTATTTCAAACAAAAAGACCCTAAATTTTTTTGCTACTTACAGCCTCACTGAAGAGTGTAGTGTTGTAATTCAAAAGAAAATTCCACCCAAACTAAAAGACCCAGGTAGTTTTTTCATTCCATGTACCTTAAGAAATTATGATCATCTCAACTATTTTAGTGATTTAGGTGCTAGAATTAATCTTCTACCACACTCACTATTTTGATAGTTGAGGTTGGGTGATCTTCAAACCCCAACAGTTATATTGTAGTTGGTTGATAGATCTTTCACTCATCCTATGGGAAGGGTAGATGACTTGCTAGTTGGGGTAGGGAAACTGTTTTTGCCTGCAGACTTTCTAGTCTTAGACATGGAGTGTGATCAAGAGGTGCCCATTATCTTGGGTAGTCCCTTCTTGGACATATGTGGTTTTGTTATTGATGTATCTAAGGGTAAATTTATTTTTAAAACTATAGAACAACAAGACGAGTTCAATGTGTTTAAAAATGTTAAAGGACCAATTTTTTGTTTAAAACTGTTCAATGGTAGAGTCCTTGGAGGATGAAAATTCAAATGAAAACATTAAAGAATCTAAAAAACACTCATTAGTTGAATAAAATCATTTTATGGTTATAAATCATGAGTTACATATTTTATAAATTGAAAATTATTCTCAAACACCTAATCTAGAAAAATATTCAGAACTGGATAACTGTCCAGTTTCTGCTTTAGAAGAGTCCTCTGTTTCTAAACTTAGGAAATTTTTTAGTGAATTTGAGGGTGTTTCTATTAACATCAACCTTAATGAACATTTTGATGTTATTGAGGGATAATTTTTTAAACAACTTAATGATTCTTCTTTGATTGACTTGTTGAATTCTGATTTGGAAAGTCTAGACAGTATGAGGCCCACTTCGGACAATAGCACTGTTATTTCTGAATCTGAATATGAAATTGAAATTTTTTTTATCATTTAAAATTACTTACAAGAGATATATTGAAGATTTTGGACCTCCTAGGACTAAGATCCTTCCTTCTAGTGTAGAACTACCCATTCTTGAATTAAAACCAATCCCTGCTCATTTAAAATATTCATTTTAGGGTGAGAATTCCACTTTGACTATTATAATTTATGTTGATCTTAATTAAAACTAAGAGAAAATATTTCTAAGTGTTTTTGAGAAGTTTAAATCTTCCATAGGATGGACCTTAGCGGATATCTAAGGTATTATCCCCTCAATTTTCATGCATAAAATACCTATGGAGCCTGACCATAAGCCTAGGGTAGAGTGTCAAAGAATATTGAATCCAAACATGAAAGAAGTAGTGAGAGAGTAATTGATTAAGTTACTGGACATTGGAATGATATATCCCATTTCTAATAGTGCTTGGTTCAGCCCTATCCAAGTTTTCCCCAAAAGGTAGGTTTCATTGTAGTTAAAAATGAAAAAAATGAAGAAATCCAAGTTAGGAAAGCCACAAAATGGAGAGTCTGTATTGATTACAGGAAGCTGAATGCAGCCAAAAAGAAAGATCATTTTCCAATGCCCTTCTTGGATCAAATTCTTGAGAGGCTTTTTGGAAATGAATTTTTCTGTTTCCTTGATGGGTATTTTGGTTACAACCAGATTCTTGTTGCTTCAGAAGATTAGGAAAATACCACTCTCACATTCCCCTTTGGGAAATTTTCTTACAAGTGAATTACCTTTGGATTGTGTAGAGCTCCAGCCACCATTCAAAGGTGTATGATGGCTATATTTTCAGACATGATTGAAAGAATCATTGAAGTTTTCATGGTTGACTTTTCCATTGTGGGAATTACTTTTGATACTTGTCTTGGAAATCTTTAGTTAGTCATAGAAAGATGCATTAAAACCAACCTTGTTCTTAATTGAGAGAAGTGTCAATTCATGGTCATAGAAGGTATAGTTCTTAGTCATAAGGTGTCTAAGAGAGGTCTGGAGGTTGATACTTCTAAAGTTGAATTCATTCAAAAACTAACACCTCCTAAAAATGTTAAACGTATTAGAAGTTTCTTAGGTTATGTCGGGTTCTACCAGAGATTCATAAAATACTTTTTTCAAAATAACTAATCCCTTGTGTTCTTTGTTGGTTAATGATGAACCTTTTAATTTTGATGAAAACTATTTGAAATCATTTAATCTGTTAAAAGAGAAACTCACTACATCACCCATTATCATTGCACCTGACTGGAAACTAACTTTTGAACTTATGTGTGATGCTAGTGACATAGATGTAGGTGATGTCCTTAGACAAAAGAATGATAGAAAACTACATGTTGTGTATTATGCTAATAGACTACTAGATAAAGCCCAAAATAATAACACCACTATTGAAAAAGAATTGCTAGCTGTTGTTTTTTCTCTTGAAAAGTTTAGATAGTACTTTTTAGGTTCAAAAATTATTATTTTCATTGATCATTCTTCCTTAAAGTACTTTCTGTCTAAGAATGAAACTAAACCCAAGCTGATTAGATGGATTCTGTCACTACAAGATTTTGATTTAGAGATTAGGGATAAGCAGGGAGTTGAAAATCAAGTTGTTGGACACCTATCTAGACTTCCTCATACCCATTATAAATATCCAAGGGAGATAAACTCTTCCATTCTTGATGAGAAGCTTCCTAATGTGTTAATTAAGCAATCTTCTTGGTTTTCATATTTTGCCAACTTCCTGGAAGTTGGTGTATTTCCAAGAAATGTTTTCAATAACCAAAGAAAAAAATCATTTCTAATCTTAAATACTACCTTTGGGATGACCCCCTACTGTTTAGGAGATGTGTTGATGATATTCCTAGGAGATGTGTTCCTAAGGAAGAGATGTTGCCTGTCTTGGAGAGTTTTCACTCCTCACCTTGGGGAGGTCACCATGGTGGTGAGAGGACCGCTCAAAAAGTCTTACAATCTGGTTTCTATTGGCCTACTCTTTTTAAGGATGCTAGAATCTTTGTGTTTGGATGTGATAGATGTCATAGGCTAGGAAATGTGGGTAGGAAGCAGGAGTTAACGCAAAAAGGAATTTTAGAAGTTGAAATTTTTGATGTCTGGGGTTTAGATTTCATGGGTCCATTTCCATCATCTCATGAGAATTAATATATTATTGTTACTATAGATTGTGTGTAAAAATGGGTTGAGGCGGTAACATTTCCCAACAATCAAGCTAATTCTGTAATTAAGTTTGTTAAGAAGAACATCTTTACAAGATTTGGAGTTCCCAAAGCCTTTATCACTGATAATGGAACACACTTTAAGAACTAAACATTTAAATATTTGATGAAAAAATATGGTCTTGTTCATAAAACGGGTACTCCTTATCATCAACAGTCCAGTGGACAAGTAGAAATCTCAAATAGGGAACTAAAACAGATACTTGAGAAACTTGTGTCAAATTCTAGGAAGAACTGGTCTCTTAAACTGGATGAAGCTTTATGGGCATATATAACTACTTTCAAGACCCCAATAGGTATGTCTCATTATAGGCTGTTGTTTGGGAAATGTTTTCATTTACCTGTGGAATTACAACACAAGTCTTATTGGGTATTTAAGGCTCTAAACTTTGATTTTAAGAGTGTTGGTTAGAGGATATTACTTGAGCTGAGTGAACTTAATGAGATTAGGAGAGAGAGTTATGATAATTCAAGAATTTATAAAGAGAGGACTAAAAATTTTCATGATTCTATTATACAAACCAAAGAGTTTAAACTTGGATAGAATGTCCTTCTCTTTAACTCTAGACTTAAACCCATTCCTGGGAAAATTAATTCCAAGTGGTATGGACCTTTTACTATAGTGAGAGTGCTGAAGAATTGAGCTATTGAAATTGTAGGTGAATGAAACAAACCCATTTTGGTTAATGGGAAGAGAGTGAATTTGTATTTTGAGGGTCAGTCAAAGGGCTTGGATGTCTTCACTATGCTTGAAAACTGATCTTGAATAAAATATGGATAAAGACTTTAAAACTTAGCACTACATAGGAGGCAACCCATGGTTCTTTTTGTCTTTACTTTGATTCATTTTTACCCTTGAATAATGTGCTACTTTTGTGCTCTGATTTTGTGAAATTTTTGTTGCTAATTGTTCTTAGTTTTGTTGTTATATTTCAGAGTTTTTATGAAGTTGTTGTTGTGTCATTTTTGGAGTATAATTCTCATGATAAAGGGTAATTTACAAACATATATAAGAAAGTTATTTCACATTACTTTTTCAATTATTTATGCTCATGTTTTCTATTAAAAAATTTGTTCGAACTGGAAAAACAATCTGTTGCATGTCTTGATACTGAAATTAAGAAATTCTGCATATATTTAAAATTATGTGTATATTGGAATGAAATTCTAATGTATGTCACTGTATAAATAAAAATCATGTATGTACTTCACTACTGAAAACTTAATTTCATTTCTTTTAAAATCTTTTCACTATTTAAAACTAAGTGTGGGGGGTACGTATAGGCCAAGAAATGTTGTATTGAAACCGCTTTAGGTTGGGGTGTTTTATCATTCATTCTTCTGCTCTATTGAACATATTATTGAACTCAATCTATTAAAATGATTACCCTTTATTCACAATGCACTTACACCTAACATGTTACTTTTGATCTATATTGAATCTTTGACACTGGACATAAATGTTAATGCATGTACTTGCTAATGAACCTGTTGTAATTAATCATTGTGGCAAACAATATTTTTTAACTTCAAAGAGACCCTTTATACATGTCATAAATCTATGGAAATACCTAATTTGTTTTGAACCTTTAATGTTTAATTGTTCTTCTCCATGTTTAGAATTAAACTTTGGGGAAAAAGTAGGGTTTTAAGTGGGGGGGTCAATTCTTGACTGTACTAAACTGTTCTTAATTTTAAGCTCGTCAATTCCCACTTCACTTCAAACATTTTGTAAAAAATGGTTAAAATTATTCAAAATTATTTCATAATTTTAGGTTATTCACTGTTTCTCATTTGGGTCTTGCCTATGGACAGTTTTTCATTGGTAGTAAAGTTATGCTTTTAGTTTGATATTATTGAGGATGGATGATTGCTGAGTGGTCTTGCTTAGTGGTTTTATAGAAATATGGTTTAGGGACTATTTTTGAGAGTGATATGGGTAACATGTTAATGGAGTTATGATCATAACTCATGGAACTAGAAGTTTAAAAGTTTTTTCTAGGGGACTCATTTTTCTTCTATTTATTAAAGAAATCTCCTTAATGAGATAATGTAAATGTTTTTTATATAAATCTTTTGAAACTGGAGTAGTTCAGGCATCTGGGATCCCACGGTGAATCTCTGAGACCCTAGATGTTGGGTGCATTTCTGTTTACTATAATCCCTCTGTACATCTTGAATAAGTGCATATGTACAGTGCTTAGCACATGATACATGGCTTAGGAATAAATAAATAAAGTGTCTAGGGTCAAAAATGAGTTCATTAAGGTGAGGGGAATGATGAATGTTGAATGAAGAAGGGCTCAATTAGTTTATATGAGATTCATTTAAGTTGTATCAATAAGGTGATTCAAAAAAAATATTTATTGTTGGAACCTAGGTGATGAGTCCAAGTACAAGGTTCCTCTGTTAAGTTTTTGATTTCAATGATATTTTACTTCTTTCCACTCTTGTAATTTGGACTTAAGCCCAGATTGAAATTAGTTGTTAAGTCAAATCACATATGAGTCAGGACACCTTCTTTCATGGATGAACTTTGCTATCTTGATTACCCTTTGAGAATTTGTTCTAGGTAAGAAATGATTTGAAAATATCTTTTCAAGATCCTGTTTTCATGTTTCTGTTCTTTGTTCTTAAGTGTTGGACTTGTTACAGTTTGAGCTGAATCATAATTACTACTTCGGTTTTTCCAAGATAAAAAAGCATGGGATTGTTTGAGGAGAAACAAAGCTTAAGTGTGAGAGAATTTGATGTGGCCTTGTTTTATATAATTTTTCCAAATCTTTTTATTTAATTTTTAACAATTTAATTAATTATTTAAGCACTTTTTACTAAATTAATGTATTTTTGTATTTTTTATAATTAAATTTGTTAATTTATCTATTTTTATAATAAATTGTGTATTTTTAGTCATTAAATTAATCATTTTAATCTTACTTAACTTTTCTAATTTAATTATTTCTTAATTAGTTTTTTTAATTAAAATATGCTTGACTTATTAATAAATTAACATCTATTTTAAACGATTATTCAATCATCATATTTTCATTTACCTTATATAGTCTTTATTGTAATATTTTATCCTTTAATTTAGTTCCATTAAAATATATTAACTTCATTAATTAATACGTTTAATCATCCTGCTAACTAATTAAGTTAAGAATTTTAGTTTAAATTAAATAAAATAGTGTGATTTTAACTTTAAGTTTTCACATAGTTATTAAATTAATTAATTTAGAGTTTTAAAACATTAATTATTTAATCCTAAGTATGCAATTTTAATTTTTTTTTGTCACCGTTAGTTCTGACTTTTTTTAAAAAAAATCACCGATGTTGTTGCATATCGGTACCAGTCACTTATTGACCATCAGTAACCTTTTATTATCTCTATCAGTGACCTTTTCTTTTGTATGGCTAATGGTGACCCTTTTTTTAACTAACAGTACCCTTTATTTGTGTTCCATTGGTGACCTTTTTTATAAGTACTGGTGACTCTACCCATAGGCTATCGATGCAGCCTAAAAGTGACCTTTTATTTTCTGCAATTGTAACCTTATATTTTTATACCTATCGGTGACCTTTTATCTTGCAACTAACGGTGTCCTTTTAAGAAGTGCAATGGTGACCTTTTCTCTTTTTGGTAATGGTGATCTTTATTTCTATCGGTAACCTTTTAATTTACTTCATCGGTGACCCTTTTCTTTTTCTGCAATGGTGACCTTTTCCTATCGGCGACTTCCGATTTTTTTTTTGGCTTCCCTTCTCAGTGATGCATTTCCTTCTATCGGTAGCCTTGCTACCGATGCACTTCCCCTGAGACTGAATCTAGATTGAACATCACTTCCACCCTCTGCTTCAACCCATCCATGCACTCACTGATATACACCCTTTTTCCTCCCTCCAACACTGCAATTCTTGTTCACCACTCACCGATTCCATATCTGTTTCATCTGTAGCAATTTACCATCATTCCCCGGCAAACCAAAACCACCTCTTCCTGCATCATCTATTCCATGCATTGAAGCAAAATCAAATCAATATATATACATTTTTTTCTAGGTCGTTGATCATGCTTCTTCAATCTGCAAACTCGAACCCCAAACCAATTTTATCCTACTGTTCGAAGGAGAATTCGAAGACGCCTCCATTGTATCGGATTTTCACCACACACCCTGTCGCTGAGGAAGAATCCATTGCGTCGTTGTGATCGAGGTGGAGTCGATCCACTGAAGATAAATAACTCACTGGATTTGAGTCGCCGCCTCCCTCCATGGAAGACCGGTTGCCACCGATGCTATACTAGTGCCCCTTTGTCGCCAAGCTGTTTCCTTACCACCATCCCAATCTGCACCCACTGGTCCCTACTCTAAGACAATGAAGACCCTGCCTCCATTCTCTGGTCCACGCCACATCGCCATCACTTGTGCCAATCCACCATCAGACCTACTTCAAAGGAGTCCGCAGCAGCGGCTATTTGCAGAAGACATTTCACCACTGAAAAAAAAATCGGAATCCAATATGGGGAGGAGCTATGCATCACCAGAGGATAAATCCATGTGGCGTCACCACTGGATCGGAGCCACCATCGTGTCGTGTTGCTTGGAGGAAGCAGGCTTCCACATCCCTAGTGAAGACGCGCCGAAGACCCCCCCCCCCCCCCCACATAGGGTTGCGCCGATTTGTGGGGGGAAGAAGGTAACATTAATTAATTTAAATTAAAAAAACTACTTAATTAAATTTAAAACATTCAAACTAAAGTAATAAATAATATTAATTATAAATAAATAATAAATAAAGGATAATTAATATTATAGATTTGTTAAATAAAATTAACTAAAATAAGTAATAATAATTTATAAATTATATTAAAATAAATAAATTATAATAACTAAATAATGTAAATTGTAATAATTAAAATATAGCTATTAGGTTAAAAAATTAAATAAAATATGTTAATTAGCAAATAAAATAACAATTAATATTTATTAATTTTAAATTAATAACATTTAAACATTTTTAATGAGAATTTTATTCATGTATTAAATGTTAACATTTAAACATTGATTCATTTATTTATTTTTCTTTTCTAACTATGCAGGTTCACACAGGAGCTGGAAACACATCTAAATACATTCAAATAACTCAGTGAGGGTTAGTTACAAGGGCAAAACTAGTGTGACGTGTCAGTGATGAAAAAACACACACTTGTGCAATGCAACAATAAAAGACACTTGAAGTCATTGAAAAACATGGGGTGACGTGCATCTTATGACAGCAGGATTTAAAAAGAAAATCAAGTAATAGAATGTGAGGATTGAATGATCCAGGTCCAAGCAGAGCAAGATCAGAGGGTGACTCTTGAACCACTTCCTGGAGATGGAAAAGTTTAGGTGCAGAGCATTATCTCAGGAGTTTATCTTCTATATTAATTCTAGTATCAATACTCTATTTAGTATGTTACAAATTTATGAAATGATGAATAATATGTTTTATAGTTAATTCATCTAGCTCAGGGAGAAATTGAAGTTCCACTGGTTTTCTTTTAATATTTTTTTTCACTTCTTCATTTTGATGTATTCAGTATTGATCGGCAAGATCAATACTAAATTCATTCAATTGCTTGTACCAATTGAACTTAATTTCAAAGTTTTACAGTTAGTTGGTGAGATTGATTGTGGAAACATATTTCAAAATATAATAAGTTCAAAATACTTCAGGACCTATGGTGAGTTCGTTCTGTTGTCATTTTCAAATAATGACTATCACAATTGATCTATTTTAGAGTGGTGAACTCTGAATATGATCAACCTGTCAGACCTAACTCCTGGAAAGGGAAGTAAGTCACTATCTTTAAAATGTGGTATACTACAACAATTTTTAAGTGAATTAGAATGCTTTTAAAACCAATAGTGTGGATATTTTTCCCCAGGCATTACATTCCAGTAGTTCTATTATCAACGTTCTATATTTTTGTTGATCACAGCTTTCGATTTGTTTTCTAATTCATCTTAGTCTAGATAAAAAACACCAATAAAATTGTAGTTCCTTTACTGCTAAATAATTTCAAAAAATTAAAAAATATATAAAGAAAAAAAAGAAAATATAAAATTTACCCCACTTTTGGAAATAGTGGGGTCTTTCGAAATTTTTTAGAAGAATAGTGGTCATAATCACCTTCCCTATGGTTTCAACCATGTTTTCCACATATAAAGTAGTTATTAGGATTATAAATTTTAAACTTTTACCGACTTTAACGATGGTTCAGGTTAAGAGACAATGGGTTTTACCAATTATAGGTTACTCCTAAGAGATATGGTAATTATCTAGTTAGGTGGTTCTATGATGATTGGTTTTATGGTTCAAGATAACAATATTTTTTTAAAGATTTCTATGAGTGGTAATGGATTATATACTCAAGAAGTGTTTTCACATAACTCATTATTGTTCACTTATATGACTCTTGTATTATGTTAAATCTATATTCCATGTCTTAGGAATTATGATTGAAATTTGGATGGTTATGAATTCTATTATATTATGTTCATTAATTTTTTATTATATTTGCATACCCTTATTTTCATACTTTACTCCCTATTGAAATTGAATTGTTAATGGTTTTGTTTACACATACTGATCTTTTGAGATCACCCTTATTATGTATTTCATTTACTCATTTTCTAAAGAATGATGTTAAATAATTTTTTTAGAAATGTTTCATTTGTGGAGAAGATTATGGGAGATGTTAAAGGAATGTTGTGAAATAAGAAAATCTTGGTGTTGTAGCAAAAATGATCACTTGAAGACATGGGTACTATTATTTAAGAGTTTGTTCATATTCAATAATACTCAAATCCTAAAATTTACTTGGGTATATAAGTAATCAAATATTTATATTTGATATTTTATGTATTAGATATTTAAAATGATGTCACATTTATCAGTTTCAATGAAGTAAATGTAAAGGTTATGTTTTTAGCACTAAATCTAGGAATTTATGTCTGGAGATGTTATATAGATGTCATTCCCTGATGATTTTATGAGATGTTATAGAGAGGAGATATCCTACCAATTGTTATATGAGATTTTATAAGGTAGTTTTTCCTTGGGATATTCTCAATTAGCTTGTGTATGTTTTAAAATAACCATGAAAAACAAACCATTATTCATGCTATAATATTTTAGTGGGAGTTGTAGAGTTGGAATGAATTTTTTTTAAGTCATATGTCAGAACCATGAGATTTGGTGTAGCCTGAGACCATATGAGTTGCACATTTAGTTCAGGGTTTTAAAACATATTGGGGAAAACTATGTGGCTGCCTATATTTTCTTATAAATGGTGAAAGGAACATTTTATGATAGAATTTTTAACTTATCTCCATGGTTTATTCTCCTCCCATGCGGTTGAACTAGAGGGTCCCCTCATCCCCTTCTTCTTTAGATTCTTTATTAAATGGGGTGTTGTTGATGATGTTCAATAGTACATTATTGGTCAATTATTCCTCTTCCCCATTCATTTTTCTCCTCCCTCAATATCCTTTGAATTTATATGGTTTCAGATTAGGGTTTGGTGATGATTCCACCAGATCATGGTTGAACTATGGGACAATAATGGGGATTTTTCATTCGGTGGATAGAGGAAATAATGAGAGGGATGATTACATAATATTTCTCACCGTTTTTTTGGAGGTTAGTCACCCAATTAACATTTCTATTTTTTCATTAATTTTAACGAAATTGATGATTGTATGAGTATTGTTTGATAATTATATTTCTCATTATGGTGTCAGGAGTATGTCATAGACCTCTTGGGTCCAGTTTTACATGGTCCAGATACATCGAGATGGCCTAGTGAGATTTCAGGTAATTATTGATATTATAATTAAAATGAATGATTAAATATAAATCATTACAAGTAATTGATTTGAATGTTATGTCTTGATACGAGATCTCAGAAAATGATATAATCAAGAATAAGGATTGTATGGGTTTTGATGATAATGGTTGAGCTATGATTAAAGGGAGTAACTCCATGTATAAGGTAGGTGGTCCCTAAATGTCTCCCTATATATTATGCATTTATTTAGGAAGCATGTGATATGTTTTCTCTCTATGTATGGGTGATTGATTTTAAAAATTAAATCAATTGTTTGTTAATTCATATATTTAGAATAGATGTTCCAAGGGATATGATGAACCCTTGAGAATAAGCTTGATTCCTTGGACTTTGATGGTAGAGGGAATAAATATAAATATGTGCCACTATGTCCATGGACCCGAGTGAGGTAAAATCCTAGTGACTGAACATAGTGGACCTTTGTATAAGCGACCTTAGTTACCTTTTTTAGGGGTAAGTGATATACTGCAATTTTTTATCATAGGGATAGTTCTTGTAGGAACCTTGTGGTACCTTATAGTCATGGGAATAATGAATTAGAGAGTGGTGTTATTGTTCCTTACAAACTAACATGTGAGTACTTAGGTGGGTATACCATGGGTATGGTTTTGTGTAGGTTTGGTACATGAGGACTAACCTTGGGTAACATGGGATGTGAGATGTATAGAGACCCAGAAATTTTATGCATAGATTTTATATCTTCTTAGATAAATATTCAATACATTAAACAAACATATTCCTGAGGACCATAAGATTTTAGTCTCTTTGGATAATAGGTACATAATCTTCTAATTCGGTGAAAGATCTTAAACATCTCCCATAAAGATCATCCCTTATAGTACTTTTTATTGACATACCCTACTTAAAACCTTTTCCCATAACCTAGGGAAAGGAAAAACAGTAAAGGGTGATCTCATATTCTCAATAAGGGTAAAAAGGGAGATACATAATCATAACATGAACATAAGGTTAGGAAAACATGAGAATAACATTTGAAAACCATACCATGTATACCAAAGATAAAAATCTTTAGTCATGTCATAAATATTGGCAGTTCATAAGACATGAATCATTAGGACATCAAAGAACATGAGCCATGAGAGCATAATATTGGCATAAAACATGGAATTGTGGCATACACATAATCATAGAAAATTGACCCTAAGATAATATTGAGTTGATGATTTCAAAAATAAACATTATTTTTTCAATTATATTATCTAAAATTTTCACCAACTATTTTTAAAATCAGTGTGCAAAAGTAGACAAAATTAATTTTTAGAAATAAATAGTTTGTATACAGAAAATTGTATTTATTCTTATCTCATATCTAGAAAACACATAATATGAATGTTATATATTTTATTGGATATATACTATATATATTTCATTAAAATCATACACCAAAACTGGTTTGTATTATTTTATTGAGTTAGATATGTTTGTTTGCATTAAATTATTTTTTTGAGAAAATGATTTCATTTATTTTTAAATATTTTTTATTTTCATTTTTTATTAGGTGGTCACCAAATAATTTTTTTATATGTATTTTTAAGCCATATATTTTCATAATCTAGTTAATTATATTCAAACCCATCTTTCAGATAGCTAGGTGATTACTACCATATAATAATATTTTAATAATATGAAACATTCTATTTGAACTCTATGTTACTTGTAATGAAATATATACTTAGTGTTACATATAATACATTCCAAACTCAATGTTGTGTGTAATTAAAAAAAATATAAAAGATTAATTTTAATTGAAAAAAATATATATATCATAAAATGTAGAGGTGTTATATTCTAACCCCCTTAAAATGAATTTCTCCCTCGACATATGTCACATTGGAACCAACAACTAAGGGTAATTCTTCCTCATTGCATCCTCAGGTACCCACACAGCTTTATCAAGCTGGTGGTTTCACCGAAACAATATTGACTATATATGCGGTCTTTGTTTCATAGAACTTTCTCTATTAAATCTAGAATCTCTACTGGTCATTCCTCATAAGGAATTATCATTCTCAAGTAGTATGACCTCTGAGTTCAGTACATGTGATGGATTAGGTACGTGCTTCCTTATGAGAGATGCATAGAACACATCATAAATCTGAGAGAGTTTTTATGGAAGTGCTAAGTGATATCATATGTTCCCAAAATGATCAAGAATTTCAAAGGGACTAATATTCCTGGGGCTTAACTATCATTTGTGTCGTAAAAGCAATTACATTATTTTGTTATGATTTTATCAATTTCCATTTCATCTCTTACTCCAAGAGGATGAATTTTTTATTCCAGATGTATTAATAGATAACATGATCCATAAAATAATTATAAGTAATTCCTTCTATCTATAGTTTAAAAAAAGTTAACACTAGTTATCTAATATGGATAAATCTACATTTGGTGATGTAATACATTAATCACTAAAACCTAATCAAATGTTTAACTAAAACCATTCCAAAAATTTTAAACATCATAACCTTCCAAAATCCGATCTTTATAAACAAGGGAGATAAATTTCAGAAACTGAACATAACATTAACCCAACATATATGAAGAAATGGATTTTTATTGTCACATATCAAACAAGTGAATAAATCAATAATGTATTCTCTTAAAACACGACATTCACCTAAATTACCATAAAACCATATTGAAAAGATACATGATTCATCATTATTTATATACAACATAGATTATTTGATATATTCTTTAAATCCAAAAAAATGTTGTGAACTCCATCAATGAAAGAATAAAACAATTTTTCAAAAAATCATTAATCAGTTCATATGAAATTAGATAAATCCAATTTAATTTATCCATGTCAATAATCTATTTATCCAAAATAAACAACATTTTATCCAAATGAGGAACATATTAAGGGTTACATTCCATTAGTTATGTGTTTTTTTAAAAAATAATCTTTCATTTAAATAACTTTTCTAACTTATCAGTACCATTCAACATATTTTATAAAATAGACTTAAAAAAATTTCTATAGAACAACCTTATATATTTCATAATTCATATTATGTAATTCCTTAATTCCCATAAAGAAACACTTCAATCATTCCACCTCATCTTTAATCAAATAATAATGCTCCATCATCTTATTACTTAATACCTCCTTCCTTTCATATGTCATTTGTTATCTCTTTATCTTAAAGAGAAAAACCATTACTCATACAATCATGGAGATTCTCTTCATGATCTTCCCCCTTAGGAAATCGATTTTCATAATTCCCATAATTTCCACATTTACAAAATTCAATAGTTAGTGATACATCAGGTAAACCATTGTTCTCATCCATTATGTTAATTGAACGTTTCATTTTCCCTCAGCAATGACATGATTTGTGTCCATCTTTTTCACACTCAAAAAAAATTATTGTCCCTTTAAGACATTTTCTTGAGTTATTCTTTCCAAATTATTGACATATAATAAATTTAATTTTATTTCCTCCATGGTCTTTACTACCGGTACTATCAAAAAACTCAATCCTTCTCTGCTTTGGTGATTTTAAGATTTAGTTATGGTGTACATTGTTAATCATGCTCTATGATAACTTATTAGGAGTAATCACAATATATCTTTCTCTTGTCATCATCCCATTTTGGTTCTCAACATAAACATTCCCATAACATTCAATGTTAACCTAGTTACTTCAGCTTCCCACCATTTACAAAAATAAAAAAATCATAGCATGAGAAAAAAAATCGCAGTTGAAACCCACATAATTATGATAAAAATAACTTACAGGATATCTAAATTATGAAACCTTATTTTTAATCTATGAAGCCTTATTTTTAATCTATGGAACCTTTTTTGTCCAAGGTCATTCATATTCATCATCTATTTAAATATATCACGATGGTTCGTAAAGAGTTTTTGAATTTCCAAAGCATATCCCATAGGATTGTAAAACCATGCGCATAGCAAGGCCCTTTTTCATGTACAAGGTGATGATTGAGTCTAACTAAATACACCCTTTTGGAGTCATTACACCTAGGTACATCTGTTCTCAAGCCACATCCACTTATAGTATCTATACTGGGATATAAATTCATGGAAACTGCTTCCTCTATCCATTAAAAACATTCCACGATGTTTTCCTATACTTTGAATCACTCTTAGAATTATCCTTAGAAATATCCGGATAAATATCCTTAAAAATATCCTAAGGGTTGTCACTAATGTTTTATTATCCTACTTTACAAAGGGTAACTAAATATATCCTCTTATACCAACTATAGAGACCCAAGCATTTAATACGTATATATTACATCTTTTTTATGAATATTCAATACATTACACAAACACACGCTTGAGGACCATAAGGGTTTTGTTTATTTGAAGAATAGGTACAAAATATTATAATTTCATGGAATCTCTTCAACATATCCCATAAATATATCCCTCTTTATTCTTCTTCACAAACATACCCTATTTAAAACCATTTTTAATAACCTAGGGAAATGAAACATAAGAAATGGTGAGCTCAAATGATCAGTAACAATAAACAAGGGAGATACGTAAGCATAATGACACATTCATTGTTGAAATGTGCCAATTTTTAAGAATTTATAAAACCTATTTACTACTTTATAAAAGGTAGTAGGTTATCTAATCTAAGGGAAGGCTAAAAATGTGTTTGAGTGACCAAGATTTCAAAAAACCCACTATAAACAGTGGTTAAAAAATCTTTTTTACTTTTTTCTTTTTTAAGTGAAAGGAAACATAAGATGGACAGTGATTTTCTTAATAGAACTAGGTTAATACTAGATCTATGATGAAATAGGGAAATAAGTGTATAAAAATGGGAACAAAAACTAAAAGTAATTGATCAAGTAAGATGCTTTAGAATTCTAACTCTACTTGTTAAAATTGATATTTTATTCACCAAAATTTAATTGTAATGCACCTTGGAAAAAGATTTATCACTATCCCTCACAAAATAATTAATAACACAGATGATTGATTTTTGAATTTCTCTGCTCCAAGAATCATCAAACTGTAATGGAATTTGGAAAGAGTTTTAATAGAATAAAACTCAGTGTAATATTCCAATGTTTAGAAATTAATGCTTGAAGAAAGGAATTCAAGATCAATCTCACCAACCGATCATGGAGTTTTTATGTTTGAAACATAATGTGTGAAATAATATTAATGAATTTGAAATAAATCTCATCGATCAATTTTGAATTCAGTCTAAAAATGATGCGAAGAAACAAGAATAATAGCCCATAGAATTGCCAATCCCCAAGAATAAAAGTTTTTCCCAAAATCATAAAGAAAAAAAGATTTAACATTTCAATTACAAATTAACGAAGGGAAATGAAGATGAGGGAGAAAGAAATCTCCCTCAGAATTGATTACAAAACAATGTTGTTGTCAATCTCTGTCTCTCTGTCCTTGATCTCCCTTGGTCTCCAGCCTTTGTCTCTCTCCTACTTCTTTTCTCCCGATTCAGAATCAATGATCCAATAATCTACAGCCCCATATGTTGTCCGTCTTTTTTTAAGATCCTCTATTGCCTACAGTTCATCAATGAGTTCTCACACCAACTAGACTTTGGTAAGTGCTCATCAAGTCACTTGAACAAATCCCATCAAACAACTTTAACTATTAAGTTTGAGGTGAACATGTATGTGACTTCAGGTTGGGTTATGAAAGTTAAAAACATCATATAAATAAATTGAAATTAAACTGTTAAAAATAAAATAAATTTTATAACTAAATAAATTGATTATAAATTTTTTAAGTTTTAAATTCGTTATGAATATATTAACTAAAAATATAATTAGCAAATTATACTATTAAAAATATTAACATTAATATTAAATATTACTAAATGTTATTATTTTATTAAGTTGATAAATTTATAATTATTCAATTCATTTAATATTATTAATATTGTTTTTGTAGTTAATTTAATTAATATGTTTATTTATTTTTATTATTAAATTTATATAAATACTACATGATTAATATTTATTTATTTATTTGATTAAATAATTAATTACATTATTTTATTCAATTTAGTAATTTTAATAATTAATAATTTTATTATAATTTTATTTTAGTTTTATTATTTTCTTTATTTGGTTATATATTTATTTCTTTTCTTCTACCTAGTTAACCAACCGTGGTAGGGGAAGGGGTTCTTCTTCTAGAAGTCGTGGTTTTCCACAACGGTTCCCTAAGGAAAGCGACGGTGGTGGCCTTCACGATGGCGACCGACGGTGACTCCAGTGGCAGCGGCGTCGGCACATCCTACTCCAGCAGCAGTGGTGTCAGCTTCTTTAGCGGCTTGCGATTGTGTGAATCGCGATTCTTTGTGGTAGTGGAGGGTTCCAGATCCCGGCGACAGCAGCGGCTTCATCCATCATCGGTGGCTGCAAGTCGCAGCATCGGGAGTTTCGACTTCATCATCGTTGAACAACAACTCAGATTGAAGTGTAGGTTATAGATCTCAAACGTCGGTGATTGATTTCATCTTCTTCGAGGAGGCGACATCCGAGATCTGGTATGTTATTGGGTATGTGGCGGTGGATGGACACCCGATTTGTAGATCTGGTGGATTGAGCTTCGGTGTTGTTTCCTTTGGTCAGGATCAATAGCAGTGAGTTGTTTTATGATGGTGGGTTGAAGGATGTCGGCCAATAGTGGATTGAAGGTCGATGATGAGTAGATTTTGCAATGGTGACTCACGCTGTGGTGGTGGGTTATGTCCAGTGGCGGATGGTGTTTTCTGGGGAACTCGAATAGAAATGGAAGGTGTATTGGTAGGTGACATGAGCTGACGCTTAGTTGCTGTTGTGTTGCTGGTGGAAGGTCGGTAGAGGAGGTGATGGTGGGAGGAGATTGATGGTGGGATGAGGGAGTAGTTGTGGTAGCGACTACAGAGTCACTGCTGGTTCTTCGGTGGCGGGGACTCATGTGGTCTAGTGGTGGGTCACGAGAAAATTGGCAAAGGAAAGAGGATGTCACCATTAGAAATATTTATAACTGTGGGTGATGGAATTTTTGAAAAGGAAAAAGGAAGTCACCGTTGGGTTTGCAATGATGAGTCTGCAATCTGGATATGGGACATTAATTCTGAAAACATAAAAAATCAATTAACTGATAAAAAAAATATGAATTAATCAAATTAAAAATAAAAAACTAATTCAAATAATTAAATAAATTAAACTCGTATTAAAAGTTTCAATTAATAAAATTTTAAACCAGTTGAATAAATAATAAATTCAAAAACAAAAAAAATTTAATATTAAAAACCAAACATAAATTAAAAAGTAACTAAAATTGTAAAGATCATTTAAATAACTTGATATTAAATTTATAAATTGAGTTAAAACAGTTAAATTTAAATAATTAAATTATTTATTGAGATTACACTCAATATTAAAATTAATTTTTTACATTTTAATTAAATTAAAAAAACCCAAAGTAATATATTAAAAATTAAATTAATGTTTTTTTTAACTTAAATTATGCTCGAAATAACTTATTTTTAATATAATTACTAAAAATAAAAATTAAAACATAAACAAATAGAATAAATATTTTACAAGATAAATTGAAAACCCTAAAAGACAACGTTAATAATTTGAATGTAATAAATCAAAAATTAACATAAAAATAAAGATTAATAAATTTAACAACAAAAACAAAAGAGTTAAATAATATGACAATTATGATACAATTTGATTAACTATATCAATAAAAACGTAATAAAAATATGTGGAAAAAGAATACATTTAAAAGACACATCAGATTTCCCCTCACTTAAGAATTGATTATCCTCAATGAATTCCATGTTTTTGTCTTTTTAAAAAAGAAAAACGTTTTTTTAAACATTCAACTCACATATAAGCATGTCAAGGTAATTAAAAATTGTGGAACACTGACTGTGACTGAGGTTTTTTAAATGAAAAGATCAAAAGGGATCTTTCCTGAAATTCAAATACACACTAGGATGTCAAATGAATGTAGAATCATTAACTACTAAAAATATCACACATCTTATATGAATCCGCATAATAGATTACTTCAATTCAAGTTCATGTTCTAATTCTAAGAGTGAAAACATGTAACATATAAGTGGAAATTCCTAACAAAAGACACCTTTTACTTGGACATTCTCCTAGGTTCTAAAAATCAAAGTTTAAAATTAATTTTTTTGAATCACTTTACTGATACAATATAAATGATTTTCAAATGAGTCAATTTTCCCCTTGACCATCTAGTGTTCAAAACTCCTCTCACCTTAATGAACTCATTTTTAACAACTAGACTCTTTATTGTTTTTTTTTAATTTCACCCATATATGTAACATGTGCAAAGCACTGTGCAAATGCACTTATATGAAATATAAAAAGGGGTCACACACACACACAGTTCCTAGTGTCTCATATGTGCACCATGGGTTCTTATTTTTCCATTTTACTCCAGATTCAAAAGAATTATAAGATTACCATTTATGTTGGTTCCCTAAGGTGATTATTTATTTTATTTTATTTTTAAATAAAAAAATCCACTAGGTTCAAGTTAAATATTTTAGTTTCCTAATGTTACCATCACAATTCCACGTAAATCTATCCTATATTACTCTCATTCTTACTTCCTAAACATAATATTCATAAAATAAGTATGCAACTTCACTTATCAGTCATTCATCCTGAAAATTTTCAGATTCAAAGAAACCATCAACAACCAAAGAGTTACTATCTATTAAGAAAGACTGAATTTATGTGCAGAATGAAGCTAAAAGAACCTCATATTCTGAAATAATTTTTAGAAAAATTTGACCATTTTTTTTCAAAAACAGCAGAAGAATTTTATGGGCATACATTAATTCACAGATTAACTCATAATATGAAAACCTTATCCCCCACACTTAAAATCCAAATTTATCCCCAAACACGAATTCAAAGGTAGAGAAAACAATATAAATTTAAATATCAAAACAATGTTCAATTCAGTAGTTAAGTGGTATGTTCAAAACCACAGTAAAGTTCAAACAATTATGAGTTTTCCCAAAAAAATATTTTTCATAAGAATAAAATGTATTTCCATTAAGTCTAGTGATAAAAATTTTTCAATTATGTTCAAAATAGTATAATGTGAAAATTAATGAGTTCACAGTGAATTGGGTTAATGAAATATAGAAAATTTTGATTCAATTAGAATTACATTAGAGAAAAAAATGCATGTTAAAAACCCAGCAATGATAGACACATCCATCCATATTCACTTAAAATAAAACTGTCACAAGTAATACCTCCCACACTTAATTTCACAAAGTGAATGAATTGAAAAGAAAATCATAAAAACTTCAGTAACAATCCATTATGTGGTATAGTTTCCAACAGAGGCAAGTAAAAGGTGCTAAACTAATTAGCTGAGAAAAAATGAAGAGATTAAAACAAGAAACTTCCCCTATTAATGTTTATCCTGATATGCTCTAGTAAGGATCTACATGTGATTGGGAGAGAAAAGGGAATTATTCTCCTCTATTTATCCTCAGAAACATCCTTCTCTAAGAAAAAAGACCAATAAGACCAAGAACTTATGTCCAAATGAAACAGAGTACAAAAGACAGCAGCAAAGCAGATCTTTATTCAAAAGAAATATGAACAAAAAGGAAAAACAAAGACAACCCATGTGGTGAATCCCATGAAGACCTGAGTTTTAAGTATTTTTTTAGACTTTATTAAATGCACAAAAAATATTCTATTTAATCCGATAACATCATGTGTTTTTTTTCATGCAATGTTAGTTTTAATTTCCCCAGCTGGACTCTCCTAGAAACTAACCAAAGTCACTAAGTGGGTGTGGTTTTATATGTATGAGCCACAAAAAAAAAAGATTTGAACATTTGTTTTGAAGAGAAAAAGAGATTTATGGGAAACTAAACCACTAATGGAACACTTGACTCTCTTCACAATTACAAAAATCCCTAAGAAATACCCTTTAAATTGAAGTGATTACTCAAAGGAGTGTTCATGTTGAGCAAAAAAATCATCACCTAAATCTACTTTTATAATGGCTTCAAGAAATTTAGGTTCAGGTGAAAAGGAAGGAACTCCCTCAAGCTCTACCAAGAATATTCTATGATCATTAATAGAAAAGGACCATCAAAATCAATGTTCGTATTAGTTCTTCCCACTTTTCTAAAATGTTCCGATTTGGAAAATTTTAAATTTTTATGAAGGGATATAGATGAACTAGATGATTATAGTGGTGTGGAATTATCCTCAAAGATATCACTCTCAAATTCAACCCCAAAAATATCAAATTCAACTGTGCTTGTCGCTAAGTTCTGAATAATAGGTTCAATAAGGGTAGCAATAGAATGTTGAACAGATTTAGAATCATTAGAACTCAAGTGAAACTCCGCTTATAAAATACTCTGAGTATCAAGATTGTATTCTTCACCTGTTCTAGTTGAGGATGTGTGTAAAAAATAGGGAGGAGAATTTATTTGACCATTAAAATATTCAAGTTTCACAATATTATAAATTTCTTTCAAAAGTTCCTCATTAGTAAATAGAAAATCATCATCAACTGCTTCTGAAAACCCAATTCTTCTCAAATCCTCTAAAGTGCATTCAATCTCTCCTTGATATCTATCTTCAAAAAGTTCACTCTCTAAATCGATGTCTGTTGAATGTTCCAGTTTAGTTTCAGGGGGATAAAAGTTCAATTTAGATAAAACAAATTAAAAATTTAGAATTTCTAAAGTCAAACAATTTTCCCTAAGTTGTTCAACACTATATTCCATTTCAGTAGGCCAAAAAAATGAAAAGTATTTAGTAAAAGGGAAAAAGAGATAAAAATTCATTAAACACTTTTTCTACAAAACAAGGTTCCTCATCTTTTTCATCACACATCATTTCAAATATTGATGAGATTAATGTTTCAAAATAGGGAAGAGTGGTTTTAAATGCAAGTTCGAATATTCCAGAATCAATAATTTCTATGTTATTTTTCTCTTCCAAAATATTTCCAATTTCCAGTTTAGGTTCATTGCTAAAAAATTCATGAAAGTTGGGTGAAAATAATTTTACATTTATGTTCTCATTATTCAGATTATCCTTAACCCGGGTAATCATGTTTTTAAAGCTCCTATAACAGTGAACTTTCTCAAAGCTATGGATAATGAAAATAATATATTCTTCTTCTTCAATATGTTTTGTTGATTTTTAACTTCCTCCAACTCATTTTTATTTATCTTCTCGTTACATTTATTCAATTTTCTACTATAATTCAGATAGTTAGTGATGTTGTGCATTTTCTTATTATCGGTTTCAAATTGATCAAGGACAATGCATTTCCCTTCAATAATTTTAACCTCTTTATCCACTTCACTTTGTCGCTCAATTTATCCCACAATAGTTTCTTCTTCGTTTTCAATAATTTATTCTAGTTCCATCACTTTTTTTCATAACTCTATGAACATGCCTTATATCTTTTGAATTTTTTGATCTTGTTCTTGAGAATTTTTAATTTCAAGTTCATTTTTTTGGTCCAGCCTATATTTTATCCTAGTATCCATCTTAGTTAAAAATTGATCAAATTTTTCTAGGATTTTAGGTTTGAGCTCAAATTAATGTTCATTTTCTCAAACAAAATCAGTATGTTGGGGTTTATTATAGATACACTTCCATGAAGTATATCTATGATAGACAAAATATACATAGAAAAGCTCAATATTTTAATTCCATCCATCAAATTCTTCCATGCTCATTTAAATTTCTAACAATTTTTAACAGAAATAGCATATCAACTTAAAGTAGTGAATCAAATTGAACACACACATTTAAGAAGATACAAAATTTTTTGAAATTGCCTTAAGAAGCAGGTTATTTTTCAATTTTTTTTAATTTGAAATATTTTTTTTTGAAATTTTTAAATGTTTTGGAAAATTGTTTCATGAATCCTTCCCCAACAACAGCACTAAAAACATGACACATTTTTCATTAAAACATTCCAATGTTTAAAAAATTATAAATTCTATTTACTATTGTATAGCGGATAGTAGTGTATCAACCCCAAGGGAAGGCTAAAAATGTGTTTGAGTGACCAAGTTTTCAAAACAAAAACACTATAAATAGTGGTTAAATAATATCTTTTTTCTTTTAACATTTTTTTAGTGAAAGGAGATAGAAGATAGAGAGTGATTTTTTAAATAGAACTAGGTTAATATTAAATCCATGATGATACAGTGAAAGCATTGTATGAAAAAAAAGGAAGAGAAACTGTGTAAAAGTGATCAAGGAAGATGTTTGGGAATTCTAACTCTACTGGTTGAAATTGATATTTTTTGTAGAAATTTAATTGTAACGTACGTTGAAAAAATATTGATTAATCTCCCAATCTGGGAAATTAATCACACTAAAGATTTATTCTTGGATTTTCCCCTCCAAGAATCCTCATACTACGATGGAATTTGAAAAGAGTTTCAAAGGAATAAAACTCACTTTAATATTCCAATGTTTTGAAATTAATGCTTCAAGAAAGGCCTTAAAGATCAATTTCTCTAATTGATCTTGAAGTTTTCAATTTTGAAACATAATGCACCAAACAATATTAATTAATTCGAAATTCATCTCGCTGATCAATTTTCAATATATTGTAAAAATGAAGTGAAGAAATAAAAATAATAGCCAGTGGAATTATAAATCCCCAAGCGTAAAATTTTTC